>OX438669.1:2407500-3097500 GCA_949316385.1 Globia sparganii
AGTTACTTTTAGTTGGATTTCCAGGTCTGCATTTTCCGAGTCTAAACATAAATATTTATTTATTTAATAAATAATACTTTGAGCATTCAAATGTGCAGAGGCGTACTTAATGCCATAGGTATTTTCTACCAGTCAACCTTTGGGTGATGTAGAGAGAAACAGTTTGTAGGTGCTGTTGTGAAAAATTGAGAAATAAATATTTTTAAATATAAAGGGACGAAAAACTTATTAAAACTATAAATATCCTACTAATATTATAAATGTGAAAGTTTGTGAAGATGTTCGGATATTTGTTACTCTCAATCACACGTAAACCGTTTAACGGATTTGAATGAAATTTGGCACACAGATAGTTTATAACCAGGATTAAAACATAGGATAATTTTTATCCCGATATGCCCACAGGATCGAGAATAAGTGGGTAAAACCACGGAGCGCAACTAGTAATATTACCTAATCATTTACATCAATATAAAATCACGCTTGTTTTCTCTAAAGGATTAGGCAGAGGCGTACCTATAGAACACCCACATTTTGCCATTTATGTTCTTCTTCTTCGAGTCACTCTGGCACGACTGTATTTTAGATCTTATTGGCTCAAAACTTTGTCATTTCTACGACGTCATCGGTGGCAGCGCAGAGGTCATTGTAACTGCATGTTTTGCGACACAAAGAGCAGGATAGGAGGTGGAGCATGGTTTGTCACATAGCTCCACAATCTACTGCCGTTTCGTCAAGGTAGCCCCACTTTACCAGATTGGACTTACATTATCCCATTTGTGTCAGGAGATGGTTCAGGGACTTCGAAGCGGACCACGGAAGGTTAGAACTATGTTTAAGTTCCATGTAATGGGGGCGAGCCTGTAGCGGCATTTACACCACCACATGTGAACTACGCATCGTACTGACGTCACGCACAATCCTGCATAGCGCAAGCAGTGTTTACTGCGCAACTAGCATACATATATACAACAGCCCGAGATGAATCATTGGGCTGTTGCCCACCAGACAGGACACCCGTCTGGTCAGAGGATCCCTTTTCTATAGAGTATGAGTGAACTTTACACCCTATTCCACATACCACTATAAGCCTATTGGCAAAAACAACAAATACATTTTCAGCCAACAACGACATGCAACTAGTCGGTACAGTTCCAAATATGTTAATATAAATCCTGTGGCTTATGAAAACAGGTCACGTTTGTACAATCAGCGTCGTATTGTTTGTCTTGTTTAATTACACAGTATACCGTTATTTATTCTGGCTTGATGTTTTACTGTGGGCGGAAAAGTTCAAACTTTATCAACATACGAGGGTAAACAAATAAAGAGTATTTTTTTCACTTCAGTAGCTCAAAGATGTAGGTTTTGCTGCCTGAAATAAATATTTACACGTTAAATATCAGTTTTATTTGCAGTAAATACTTATTTTCGTTTAAATACAACAATAAGTTAAAAATTCAATAAATTACATCAAAAGATATAATTAGCTATTTGAAAAATTTCTTTAGTTCGTACGAAATTCCGAACGTGTTTGTCTTTGAGGTCGAATTCAAAATCAGAACTTCGAAAGGGCTGGTCTTTGTCTCTCTCTCTTTCTAATGGCAGGAAAGAGATAGAGTGTGAATGTTTCGAATTGTATGATTAAACCAAGGCTGAATAAGATATTCGCGGCTTTCTGAAAAAAAAATAAATAAAAAGTTACTTGGTCTCACTCAGTGAGCAAAATCGCATTTTGCTCACTGATTTCAGGCAGCAAAACCTACATGTTTGAGCTACTGAAGTGAAAATAACTATTTTGCGTTCGGATCAAAGGACCGGAACTTGTTTCTTCAAACGGTTGGGCACAATCTTAAATAGATAAAGGAAGAAGATTAGTAATTGTAGGAATGATCCTAAATCTATACTAATACTAATCTATACTAATATTATAAAGCTGAAGAGTTTGTTTGTTTGTTTGTTTGTTTGAACGCGCTAATCTCAGGAACTACTGATCCGATTTGAAAAAGTCTTTCAGTGTTAGATAGCCCATTCATCGAGGAAGGCTATAGGCTATATATCATCACGCTAAAACCAATAGGAGCGGAGCACCAATGAAGAATGTTTCAAAATCGGGGGATTTTTTTCCTATTGAGACCTTCCGCTACGTGCGCTACGTAAACGGTTAAAGTTTCGCAAAAATCATATATGACAGAATTGTTCCCCTTTAAAAGTTTTAAAAAAAAGTCCGCGACAGCATATGTCTACTTTTTAAGGTTAGCTCACTATAACCTCTTTTATGCTAACCAAATTTGTTCTTAAATAATGCATTATTTGCGAAGGTGTTTTTATAAACATAGTATTAATCCTTATCCAAATAAATACGTTATTCATCACATGTATTTAATTTTGAACAAAATTGTCTGTGACATCATTTGATTTCAATGTATATCTTAGGAGATATCATAGTTTTAAAATAATACTAATAATAAAGCTGAAGAGTTTGTTTGTTTGAAACACGGTTTGAAAGCTCTAAATCTCTGGAAGTATTGGTTACATATTATTATACTAGCTTCTGCCCGCGACTTCGTCCGCGTAAATTTTTTCTCTTTCCCAGATCCACCCCGTCGCAACGTGTCGCCGGCCTGCGCTATTACTTCGTTTTCGCTTGGCGAAAACTTCAGACTTTTTTTCTTTTTGCTCAACTCCTAAGGGTCCTACCGTCAAGTTTAATAGAATATAGCCTTCCTCAAGAACTGGGCTATCAAACGCAAAAATATTTTTTTATATATCACAAACTCTTCAGCTTTATTATTAGTATTATTTTAAAACTATGATATCTCCTAAGATATACATTGAAATCAAATGATGTCAGAGGCAATTTTGTTCAAAATTAAATACATGTGATGAATAACGTATTTATTTGGATAAGGATTAATACCATGTTTATAAAAACACCTTCGCAAATAATGCATTATTTTAGAACAAATTTGGTTAGCATAAAAGAGGTTATAGTGAGCTAACCTTAAAAGATAGACATATGCTGTCGCGGACTTTTTTTTAAAACTTTTAAAGGGAAACAATTCTGTCATATATGATTTTTGCGAAACTTTAACCGTTTACGCAGCGCACGCAGCGGAAGCTCTCAATAGGAAAAAAATCCCCCGATTTTGAAACATTCTTCATTGGTGCTCCGCTCCTATTGGTTTTAGCGTGATGATATATCCTTCCTCGATATCCTATAGCCTTCCTCGATAAATGGGCTATCTAACACTGAAAGAGTTTTTCAAATCGGACCAGTAGTTCCTGAGATTAGCGCGTTCAAACAAACAAACAAACAAACAAACAAACTCTTCAGCTTTATAATATTAGTATAGATAAAAATATTTTTGCGTTTGATAGCCCAGTTCTTGAGGAAGGCTATATTTTATTAAACTTGACGCTAGGACCCTTAGGAGTTGAGCAAAAAGAAAAAAAGTCTGAAGTTTTCGCCAAGCGAAAACGAAGTAATAGCGCAAGCCGGCGACACGTTGCGACGGGGTGGATCGGGGAAAGAAAAAAATTTTACGCGGACGAAGTCGCGGGCAGAAGCTAGTAATATTATAAAGCTGAAGAGTTTGTTTGTTTGTTTGTTTGTTTGTTTGAACGCGCTAATCTCAGGAACTACTGGTCCGATTTGAAAAACTCTTTCAGTGTTAGATAGCCCATTCATCGAGGAAGGCTATAGGCTATATATCATCACGCTAAAACCAATAGGAGCGGAGCACCAATGAAGAATGTTTCAAAATCGGGGGATTTTTTTCCTATTGAGAGCTTCCGCTGCGTGCGCTGCGTAAACGGTTAAAGTTTCGCAAAAATCATGTATGACAGAATTGTTCCCCTTTAAAAGCTTTAAAAAAAAGTCCGCGACAGCATATGTCTATCTTTTAAGGTTAGCTCACTATAACCTCTTTTATGCTAACCAAATTTGTTCTAAAATAATGCATTATTTGCGAAGGTGTTTTTATAAACATGGTATTAATCCTTATCCAAATAAATACGTTATTCATCACATGTATTTAAATTTGAACAAAATTGTCTCTTACATCATTCAGTGTATATCTTAGGAGATGGGACGTTCTTCTTTTTTATCGACAATGACTTGTCTTTTCCGCAAAAAAATAAATATATTGCGCCTAAATACTAAATTTCTATTTTTTTTTGTATAAAAATACACTTGACAAGGCAATAATTATAATATCCTTAAAACTAGATTTTAATTATTAATATTTTTTACAAAATTAGTGTGATATAGTATACTAAAAGTAAATAAAGTGTGTCCCTTTATGACCACTAATGTAAACAATCTGCTCTCGTAAAAAAAATTCACATTGATAATTTCTATACAAAAACATTTCCTGAACTACTTAACCTTTGTTATTAAATTAATAAGAAGAAATAATTTTTAATGTTTCTATTATTAAATAAAAAATATTTTATTGGCTGTCTCCCGACGTATATGATTTTTGTTGCTACCTTCTGTCACTCATTTTATGGGACAAAATAATGTATGTTAGCAATTTTGACCTTGGTCACCAGACAAGAAAATAGTCCTCCTCCACCCCGGACCCACGCTATGCATCCCTACGCCCCGGCAATACTAATTAGTCGCTCGCAAACAGTAAAAGGAGGTGCGTGTGTTTATTTAGCGACCGCTCTGTCACGTAAGTTACTACTATCAAATGTTATTGTAATTTCTGTTTTTTAATATTATTTTATTGATTCCTGATAAATGTTTCACATATGCCTAGTTTTATGCGTAAATTTAAATTAGGAAAATCCTGAGAATCTCGAACACTACTGTTTTACACCTCTGTCACGAAGCACCTCTGTCACAAAAATGTGACGGAGTGGTATAACTCGTGACGGAGTGGTCATTTTTGTATGGAGCTTAGAGCCTTAGTTAATATTCATAATAGATTATTGTTAGTTTTCTTATGTTGGTTATTATATCGTCGATTATTTTGTTAATTTAAGGTGTTACCATCAGGTAAATGGAAAAATGGCGTTATCTGCGGCTGAAAAAAAAAAAGGAAACTTAACCCTGAAATCTTTGTAGAAGTGAAACGTAAAGATTTAGACAGATCATGCTCATAAAAAGTTAGTTAAAGATATGACACTAAAAGAATACAAAAAAATAAAGAGACAATGGCAGATTAGAAATAAGAAGATAAGGGAACGACAGAAAGCTTTGCAGAACGTTTTGATGAACATTACGGCTTCTACACCACCTCCTTCAAGTCCCAGACTACTTCCATATTGTAAGACTAAATTAATATCTACCGAAGAATGGATACCAATCAATAAAATAAAATCGTTTATTTCGACCAACATAGGATCATAGACACACAACAAAAACACACAAACACAAATAAAATAAAAACACATACAATTAGAAAGACCATTTATGACATTATGATTACATACTTCGATTGCCCAGTATGTGAACCATACAGCAATGGTTTAGGTACTGGCAATCGAACCTCTGCGCGAATACCCTTAGGATGCTACTGGAGCTAGCCCGAACCCTAAACTTAAACTCTAAAGACTTATAGTAACATGTTAAGAAAATGTTATAATTTGTTATTGTTTTCTAAAATTAAAAATTGTTTTATGGTTAACTTTGTTCGGCGGGTAAACATTATTTACCACTCCGTCACTTCGTTAACCACTCTGTCACAATTTTGTCCCCCTTGTAATTTAAGTTCAAAGTAATCTATGAACCACTTTATTGGTAATATTTACAAAAATAACGTTTTCTAGTATTACATGCTAAACAATAAAGGTGTTCACTAGATTTTCAAGTTACTTTATTGGGCGACTTTCATAATATTAAATAGTTTTTTGTCCTAGGAAGCAAAAATGTGACAGAGTGGTATTGGATATATTTTTTAAAATGTTTATTTTAAGAATTCCGTCCAATGAAGCTAGATAAAAATACATGTTTATATTCTTGATAAGAAAGTAATAAGAAACTAAAGATCTGATTTTAAATGAGAAATAAAAAAAATAAACTTTTTTGTGACAGAGGTGTTATTTTTTTGATACCATTCCTACGAAATTTGAAATAAAACAAAAAGTACAAGTAATACTTCGATGCATTATATGTTTTTGAAATCTACATTAACGAGGCAATAATTTAAATCACATTTTACTAAACAAATCAGACGTTTATTTTTTTTACAAATATAAAAATTTTGCGGTCAGATTGTCGATAAAAAAGAAGAACGTCCCAGATATCATAGTTTTAAAATAATACTAATAATAAAGCTGAAGAGTTTGTTTGTTTGAAACACGGTTTGAAAGCTCTAAATCTCTGGAAGTATTGGTCACATATATAAAAATATTTTTGCGTTTGATAGCCCAGTTCTTGAGGAAGGCTATATTTTATTAAACTTGACGCTAGGACCCTTAGGAGTTGAGCAAAAAGAAAAAAAGTCTGAAGTTTTCGCCAAGCGAAAACGAAGTAATAACGCAGGCCGGCGACACGTTGCTACGGGGTGGATCGGGGAAACAAAAAAAAATTTACGCGGACGAAGTCGCGGGCAGAAGCTAGTATATAATAATAATTAGTTTCACTTATTGCCGCGGGAATTCTTTCGTGCGACGGACTCTAAGGAAATAAGTAATTGACGATTTCGCACATTCTAATAATTAAGGTAGGTTTATAATTATCTAGGTACACGATACGAAAGGCCTTGTGGCTCCATAATAACAGCCGCAACGGTTGATCGATCAGGTTATGCTACGCTTGCCGCAATTGGTCTGTGGCGACCATCTTCATATACGAAGACACCTCCATGCCTCGGAAAGCACGTAAGCCGTTGGTCCCGGCTGACATTCGTGGATATTTGACAGTCGTTACGGGTCATCAGAAGCCCGAAAGTCTGACAACCAGTCTTACCAAGGGGTATCGTATACCCAGATATTAATTATCTAGACCATATAAGTTACAAATATAATCTAGAAATTTTTCAAGGAATGACACAATGGGCGGTGTTATAGCTAAAAGCGATCTTGAAAGATATTGGATGAATTAAATTATTGATATTGAAGTAGGAGAGGCGAAACTACAGGTAGTCAATGGTGTAGCATTAACATCTATAATAAAATATACAAACACATAAAACTTACACATAAAGTTTTGAAGTGGTTTTATTGGCACAACACGACTGTAATCATATTAGGGTTCCGTACCAAAATGATAAAACGGAACCCTTATGGTGAAACTCAGTCTGTCTGTCTGTCTGTCTGTCCATCTGTCACAGCTGGATATCTCAAGAACTGCTACTAACTTGAAATTCGGATTAGTTTTAGATGACGTTTGCCCAACTATTTTGCAAATAAGAAGGAAATATTTTTTTTTGCTACAGGGCCTGTTAGTGTGTCTGAAAAATTCTAAGTCATTGCCAAACTTTTGATCCTGAGAATGATTGATGACTGAGAATTATTTTACGGTTCAAAAGTTGTGACCAATTTTTTTTTTTCAATCTTTCGCATAGTGCTCAAAAAAAAAATCATTAAAAAAAACTATCAGGGCTGTCTAAAAAACTTAAATTGAAAGTTCCTGGTAGTTTTTTTTTAAATGATTTTGTTCTTTGATCACTATGCAAAGTGATTGAAAATAACAAAAGTTGGTCATAACTTTTGAACCGTAAAAAAATTCACCAACATTCTCACGATCAAAAAGTTTGGAAATTACTTTGCCCACGTCCCTATTTGATTTGATCCATACTTCCAGGGACACTCTGTATAGTGCCAGTGTTCCCAAATAGGAGATTCATAACGAACAGTTCATATACTGGATTGTTTCAAGAAATACATGTAATCACTTTGCATCTCATTCCTAAATGTTATCCATATAATAATACTAGCTTCTGTCCGCGACTTCGTCCGCGTAAATTTTTTTTATTTCCCCGATCCACCCCGTCGCAACGTGTCGCCGGCCTGCGCTATTACTTCGTTTTCGCTTGGCGAAAACTTCAGACTTTTTTCTTTTTGCTCAACTCCTAAGGGTCCTAGCGTCAAGTTTAATAGAATATAGCCTTCCTCAAGAACTGGGCTATCAAACGCAAAAATATTTTTATATATGTGACCAATACTTCCAGAGATTTGGAGCTTTCAAACCATGTTTCAAACAAACAAACTCTTCAGCTTTATTATTAGTATTATTTTAAAACTATGATATCTCCTAAGATATACATTGAAATCAAATGATGTCAAAGGCAGTTTAGTTCAAAATTAAATACATGTGATGAATAACGTATTTATTTGGATAAGGATTAATACCATGTTTATAAAAACACCTTCGCAAATAATGCACTATTTTAGAACAAATTTGGTTAGCATAAAAGAGGTTATAGTGAGCTAACCTTAAAAGATAGACATATGCTGTCGCGGACTTTTTTCTAAAGCTTTTAAAGGGGAACAATTCTGTCATATATGATTTTTGCGAAACTTTAACCGTTCACGCAGCGCACGCAGCGGAAGCTCTCAATAGGAAAAAAAATCCCCCGATTTTGAAACATTCTTCATTGGTGCTCCGCTCCTATTGGTTATAGCCTATAGCCTTCCTCGATGAATGGGCTATCTAACACTGAAAGAGTTTTTCAAATCGGACCAGTAGTTCCTGAGATTAGCGCGTTCAAACAAACAAACAAACTCTTCAGCTTTATAATATTAGTATAGATTGAAATACACAACTGAGGCGAACAATTTTCACTCCAGCTTGACATTATTATCAAACAACTTTGTATTTCTCTGAAAACAACGCATTCTACACGAGACAGTATCGTAACAACACCTCGCATCGTATTAAAATGAATTCTCTGCCTAATTTAAAAAATATGTTCAGATATAAAATTGCTCCCAAGTGTACCAGCAGTATTTCCCATAAGAAATTCTTTTGATTTATTCCAGTGGGTGAAACAAAGAAGCGGGGCGTACACTGTCTGTCAAAATAATAGACCGAGCCTTTTTATTTTAAACCGACTTCAAAAATGAAGGTTCTGTATTCGACCCGTATGTATGTATATATTTGTAAGAGCGCGATTTTCTCAAATCTAATGAACCGATTTTGATGTTTCTTTCACTAAAATGATCTACATACTTTCAGGAAGGTTTTAGTATATAAAAAATTAGGTTATCATTTTTATGTACGAAGTTATATGCATAAATGTACTGCATCTCTGGCAATTCTTTTTCACTTAGTTTATATTGATGATGTTTTAACTGATATTTACATAGCAAGTAGTGTGGGTACAGCTAAAAGGTGAAAATTAACTTTAATTTCGGAAGTCGGTGTTGTTGTCGTTTTCAATTGTGACACCGACTTCGAAATTAAAGTTTTAAAAAGTTTTTTTTTTTAAGTCGGTTTTTTTTTTTTGTAACAAAATGTTTTTGTAAGACTGATAATATTGTTGTTATCTATCTAGCTTGTGATGAATATATAAGTAAATGTTTGCTTTTTATCTTTACAGATTTGTTGGAAAGGTCCATAACCTTAGGAAGTGTTATGAATTACACAAACGTGGTGTTAAGCACCAAATAAAATAAAGGTAATAAGGTGCAAATGGGTTTAATTTAAACAGAAAATTATCACACGAAACAATTATAAAAATACGTAAGCCGCCCCGTTGCTAGCCAATTTACTATATATTATATTATTTATAAATCACAAAGTTGTCTCATGGGACCAAAATTTAAAAGAAACGTAATTTGTATTATTTAATCTAGTGTTGTTTAAAGAAAACTCTTTTAGACCAAAGCAATATTTTATTTACCACAATACAATACAAATTGTATTAGAACTGTTAAAATGTGAGATTGCGATGTTAATCTTATTGCAAACTGATGAAAGTTTGGGTGGTGTTTTGGTGGGTGGGTCATAATGTACCTAAATGTGTGAAAGACTTATGACATTAAATTAGTGGTCCATGAAAATAATAAACTAACAGCTTTCAAACAACCCAATTCACACAATCTCCATAAGGTCGCCAAACCATCGCATCCTTTAGAAATAAACTTGGAACTCTGCTTATCCCTCTTTTATACTAGACTGAAACAATAGGGCTTCAGAAGGACTGTAGAGCCCTTACAACCGGAGCAAGAGTGAATACTTCATTGTTACTTCCCTCCCTCTCTAGTCAAGGGTCTTTGTATATCTCCGTCCTGCTCTCCCGCGCCTATTACGTGGTCTTTTGTATTCGGGACACGTAGGTTTAATATTTAATTGGGTGTGAGGTATTTTTCTGCTGGTACTGAAAGGAGCATAGCGTAAAGATATGATTGTTGAGATTGGTATCAATAGGTACTTCATAATAGTACATTATGATACATGTGTGCTATGTTGATCATTAATTAATTTATAAAGTAAAAAGCGCGCGTATTTAATACACTGCATTATGGACCTAAAAGCAGTTCATTAAGAGCCAATTTACGAGCAAGTGTGTTGAAAAGACATTTATTTTAGTAACAATCAGAAAGTTTCTCTTCCCTTGAATTTCGGCGGAACAATTAGCAGGCTGGCAACGAAAGAAGATTATTTAAACCTTTTCTGGTCTTGTATACACATTCCCGTTACACAAAATACTGAACCGTTTTAAGATTGTTTGTAGAACTTCTTTGGCATTACCTACCATGACACTTGATAGATGGAACGGTGATAGCAGGTTGGTACTACATGTTTGTGGCGGCATCTACATTGCCACATGCAAACTACGCATCATAGGTACTGACGTCACGCAAAATCCTGCATCGCGCAAGCAAAGTTTTCCGCGCAACTAGCATATATACAACGTCCTTACGTCAATCGTCGGGCAGTTGCCCACCAGACACAACACACGTCTGGTCGGAGGATCCTCCCTTTTCTATGGAGGATGAGTGAACTATACCCTGTTCCTCATACATCTCTAAGTTGACTGAAACACAAGTCTGCCCATGCTATTCACATCGACTTTACGCTGATACATATTATTATTTTAGTCATCAATTCCTATCTCTCAATATAATGTTATTTTATGTATCAGCTACCACCCTGTTAGAAGGTGACTTTGAATTCTTGTCCGTTGCAAATAGTTTTTTGTTTGAGTTGCCAAGTTGAAAATTAAAGGTTTCCTAGCTAGCTAGTAGGCTAGTACGACCAAGTTTCTATTAGCAAAGCGAAATCTGGCGGTAGGCCAAAACAATAGCATCGTCAAGGGAAAAGATTGAAAACTCTTTAGTCTTTGCTGAAGAAATTGTGGTTTGAATGCAATCAATTAAATAGCAGCGATATGAGTTAAGCAAAGAAACCTTGAAAGTTTAAAATCGAAACCACTGAAATAATTTAACAAAAATATACAGTTTTCTTATAGTTAAATGAATGTCTGAAAAAACCCACGAAAATAGCCATGAACCAAAATATTATCATCATCATAAAATCATCATCATTTCAGAAATAGCTTACAGATGTGCATGAAATTTTAATGAAGACTAGCAAAATTTTATTTTTGAAGTGAAACTTCTTTACGCACGCTTGACTTGGGGAGTAAACTGGCGGACGCGTGACGTAAGCGTTACGAAAAGTGTGATCGGGCAAGGCGAACGGAAGTTAAGTGGGGGATATAAGCAAGAGACAGCAGTGCGCGCGCACATTTTCTTTCTCTCTTCCTCTCATAGCCAAATACGTTCCGTATATCTAAGCACACTGCAGGCTTATTGTCTGTATCACAGTGTAGGAGCAAGAGAGAGCAGTGCGCGCGCACATTTTCTTTCTCTCTTTCTCTTATAGCTAGTAAATGAAATATACATACAGATGGAGCGAAAGAAGTTTCACTTCAGTCGTGTGGTCATAAGCACACTCGTTTTTTTTGGTTATTTTTCTTCTGCGATGTTCAGCGGGTTACCCACTTATTCTAGTTAAGTGACGGGACTAAAACTGTACATTTTTATATCATTAGATGTCAGTTTTTGCTAACAGGAGAGCAGAGGGACAATTCTGTTATTTTTAAGAACGTTCAGTCTCTATTCTAATCTATTTTTATTTATGGTAAGTAAAAAAGATGTTGACTATTCTGCCAATGTCAAAAGTGAATTCGAAAACCAAGTGTGCAATAATACCTCTAATTTCCCTACACTTTTGACAAGTTTTTCACATTAATTGTCACTGAGAAGAGATTGCGACTAGATTTTGAACGAAATTACGGAAATAAATTGGCCTTCTGATATTATTGCTACCGGTCTACTCTGTAAAAATCTCAAGTGAAGACTTAGGTCAAGTGAGCATGAAGTAACCTGTCATTAAATGATGTTAAGAATTGACATTATTGACAGTTCACTTCACCTACCTTATCACAGTGAATTTTTTACTAGAATAGATCTATTGTACTACTTAGGCACGTCTAACACAGCCTTACAGATGATTTTTCTTTATTTATTAAAAGTTATATAACTTGAATGCTGCTACTTCAAATTGATATCCTCAAAGGAGAAACCCAAACTTCATAGAATCTTGGGCCTGGCGTTACAGGGCTGGAATTTGGCCATAAATTAGAACACCTGTGAAGGTTTCACGAGCCCAATTTTCACGTCTCTCAGCAATGGCCAAATTGGTAAATTCAGACAATAATGTATACATTTTAGGTTATTTTTAGTAGGTGAGTTATTTAAATAAAAAATGATATTTTTGAGGGTTTGTTTCCTACGTATATCTGGAACACACATGCGCTGTGCTGCTGCGCCTGCAGCCTATCACGATGAGGTTTTAGGTACTTATATAAAAAGCTCGGGGTGACTTCGGATTTATCCGATTGATCTTACTGAAAACCTCAGTGGAAAACTATGTTTATTATACACGGCCCACTTACATCACTACTGGCTTGCATTTGTTATGTATCTAGGGATTTGCTTCAATCTCTGAACAGATTACAGTAATCTGAGATTGCAATAAAATATAAAAAAAAAACACATTTGTAATTGTGGTGATTTTATTAATTACCTTCTTCATTATAATTATCATAATATAATAATACAGTATCCAGAAATTGTGCAGGAGACAATGACTACCCTGGTGCTGTGCCCAACCAAGATACCATATTATGCTCATGGTGTGGGCATAGCAACCAACCATTCTTTTGACAACAATACGGTACAATAATATTGAATTATAGAATCCCTTCCACTTAGAGAGCTGTTGATTAATATATAAACAAAATACATCCAATTACTAATATGCCCCGATTATATTCTTCCTCTTAACATCCAGGTTGAGTCCAAGGTACATAATAGTTATATGTTTTAAGTAACTGTTTTCGCATTGTAATTGTTATTTGGTTTCTTTCACGTCTCTGACATCCTTCCACAAAACATCTACTTTCAGTTTCAACAGCTCTATAATAATCCGGTAAAACAAAAAGAGTTCCAACAGTAGGTACCCTTGATGCAGAATAAGTTTCTACCCTTGTTGGAGGTTCTTCTAAATGTCCTCACGGGCCTGAATGGAAATGCCGGGATGCTCTATTTGCTTGCACCCAACAAGTGACAGACAACACTTGAAGCACTCACCTGAAAATAATAATATATTTACATTAAAGGTTGCCTTTACACCAGTGATGTGTGGTGTGTTATTTATTGTCCACTTTGAAAAAGACTGATCTAAAGAAATCCTGATGTAGGAGCTTGACCATTATCGCACTGTCTATCTAATTCGCTTAAATGTTTTAGCATACCAAATAAAACATTTTAATGCCCTTGTTATCAAAACTAAACTAAAAACTGTTATCAATAATCTGTAAATAAAACTGATTAACTAACCTTGTGTGGTAGGATCTATTCTCTTACAACTTCTTGTATTCTGTGTTCTTGCACTGTAAGAGTCCTAAGTTTATGGCAATGAACTCGTCTCAGAAGAGTATGTCCACCGTGAATACATACTCGTTGGTGTCTGTTCACTTCCTTCTCGTCTATTTCCATCAAGAGATACAGCATCGGCATGATTCCAGCAAGCTTGGCAGATAAAGTCATTTTCTTTTTCCTGAAGCAAACATTTATCATTTGACTATTAGGTCTAGCATTAGCATTTATCAATAAACATCTGAGTGGCACATTTGGGTAAACACAAGGGGGCTTATTACATTCCCACTGCAGGGACACAGGCCTCCTCACTGAGAGAGAGATTAGGCAACGATTAACCATGCAGGTTCCGGATTGGTGATGTCACAGTCATGTCTTCGAATATGAATTTGTTGCATATTCTGGTATCAATCAGTTGGTCGTCTTAGGGGTATCATTTTATAAAATACAACTATCAACAGACAACTGAACATAAGCGATAACACTATTTATTAGTTTGATTACATTAAATAACTACATAGTACAAAAATGTTATAATATAGAAATATCGAATACTAACCGTTTGAGGCGCGACCCATCCCTGTACAATTGAAAGAATCATTTCATCTTCCAATCTTCGCCTTCCTATTGTATTGCAGCGGTTCGGTGCTATTCCGCAATTAATGCACAGGCTCATGATGTCTTTATTAGCCAGGCGTCCAAAAAGCAATTGTATTATAGGTACAGATCTGGTTTTCCAGCAAGGTCAGCACGGGTGGCAGCCTGGCAGGGTACGGTGTCGGACTGTCGGGTCGGTGTTCAATGTTTAAGGGACGGTCAGTAAGAAGGCAATCAATTCGAGTCCAGTATTTGAATACTGGACTCCCAAGAGAGAGGTCATAAGAAATAATAAATCCCGAGAAATACAGAAAAACACAAAACCACATTCATTTGCGCAAAAATACGAAAACCGAATGACATTTTGACATGACAATTGACAGACGTTGACATTGACATTTGCCGTTTACTAGCGTAATCCATGGTGCAATCGATTTTATCGATTATTTATTTCATTTAATGATTTTTAATGGCGCTTGCGTTAAAAATCAATTAGATTCCAGATTTTGTTATTTTATATTAATTATAATACCTAAAAATCATATATACTAAAACAATGGAGTATTATTTAATTATTTGTAACAGTATCGATTTCCACTAAATCGATAATATTCTTAGGGTACGCTCTATTGATATAATACCAGCGTTTGTAAAGTTAGCGACGTATAATGAAATAAGTGTTGGAAAGGTTTACAAAGGTTGTTTAAAATAAAAAAAAGAAATCTACTTATTTTCTACACTTGGCCATTGCTATTGAGGCTAAGATTTCAATGGCTTAATTAAGCAAAACAGACGATTTTTTTGGTACATATTTGATTCGTGTAACGCTTAGGCCCAGAAACGGGTTTCTCCTTTCAAGCCGAAACGGAAAAACAACACCCAAAACAAGTCGACAACCTACCACTCGCATCATACGTCATCCAAAAGTTAGATTGACTTCCAATTGTCCAAATGAAAATACATCTTATTGCCCACCAAATAAAGCTTGAAATACTTAGATTCAAATTCAATTAAAACTGGCACTTTATACAAGATCCGTTTCCGAGGGAGGATGAGACGCAAAAGTTTTATATTGGCTTAACCGACTAGCGGTTGTGACAGATGTAGAGATAAATGTACTGGAAGTGCATTGAATTTAATATAATCTATTCTGTTCTATACTTATAATAAATTTGTAGAAATAAAAATTCTGCACATTGAAAATATCAAAAAAAGAAATGGCAGGGGGTGTTACTAGACCGACACCGAACCCAAAAATGTGATTAAAAATATGTTTGTCTGTCTGTCTGTCTGTTTGTTCAGGCATCACGCAAAAACTACCGGTTCGATTACGATGAAACTTGGTATAATTATTCTATAATATCCTGGGCACTGGATACTTTTTATCCTGGAAAAGTATATACAATAAAAAACAAACTTAATTTTTAGCGATATAGAGAGCTTAAGATATAGCGCAGGCAGGCGATGCGATGCGACAGGGTGGGTCGGGGGAATTAAAAATTTCACACGGACGAAGTCGCGGGCAGAAGGTAGTTATGACAATAACATTGATAACTGCTAGAAGATTTTCCCAGCTAGATGGACGGACGACCTAAAAAAGATGGCTATGACGAACTGGATGCAGAAGGCAGCGGATAGGATGTTGTCGCGCAGCCTGGGAGAGGTCTACGTCCAGCAGTGGACTGCAATAGGCTGAGTTGATTGATTGATTGAGAAGATTTTGGAACGAAGTTCTTTAACGAAAATTGCGGTAGGTTTAAACTGGTAGAAATTGTGACGTTACGACAAAACTGTGATGTGTGTTACGGTGGGATGACGTAGTAAAACACGGGCACACGGTTAGATAGTTTATTGCGGACTGGCTACCGCCGCCGGCGCCTGACCTACCTCCCTTACACATTTATCGATATACCTACATTACATCCCTCCACCACTAATTAACCACAAAGCCGACTAAATTAAATTACAAAAACTTACTGTACTAATACTAATGATAACACATAAATATTAAACAACATAATGATTATGAACAAAAAACTGCAAAGCTTACAACTGATTATTCTTAACCAAGGGCCCGTTTCATAAAGTTAGAATGAATATAGTTAACGAGTAATTCCATATCTGTTGCGTTCCATTTAAATTAATCCAGAAGATAGTGCCTAATCAATGATTGAGAAACAGGCACCAAGTCTCATAATATTTATAACCAGCCTTCTTACCTAAACTACTTAACTAAACTAATTCTTATAATTAACATCTTTGTTTAACCTACATTTCCTAATGGGGCGAGACTGGGGCGGTACAGGTATGGACGGTGGTGTCGAGAACTCTTCTGTCACTTTATCTTGGTGGGTCTGTTCGTCGTTCTGAGGCGGTGACGACGCAGGCTCCCGCGCAGGTGATGGCGACCACGCCACCGAGGCCCCCGGCCGCTCCGACCGGCCCTCGCGGGGCGGTGTTGGCGCTACCGTAGGTGCTGAAGTTTCCGGCGAACGTGACAACTCTGTGGGGATTACCAGAGAACTCCTCGTCCTACGCCTAAGCTGATCGATGTGTCTATGCACCTGTTTACCATTACTGTCTAGTACCTTAAAGTTACTTGGCCCTGTCGAGTTAACTACAGTACCGGGCAACCATTTCTCCCCCTTTAGATATTGTCGATACCAAATGTCATCTCCTACCTCCACCCTCCTTTCCGTCCCTCCCGCACTTTCAACCTGCCCTTGCTGCGCTTTTTGTACTCTAACTTCCAAATCAGGTTTTAGCACGTCTAACTTGGTTCGTAACCGTCTCCCCAAAAGTGCGACTGATGGGCTTATTCCAGTTGTGCAGTGGTCTGTATTCCTATAGTATAACAAAAATGTATTTAAAGCCTGTTCTATACTTTTGTTATCTAAATAAGCTTTTTTAATAACTCTTTTTAAAGTTTTTACAGCATTTTCCGCGGCCCCGTTTGATGATGGATGATAGGGAGCTGTGAATATATGCTGGATACCGTCACCCTGCGTGAATTGTGCAAATTCACTACTAGTGAAAGGCGGTCCATTATCAGTGACTATCTGCCTAGGGACCCCCCACCTACTCCACAGCTCGCGCAACCTGACCATCGCATGACTCGCTGCTGTACTGGGAACTTGAAATACCTCCAACCACTTGGTTGTTGCGTCTACTGCTACTAAATACGTTTTCCCGCATATAGGCCCCATGAAGTCCAGATGCAGCCGTGACCAGGGCCTGGCGGGCCAGGGCCACGGGCGGGGGGCAGCGCGCGGGGGGTCATCCGCGTGCGCGGCGCACACGGTGCACGCGCGGCACTCGCGCTCCACCGCCTCGTCGATTCCCGCCCACCATACGTAGCTGCGTGCCAACGACTTTGACTTTACGATGCCCATGTGGGGCTCATGAATGATTTTTAAAATCTTATCCCGGCATTTTTCCGGTATCACCACCCGGTGGCCCCACATGACACAACCTAACTCCTCGTACAGTTCCGCTTTCCTATTAAAATACGGTTGTAAGTTCACGATTTCACACCTATCCGGCCAACCGTCTCGTACGTAATTTAAAATTCTACTTAATAATGGATCCCTCTCCGTTTGTTTTTTTATTTCGGTATAATCAAGTAACAACCCATCTTGAGCGAAGTGCAAGTATGTTTGCTCAGGAATAGATTCCTCCTTCACATTTTTAACGCTATTACTTTCTGGCAGGCGTGATAAGCCATCAGCGCAATTTTCATTGGTGCGAATATATTCTATGTCGTAATTGTATGCCGACAATATTACTGCCCATCGTTGCATCCTACTAGCCGTCATGGTAGGTATACCCGTTTGTGGGCCTAACATTGATACTAAGGGTTTGTGATCAGTGCGTAAAATGAACTTTCTCCCATAAATATATTGATGGAATTTTCGTATACTGAATATTATTGCAAGTGCTTCGCGGTGTATTTGCGAGTAGTTTTTCTCCGCGATGGTGAGCGAACGTGACGCATATGCTATCGGGCGCTCGCCCCTAGGCCCCGGCTGCGCCAGCACGCCCCCCACGCCCCGCGCGCTCGCGTCACACGTTACGATTAGTGGCTTGTTTGGATCGTAATGCGCTAATACTTCGGTACTCATTAAAACTTGTTTAATCTGCGTAAACGCACGCTCACACTGTCCATCCCAGTTCCAGTCTACGCCTTTTCGTAATAACCGGTGTAAAGGTACTAACATGGAACTGAAATTTTTGATAAACTTAGAAAAAAAATTTACCATGCCTATAAAGGAACGTAATTCACTAATATTATTTGGTGCTTCTAGTTTACTTATAGCTTTTATCTTTGATTTGTCCGCTTTGACCCCTTCTTTAGAAACCACATAGCCTAAATAAGTCACTTCATGAACCAAGAAAACACATTTTTCTTGCTTTAGCTTTAGCCCACTCTCAGATAGTCGCTGTAAGACTTGTTCGAGAGCAAATAAATGCTCGCTTTTATTTTTTCCACCTATTATGACGTCATCGAGAAATACTTGCACATTCGGTATATTACCTAACAAATTCGTCATTATACGTTGGAAAATACCTACACTTGACGACAAACCGTAAACTAACCTGTTATATTGAAATAAACCTCGATGTGTATTAATCACTGTGTATTTTTTCGAATCATCTAGTTCTACTTGGTTGTACGCACGGGAAAGGTCAATTTTACTAAAAAACTGTGCCCCATTCAGGCCTACGAGCACATCTTCAATCTTAGGAAGTGGGTATCGATCGATCAGCAAGGCGGGATTAAGAGTCGCTTTATAATCCGCACAAATTCGTAACGTACCGTCTGTTTTAGTCACCGGCACCAAAGGTGAGGCCCAGTCAGAGCAGTCGACGGGCTCGATGATGCCGTCGCGCAGCATGGCGTCGAGCTCAACGTCGATGCGCTCGCGCAGCGCATATGGTACGGGCCGCGCACGCTGGAACACCGGCGTCGCACCCGGGCGCACTCGCAGCGTAGCCTTGCCGCCCTTGTGCCGACCCAGTCCGCCGCTGAATAACTCCTTATGTCTGTCGAGAATATTTTCAATCCCTTCATTAATTAGCACACAATTCATGTTACTTGTACCTTTACATGTAAGCATAGGTATTTTTATTTGTAGCTCAGCTAGCCATTGCCTACCTATCAAAGATGTAGTACCGTTTTTTATTACAAACAATTCTAGTTGTTTTTCCTGCCCCTGGAATCGAACCCGAGGGCGAATTATACCTAATGGTTTTATTTTAGTACCATCATAAAATTTCAAAATTGTATCGTCCTTCATAAGATACAAATGTGAAAAATAACGTTCGTAGGTGCAATTATTTATACATGAAATCGCAGTTCCTGTATCTATTTCCATGTGCAGTACGGTATCATCTACAAAAATAGGTAAACTTACTGGCTTATAATTATTAAGTCCCATTAGGTTCAAACTCTCTTCGATGTCGTCCACGTCGGACTCACTTACGGCCTCCGCGGAATACATATTTCCACTCCGCCGACCGCGACGATATGAAGTTGTCCTTCGCGACGATTGTTCAACATTCACCGGACACACCCGACGTAAGTGCCCCGTATACTGGCATTTGCTGCATACGAACTCTCTGTAGCGACAGCTTGCCACACTATGATTAGTGGCTCCGCAAGCTGTGCAGTTGTTGCTGCGTCCCGATACAACAGGCGCGCTGGTCGCGCCGCTCACGCGGCTCGCGGCTAGCCCGCCGCCGCGGCCCGCGCCGCCCGGCCCGCGGCGCCCGCGCGGCCGCGTGCAGCCACCGCTCCTGCTGCGACTCGCACCGTTGCTGTCACCCTTATTCGATGTGACCGCATGCACCGCTTCCTCCTTAGGACTAGATGTGGACGCTCCATCCACTACTGCTGCGTCTCTTTCTGCCGCCTCCAACGCGTTCGCTAACTTCACGGCTTGTAAAAATGTTATCGTATCATCCTCCGCAAATAGTCGTTGCCTGATGACGTCACTCTTGAGTCCGCATATAAACTGGTCACGCAAGCTCTCGCTTAAATTTGCTGCAAATTTACAGTGGCGAGCTAATCTTTTTAATTCTGAGACGTAGGTCGCCACGTTTTCGTCCGCTCCTTGTCTTTTTTGCCGGAAACGATATCTTTCCGCTAATGAAGATGGCGTCGGCTGAAGGTGCTGACGCATTAAATTGATGGCTTCGCCATACTTTAATTCCGACGGTTTCTTTGGACTCGATAGGTTGACGAGTAACTCGTACGCTTCATCCCCGATTGTAGAAATCAAAGTAGGTAACTTCAATTCCTCCGCCACTTTATTTACAAGGAAGTACATGTCCAACCTATCCACATAGGATGACCACTGCCCCGTTTTCACGTCAAACTCACTTAACTTCCCAATCGACATCTCGACTATTGTTTAAATACACACGCGTTAATCCACCTTAGGTAATTGTCCTCGTCGCCACTGTGATGTGTGTTACGGTGGGATGACGTAGTAAAACACGGGCACACGGTTAGATAGTTTATTGCGGACTGGCTACCGCCGCCGGCGCCTGACCTACCTCCCTTACACATTTATCGATATACCTACATTACAAAAACATTATGCGACTTTCTCTTATTAGAGACAGAGATATATTTTCATGGTTTTCGAGAACCCTGAAGTCAATAGAGAGGTCAAAATGAAAATCCATGATGGCGACAAGTTTATGAGAGCTTCTAAAAACTTATACTAGATGCCTCTGTATTAAAAACGTGTATTAAATTCACAATTTCTCTTTCTCTGTCTCTTTCTATTATATGCGAATGTGTGTGCGTGCCTACCTGACGGAGGTACCGCACAAGTTTTTATTTCTTTCACTTTCAATTTTATTATACGGGGTTATCGGCTATCAGGGAATAAGCATGCGATGCGGAGGAATGAGAGATATGTCGTGAAAAATGTTATGAGTACGAAATGTGAACCCATAATGGTAGGGAAAGGCCAAATAAACGATGGATGCATTGCGTGAAAGATAAAATATTATGGCAAGGAAGGAAGCGAATACTGAGATAACCATTAATACAGAATTAAGGAAGAAGGAGACGTGTTGCGCCGAACACAAATAAATTTGAATATAATTAAGAGGATAATGATAAAAAATACAAGCTTTCATTAATATAATGTTTATAACTTTAATGTTCATTAATTATGGGAATTAAACATAATCCGAGATAGAAGGTTTACCACCTTGTTCGGATGCAGATAGCACCAAACTTTGTATATTACAAACATCAAACATTATTTTGTGTATATTGTGTTTGTTCAATTTTGTAATACTTGTTCTTTTATTTATTGAAATTAGAAGAAAATAAAAAAAGTAACAACACAATGAACCAGCTCACAAAATATATCATAACTGTAATACTAATAACATTAACGAGTGATTGATGATTTATATTTTTGCTGTGTATTAATAACGAAGAAATGTTCGAGATAATTTTCTTCATTACAAGAAAAGATCATACACGTATTAAGAACGTTATTAACTGAAGATTGTACTTATTAATATTGTACAGAATAAATTCAGATTATTTTGCTATCAGATAGCTTTCCAGACATTATTGATTTTTGTGACTTTGTATTGTAACTTTTTTATCTGAAACCAAGCAATGTTGCTGTGTTTTCTCATTTAGATTTTCTTCTTATTTGTCGAAAACGAAGCTTTTGGCTATTATGTTTTGGTGTAAGTATTTATAATGTACATCTTATTGTGCAGAATTAAGAATTTGTATTATTTTTTGTTTCTATAATGGTTTGCTGAGTAAACATGCAAGACATTTTAGAGTTCTCTTTTTACATCGTTCTCACATGAATGATTTCAACATGAATGATGTAACCAATATTTTTGTAACAATTCTATGATTTAAAAGAGTGTCCGTGCAGTTTCTTGCCCGTTCTTCTCCATAGCCGCTTGCTCGTTCTTTACCTACTACCCTTTGAAATGGGCAACTAGCTTCATCTTCCTGACTGACCGACCCCTTGACAATTAAAAGTGCCTGTAATTGGTTTATTTGAAATAAAGTGCTTTGAGTTTGAGTTACTTTAAGGTTGGAAAAGAATCCACAAATGTTGGTATGAGAAAACAGTCCGTATGACTCCATTCTACTTTTGAGTTAAATTCGGAATTTTTTCTTATGGTAGTCGTATAGAAAACACCGATTTCATTTAGTTTTAAGAAATAAAATTTATTATGTAAAAGGGTTTTTGTTAATATACAGAAGCTAATATAATGTACCATATACCAAAAAGTGAGATCAATTGTTGACAAGAAATGAAAGCACATAAAAGTTAGCATAATGTGTACACGTAAATACATCTGAAATCAAAATACAACGCATTTCCCCGAAAAAATACTAAAACAATGTCAGTCACTTCCTGCTACTCTATACAGGCAACTGAAAAAAAGATTCCCGTGAATAAAAGCGGAGATTTCAGTAATGCCAAGTGGAATACTGGGGACGTACTTTTCAGAACAGCTGAATTGTTTTTTTTTTTGCGAAATTTAATGTTGCGGAGTATTTCAGTTTCTGGGTTTTAAAAGACTACGTTTTTTTGTGAACTCGATTTAAAAACATTGTGTTTTAAGGCTTTTTAGTCGGAAAATGGATAGAGATTTCGAGTTAATGATAGGTAACTCGTTAAACTTTTAACAGCTTACGCCGGATTAATCCGACAAATATTTTCGTGTCCATTTCGCCAAGGTCGTATATTTACGACCAAATGCCACAGCTCGTATGATCTGCTTTTTTATTAATTGGGCTGTATTCTATCAAGTATTAATTTCTCGATTCATTGTGCCGGGCGCTGGGGGCACGACAACTGATATGAAGTCGGGGGGTTAAAGGTTCAACAGAAATATCTAGTCTATTTATTTTATTCAAAGACTTTTAATAAAAGATGATGAGTGTGGAGGTAAAGGTAATTAGCGTAATCAGCCTAAACTGGGCTAATCATTAAAAACTAACCCTGTATAAATAATAATAATCCATTCTCGTCTGTAGTAGTCAAGTTAATTAGGTAAGCATAAATTAGGTAAGTATAATAAGTTAAGTATAACATAGTTAACACAATTCTCAAAAACACTGAAACAGAAATAACTTAATTATTAGACTGTTAACTAAATTCAGTAAACTTTTAGCCCGGTTCTAAAAATCGCTAACTAATTTTTATTTTAAAAGCAAGTTCAAATCTTTGTATTTAGATTTTCGCGTGAATAACTGGAAGTTATAACGAAGCAACCTACGGAATTTTCGTAGACACACCCACATTTTCGTCATAAATATTCTATTTTACTCAAATAAAGGATGGTTTGGATATCTCACACGCACATATTTATTTATTTGTTTATGTCATTATTTATTTATTTATTTATTATTTGTTTTTTTTTTATTAAGAGCTGATTTCTGTCAGCCGTCAATTTTATTCCATGAATATAAATATCTGTCAATTGAAAAATCAGCCATGTGAATTATGTTTGATTTTATTTTCTCTTTCACTCTTACACACACTGTCTACATCTCTTTATCAATTTTCTTATCGTAGAAACAAGCATTACTTTTATACCTATTTTTCTGTCCTTTTTGATTCTTGCCTGTTTATATAATGTGTGTACATAAGTTAGTTAAATAAATAAAATCACGGCTATATTCCCCGAAGGCGTAGACAGAGACGTGCTTATTTGTTATGGTGGTACAACAGTATTCTATCCATCCATCTAATGTTGGCTGTACTTATAATCGGCGAACCTATTACCACAACAAATTAGGGCTGCTAATGAGAATTTTTTATGTCATCATTATTCTCTTGCCTTTATTCCAGTTTATCTGGGGTCGGCGAAACATTTATTTTTCTTCCATACTTCTCTTTATAACCATTTATCATCATTCACACAGTCCATCCATCGTTGATTTGGCCTTCCTCTAGTCTTATAGATACATGGAGAATTTTCTTACGCAAAAAAAAATATAAAAAAAACTTTTTAACAAAAAAAAAACCGACTTCCATAAAAAACACTACAAAGTGAAAAATAACTTTGATTTCGGAAGTCGGTGTCTTTGGATCTGTATTTTAGTTTATTGCCACCGACTTCCGAAATCAAAGTTATTTTTCACTTTGTAGTGTTTTTTATGGAAGTCGGTTTTTTTTTTGTTAAAAAGTTTTTATTTCTCGCTTTTTAGTGGGACTGTTTATAATGCATCAAGCTCATCGCCTTTTACAAAATATTACTTTTCCCGATACAGGGACGTTAATTGATGAGGAGTTCTCCTGGTACTCCACTATCAGCTCCATTTCACCATTCGCATTCTGACGAGCATAAATTGCTTAGCAACCATATTAAAGTAATCGAATCGCAACCTGTGAAATACTTATTATTGAGTAGTCCCGGTGGCCATCTGTGGTCTTCATCATCAGTTTTACTTCACTAAATTTTGCTTTCCGAAAGCAAATGCACGAATTAGTATAAATAATACCCGAATCGCTATAGTTGTGCCTATAATATTTGAAGAGTTCCTTCGATTTCTCAGGATCCCGCTGATAATCCTGGCAGCATCAGGCCAGACTTATGTCAACATTGCATTGAACTTAAAATTTAATCCTGTTTAAAATGAGCCCAAACACGACTACGGTGCTGTAATTTCAAGGTTTGTACTTTTTCTGATGCTCCTGGCATCAGCATCAAGTCTCTGTGTAGGTACTTCGGTGTTTCTCATTAACAGTACGTTTATCCACACATCAAGCCCTTTTCAATGAGCCTAAACACGATATATCTGCTGTTAGTTGTCGAGGAGTTAGGTACTCTGCAGACTATCCTGACTGCAGCATCAGGTCATGACTTGATGATCATGAGACCAAATGTGGCAAATGCCCTATCAAACATCAAAACAATTTACTAAAACTGTCCTTGTCTGTTCGGGTAACTTCTTACTGTTAAGGAGTTGTACCTTCCATCATCAGCTCAGCTACCTGAGATGGTGACAACCATACGCAAATACACAAGATACTTCATAAAATATGTGAAAAACAATAAGTGAGCCTGTAAAATTTGAGGGTTGCCCTCAATTTCTCTAAGATCCCATCATCAGATCCTAACTTGGTGACAATGGGACCACCTCAGAACTATCTACTTTCGAAAAAAAAAAGAATTTTGAAAATCCGTCGACAATTGGCGGAGTATTCGATGAACAAACATACAAAAAAAAACATACAAACATCCGAACATAGTACCTCCTCCTTTTTGTGAAGTCGGTAAAAATGGCCATACCGAGGATTCAACACAGCGTCCCTCTTCCAACCACTATAGGTACCAACAAGGCAGTAAAATATTATATTTACGTCAATACAAAGACAGGTTTTATAGGCTAAACTGATAAAGTCATCCTCTTTATAGAGCCTTTGTGTCTGTGAGCCCCTTGAGTGCAGTTTCAAAGCTATGCGGCTTCATATTACAGTAATGCAATGATATTAATGTTGCTTTTATGTCTGGTTTGGACGTAAAAGGCGATTAAGAGCTGTTTATAGCTGTTATAGTACTTTAACTTACAAGACTTATTTCTGCACTTCAAAAATGGTTTTGTTTAGATTTGTTAATTATTATATTACCTGTAACTTTTGGCTTTAACGAGATTACTTCATTAAAATAGTCGATAACGTTGTTTAACAATAGCAGCATCTTATTATTGTTATTATAGAATAGAATATATATAACTAGCGACCCGCCCCGGCTTCGCACGGGTGCAATACTGATACTAAGTACAGGTATTTCAAGAAAGCCAGCACGCGCCGCCGCGGCTTGTATCGCAGCAACCGTTATGTCCCTGCATTTTAAATCTGTAATATCTTCGAAAATATTCATTTAAATTACATGCTGTAAGGGGCCATATTTATCTATATTAAATGCACAATGTATTTAAGGTACTTAATTGGATAAGGATTATTGCTGTATTGCTTAAAATCGCTTCGTAAATAAGCCATTATTTCTCGTAAAAAGTAAAGGATAAAAAATGATTATTGTGGGTTACTTTTTTGCAGACCTTTTTAAGGTGTACAATACTGTAGTACATTATTTTGACCTATTTCGTAGGGTTCAGCCAGCGTTTGAAAAGTAAGCGCAAAAAATGAGTTTATTTATGACATCACATGCATGCATGTATTATATATACCATGTACCTTCCTCTTGAATCACTCTATCTATTAAAAAAAAACCGCATCAAAATCCGTTGCGTAGTTTTAAAGATCTAAGCGTTCATAGGGACAGAGAAAGCGACTTTGTTTTATACTATGTAGTGATTACGACATAGGCTTTTACATAAATTGAATGAGCAATATAATAAACACGCTTGCTCACAATGAAGGGCTTGTGGCTAAGTAATAATAGTCGCACAGGTCGATCAGGTTAAGCTACGCTTGCCGCGGTTGGTCCGTGGATCGGCGACCATCTTCACCCCTCCGTACCTCGGAAAGCACATTAAGCCATAGGTTACGGATGTTGTTCGGGGATCTTTGACAGTCGTTACGGGTTGCCAGAAGCCCTAAAGTCTGACAACTGGGTTGTCTGCGTTCGTCAGATAGGCAGTTGCTCCATGTAAATTACATGTATTTAGCTGCATCCGGTTAGACTGGAAGCCGACCCCAACATAGTTGGGAAAAGGCTAGGCAGATTGATTGTTTGACGTTGGTTCACTATGTGTTCTTGATCACACATTTTTATGAAGTTCCCTTCGGTTAATAGTGCCGGAATAAACATGAACATGCTTTAAAATATAGTCGGTATAGTGAATTGAAATGACTGAAAATTTCACATCGAAAATGGTAGTTGTTTAAAATTTCAATATTATTTCAGTAAACAACCTCTGTTACTGTTACGTCTGTGCTACGGGTAACACAGTGTTGATTAAAATCATGTAAACAATATGACGAAATAGGTAAACCTCCACTAATATTTGGATGAACATCCCCTCTATTGTCTGCGGCGGAGAAACTATTCATTTGTCTAACACTTTGATCTTCCTTCAGTGTAGAGTAAGTAAATTAATTTAGACAAGCAATAAATTAAGTCGCGTTAATATCTTTCAATTCAGACCGTTTCTTGGATTTAAAGGCGATTTGTCTTGTTGAGGGGAGTTTAGGAAAGCCCATAATTGGTTCTGACAAGGGAGCACCCTAGTGTAATCTGATTGCGATCGACTTTACTGACGCTTTCCACATTTCTTTTTTTTCGTAGAAATTCTGGGATACAGGGGTTTTTTTTTTTGTACGGACACCAAAGGAGATAAGTAACCAGGGTCGTCGGTATTGTTGCAAGTTTAGTAAAACGCCGATGGATGTTTTCGAATAAAATTTAATTTCATTTTTAACCGACTTCAAAAAGGGACGGGGTTCTCAATTCGACGGTATGTTTTTTTTTTTGTGTGTTTGTTACGCGATTACTCCGCCAGTTGTGGACCGATTTTCAAAATTATTTTTTTATTTGAAAGGGCATGCTCCCAAAGTGGTCCTATTGTCACTAAATCGGAATCTGATGAGGGTATCCCATGGAAATCGAGGGAAACTCTCAAATTTTGTAGGCACACCTATAGCGATTTGGGTATTTTTTATAGTAACTCGTGCATTTGCTCTCTAAAAGCAGCATTCGGTGAAATGGAACTAACGATGAAGACCACAGATGGCCATCGGAACTACTCAATAATAAATATTTCACGGGTTGCGATTCGATTAGGTACTTTAATGTGGTTGCTAAGCACAATGCGGATCGTGAAGTGCAGCTGATAGTGACTTCTCAATCAGCTCCAGTTTTCCTGGTTCTTACAAGGAGAACTCCTCAACAATTAACGGCCCTGCATCGGGAAAAGCAATATTTTGTAAAAGGTGATGAGGAGTTGACATTTGGCTATTGTAACTTAGATAAGTTAGAAACTGGCCCCCTAAAAGGTGAAAAATAAAAAAAAAGTTTTACAAAAAAAAAAAAAACAATTGACTTCCAAAAGACAACTTAAAAGTGAAAAATAAAAACTTTTTCACTAAAAAAAAACAACCGACTTCTAAACAAGACACTACAAAGTGAAAAATAACTTTAATTTCGGAAGTCGGTATCAATAAAAGAAAATGCGGAACCAACGACACCGACTTCCGAAATTAAAGTTATTTTTCTTTGTAGTGTTTTTTTGGAAGTCGGTTGTTTTTTTTTTGTAAAAAAGTTTTTTATTAGAAAACGAACAGAACATTTATCAATTTAAATTTCATTCGAAAATAAATAAAAAAAAATAAATGATAATAAATGAGGAAAATGTCACGAGGAGAGTTTTGAGTATGGATGTCGATGGCTATAAGAGTAGGGGAGGACCAAAGAAACGATGGATGGACTGTGTGAATGATGATATGGTTAGAAAGGGGGTGACTACTGAGATGACGGCTAATAGAGAGGTATGGAAGAAAAATACATGTTGCGCCGACCAGTAATAAATTGGGATAAGGGGAGGAGAATGATGATGATATAGTAGTAAATAGTAGAAAAAAAGAAAAAATAACAGGCACAATGAAATAAATTAACAATGTTTCAATGAAAAACAAAAGCGTCGTGACGGTCAAAATGTAACAGTCGTTTCGCTCGGAGAGCTCATTCACCAAGTGTGCAGGGTATTATCGTACGATAAGGAATTTTGTTCCAAAAAAAATTAAGTTATAAAATTTTTACGTGTTCATGGTATACAGGCATACTACAGTGATTAAGTCAAATCATAGTCGGTCAAATAAATTCAGTGCAATAGAATTTTAGAAAACGTGTTGTTTTTTTGAAGAAAATACATCTTCTTTCTCTCGCACACAATGTAATTTACTCATTTACTTACATTGGCGGACATGCCAGGATCAGCTTCATCAACTTTCTGTTTTCTTATAGAAACGTGATGCAAAAGCTAAGTAGTCTGCCAACAAGCTTAGGTTAGGCAAACTAAGGCATGTTGCACCGCCGACGAGGACCGATTTTTACATCGCCGGCGAGTACTCGTCTGTCACAGCGTCCAGAGAACTCGCTCACCGACGCTCGTTTGGCGGGTAGAACATTTTCTGAGAGACACATGCTTGTTACACACGCATACCAGTAATCGCCCGTTACCTTCGCGTACTCTCTGCTAGTAACTCGTCACTCGTTGTGAGTTGCTAGCTCTCATCCGCTTCTCGTTAATCGCCGAGCAGCGTGGGACAGGTGTTTGAGATAGATAGTAAATCCCAGTGATTTGTCATTCTCTGTGACTGCAGGCAGCTGGTAACTTAGCACAGTTCTTTTTTCTAGAGTTAGCTTAGTAGCATCGATTTATTTTAAGTTACAAGTACCTAACCAAGGAATTGTAATCTTATGTTTCCAATTTTTCACAATATTTTCAAAACAAAAGTGCGTGAGAATACACGAGTATCATTCTTTTTTGTATCCTCCATAAATGTTTGTTTATGACATCTTAAAATTCTTTACGAATACAAATTACCTTTTCCTTTGTTCAAAGTTTTTTATTTGTACATTTTTTAAAATGACAATTTAAAGGATTGGTCTGTTCTTACTTTTAATTTTTCGGCTCATCTTATGATGGACTACAGTGGGATGTATAATAGCTGGCCAATTATTTTTCCGGTTAATATTTTTTATTAATTTATTTGAGGTAGTACATAATTTGATAGCTGCCAGTCTATTTGAAGCTCTCTTGAATATGGTAGCAATTTCATAAATATTTACGTATTTTTCATATCATACATGAAAAATAAGATAATATTTATGAAATCGCATTCTTATTTTGATAAAAAGTACAAAAAAAGATGTAAATACAAAAAAAGATGTAAATGTTAAATAAACTTAGAAACTTGGCAAACCTTCCGTAATTTTAAGTTGCAAATGATGGCGAAATATTAAAACATCGTTACTCATTTTTTTAACATAAAAACGAAGTAAAATGTTAATCTCAGAGCCCATTTTCTTAAATTACAGTTATTTGGAGCCGGATCTGTTGTATATCGAACTAATGTACCAATCTATCAGTTATGAAAAATGACGAATTGATGAGCGAACCGACCTTCCATCAATGGTTTCAAAATTACTTTTGCACTTACTAAAAGTAAGTTAGTGGTCTAGTGGTCGCAAGCGCAAGTTGAGCATAAGGTCCTGAGTTCAATTCCCAGATTGGGCGAAGTGTTATAGAGTATTTACATCAGGAATTTCTCAGCAGCCCGGATTGTGGATTTATGTCCGGTTGACGGCAATATGTTCGCCAATTATTACATGGGACTTTAACATGAATATACGGGAAGATAGGGTGTATTAGAAGTACACTTCTGCTTAACCTTTCGGGGCCTACAAGCGTGATGTTAGGTGTGTATAAAAATATAATAGACCAATTTAAAACTGCATTGAAACTATAAAAATAATATAATAAAATGTTATAACTATAACACTAAACTATAAAAATAAAACCGTAATATGACGTGCTCGTTATTCTGCTCATTCTACATTGATGGCTTCCTTTAAGTGCGCACCTCCTGAGCTCGTACATTTAACTTTATGTATGCACCATCATGCGAGATTCCCATTATGATTGAAGTTTTATTGACGAGAACTAGGTCAAAGTGAGTTTTCGTTTTTATCTTAAATTATCACATCACCAATTCGAGAATTATGACAATACTAGCTGCGCCCGCATAAGTTTTGATCCCGTGGGAATATCGGGATAAAAAGTATCCTATGTGTTATTCTGATGTATAAACTATATTACTGAAAATTTTCATCAAAATCTGTTCAGTAGTTTTTGCGTGAAAGAGTAACAAACATCCATCCATCCATCCTCACAAACTTTCGCATTTATTATAATATTAGTAGGAAGTAGGAAGTAGGATAGTAGGAAGATGGACGGTTGTTAACAGAAACAGTTAATTTATGGCTTATTATTAATAATAAGTATCATTGCAATGGTTAACTATTGTTTATTGAGCACCTGTAATTATATTCTAGAATTACCAGCTAATATCAGAAGAATTCTTATTGATCAAGGGCGAATTTTTATAAATTGGACTTCCTGCCCCGTGAGAGATTTCACGATAGTTACCAGGTGCTTTAATTGTCAGCAATTCGGACATGCAGCCAAATATTGCCGAGAAACTAGCTCAACCTGTAACCACTGCGGAGAGACTGGTCATTCCTTTAAGGACTGCAGCAATAAAAACGCTCCTCACAAATGTGCGACGTGCAATCGCTTCAAGCGCAAAAGTGACCACAAAACTGGTGATGCTAGTTGCCCGGCACGCAAGTTCGCAGAGGATAACTATATCAACTCTATAGACTATGAAGGCGCCTAAGAGCGCTACATATTTCATATCTTTTTAAGCACTAAAACTAGGTTAATTGTATCTTTATATCTTAAATAGTAAATATAATTATGATTGATAATTTGCTTTGTGACCTAGATAGCTTTTCTGTGTCTGAAACTAAAATATGTAATGTCGAAGACTGTAAACATTTTATTCCTGCTATGGATAAAACATTAACTGTGCTCACTCAAAATATTCGCAGCATAAACAGAAACATGAACGGATTTTAAGTGTTGTTACAAAATCTTGACATAAGCTGTGATATAATTGTTCTGACAGAATGCTGGCTGTCCACCCAGACAATAAATTTACCACCCATGGATGGTTATTCTTCCCACAAAACTAATCGTCACATCAATCAAAATGATGGTTTAGTAGTTTATATCAAGAAAAATCTGAAAGCAACAGTAGAGGAACCCTTAGTTCAGGATAGTAATTGCTTGATCATTGAAATTAGCCCCGATATAGTGTTAATGGCTGTTTACAGACCTCCTTCTCAAGATATTGACCGATTTTTAGACTCTCTTGACAAACTTCTAAACAAGCTGTGTAATTTCAAAACCATTATACTAATAGGCGACATAAATATTAACATTGTTTCCGGGAAGATCGATAATCATGCCCATAATTATCTAAACATTTGCTCATATCACGGACTATTGCCAGCTTATCATTACCCTACGCATCAAAGTGGGTCATGCTTAGATCATATTATTTTGAAAACAAAAATACTAACAAAAACATTCATCACTAATTCTTCACTAACTGATCATAATGCAATTTTGCTAACATTACAAACATCATTACCCAGAAAAAGTTGCATGCGCAGCTATACCAAAGTCAATATGGCAAAACTTGAAACTGACATACGCAGCATAAATTTTGACCCAGTTTACAACTCATGCAACGCAAATACTTCCCTTGACTACTTTATAGGCTCACTGCAACATGCAATCATTAAAAACACTTTCACTACAAAAATGCCTAGGAAATATAGTAATGTCAAACCCTGGATTACACCAGGTCTCGTCCGTTGCATAAGACATAGAGACAAATTGCACTTAAAATCTAAACTCGCACCTGACAACGAGGTACCTACTTAGCATAACGTACAAAAGATATAGGAACTTCTGTAATAACCTTCTGAAGAAAATAAAAATCCAACATGACAAATATGAGCTTCAATCAGCAGGAAAAAATAGTAAACTAGTCTGGAAATATATAAGAAAAAATACATTTACTGCAAAAAACTCCGAACCTGCACTTGATTTACTATCAACAGATAGTAGCCCATATAAAGCAGCAGATAAAGTAAATAATTTTTTTGTGAACGTTGGTAAAAATTTGGCTGACAAAACACCTGGAACTAGAACTGTCCCTCGCCAACACCAGACTAGTGGAACTGTAAATCCAGTTAATTCTTTTGTGTTATTAGATACCGACGTCGATGAAGTTTTAGGAATAATTTCCGGGTTAAAAGATAACTGTGCAGTCGGGTGGGATGATATACCAAATAGAATCCTTAAAAATTTTAAATACCTACTTGTTCAGCCTTTAACACATATCTTTCAGCTATTTCTGTCACATGGAGTTTTTCCTAGCCTTCTGAAAAAAGCATTGGTCACCCCTGTATTCAAATCTGGAGACAAACACTGCGTTAATAACTACAGACCCATTTCAGTTTTAACAGGCCTCTCGAAAATTTTGGAAAGAATTATAAATAATAGGTTAATAAAATATCTTGAGGACAACAAACTACTTTCAGATAGACAATTTGGTTTTAGACCAAAACGATCAACCTGCCAAGCAGTTCACAAATTGACAAATTATATTACGACAAATCTGGATAATGGCTTGCATTGCATGGGAATTTTCCTGGATCTTGCCAAGGCTTTCGACACTATTTCTTGCTCTAAACTATTGCACAAGCTTGAAACATTTGGGATAAGAGGAACACAACTCCAACTTTTTTCTGATTACCTTAGAAATCGTCATCAGTGTGTAAAACTCGGTCAGTATAAAAGTTCAGAACTTAAAAACAGCGGCTACGGCATTCCACAAGGAAGTATTTTGGGACCAACGTTGTTTTTAATTTACATAAATGAGCTGTGCAACCTGAAATTAGCAGATGGTATCATAATGTCATATGCAGATGACACAGTCCTATTGTTCTCGGCTAAATCACGAGAGGAGGTCTATAAATATGCTCAGAGTGGGTTTAACATTGTATCAAATTGGCTTCGTATGAATCTACTAACATTAAATGCAGATAAAACCAAGTATATTATATTTAGAATGAGAAACACTAATATACCACTTACTAACCTTACCATTTATGCTCATAACTGTACGCGTACGACAGACGCTGACGCTGCGTGTTCGTGTCCTACTCTAGCTAAGGCTGACCACTAAGGGTGTTTACGTGCGCACTGTATACCTACCTACGCGTGTATAATTATTTACTATAATTTTATTCTATTTGTGTGTAATATTATTGCAAATGGAGTGCGCTAAGTGCAATAAAGTGTTATCCAAAAATGGATCGCACTTTCAGTGTCAAGCATGTTTTGGAACATTCCATAGAGGATGTATTAAGGGACTTCTCGCAGATATTCGAGCAGGTATCAGTAGAACTTACTGTAACAATTGTGAAATGGATTCCCGAGCCGATGATGAAGAACAAGATGAGATAAAAAAGGATTTCGAGAAAATTCTGAAGGATATCCAGAGAAAGGTCAGTGGAATACCTACCTTAAAAAGTCAACTCGAATCCATAAGTACTAGTATGAGTATGCTTTCGGAGAAATATGATACACTTATCGTGGAACACGAGCAATCTAAGCAAAAAATAACAGAGCTCAAAAAGAACGTCACAAACATAAATAACAAGATCATATATCTAGAGAAATGTAACTCTGCATTGGAACAGAAGGTTCAGGAATATGATCAGGCCTCGCGCAAAAATAACCTCGAGATTGTAGGCGTGGAGCAGCTGCCGGGAGAGAATCTGCGTGATGTGGTGACTAAAACCGGGCAGCTTATCAACGTAAGCAGCACGGAAATTGAGTGGGTTAGCCGACGTCGTCAGCTGCGTACCAACAGTGGTAAGCCAGCACCAATTTTGATTGGCTTCAAGGCAACCACTAGTGGCGCCAATGAGCGTGACACCTGGCTTGTACAGCGGCGCAATTTGAAGGAGTTCACTAGCGACGTTATCACAGGAGGTACTATGCAAAATAAAGTATTCATCAACGAAGATCTTACTAAAGCTGCCAAGGAATTATTGTGGATTACTAAGAAACGACTGCATGGGCTATGGAAGTACGTCTGGGTCTCCAACGGTAAGATTCTGGCAAAGAAGAATGATGGTGATAAGTCAGTGTGGGTGAGAGCAGAGAGCGACCTCGAAGAAATTATTAAAAAGTGAACCTACCGTCTTCAATTAAAGTGTTTATTATGGTTTAACTAATTATCGAATTCGCGGCGTTAATAGACGATATCGACGTAATTAGTGACAACACAGTCGAGGCGTCAATAGTGAGCAGCATAGACAATTGGATAGCGACGTGGATTAATAATCAAAACTTTAGTTTGGTGCATATTAACATACGTTCTTTAAAAAAACATTTCAGTGAACTTTTAATTACATTAAATAGCCACCTAGATAAGTTAGATGTTATCGTAATTACGGAACCCAACATAGACTTTTCTTTATTAGATTTATTTAAGATAAAAGGGTACAATGTTCATAGTTTTACACGAACGGGGCGAAGGGGGGGAGGGGTGCTTGTGTACGTGCGGGAGGGGATGGATGCGCGGGCGGCCTCGGGGCCGGCGGCGGCGCAACCCGTCGCCATTTGTGCTGCGGAGTGTGTTTCCATTACACTTCATTGCTCTGGGGAACCTATTCATGTTGTCGCAATATATAGACCTCCCCGAATAAATAAACAGGGAAAAATCATTCTGTTCTTTGAGGAACTAAGGAATCTATTAAATAGCTTACCGAACAACTCCAAGGTTATATTGTGTGGCGATATGAATATCAACTTATTGCAAAAACACGATAAAAATGTCATTACCTATGAAAATCTTTTGGCAGAGTTCGGTTTTACTAAGTGTATCGATAAAGTTACACGTAGTGAAATTTTAGTTGATACATTGGTGGAATCCTGCATTGACCATATTTATATTAGAGCACCTACTTTAAAAATAAACTCCGCGGTGATTCAGCATAAAATATCGGATCATTATATGATATCGGTCGCGGTGGAATGGAAACGCACTCTGGTAGCCGTGCCTGTGGATGATGACGGCCGGCGGTGTGAGGGCGCCTGTGCTCTTGCTTCCAACTCCTCGCGTGTGAATACCTGTCCTGCTCACTCGCCTAACGTAACCTCACAACGACGTTTTAAACTTGATAATCGTGCGGTTCGTGAAAAACTCTTATCAGTTAATTTTAAAGAATTAATGCTCTTTACATGCCCCATAAAGTTGTACGATGCATTTAGAAATGTATTTCAACAGATCTATAATAGTTGTTATGTATTAAAAAGTCAAACTAACTCAAACAGGGATAATACTCCCTGGATAACTAAAAAACTAAAAAATATGATCTTACATAGGGACAGACTGTTTATTATTTGGAGTAATGACCTTAAAAATATGGTAAAACGTTTAAATTACACAAAATATAGGAATAGATGTCATAAATTAATTTTCAAAAATAAAAATAAGTACGATAGGCAATGCATATTAGACTGTAATAATAATATTAAAAAACTATGGGACAGAATAAATTATTTATTAGGAAATGAAAAACAATGTTTGGATAAAGCAATAATTAAGTATATGGGAGTTAACGAACCGGTGAAAAATATATGTAATAATTTTGCTCGTACATTTGCTGAAGAAATAGAGAAAATCAAACATACTTGTAGTATTAAGCTGTTAGATAGAATCACCTATGTTAGACAGACGGACAGAAGTATGAGGTGGCAGCCCGTAGATAGTAAATATGTTAGAAGAATAATAACTCAAATGGATAAAAACAAGTCACCGGGTAGCGACCTTGTGCGAATGTCCGATCTTAAAATGTTGGCAGATATAGTTAGCCCTGTGATCTCTAACCTAGTCAATTTGTGTGTGCAAAATGGTATGTTTCCTAGTATGTTAAAAGAAGCCATAGTGCGACCAATTTATAAAAAGGGCGAACATAAAAATTATAGTAATTATAGGCCTATATCAATTTTATCCAGTGTAGACAAGATTATTGAGAAATGTATCATTAACCGTTTGAATAATTATTTGCAGAAAAATAGTGTAATAAATGAATGTCAACATGGTTTCCAGAAAGGTAAAAGTACAAATACTCTTCTTACACGATATACTGATGAAATTAATACATATTTAAGTGATCAAAAGTTTGTAGTTGCGGTATTCTTTGATTATAAAAAAGCTTTCGATACCCTTGAAACTGAGACCTTATTGAACGCCATGGAGGAGTGTGGAGTGGGAGAGCCGCTGAACAAATGGTTCCGCGACTATCTCACATCACGCTCCTACCGAGTAAAAGTAGGTGATGAGTATAGTGATGAGAGGAAGGTGGGGTGCGGGGTGCCGCAGGGGTCCGGATGCGGACCTGTGTGCTATTTACTGCACGTGAACAGCTTGTGCGGCGTATTGCGCCACTGCTCGGCACACATGTTCGCGGACGACCTGTGTGTGCTGCGCGCTGGCACCGACCTCGCTAGCACCTGTCGACTCGTACAGCAGGACGTAGATGCAGTGGTAAAGTGGTCTCACGACAATGGTATTGTTCTTAATGGAGATAAAACTAAACTGTTGATGATACATTCCCCTTATATATATCTGAATAAAACATGCCCTTCAATTTTTACCCATAGTTATGATTGTATGCATAATAATAATTCAAACTGTAAATGTAAACCAATAGAACAAGTAGAAAGTGTCACATATCTTGGAATGAAAGTCGATAAAAATTTTTCATGGTCTACACATATTGATTACATTTGTAGTAAGCTTAGAATATTGCTAAGTAAATTTTATCACTTAAGCTTTAAAGTTCCCTCCAGCACCTTAAAATGTTTATATATGTCATTAGTTGACTCAATACTGAGTTATTCTCTTGATTGTTATGGTTTGACTTTTAAAAGTAACATTATGAAACTAGAGTCGATTCAAATTAGATTTTTAAAATTATTAGTAAACAAGAAAACTAAAAATTGGTGCAAAGGTGACTATAGTAGGTTATTCAAAATATGTAAAATTCTACCAGTTAGCCTTAAACATAAATACCTACTATTAGTTAATAACCATGGCAGTCGTGATAGTTACTCACTAGTTTCTAACAGGTATACTACCAGGTCGATGACAGCAGGTAAATATGATGTACCCAGAGTTAGTAATTACTATGGCGATAGAACTTTAATGAAACGCGTTCCCTATTTATTGAACACTTTGCCTGCTGACATCAGACACGAGGATGATAAAGTGAAATTCGCACGTAATCTTAAAAAATATTTATTAGATTCTATGTAAGTGTAGGTGTTAAGTATAAGGTTATAGATTTTCATGATATTAAATTACTGTAAGAGAGACTCAATGATCTCACAGTTAAACTGCGTAAGCAGTTTTGTGGGGCAATGTACCTATCTATAAGAATTCTTTAGTGAATAAATCATTAAATCAAATCAATCAAAATCACATGAAATATTTAGGTGTCACAATTGACACAAATCTAAATTTCCGTAAACACATTGATTTGCAATGTACGCGAGTTCGTAAACTCATATATATCTTTAAGAATTTACGCTACATTGCTGACTTTAAATTAATTAAACAGGTATATTTAGCTTTGTGCCAATCCGTACTTACATACTGCATAACTTCATGGGGTGGTGCTGCAAAGTCTATTTTACTCCCCCTAGAACGTGCTCAAAGAGCAATTCTAAAGGTAGCCACCTTTAGGCCTTTCAGATTTCCTACACACCAGCTTTACATTGCTTGTAAGGTGCTAACAGTACGTCAATTATTTATTCTTCACATCATAATGCAGCAGCACGTTGAACTAGCTTACAAGCCAGTACCTTCTGACAAGAGAAGGAAGGATTTGGTCTGCATAAAGCCTCAAACTAGACATGCCTTTGTAAACCGATTCTATGTTTATTTAGGACCCGATTTATATAATAAGCTCAATAGAATTCTTAATATTTATAGTGCCAGTAACAAACATTGTAGTCTGAAGATACGCGAATATTTGGGTAAACTTGATTACACAGACACAGAAAGACTTCTAGAAATACTTCAATAATGATGTAGTTATTAAATTGGTAATTTTTAATTGTATTTAGTACCTATTATAATATTAATTGTATTTAGTTGTATTTAGTACCTACTATAATATTAAATAGGATAGTATTATTGTAAAAAATAACTAACTATGGATAAATAATTAGCTGACCGCTTAGTATGGGGATGGCCTGAAACACAGGTTTTTATTAACCTAGCTCAGGCAGGTCGCTACAAGTTAGAATGACAGTACCAACGCACCTTTCATAGATAAGTAAAAATCGTGTAAATTAAACTAGCTTTAATATGAGTTAAGCCAATCCCTTAAGAACTTGGTACTACTAAGTATTTATAAGTTTGTAAATGTATTACTTTGTAAAAGGACCTAAATAAATTTTATTTATTTTATTTTATTTTATTGGATAAAAACCAGCATATTCAGGTAATATCTATATTTTTTTTAATCGAGGTTTTACTTGGTGTAATAATTTTTTAACTAACCAACCAACACTTTTTACCGACTTCACCAAAAGGAGGAGGTACTATGTTCGGATGTTTTTTTTTTTGTTCATAGAATACTCCGCCAATTGTCAACGGATTTTCAAAATTCTTTTTTGTTCGAAAGTAGAGGGTTCTGAGGTGGTCCCACTGTCACCAAGTTAGCACCTGATGATGGGATCTTAAAGAAATCGAGGGCAACCCTCAAATTTTATAGGCTCACTTATTGTTTTTCGCATATTTTATGAAGTATCTTGTGTATTTGCGTATGGTTGTCACCATCTCAGGTAGCTGAGCTGATGATGGAAGGTACAACTCCTTAACAGTAAGAAGTTACTCGAACAGACAAGGACAGTTTTAGTAAATTGTTTTGATCTTTGATAGGACATTTGCCACATTTGGTCTCATGATCATCAAGTCATGACCTGATGCTGCAGTCAGGATAGTCTGCAGAGTACCTAACTCCTCGACAACTAACAGCAGATATATCGTGTTTAGGCTCATTGAAAAGGGCTCGATGTGTGGATAAACGTACTGTTAATGAGAAACACTGAAGTACATAGAGACCTGATGCTGAAGCCAGGAGCATCAGAAAAAGTACAAACCTTGAAATTACAGCACCGTAGTCGTGTTTGGGCTCATTTTAAACAGGGCAAAATTTTAAGTTCAATGCAAGGTTGACATAAGTCTGGCCTGATGCTGCCAGGATTATCAGCGGGATCCTGTAGAAATCGAAGGAACTCTTCAAATATTATAGGCACACCTATATCGATTCGGGTATTATTTATAGTAACTCGTGCATTTGTTTTCGGAAAGCAAAATTTAGTGAAGTAAAACTGATGATGACCACAGATGGCCACCGGGACTACTCAATAATAAGTATTTCACAGGTTGCGATTCGATTACATTAATATGGTTGCTAAGCAATTTATGGTCGTCACAATGCGAATGGTGAAATGGAGCTGATGGTGGAGTACCAGGAGAACTCCTCAAGAATTAACGTCCCTGTATCGGGAAAAGTAATATTTTGTTAAAGGCGATGAGCTTGATGCATTATAAACAGTCCCACTAAAAAGCGAGAAATAAAAACTTTTTTACAAAAAAAAAACCGACTTCCATAAAAAAAACGCTACAAAGTGAAAAATAACTTTAATTTCGGAAGTCGGTGGCAATAAACTAAAATACAGATCCAAAGACACCGACTTCCGAAATTAAAGTTATTTTTCATTTTGTAGTGTTTTTTTATGGAAGTCGGTTTTTTTTTTGTTAAAAGTTTTTTGTTGTTGGTTTCTCAATCTGAGCCTATGTATATTATCTGTTTCGATTTATTTATCGAATGAACGATTTATTTTCTATTTCGATTCCCATTTATTTCCAAACACGGAAAATAAAATGGCGCGTGTTACTAACAGCAATAAAAATAACATCACAAAAGTTAACAAACAACACACTAAACCGAGAAAGATAATAAATAATATAACTCATAGTTGATAAACAGTTTTTTTGATGATAGGTGGTTAAGTAAATATTATTGTCGTTTTGCGGGTAGATGTGATTTATCATCGCCGTTGAAAAGAGGACGCCAAATAAGTGGACCAGCTCCGTGATGAATGTCTTTTAGTAAATATTGGACCAAAAAATATGAAAATCTTATTTATGCCAGTAGATACTGAGATAGAAAAATATGTGCCGACAATTATTTTCACATAGAAATATATTTTAATCTTTTTAGTATTCTATCCTTTTTCAGAAACGTTTGTGTGATTTATTAGTATTGCAATGCCCCATAAAAATGTTATAAAAGCAATATTAAAGGTGTGGGGTGGTACCTATGATATGTCTAGTTCTGGTTTTATTTTTTTAGCATTTAAACAAAAAAAAAGTACGTAAAAGATACTTTAGAACGTCAAAATTTACAATAAAATAGAATTGATTCTAGTCGCCCCATCCAAAAGGTGGTTTCGTACGGAGAAGAATAAGCAATAAAACTCCACCATATCTCCTCTAAATCATATCATCAAGACATAGTGGAACTATCGGTCGAACATAGCATCGAACTGTCCTGTGTTGAGCTGGATAAGCATTTTATAGTGTGCGTATACAGACCTCCAAACTATCAAAACTACTCTATTTTTGAGTCTGTAATGGAAGATGTCTTGGGAAAACTGGCAACTGGTAATAAATCAGTAATTGTTTGTGGTGACTTTAATATTAATATTTTGGAAAATAATTCAAATAGCAGTAGATTATTAAGCCTCTTTAAATCATTTAATTTGTCAAATGTGTTCTTGGAACCAACGCGAATAACTACAGCTACTGCTACATGTATTGATAATGTTTTTTGTTGCTGCGAATATTTAGATAAAGCCATTGTAAATTATCTCCCTTCCGATCACAGCGGTCAAACCGTTTCTTTTGAGTCCAACACACCAATACAAAAAGTGCAGATTCAATTTAGAGCAATAACATCGAGAAATTTGGAAAAGTTTAATAACACTTTAATTAATAAGTTAAGTGCTCAGGGCCTAAATATGAATAGTGGTAATATTTTGTATGAAGAATTCTTTTCGTTAGTGCAAACAGAGTTCAATAATTATTTTAAGAAGAAATCTAAAACTATTTGCCCTAAGTTTTTATTCAGTGACTATGTAGACAAGCATACTATAAGTTGGATGATTATATCGTAAATAAAAATGCTTGGCTAAATGCTGGTCCTGCTCCACAGACACTTGGGCTCACTAGTTAAAATTTCAATATTTGGAAGACATGCTTCCCTTTTTTTCTTTTCTTTTTTTTTTAAGTGTTTCTGACATTCGAACTTAATTTATTTATTTATTTATTTGGGACAAATAATAATGTGTATTTTTAATTCAATCAAGTTTTAATTGTTACTTTAATATCTTATACCTCTTTCTAGTAAAATTTTATTCATCTCGTAAATAAATTGGTAACTATAGTTTTGTATAATTTAGAAGCATTTTTTTTTTAATTTTGTAAATGTAAGAACCATGGATCCGTTCATTATAATTTTTTTTATATTGACTTGAAAGAGCATGGCAGTTGAGAATGTGTCATGCTCACTTAAATGTCTCACTGATGGTGGCGCGTGTGTTGGATCATTCGGTTCCCTTCAAAATGGTTGAGCTGGATGGTGCTGATCCATGCGTCATGTTCGTGAACGGGCGCTGTCAGTTAAGACTGGTCATCTCTTAACTGCCAGGGCTTCTTTTTAATCTTATAACTATCTTGAATTGTTTCTTCATAACATTGTTCTCACATATAGAAGCAACAAGAATACTGTACTCAGGATTTTGTAATATCTTAATTTAAAAGAGTGTCCTTGGAGTTTCTTGCCCGTTCTTCTCCAAGAGATCTACGTTTTGGAATGGGCAACTAGCTTCAACTTTCTGACTAACTGACCGACTAGTTAATTTTGACAGTTCAAAAGTGCCTGGAAATGGTTTAATTGAAATAAATGCTTTGAGTTTGAGTTTGAGTTTGAGAATCTTCCGTATATATCTATCACTATATACTTAGCCCCTAATTTATTTATTTATTTAATACTTCAAGCACATAAATGTACAGAGGCGGACTTAATGCCATCGGCAATGTCCCACTTCTCGGCAAAGGCCTCCCTCTCCCTTCTCTACGCACGTCTGTCCTTTCTTGTGGGCCAGACCATTCGAGAAGGAGTGAGTGAGTGCCCTTTAGGAGTTAAGTTCGTTCTTCCACCTTCTTCTTCGTTTGTCGAAAACGAAATATCGTCTCTATCGCTTTCTGTTGCTTTTATACGAAGTATGATTTTATTTTCCATAGACACGAGTAGGTACGTATACACATATAACTACTTGCTGAAGAGACCCAGCTTTAATAGCTGGCTATAAGCACCACTTTATAGTACTTTAAAGTGCACATAACATTGTTGATAACATTCCTAGTGACATTGTTTGTGACAATAACTTTAAGACCTGTCATTAACTTAGACATTTTGCTACCGTCGCGGTTAGAAAGTCTTTGCTATAAATTTTTCCTTACAGGATGTAGCAAGATTTGTTATTTTAAAGATGACTGTTTCAAGTTTTATTTTTTTACATCTTCAATAACGTCAGGAGCGCAGAACTAAGCCTAGAAGTTTGTGATCCAAGAATTTATAAACATGAACAAAGTTGATGTATAGGTACACTTCAGTAATGAACGTTGAAACAAAACAGCATAGCGTGTTTGATTTTAAATTGAAGGAAAGAAAACATGATTGATTTGTTGGTTGGTATAGTTCAGTTGTTTAAATAATCATTGGTTGGCTTAATAATAAAAATGAAAAAAATGCGAATTTATCAACGTCAAAGTCAAATCATTTATTTGAAGTAGGCACTTGAAAGACACTTAAGAACGTAAAAATTGACAAAATATATTTAATAAAAAATAGAATTGGTTCGAGCCGCCCCGTCCAAAAAGTAGTTTCGTATAGAGAAGAATAGGCAAGAAACACCGTTACTGTTTTAAAAATGTAATATCAATTAATTTATATACCCCATTATCTTCTACACACACCGCACCACACTAAGACCATACACCACACCCACATACCATACACCACACACACACATTATGTTAGAATTTAAAACAAAGCAATGAGAGGTAAATTGATTATGTGATAGACAGAATACATTTACAAATATTGCAAAATTAGAAGATTTTCCTAAAATTGTCAGTCAGGACTTTGAATTTTATATACACTTGCGTACTTACAAAAAAATGAACCCATCCCAACAAATTATGCTGACAATAACTTAATATATTGAATATTAAAACCTTACTGAAAGTATGTAAAATGTAGATTATATTAGTGATAGAATTATCAAAACAGATTCATTAGTTTTTGAGAAAGTCGCGAACTTACAATTACGGGTGACATGACAACATTTAATTTTGATTAAAAATAAGAAATACACAATTTAACGTTTGTTAATTTCATTCACAAAAAAGTCACGCACTTTTTCCGAGCAAAAGTGTTAAGGACATCTGAAGAATCGAGTCGATCTTGTCAAGATTATTGCCTTGAACAAAATATTGTGTATGTTCAAATAAACTCTACCTTACCTGCCTTCACACAATATAAAATAATAAATTATTATATTCGTTACAATTTTTAAGATATCGTGTCTCAAATGGAGAGAATGGTGTGGGCTGATTTTTTTGCACGCAAGTGTATATATGTCACGGCTAATGGCCGAAGTGCGGCTACACCTAGTTTTAGACGGCCGAAGTGCGGCTACACCTAGTTTTAGCCGGGTAGAACTATCGTAGGTGCAGCCGGCCACATGCGGTTTGTGTGCACTTTGGGTGACATCGGTTGCATGGTTGCGGTCAGTCGATAGGCGACGTAGGATGCAAGAGCGATCGAAGGGCACCCCGAGGTTAGGTTTGGTTAGGTTACTTTAAACCCTTTACACAGAAATAGCTCCATCGACGTAGGATGCACCTAGTTGTACCCGGCTAAAACTAGGTGTAGCCACATTTCGGCAATTAGCCGCAACATATACATAGATTGTGGTACATGTGATCTAAGTACAGGTATTTTTATTTCCTCTCTAGGGTATCTTAAGAAGAATGCGAGACTGGGATAGGAGGATGCAGAAGGTACTAGTATTAAATAGTATTGGAGTCGTATACAAAATTAGAAAACCTTTACAAAAAATAAAACAAATTGCTTTAGAAACTAAAAAAGTAAAGAATAGCTTTTTCTAAGCCATTCCGAAACTAAAGTTATTTTTCAATCAGTGGTTTTAGTGTAAAAGTTTTTTCTTTTTTCCCTTTTCAGTGCGCTCATAATCGTTCAGGAAACAAACGTACGCGTCGAAAACGGAACTTCCTTTTTAAAAGTTTGTTAGTAAATAAAATCTTTTGCAATTGTTTTTTTTTTTTTCTCTGAAAGCTAGAAATTCTTTGCCATTATTTTTCTAACTTCTTGTGTAAGCATAACATATCTTCACAATAAGGTAGAAAAGTCACTAGAATGAATTATAATATTCGTCAAAAGCCAGCTTAACACACATCCATCACATTACCAAGCCGACATGCTGTTCCAGACATCCCTCCACCTCATATTTCATAGCTAAAAATTGCTGAACATTTCTCCCCATTTCAAAACTACTATTTGAACAGCATACCCAACATTTGTAGCTCCAAATGTCAAGTGTGCTACAAGCTACGAAAGATTCGTAGCACGGTAGTCTCGTAGCCAGGTAGTCGCGTAGCATTTATTTACAGCGTAGTAATAAAATATTCGTAGCGGTCTCGTAATTCTTCGCCGGTATCTTTGTTGCCTTGTATAGATAAGTAAGAGTAATTATTATTAAATGTTTCTTTTATGGGGCAAAGTGTTATATTAGATTTTATCTTGGGCTGTTTTAACAGTAATTATGCGCTTTCTTTTGTATATATATATATTTCCCGTTAAGAATTAAATTACTTTTTTATGAAGAACGTGATCTGAGAAATTCAGACACAAAAACATTGTGACTTCAAGTTCCATACTTTGAAGAGTTTATTTTTAAAGCAATCCAGACTCTTACAATATTAAAGCCGGAACATGCGAGAAATGGAAAAATAAAGTTGCAATATTCTCAGCAAAAGATCATTACAAAATTCACGGAAGCGTAGCAACCTTATAACGCAATAGGACATTTGTAGCCGTAGCAAACAAGTAGCCGCGTAGCACCCTCGTGGCCGCGTAGCAACGTAGACGTCTCGTAGCAAGTATTAAGTATTTGAGTTATTATGCGCAAAGGTGTAAACTTACTGATGACGTCATAATATTAACTTTACGTCTCATATTGCAAAGTTGAGACATCGTGAACTACGGACGGAAGAATTTGCGTACATTAAAAGTTTGTGAGGAAAATACCTTGTGAAAATAAGCGTTCAGTTTTATGGGCGTTCTTGTGAGAAAACGCTTTAGAGAAAAAACGAATTTGTTTGATAAATAAAGGAGCGTTTTCTGATGTGGTAAAATCTATATTTTGAGATTAGATAACATAAATTTATGACTTTGAAAAATAATGGAGGGACAGAATGAAAATTGGTTTTGAAATAAATCTTTATTCTTTTCTTCCTGGCGCTTATCGCGGCGCTTAGGACCAATGGGGCAGCTCAAGTTTACTAGCACATACTTTAGTTATGTCAGCAAAGCAACTGTCACCTGAACACTGAAAACATTATAGTGATACTAGCTGCGCCCCGCGGTTTCACCCGCGTAAGTTTCGATCCCGTGGGAATATCGGGATAAAAAGTATCCTATGTGTTATTCTGTTGTATAAGCTATATTACTGTACAGTTTCATCAAAATCCGTTCAGTAGTTTTTGCGTGAAAGAGTAACAAACATCCATCCATCCATCCTCACAAACTTTCGCATTTATAATATTAGTAGGATTGGCCAATGATTTTGCACTACTACTCACAATTGTCGTCACGAGAATCTATGTAGGAATATCGAATTGATTACAGCGTTTTTTTTTTGTATTACATACATACATCGGCAGCAGCAAAGTACAAACAGACAACTGCTCTTTTTACGATGTTCACTTTTTTTCATTATTCGACTAATTTCTTTGTTTTATCATGGGTTTTTTTCTGTTCAATTTTAAATTTTTCCTTATATTAAACCACGTATACCGTGTCCCGAAATCCTACTACAGCCCCAACTCAATAATCTGGCTGCAACTGACCTTTTGTCTAGCCTATAACAGTATTCAGGTCAAAGCTCAGACTGAAACTAATTTCTAGCCAAATACATCGACAATGCATTAAGGTTTCGATTTGAAACAGTAGCATTTTCAACGTAGTTCGTAGATACGAGTATTGTGACTGCCTCAAATTCTAGTGCTCTTTGTAAATGATTTAGTATTCGCAAGCGCGGTCCTGGGCTCGATTCGCAAGTTGTGAAAAGTGTTCTTATATAATAATACTTTACATTTTGCAACATAAAAGTACAACCACATAATTAGGTATGTTTAACATTTGGTAGGCAGACACTACAAACGCAAATAAATTGGTTCCTGCACTTAAATACTAACCATTATATTTCTCATCTTTCTAATGTCTTATATGTTGTTCGTTAAGTACTTACGTCACGTGATAACAGTATAGCGCTAATCACTCACCAACAATTACTTACTTATTAGGTTTTTCCATCAGGAATCTTTCAATGGCAGCCCGGTGTCTGGATTTGTGCCCGGATGATGGCCCTATATACTATACTATATTATATACTATACTCGCCCCCCATTACATGGGACGAAGTATCTGGCGAAATATAGATGTACTATAAATACACTACTGCCTAACCCCTTGAGGATTACAGGCGTGATGATAAATGATAAATGATTTTATTTCTGTAAGTAGGTTTGTACAAACACTTTTACATGTCAATCATATTTTTTAAAACGAGATGAGGTCGGCGTTTCCTAACTGACTACTCTGAGAAGAAAGGCCGAAACAAACTCAGAGGTCACAGTCTCTTTTAAAGTCCAGACATAATCTGGTCAGATCATGTGGAGACCATGTAGATTAGTGTCTGAAATGGTCTTTTGAGATGTTATCATGTTATGTTATAGATTATTGCTACTTCTAATGTTTGTTGGGCCACGGTTGCGCTAATAACTGGGGCCAGACAAGAAAAAATTGCATAAGCAAAGTGGGCACAGAGAATATATTTCTGTCTCGTTTACTCTTACTACTGGATCTAATAAGTGTATCCCTGTCCCAACATCATTATTATTTTCTGACTTGTCTATTGCTATTCTCTGTTTACGATTTCCAGCAAAGTTCTGCATACACTCGTATGTATGTAAAAACTTTCAACAGCCTAGAATTTTCCCAGCAAAATTGGGGTTTCTAGTCTAAACATTTCGGTGGTAGCATCTGGCTTTTGTAAATGAAGTAGGTAAGTTTTACTGGGGACAAGCAATATTCTAAAGCAAGCCTTTGAATATGTGTATTGGTTTTTAGACGTTTAGGATACGGCCTATCTCTTACAACTGTCATTGATATTTTTGATACTCCGTTGATGCTTAAAAATAACTTTGAAGGCTGGCTAATACGAGAGAAGAATAAGTCATTATTTATCATCTACCTAACATTTTCCAAACTATGTTGGGGTCGGCTTCTAGTCTAACCGGATACAGCTGAACACTAGTATTTTACATGGAGCGACTGCCTATCTAACCTTCACAACCCAGTTACTGGGTAATACGATACCCATGGCTAAGACAGGTTGTCAGACTTTCGGGCTTTTGACTACCCGTAACGGCTGGCAAAAATCTACAAATGAGACTCAGAACCAACGGTATAACAAGCTTTCCGAGGTACGGAGGGGTTCCGATATGTAATGAAGGGTCAATCAACTAAGGACCGACCTCGGTAAGCATAGCTTAATCTTCGATCGACCCGTGCGGCTGGTATTATTTAGCCACGAGACCCGAAAGAACGATAAGTAAGCATTCTTAATTATGACAGCCAGGACCAACAGACTAAAAATTCAGAAAAAGCCAGTCAGTTAAACTATTTTTCTTTCCGTCCTTTAGAAAGCTGGCAAATTATGAGACGAGTTTCAGGGCTCGTGTAGACGGCACTGCAACCGCGCCGACACCGCACCGCCGCCGCACCTACGCTGTGTATACGAGAAGTGAAGCCCGCCACCGCCGCGCCGTCGGTGTCGGCGCGGCGCGGTAGTGGTGCTGTCTACATGGGCCCTCAGAAAAGTCATCTGTATGTGGTGTGAAATAAATATTCACCTACCCACAAACATCTTGGCAAGACCTGCTCAACCTATCATATTAATAAGTACTGACGACAGAAGTAATTCCAAGCGACGTTTTGTTGCTTGTAAAAATGTAAATTTCAAAATCGCTGCACTCGGGGTTAAAATGACCCGAAAAGAATTATTTAGTTAGTACGGGCTATGGGAGTGGCAAAACGTGTTAGTTGTTTAGTCCGACCGGCGTAAAATATTTAGGAGCAGTTTTATTACCACTAGGAGAATTAAAGGCCTATGTTGAGCTGTGAACGGACATATTTTCTGGTTTAATGATTACATTCTGTGTTTATTTTTGGGTTTATGTATGTGTCACTTCGTGTGATTTATTCATGATCCTCATAATTTCAGCCGAAAAAGGCCCACTTCGACCAGTTCTGTACTTCTCGCATGCAGCGGATTCCTGCGGCCTTTACATGTGATCTGTGTGTCTTTCCGGTCGTGTCGGATTGCCGTCCCATCGGACTTGAGAGCGAGGGAAGAGGGAGTGCACCTGTGTCTGCGCGCACACTTGCGCACTATAAAATCTCCTGCGTACCTGGCCAGTCGCCGTTGAGATTGGCCACTATGACCGAAATCGGTCTGGGAGGCTATTACATGTGATTTATTATTATGATCCAATTATCAAAAACACACTCGAAAACAAATTTGCGAAGTGAATGCTCCCCGTGTGTGTGTGTGTTAGTCTCGTCATAGGTAACAACGAAAGTAACCTTTCTAAATTAGTTTTCCTTTTCTTGAAGTATAATAATTTGATATTAACCTTTTAACCGCCCGATTTCATATATCGCATTTGCTAGCCGCCAGTATTCAGTCCTAAGCGCTCGTCTTTATAATAGGGTGCATCGGTTAATTGATATTTACACGTTGACCAAGTTTACACTGAAAGCAAAGCTTACTAACTGGTTGCAGAATTTGTCCTACAAATTTGTATAAAAAATTTGTATAAATACAAATTTGTATACAGAAAATTTTTTAACGGTCACCTCTTGAATACCTTTTACAATACTGATATAATTATGTAATTACTGAGTCACTTAACCTGATTGTTGTATTATATTCAATGTTTATGAGGAACTTTGGCTCTTGAGATACAAGTATCCTTTTACTTAGTCCAGGAGCCAGCTGTTCAACTGCCTCTGCCCTCTGCTTGTGCAATCATGTTTAGTGTAAATATAATTTTATGTGTTTTTCTTTGTACAATAAACTTATTACTATTATTATTATATTATATCAGAAGGCCAATTTTCGTAATTTAAAACGTTCAAAATCTAGTCGTAGTCTCATCGCAGCGACAAAGAAATGTCAAAAACTTGTCAAAATGTAGGGAAATTAGAGGTATTTTTGACAGATTGAGACTGAGATCAGACTGTGAACGATTTTAAAATTACGAGAATTGCTCCTCAGTTGTCGAGCCCCCAACACGCTGGTGATTTGAAAAAAAAAATTTTTTTTGAATAACCTGTTAGTTTACAGCGTAAATAATAAGAAAGCAGAGTAAACGAGCTGTGGTATTTGGTCGTAAATATACGACCCTGGACAACTGGAAATGGACACGAAAATATTTGTCGGATTAATGTGACGTATAAGCGGTTGAAGGGTTATGAAACTTGGCTGTCCATGTAAGTATCTGCCATTTTTAATCTTTTTAAACCTTACAAACTTAAAAGCGAAAACAAAACAAGCTCTTAACATAAAACATTTTCCGATGTTACCATACAAAAATAACCTTGAGCCAGGGATAGGGTGTGCAGTGGACCGGGATCGCCGCTCACGCTACATTTACTTGCAAAACGATATTAAACCTGGCAAGGTTTAATATCGTTTTGCAAGTAAATGTAACACGTAACACGTCAGGTATGACGTGTTTTACAAACTACCTAATGATCATGACATTAGGAAGTTTCGATCGGCAGGTTTAAGACTGTGCCGACCCTACAGTGGCGCCCTCATCGTTTGTTTGGTTATTTCATACAATTTAGAATGAAAATGCAGAAAATAAGCACGTTAAGTTGTGCTTCACAAGATTATACGTTAATATTATTATAAAAGGTAGTTTTATATTGTTTAGTTTCATTATAATCCTTAAAACGGATAAAAGTGGCCACTATATTCCGTTTGCATTCCACCAGTTTCTATGACAAATCTTTTACTGTTCAAGCAGTGCGGTTATGGAATGACTTGCCCGTGTCGTTAAGGCGTGCTCAATCTTTGTCCACTTTTAAAGATATGATAAAAAAGTACTTTCTCTCTCCTTAAACATCAACATTATATTTTCTTTGCTCCCGTTATGTTTATTATTATACCTATACCTACATATATACCTATTTATATACTTATTTATTTAGATTAGTATAATAATCCTATTTTATTTTTGTATTTATTGTATTATGTAAATGGACGGACTACCTACAGTATTTGACTCTCCTCCCCCTATTTAATCCATCCAAAGGTTGTCTTTAAAAGATCGCTCTTAGCGATAAGACCGCCCATTGTGTCACCCTTTGTAATATTTCTATATTTATGTCTGTAATTTATATGGTGTACATAATAAAGAGTATTCTATTCTATTCTATTCTTTGTTGCACCAGCCATGATTTGTCTCTGCATCACCCTATGGTTGACTGGTAGAAAATGCCTCAGGTAATAAGTCCGCCTTTGTACAGTATTTTTTTTTTACATGGTAATAGGATTAACGTCGATGTCCCTGACATGTTTAAGTACCAGAATGAATAGATCACTTGTTATAAGCTTATTGGTTTCCTCCGATTTCCGTTTGACCTTTCCAACACTGAGAAGTTAATTTGATCCTTTGTCGCATCCTGGGATATTTGCAAAAAGAATTGGGTTGGGCGGAATATTACTAACCAACCATCGTCCTATGTCAACAATCTCTGGAAGAACCTTCCTTTGGTTAATACTTAAACGTTAATCAATAAAGTTCCCTTTCAAAAACAAAATATTTTATTTCACATTAAATATGGGCACTTATGAAACGTCAGAAGCTAGGTGCATAGTTCCAATTGGTCGTTTCCTATGGAGAAGAGCCAGCAAGAAACTCCACGGTTACTCTTTTAAAAATAATTGGTTTTTACATACTTTTTTCAAATGAGTGTTAATAGCACAGATATAGATAGCCCTAGATTTTTTTTTTTGAGGATGGGAAATCATCGAATGGCTCTGGGTGGAGCAGAAGGGAGTGTCAGACTCTTACTGACTAAAACCCACCCGTGTTCCTTCCTTAGCCCTTTGTGTTCCGGGGTAGCGGTAACCCTTTCGGACAATCCCGCTGCAGATAGCCCTAGATAACGCAAGTATCACGATCTGTATGAAAACCAAGCGTGCCATTTTTTTTACTACCTACTATGACGTCATAAGCACTCTTTCTCACTCACGCTCATCCAGCCAGCAGTACACAGGATGAGCGCGGAAGTGGCGACATACGATTTTTGAACGTAAGTTGGTGCGATTTTTGGCACGCGAAAAAGGTGCTCTTGTGTTGTGTATCTATATTCTATATATGTGGTTAATAGCTTTGGGAGGACAGTGTAAGCCTGTCAACAGTTACCAGGTACTTAATAAAATAAAATAAAAGTCTACAGATGTAGTCTACAAGGCCTACAACGTTATCACGTGCAAAAAAAACTTTTTAACAAAAAAAAACAACCGACTTCAAAAAAAAAACCCTACAAAGTGTAAAATAACTTTAATTTTAATTTTGGAAGTCGATGGCAAAAACGTAAATACAAAACCAAAGACACCGACTTCCGAAATTAAAATTAAAGTTATTTTACACTTTGTAGGGTTTTTTTTTTGAAGTCGGTTGTTTTTTTTTTGTTAAAAAGTTTTTTTTGCACGTGATAACGTTGTAGGCCTTGTAGACTACATCTGTAGACTTTTATTTTTTTTTATTTTTTACTTTTTATAGTCAGAGTGCATCTCATGACAATTCCAATAAGCCCAAACACGGCTAGAATACATGGTTTTATTACGAAGTTCCGGTACCTACCTTCCAGCTTCATCATCAGATCGGTTTGATGGTACCATTTTCGTCAGAACCATTTATTTAAATTTGCTTCGTCATAGTCGCTTAACTATCTTAATCGAGATATCTTATCGCCACCCGTGAAATACTTATTATCATTGAAGAGTTCCTGTGGCTATCTGTGGTCTCCTTCATCAGTTCCACTTCACCAAATTATACTTTTTGAATGCAAATGCTTGACATGTTGATGAAAATACCAAAATTGCTATATGTATGCCTATAATATTTGAGGAGTTCCCTCAATTCCTCATGGATCCCATCATCAGAACTGGATTTTGACAAGAATGGGACCAATCTGGAAGCATATCCTTTCAAATAAAAAAAAAATCCAAATCGGTTCATAAATGACGGCGTACTGAGGTAACAAACATAAAAAAAAAAAAAAAAATACAACCGAATTGATAACCTCCTCCTTTTTGAAGTCGGTTAAAAATATAAAAGAATCTAATATATTTAAAAGATAAATGAAACATAAAAAAACCTATTTATATCAAATGACATGACAGGTACTCGTAAAGTAGTCGCACGTCAGTGGTAGCCTTGTGACCTTGAGCTGGCCTAATGTAGTAAAAAGTTTCAATTGAATGAGAGGCCATCTTGTACTGAATTTGTTACCACTGACCTGCGACCTACTGTACAGACGCCAGCATATCAAGCTACCCGAAACTGTAAAATTTTCCCAATCAACTTTGAACCTTATACTTAAGCGATAAAGTTGAAAATCTATTAAAGTTTAACAGATTGTAGTAGCTTGATGTGCTGGCGTCTGTACCTTAGGACCAATAATAATTTTGTTGAAAGGGTTTTCATTTCGATACTCGGTAACATAAGCCCTTTTTACGGATAAAAAAATAAAGAATGTGTTTTACTAGTTCGCGTATTAGTGTATCGTGAGGAAACCGAAAAATTCGGAGAAATTTCCTAGAAACAAAACTTCAAAGACATGTGATATCTACCAACCCGCACTAGGCCTGCGTAAATTTTGAAGTCATTTCACAAACGCAAAAATAGCACAGACACAATATTGTAAACAAAATGCGAGTTTCAAGACTTTGGCAAGTATAATTTTCTTTTTTTTTTTTTATTGATGCGATCTGTCCATTACTGACATTCAGCATCTTTTGTGTTATGCCTTTGAAGTATAATTAAAGTCCATTATTTTGCGTGTTCTTTCCTAAAGTTGAAATTTTTTGGATATTATAGGATTTGCATATATTTAAGGTATATTGAAAGACGTTTATGGGTAAATTCTGAAATGATCATTTACTTTTATGAGAAATTCAGTGATGTTGGGGAAATAAAAGAAAAGTTAATTTCAAGCTGGTGAAATAAAGACTATGTTTTTTGTTGTTGTAAATAATCGTTAATTATTATAATTAGTCTGAATAAGTACGTATTCTAACAACACGAGAGGTGAGCTTCGGCATGGTCAAAAGTTAGATTCCCACACATATATATATTTTTTTTACCTTTTCCCAATTATCGTGTGAATGTCATGACATTAAAAGGAAGTGAAATGAAATTACGTAATATTTTTCAAGACAAGAAAAGTTTCAAGCTTCTGTGAGAGCACTGCTTTGAATTTAAATTCACCACCTTTATTTTTATCCAAGTTTACATCACACCTGTAGGGAGCGATTCAGCTGTACTACAAACTAGTTGTTATTTTTCATAATAAAACTTTTCCTGCAACTTAAGTTGCTTAAGCTTCGGTCGACTAAGTTCGTTCTTCCGCTACTTTGAACTTTAATTTTTTCTTTATTACCGTTAATAATGTTGTTTATGTAACTATGTGAGTTTTAACAAAGACGGTTGCTTTTTATTTGGTTGTTTTCTATAGTTCTCAAGAGGCTTCTTCATGATTCTGGTTTTTATGTTCCATTTTAAAACCACGCCACGTCACTCGCAATGTTTCTACACGTGTGACGATAGTCTCAAAAGGTTTTTTATAGGTGCAGGTGTAGGTAGGTAATACAAGGGGTAATTGAAATAACTGTAAGCCTCGTAAGGGACATTGTACAACTTTTCCTAAAGGAAAAGCTTTGGAATCGCGAAAAAATATCAGTTACTCCATATTAGTACACTAGCTTCTGTCCGCGACTTCGTCCGCGTAAATTTTTTTTGTTTCCCCGATCCACCCCGTCGCAACGTGTCGCCGGCCTGCACTATTACTTCGTTTTCGCTTGGCGAAAACTTCAGACTTTTTTTCTTTTTGCTCAACTCCTAAGGGTCCTAGCGTCAAGTTTAATAGAATATAGCCCTTCCTCAAGAACTGGGCTATCAAATGCAAAAATATTTTTATATATGTGACCAATACTTCCAGAGATTTAGAGCTTTCAAACCTTGTTTCAAACAAACAAAGTCTTCAGCTTTATTATTAGTATTATTTTAAAACTATGATATCTCCTAAGATATACATTGAAATCAAATTATGTCACAGGCAATTTTGTTCAAAATTAAATACATGTGATGAATAACGTATTTATTTGGATAAGGATTAATACCATGTTTATAAAAACACCTTCGCAAATAATGCATTATTTTAGAACAAATTTGGTTAGCATAAAAGAGGTTATAGTGAGTTAACCTTAAAAGATAGACATATGCTGTCGCGGACTTTTTTTAAAGCTTTTAAAGGGGAACAATTCTGTCATACATGATTTTTGCGAAACTTTAACCGTTTACGCAGCGCACGCAGCGGAAGCTCTCAATAGGAAAAAAATCCCCCGATTTTGAAACATTCTTCATTGCTGCTCCGCTCCTATTGGTTTTAGCGTGATGATATATAAATTATAGCCTTCCTCGATGAATGGGCTATCTAACACTGAAAGAGTTTTTCAAATCGGACCAGTAGTTCCTGAGATTAGCGCGTTCAAACAAACAAACAAACTCTTCAGCTTTATAATATTACTAGCTTCTGTCCGCGACTTCGTCCGCGTAAATTTTTTTTGTTTCCCCGACCCACCCCGTCGCAACGTGTCGCCGGCCTGCGCTATTACTTCGTTTTCGCTTGGCGAAAACTTCAGACTTTTTTTCTTTTTGCTCAACTCCTAAGGGTCCTAGCGTCAAGTTTAATAGAATATAGCCTTCCTCAAGAATTGGGCTATCAAACGCAAAAATATTTTTATATATGCGACCAATACTTCCAGAGATTTAGAGCTTTCAAACCGTGTTTCAAACAAACAAACTCTTCAGCTTTATTATTAGTATTATTTTAAAACTATGATATCTCCTAAGATATACATTGAAATCAAATGATGTCAGAGGCAATTTTGTTCAAAATTAAATACATGTGATGAATAACGTATTTATTTGGATAAGGATTAATACCATGTTTATAAAAACACCTTCGCAAATAATGCATTATTTTAGAACAAATTTGGTTAGCATAAAAGAGGTTATAGTGAGCTAACCTTAAAAGATAGACATATGCTGTCGCGGACTTTTTTTTAAAGCTTTTAAAGGGGAACAATTCTGTCATATATGATTTTTGCGAAACTTTAACCGTTTACGCAGTGCACGCAGCGGAAGCTCTCAATAGAAAAAAAATCCCCCGATTTTGAAACATTCTTCATTGGTGCTCCGCTCCTATTGGATTTAGCGTGATGATATATAGCCTATAGCCTTCCTCGATAAATGGGCTATCTAACACTGAAAGAGTTTTTCAAATCGGACCAGTAGTTCCTGAGATTAGCGCGTTCAAACAAACAAACAAACAAACAAACAAACTCTTCAGCTTTATAATATTAAGTATAGATATAGATTACGACACTTGTGACTAAAGTAGTTCATTATTGCACGACGTGAAATTAGCCGTGCAATAATAGACTACTTACGTCACATGTATCGTATACTATTTTATAGCTCGTGTGACCTAATCCCGCACTTAAATCACGCTTTTCTGTATAAAAATGGACTACGTAAGTTACAGAAAAGCTTCGCTTAAGAGCGGGCTTAGATCACAAAGTGCTAAAAATTTTTAAAGTGAAACTTTTATTACATCGTCTCAAAATTTTTCGTCTGTGTGTTGCATGTCGCGTGACGGTCGGCCGCGGAGTAGGGATAAAGTGAAAGGCTCGCTCGTCAAAGCAGCCGAGGCCAATATCGCGGCGCCTATAGTTCGCGTCAGCTGACCGTGTAGTTAAAACTTTCACTTTTACAGTCGTTTCATAAAACCACACATTTTTTTTTTTCGTGAGGCAAGCTTGGTGAATTATAGAAAGAGGTGTTCGTAGTGATGTGTACAAAGACCCTTTTAGTTTTCAGTTATTTCATACACCTTGTAAAATATTAACATACTCAACAACGCTATTCAATACAGGGAAGATAAACTCCGAAAAAATAACCAAATAATTGACAGCTCAATCAAAACGGTTCCATCTTGCATTCGATATATTATATGACGTCACTGCTGATCAAATCTTAGCATAGACGGGTCGTGGTCAGTATTAAGGGTTGCCATGGTTATATAATACATTGCTACGTTTCCTTGTTAAGGAAATTAAGTACGATTACGATCAGTATCTAAATTGCCTCGCTGGACAATTAACGCTAACGCATTGTTTGAATTGAGTGAAAAAGCTATTTGCTAGTTTTGTAACCTGGGTAAATAAGTTTTTAAATATCATTATCAGATTAACTGACAAATATACCAACACCAAAAAATAGGGTTGAAATAAGATGTCATTGCGATTAATGTAGATTTAAATTATTGATAAACTGTAAAAAAAAAAAGATATAAGAAACCGTTCGTTTGAAAAATAAGATTTGGTTGACCTTTTTACCTTTAATGACACATCACACACTTTTTAAATCATGTCTATCACAATACCTATACGTAAACAAAGACAAATCTTAAAAAAAAAAGTTTCTTATCTCTACACTCACCTGAGTATGTGAATAAAACATGGAGAAGTTTGACACTATGACGGGAACAGGTAACGCGATGGTCAGTACTCCCGCCAACGCGCACAGGGCCCCCACGAACATTCCTAGATACGTCTTGGGGGCCATGTCCCCATAGCCCACCGTGGTCATTGTCACGATGGCCCACCATAGCCCTAAAGGGATGGACTTGAACTGATTGTCGGGGTTATCCTGTGGACAAATTAGAATGGTTAGTAAAATGAATTAGGGTTGTAATTGAAGTAAAATAATCCAATCAGATGGGGTAACAGAAAATGTTTCGTTATAAGTAAACTGTTGCTTATTCCATTCAATATATTAAAAAGTTTAAACAAGAAGTGTGAAGATTAGATTAGGAAGCTAGCAAACAGCTACAATTTATAAAGGGTTACTGGTAACTCGACCACTTCCTTGCTGGAAGTGATAGGGGAGCTAAAATGTGACAAATTTAACCCCTAATATGTTTGGCCGAAAACTAATAATTTAAGAGATATTTGAAAAAAAAAATGCAATTACTCGTACAAATAATTACAAAAATTTCTTGAAATTATTTTATATTTTTAGATATTTTACTGTGTTAGCTTTGTGTAGAATGTCAGCTATAAATACAAGGTTAGTGTGAAAATTTGGAGTAATTTAAAATTTCAAATTACTGTATAAGTATTAGTTTTCGGCCATACATATGGGGGTTAAATTTGACACATTTTAGCTCCCCTATCACCTCCTGCAAGGAAGTGGTCGAGTTACCAGTAAGCCTGTATAATTTCTATTTAGTTAATACCTGTACAAATCCGAGCTTAATATTTTAACAGTTAGTTTGATATTCAACAGTTTCTTAGTGTATGAGTTAAGCGAATCCTTTTTAGTCTCCACTAGTTGATTCTCATAAATTATTAGAAATCAAACAAAATATTATATCGGCAATCAATGTTATTACTTAGTTATTTTATTAAAAACTGAAAATATTATTGAAGTTTTTAAAGAGGTTTGCAACCTAGCCAGTAAAAGAGAATTAAATAAAATAAGATTGGTTATTTTATTTTATTAAATTATTAAATACATAAAATAATTAATTATTTTATTAAATTATGAAATACCAATCTTACTTTTTTACTTCTTACATACTTTCTTTGTAAATCTTGAACTGCACTAATTTACCATAAAGAAATATCAAATATCGTGTATGTAAGAGAGAAATAAGCATGGTAAATAATCATCTTTTTTTATGTTTAAAAAAACTTTAGGCTTTACCCCAGCAGTAAAATAATTACAGGCCAGTATTATTGTGGATTAAGGGCAGTTTAATTTTCGAACAAAACCGAGTCTCTGAGGAAAGCCTTCAATTAAAACAAGAAAACCCGCAGATAATTGTGTTACAAGAATCACTCAACCAATTTCAAATTAATTAATCCTAGTAATTAAAAACATTTCGTCATGTCAATATCAGAACCTCGTTTTAAAACGAGAGTCTCGGTTATATCGTGAAATAATTGATTTTATTCTTGCCCACTGACCCCTGTCATGAGGTAAATATAGGTTTTCTGTACTGGTTATGGCACACAGGTAGCCATTCAACTATGCATAAAAAAGTAAGAAAAAACCTCCATAATTGCTGTAATAATGTGATTTTCATCGTTTGACAGGGTATTTTCCTATTTTAAGAGGGTGACAAGCTGGATAGATATATGTCGTACATGTTTAAGATTCTGTGAAATGATGGACGAAAGATTTTTTCCTTTTTTTTTTGTGCCAATATTGATTGTTATTTGTAATTATTAACCCCCGACAAAAATAGAAGGGTTTTGTAAGTTTGACATGTGTATCTGTGTGTCTGTCTGTGCCATCGTAGCTCCCAAACGGCTGAACTGAATTTTTTTTTACTAATTTTGTTAGTTATTTTTTTGTTTATAATTTCTTATTGCTATTCCTTACTTACTGTAAATATAATCAGTTCTTTTTAAATTTTAGCTGTGAATTAACTTGGATCTAAGACAGTAATGTTGTGCATGTTTTCCCAAAAGAGCATAATCAGCCAATTATGTTATTAGGACACAGGCCTCCTTTTTGTGAGAGGTAACGAGCTGAAATCCACATTGCGGGCTGGGTGATATCACATGTCTTTAAATTATAGGATCTAGGACATACCGGTTGCCGCACGATGTTTTCCTTCACCGTTTTGAGAGCAGTGGTGATGAAATAATGTACACATGGTAAATGCCCCTCTGGATTCGAAACCACGACCTACAACTTGTAAATGGCGGCAGTTACTACTGGACAACCACTGCTTCCCTATAAAAATATGACGTGAGCCTTAACTATGACAGTAGATTTTCTGGGGCTCTGATTCTGGGTGCCATTAAATTCATTTTATACAGGGTTACTTTTCAATGACCAGCCAAATTTAAGGATGTGATGCAGACCATCAAACTAAACAACTTTCTCCATGGGACCAATATCGTAATCGCGAAAAATTTATGAACTGTCCCATAGAAAACTTCAATACCTACTTGACCTAAACGTATGGGACGGCTGAATTTGTATTCGTGATTACGATGTTGGTCCCATGGAGAAAGTTGTTTAGTTTGATGGTCTGTACCACATCTTTAAATTTGGCTGGTCATTAAAAAGTAACCCTGTATAAAATGAATTTAATGGCACCCAGAATCAGAGCCCCAGAAAATCTACTGTCATAGTTTAGGCCCACTTGCATCACACTTGATTATAATGCATTTAGCGCTTAATTAATTGGAAACATACGATTTTGCGTTGTTTTGAGGAGGTTTATAAATTTCATTAATAATTTACTATTATTTCATTGGTTCATTTGGAAGCGGTTCTAGGTCACTTGCACCACGAATCACTAAATTCACAGAAATATAATGATGACATCGCTATATTTCTGTCAGTCGTTTAAGATGTCATAAATAACAATTTAAAATTATAATCTCAAAAGACAGCTCTTTGTGAAAGACAATTTTATATCAATTCGGCGTATGAATATTCTTGTTAAAATAAACATACGAGCTCAAGAAGGCCCGCAATAAGATTATTCTGCGACACACCTGGGGTGTGTGGGCAATATTACCCCTTCGGTTATTTGCCTTCCAGCCCCTTTTCGTTTATATGTCAATTTCCTCCTGATCTTTTTGGTTTCGTAACAGGACCCCAATGTACGGTCACCAAAGGAGATAAGTAACTAGAGTCGTTGGATAAAGTTGAAGTTTAGTAAGAAACCGATGGATGTTTTCGGATAAAATTTTATGTAATGAATAGAACACAAACAGTTTCTTTCTCAGATTAAATTTCTTTCAAAAACTTCCACCGGCTTCTTATTAAACTTCAATTATATCCGACGAAACTGTTTACTTATCTCTTTTGGTGACTGTACCTACCCGTATATACAGGAGCAACCAGAATTGGTTTTAAAAAAGACGATCGGATGTTGTTGGTCTTAAAAAAATTGTATTTTTTTTGGAAAGAAAGAATCCAAGTAACTTGGTTTGTGCCTAATATACCTACACACATAAAAAAAATAAACACGATTTTGTAACTCATGTGCAAGACAAAGCTACAGTACACACTTCACACTTAATCAATCTACCTAGTCTATTTCCAACTATGTTGGGGTCAGCTTCCAGTCTAACCGGATGCAGCTGAATACCAGTATTTTACATGGAGCGACAGTCTCTTTGACCTTCACAACCAAGTTACTAGGTAATACGTTACCCCTTGATAAAACTGGTTGTCTTACGTCTGGGCTTCTGACTACCCGTAACGACTGTCAAAGATCTACGAATGACAGCCGGGACCAACGGCTTAGCGTGTTTTTAGAGACACGGAGGGGTCTCGATATGTAATGGATGGTCACTCATTCACGAGCCTATCGCGGCAAGCGTAGCTTAGCCTTCGATCGACCCGTGTGTTTATTATTATTTAGCCACGAGCCCCTTCACTTAAGTAATTACTGCACACTTAACTAATCACAAACCACCAACTAATTATCTCAGTCAAAAAACTCCTGCCCACATCCATTTAAGTGACCTTCATATTCAGAACCTCGCACCTACCACAAAATCTCCTAATAAAACTAAAAGGTGCAAAGTATTACAAACTGTAATTACAATATCGCTTTGAGTAGTTAATTAATTCTTGTTTGGTCACCCAGTTCATTTTCAATTTTGTTTGTTGTGTGCAATAGCCATTGTTTGCGGCTTTGCTCGCACTGTTTGTGTTTTGAAACTAAATTGACATAGAATTTAGAGGTAGTTAGGTAAACTATTTTAGTAACAAACAGTTTATAAAATGACACGTCTATTTATAAAGCTATATCGGAAAGCGTATTATGGAACGCAAATGGAGTTGGACAGGACATGGTAAGGCGCAGTGATGATTGGTAAGGCGCAGTGATGACTGGTAAGGCGCAGTGATGACTGGTAAGGCGCAGTGATGACTGGTAAGGCGCAGTGATGACAAATGGAGTAAGGCTGTGACAGAGTGACGTCCAAGGATTGTAAGACGATGTGTCGGTCTTCCGGCGGCAAGATGTGTAGATGAAATTGTTGCCATCGTGGGCAAAACCTGAATGAGGCTGGCACAGGAGCATAGTGATTGGCACAAGAAAAGTCGGGCTGTGGATGATGATTTATAAAGCTTAAACGAGACTAGCAAGTCAGCGTTTTTGTTAATAAAAAAAAATACCCCCGTTACGTTACGTATCCCAACAAAAATCTTAACTTAGGATTTCTGGTATAACTACTTTTTATTAGTCTGATATTTCTAGGACACAAAATCTAGTGTTCATAAAAAACCTAGCTTACCCTTTTGCCAGAGAAAATTTTACCAATGGGCTGCGATACTATAAATAATATCTACGTTCACGTTCACTATTACTAAGCTCTCATTCTGTTCAAGTTAGTATTGTTTATTATTAAATACCTACTGATATTTTTTTCCATTTTGTTTTTATAGGGGTACAAGTACACACAACGGAATACAATCTGTTCAAGTTTTTTCTTTCGTGTTGTTAATCAATGTAAGCACATTGATTTTAATTCTGGTTAAAATATATTACTTGTTTAAGTTTCCTTTAGATAAACAAGATTAGATTTACCTTTTTATGTTAGTTTTAGTTCGACGTTTTAAGCAATACGCTGACAGTTAAATTGTTTGGATTTTTGTTGCAAAATTTTTTTTTATTGAATTAACATGAGCATGTTATAATGTATTGCTAGGTTCTTAGAAAAAGAAAGAAATAAAACAAAATATTTGGGACGCACAGGAAATACAAGTAGAACAAGTCACCTTACAACCAACAAAAAAAAAATCAAAATCGGTTCAGCCGTTTGGGAGCTAGGTTGGCACAGTCAGACACACAGGTACACAAATACACAGATACACACGTTAAACTTATAACCCCCCTCTGTTTTTGTCGGGAGATAAAAAAGAAGCATTTAAACCTAACAAAGTTACATTAAAATCAACCAAAAAAAAAAACTGTGCGAGGCCAAAAACGTATTTTAGCATAATATTAAAAAAAAAATACCGAAGCACTGGTATACTGATAGGGCCAAAAAAGACAAAAGAAACCTCGATTTGCCATGGAATGGCAGAGGTCATGCAGTGGATTCATGTTTTTAGGACTAATAAAAATTAATCAATGAAACTGAACATTATCAGCACATCTAATTCCAACCAAAAGTTCAATTTTTAAGTTTTTTCGTACTAATTTCGTTCAGTTTCATTGGTGAATTTCTCCCTTAGTTACATTTATTCTGCAGTAAAAGCCGACCGTTACGTACAAGCACTTTTTTACGTAATGTAAAAAAAAAATTACATGAACAAAAATCTATTTCCGAAAAAGACACTACAAAGTGAAAAATAACTTTAATTTCGGGAGTCGGTGTCGTTGGGTTCGCATTTTCGTTGTTTGCTACCGACTTCCGAAATTTAAGTTATTTTTCACTTTGTAGTGTCTTGTTTAGAAGTCGGTTGTTTTTTTTTTTTAGTGAAAAAGTTTTTATTTTTCACTTTTAAGTTGTACTCACCCCACAACAATTCGTATAATAGTACTTGTTATGTAAATAACGGTGACAGGAAGCTATTAAAACATCATCAATATAAACTAAGTGGCAAAAATACGTAAATTGAAGCTAACTCAAAAACTACTGAAGCAAAGTTAATAAAATGTATATGGGACCACTCCTGAGGCATACTCTATCCATTATTAAAAAAGAATGTTTAAAATCGATTCGTAATTGCGTAACAAATACACAAAAAAAAAAACAGTCGAATTGAGAACCCCTTTTGAAGCCGCAAACCCTCGCTGCCATTTGGGCAAAGAATAAGTCATCCGTTTCCTATTCATGGGAGAATTAATACTCATTAACTGAATGAATGACCGGCAGAGTTTTTCCTGTCTTCTAATAATAACAAATTGAAATCCGTCTGTCAAGTGAAATGATTATGGTCATTTATTTTCCTTTGAAGAAAAGTCGCGGGTGCGAAAACAAAGCCAAAAATAAAAAAAAAATGTGTAAAATATTTAATTGATACTTTCAAAACGGTGATGGGAAATATCTTGATGAAACCGGCATGTCCTAGAACCATAAATTTGAAGACATGTGACAGCTACCAACCCGCGTGGTGGATTACGGCCCACTCCCTCCCGGAGAGAGGAGGCTTGTGCCCCAGCAGTAGGAATACTACATTCTGATTATGCTCATTTTCCTTTGAAAACTGTAATTATTTGAGTGAATCTTCACCAGTACTAATAATAATAACTCTTTAATAATCAAGACGACGTAAAAGCAATGGATGGAGCTACAGGTTGCTTATCCACAGTAAAGCCACAAAATGAATAATATTGCATTATATTTATTTTACTCAAAGAAGGTAAGAAAGCAACGAAGATAACACTCATACATATGTATCACTTATTCTTATGTAATATGCGAACCTCAAGGCTGATAATAAAACGGAGCGCACAGAAAAAAATAGATACATTGGTGAGGAAAATTTCAATACCGGAGCATATTGGTAAAGTTGCGTAAAGCATTCTTTGGCGGGAATATAACAGCTGCGTGTTCGGTTTGCGTAGTGATGTGGTGGTATCGATATGAAGTTATCGATACATGTTTTTCTGTTTGGCATTAACTTTAATTTATGGTTCTAGGATATGCCGGTTTCCTCACGATATTTTCTTTCACCGTTTTGAGAGCAGTTGTGATGAAATAATGTATACGTCACCTACGATATACAACTAGGACGAGTATATCGCGGCCGTCAACAATGAGCCACCACTGCTATCTGAGAAGAATTCTTCTATGTTATGAAATGATTATGACTCCCATCACCGCATTTGGAAAAAGACAAGTCAGCATAAGAAGACGGCGGTGTCCTCTCGCGCCCGGCCCTAGTTCAGGCCTTGGTCCGGGGTGAGAGGGAGTAGGAGGCAGTCAACTTCTTCTGCGAAGCAGTCATGCTAGCGAAGGAACTGGCGGGACGGTTGAGAGAGAGAAACTCACATCCCAGCCGCTGCGGGAGACGCTCCGGGCGCACATTGGTTCAAGGGCGGAAAAAAGTCCTTTGTTTCAACCTTGTTTAAAATGTCTACAATTTGGTACACACATACTAGAATGTTAGTAGAAACAAGTCCTAAAATTAATACGGATAAATAATTATACAGTATTTAATTATATGATGCCAAAGTAGGGTGATCGAGAATTTACAAATTTCGTGCAAAAAATATTGTTATTTCAAGTATGAATAGAACCAAAATACTATAATTATCAACTTTCATTTTTAGTTTAGTCATAAGTTTATTGTGTGTATTAATAAAATAGTAAACATAATGTTATAATATAATGAATAATTACTTGCTATTACATTTTTAGTGAAGAAGGTCATTTGGAACCTTTTGTTTTCAATCATGAGATCATAACTAATCTCCGTTATCGACCGATACGTAATAATATACTTTCGGAGATTAATTAGACCCTATAGATTAAGAATACATTAGTTTTGGCTGCGGTAACCTGCGATCTTGGAAATACCAGGTCCTTAACTAATGACGCTCTGTAATTAAGAAAAAGTGCATTATATTAATAAGTGTTTCTAATGAGGGTAATTAACATTTTATCATATCGTGTAAGTATAAATAGCATTGAATGGTAGTTTTAACTTCACTTACAATTATTTTCTCTTACGATAACAGTGTTATTATAGTGACGGATAGCTTTACTATTGTCTATGCCGATTTAGTGGAAATCATAATATCAAGTAATCGTGAGATACATAAATGCCTCGAAAATTTAAAACTTATGTATCCACAGCTTACAGAAAGTGTTTGGAATCAAGTTTATGAAAAGTTAAGCCGTAATTTTCTACCCGTATTTACAAAAAAGTGGCAAACTGCAGCGAGAAATAAAAATGCTTTTATGGCAAAAAATGAACAGTGGCTGAAAAATATTTTTACCGTTGAGACATCTTCGGTGCAGACTGATGTGGTGAATTGTGACAGTAATGTTCCAGGGCCATCAAAACGCTCTCATAGAGGACGACCAGAAAAATCATTTGATGAATGTTGCGATCGAACAAAGCGATATAAAGTTAAAAGATTGTGTGAAAGCGTTCCTGAAGAAATGATTAAGAAAGCTGCCTCTAAGGTACTCGCACAAGAAGAATCATCGGATACTATCAAGTTTACTCCAGAAAAAGCGTTGGCATTATTACTTGATGCATCACTTTCGAAACATCAATATCAAGTACTGAGAAATGCAGCAAAAAGTATTGGTTGTGATATTTTTCCCGATTATCATAAAGTACTTGAAGTAAAAAGGCAATGCTACCCCACGGATATTGATGTAACGGAAAGCTACGCTTGTGTAAGTTTGCAGTCATTACTGGATCACACAACCAGAAGATTATTTGAAGTAATGTCTGAAGACGACCTTACACAGATTAGTGTAAATTCAACGTTTTTACACAAGTGGGGATGTGACGGATCATCAGGTCATGCTGAGTACAAACAGTCATTTATCGACGAAAATGTGTCAGATTCATATATGTTTTTGACATCATTAGTTCCACTGCGTCTGTATGAAAAGGAAAATAAATCTGTTGTGTATTGGACAAATGCAACTCCTTCTTCTACAAGGTGTTGTCGCCCGGTACAATTCCAATTTCAAAAAGAAACTACAGAATCTACGAAAAATGAAATTGCTAGAATGGAGTCTGAAATAGCAAACTTAAATGAAACTGTTATTAGTTTAAAGGAAAAGACTTACAAAGTCTACCATAAACTTGTGTTCACAATGATAGATGGCAAAATAGCGCAGACAGTTACGGACACATCATCATGTGCAGTGTGTTTTATATGCAAGTCAAAGCCATCAGAAATGAATAACCTTGACCAAGTGCGAAATAAAACTGTGGATACGGAGGCTCTCAAGGTCGGTTTATCCCCGCTTCACGCACGGATTAAATTTATGGAATGCATATTACATATTGCGTACAATATGTCATTTACCAGTTGGAGAACGAACGCAACTACCAAACAACAAAAAGATGAAGAGAAGAAAAGAATCCAAAGTGAGCTGTTTCAACGTTTAGGTCTAAAAGTGGATTTTGTAAAGCAAGGAATGGGAACACCTAACGATGGAAATACGTCTAGAAGATTTTTCAATAATGCAGACATTGTAGCTGAAGTCACAAGAGTCGATAAAGAACTTATTCATCGGTTTGGTATAATATTGCAAACAATTAATTCTAGTGCATTAGTTGATTCGGATAAGTTTGGTAGTTATTGTTACGAGACTGCTGAACTATACGTAAGCCTGTACAGCTGGTATAATATGCCAAATACTGTGCATAAAATCTTGCTGCATGGCAAAGAAATAATAAGTGTTGCTGCCTTACCTATTGGGATGTTAGCTGAGGAAGCTCAAGAAGCGCGAAATAAAGATTACCGCAATTATAGGTTAGGTCATTCAAGAAAATGTTCTCGTCTATCATGTAATGAAGATGTTATGAATATGCTCTTAGCTACCTCAGATCCCCTTATCAACAGTTTACGTGCAGTACCAAATAAAAAATACTATCCTCTTCACGATGATGCCAAAGCTTTATTAGTGGATAGCACCCATCTCTCAATCAATGTCTTCTCTATTTAATATTTAGTTTATTAATATTTATTTATTTAAAAATGCTGATTTAATTATATGAAATTCATGTGAAAAAATTTGATGAATATTTTCATGTTAATAAAAAAAAAATACGTGTTATATCTTTCTCTTTGTAAACTGGTACATCCATTATATCATTTTAATAAAGTATTATGAAGAAACGCAACGTCTTTTCATTTAAAAATAATATTTTCCGCATGCCCGTACTACCTGCACCACTGTGGGGCGTCGGGAGCCGTGTAACGACTCCCGGCCACCGTAGGCGCGGGCTTGCGGGCGGAGAGTAAAGGGTAACTCTCCGTCCGATCAGGACCAGGCCCGTGCCGGACGACGCGTACGTGTTCCACGCGCGCCTCAAAGAGATGTCAGCATTAAGGAAGGGGCCCGTAAGGGCCGAAGCCTGCCGGGGCAGCGGGATTGTCCGAAAAGGTTACCGCTACCCCAGAACATAAAGGGCTAAGGAAGGAACACGGGTGGGTTTTAGTCAGTAAGAGTCTGACACTCCCTTCTGCTCCACCCAGGGGTCATTTGATGATTTCCCATCCTAAAAAAAAAGCATAAGAAGAATTCATACCCCCTACTATATTGTTATTTCAGTGTGTAAGAAGTCGTCTTGGATTAAAGTATGCACTAAAGGAAGAAATGGATTAGTTTATTATTTGCTGGATACCGAACAGTATTGATATAAATAAATTACGAATATAAAACCGGCTAAGTGCGTGTCGGACGACACATTGAATGGTTCCGTAGTTGGAATGAATTTATGCCAAGAACAAACTTATCATTGTAATAGAAAATCATGTTCTCCCATACATTGCAAGTGCAAATTTAAGTTGGTCGACTATTACTCGTAAACTTGTAAAGCCTTCTTAGCTGTGATAGTTTTCCTTTTAATTTAGTTATATATACTACCTACTTTCATGATTTTTTTTACATATCCAAAAGCAACCATTTAGCTGGCAAGGATGGAGACACTTGACTCTAATAAAAATTAGCACTTTAAAGCTTACAATTTCATAAGCGGATCCCAGAATCGAAAAATCCTATCAAACGAAAGACCTATCAAACGGTACCCGGTACCATAGATTTTCGGCGTGATTAATATGTATAGCCATGCCAAAATATAGCTTTGTAGTACTAAGAGTCTCTGAGCTCAGCTGCGGACGGACGGACAGAAGGGCATGGCGAAACTATAAGGGTTCTTTGTTGACTAAGGAACCCTAAAAATGCATTGCTGCAAAATATTTCATTTTACTGAAATTATTAATTATTTTGATATAAAATATTTCCAATGTTATATGAATTGAAGAGCGGTTTAGACGGTTTTTCCCTAAGGTCGAACGGGCGCGTTTTTCCTGTGGCAACTTTTTTCGCGATTTTCGAGGTACTGCTTTGCGCTAAGTACTCTATTTTTACGTCCGTTATGACGTGGGGTTACTTTGCTCTAAAGTAAAAAGTTTAAATTCAAAGCACTTATTTCAGATAGGCACATAAAATTCTTCTCCACACGAAAACTACATTTTGGAAGGGGCGACTAGAATCAGAATTGATTCTAGATCAGAATTCCTTCCAAAATGTAGTTTTTGAATTTTTGAATTTTAATCTTTGACGTTCAAAAGTGCCTTTTTAAGTGTCTATTTGAAATAAATGATTTGACTTTGACTTTGACTTTGAAAGGCACTTTTGAACGTCAAAAATTACAATAAAATAGAATTGATTCTTGTCGCCCCTTCCAAAAGTACTATCGATATCATTTTTAGCTCAGCAGCACACCCTTATATTTTTATAATGTCACCCAGTGTATTTACGTGGAGTGTTAAAGTAAACGCCACCACGCGAAACAGTGTAACCGAATTTTTGTTTGTCTTCGCAATTTTTATGTTTATGGTGGACAGAAGTTTGGCAATAAATATAGCGTGTAGGGGTGTAACACAAACAAAAACTTCTGACTTTATGTCACAGCTTCATTATCTGCTCATATATACTCTCTTTGCGTGGATGTCATTGGCAGAGTTTGGCTGTTATTACAGAATTGATGGACGAAACAAAAGACGGTCAACTTCTGGTAACCCAATTACTCGGGTATAGTTCTTATGCCCAGCTGTCACCATTTGTCAGGCTTTTGACTCCCCATTGTAGTTCTTATCTACCATAGTCATAGGTCTAATTTTCGACCCTTTTTTTCTCGTTCATATTTCCAAGAAAAATATGAAAATTTTGTTTACTAAACTCCCAGAACAGCTTAGGGCCATTGTTACATAAAATATCCCTAAAATAAAAATGATTTTATGCCTAAAATTGTTAGCTGAAATTCAATTAATCACTTTTCCAGTAACGCGAGCACTAACTTTGGCTAAAATTGCATAGTCACCGGTATTGAATTTTTGTATAAAAATTGTTGCGAAGCGATCAACGAACTTTTTGTTTTAATATAGTAATATTATTATCGGATAGCAAACAATCTGTCTTGTAACCAGATAACAAGTGGTTATGGCAGCCTATGAACGTCTACAAGACTATGGGGGCTATTCCTGATTTTATTAAAAATGCTCGCAATCTCGATCAACATGCCTAGCGTTTTCCCAATTTTGTTGGGTCTTCCAGTCTGACCAGATGCAGCTGAATACCAGTATTTTACATGGAGTGACGGTACCAGGATACCCTTTGGTACGACTGGTTATCAGAACTTTTGGGTTTCTGACTACACGTAAAACTGTCAAAAATCTACAGAATGACAGCCGAGACCGAGAGCTTATCATGCTTTCCGAGGCACGAAAGGGTCTCGATATGTAATGCATGATCACCCATACACGAGCTGACCGCAGCAAGCGTCGCTTAACCTTCGATCGACCTGTGCGGCTGTTCATTGAGCCACGAACCCCTTGTGAACATTCGCATTCCATGATTTTGAATGTTTTTAATTAGAGGAATTATTGGCCTTCTCAAATATTTCATTGCGTTGCCACCTCAGAGATAAAGTTGAAATTAATTAGTATTTGGAAATACAAAATTGGAAGCTTGACTATTTGACAATAGGCTCGAGCTCAATTAAACAAATAGTGATGTGTCGTTCAATTTGGCAAATGAATGGATGTCGATTTAACAAACATTGTTTCTATAACTACAAACAGGCATGTTCGTATGTTTGGTTTTCGCGGTACAACGAATGGATCCCGAATTCTAGGTTTATTGAACATTAGAAATTAATGCATGTCGATTTGAAATGAAACTAGATTAACAGCGGGATTCATTCCAAGTAAATGTTTATACTAATATAATAAAACTGAAGTGTTTGTTTTTTGTTTGAACGCGCGAATCTCTAGAACAGCCAAACAGATTAAAAAGGATACATCTGATAGTCCAATTTTTGAGGAAGGTTACAGGGTTTCTTGCATCATGGTATTATAACCTTGAGGAGAAGAGCAAAAAGAAAAAAAAACAGAAAGAACGCTAATCAAAAACGCGCGCGCGCGCAGGTAGGCGATGCGATGCGAAGTGGTGGATCGAGGACCGAAATTTCACGCGGGCGAAGTCACGAGCAGAAGCTAGTTTATAATAAAATGCATTCAAAAAGCATCCACGAGTAGCGATAAACAATTATTGATCTGTAAATACGCATACTTTAATATTTTTCATATAACCAAATTATTGGCTGGAAAAACATGCAGAATATTGGAACGGTTGGTTGTTTTCGTAATAATTTGCCTCCATTCAATCTCTGTGAGACTTAATTGATATGTTTTCGATCATAAACTGAATTCGCCGCTATGCATAGTCATGAATCCGTCCAAACAGCGAACGTAGGAACGTGATGGAGGAGGCTAATATTTGTCGCTTGAATATGAACAAAATATGCATACTTATCTCTATTACGGTGATAATATATTTGTAGATTAAAAGTAATGTTGTAAAATTATGAAATACGTGAGAAGATTACAGGCAGGCGTTTTACTTTGTGTAATTTATTTCATGACCACATCTGCTCTCAAAACGGTGAAGGAAAACATCGTTAGGAAACCGCTATGTCGTAGAATCGAAAATTCGAAGATATGTGATATCCGCTAACCTGTGGGCCTTCGTGGTAGATTATGTCCCACTACCTCTCACATAGAGGAGGCCTGTGTCCCAGAAATGAGAACATTATAGGCTGATTATGATGAAGAAGGTAAAGAAAAGACTTGTTATATGATAATTTCTTGCTCAAAGTTTTGCCTTTTCATCCTTTTGCCTTTATCTCAGTTATTTGGGGTTAATAGATTATATTTCTTTCGTCTTTATATCTCTATTAGCCGTCATCTCTGAAGCCCGCGTTCTAGCCATATTATCTTTCAAAACAGGGTTTCTTAATCACGCTGGTCTTGAGCTGAAAACAAATCAGAAACTCGATTCTAGAGGAAAAGAACGGAAGTTATTTTATGACAAAAACATCATTGCTTTTCATCTACTATACTCCAGTATTGTGGATGCTGAACTGCCAGACGCAAGTACCACAAGCGGTCCTCTTTGAAGATCCAAGTCAATTTAGACTTGGAAATGCAGTAATAACGGGGTTATGGACAGACATAAATCTTACAAGCAGAAGCTCAGATTTTCAAGTCAATTGAAGGCCACTTCGAGAAGTCCTACAGCTAACTCAGATTACTGAATGCGATTCAATCGTCCAATCGTCCGGTGAACAATCATCTAAAATCTCAGCTCAATCTTATCTCAGCGACGATCAATGTATGCAATTTAGAGGTATTTTGATAGATTGAGGTTACAAAACGAAAGTTCTTAAAAATGCAAGGTATTGCCTTTGTTATAATCAGCCTATAATGTTCTCACTGCTGAGCCAGAGCGAGTTAAATGACTCACGTCTTAGAATTTTTGGTTCTGGAACACGCCGGTTTCCCTACGATGTTTTCCTTCACCGTTTTGAGAGCAGTAATGATGAAATAATTTACACAAAGTTATGCGCCTGTCTGAGATGATACCTACGACCTACAAATACTTAAATCACTGGAACCCTCCGATGGCTTCAATACAACGTATCTACCTTTTCTGTCATCTGTGTTTCCAACTTTTTGTCAGTAGAATGAATTGACAGTCAATTAACTTTCAGAGGACCATTCGGTTCCGCTTGATGGCTGAAATTCAGTCGTTTTTCGCCCACTTATAGTACACTGTGTAAAGGTGATATTCAGGCGTATTTTTTCAGTGATTACTCTTTGTTTATAGGTCGTTTGTTTTTTTCATGATATTTCAATTAGGGGTAATGGAAATTTTAAAGGAATAGTAGATTGTATTGATAGAATTATAATGCTGTTAATTTCAGGGTCATTTGATGGTTGCTGTAAAATGTCGCTATGGGATTACGCTTCTCAGGTCAACTTTGACAAAAATATCAGAATTTTGAATTTGATCATATAAATAATTTGTGGTTCAAGTTCCATAATAAAAATATATTATGTTCTTGAAAATAAAATGATAATGATTACCTAATCTAACTATGAAATACTTATTGGTAGTAACGAACCTCAGTAATTTATGTTTATTTAAATTTTCTACCAAAGTAGCTTTTAAAATTAAATCCACAAAATTATTTCATTATAATAAGCCCTGACATAACATTTAAGAGCTTTATGAAAATGAAAATTATGTATGAAATGAAATTTTCAGCAATTTATTCAGTGTTCCAGCGAAGTGGCCATTTTGTGGGCATAATCACTTTGTTTTCGTGAGAACGTTGATATGATGCAATTTCCATGAAATCATATTAAATGCATGAAATGGGAAATATAATCGAGTTTGGTTTCGAGTTTCGGGTACTTTTTTAACCGTCTTCAAAAAAGGAGGTTTCGTATTCGACTCGTATGCATGTTTGGTTAATTGTATGTCCGCGATTTTATCAAAAAACGAAAGAACCAATATTGATAATTCTTTCATTAATGTGATCTAAATACTTTCAGGGATGTTTTAGTATATAATACATTAGGTAATTATGCTTATGTACGAAGTTATATGCATAAATGTACTGCATCTCCAGCATTTCTATGCGAATTTTGATGATTCTTCTAGTCGGTGTCTTCAATTCTTCAATGCACTAATGTTAATTGAATTTGTGTGAGATATGTACAACTAAAAATAGAAAAATAAAAATATTTATACAAAAAAAAAAAACAACCGACTTCCAAAAAAACACAACAAAGTAAAAAATAACTTTAATTTCGAAAGTCGGTGTCAAAAAACGAATATGCGGAACCAACGACACTGGCCCCGATTCTGTGGTTCACAAACTAAACTAAATTTAAGTTCAGTGCATCTTTTTCTTTCTATTTCATTATGAAAAGGACAGAAGATAAAATATTAGTTTAGTCCTGTCAAATTAGATAATCCATAGACAATTTAGACGAGATTAAAAAATTGGCTACTAAAAATACGCCAATTTACGTCAGGCGTTTACTAATTTGACACGACTAAACTAATATTTATCTTCTGTCCTTTTCTTAATGAAATAGAAAGAAAAAGATGCACTGAACTTAAATTTAGTTTAGTTTGTGAACCACAGAATCGGGGCCACTGTCTTCCAAAATAAACTTATTTTTCACTTTGTTGTGTTTTTTTGGAAGTCGGTTGTTTTTTTTTTTTTTTTTTGTAAAAAAGTATATTTTTCAGTTTTTATTATTATTATTATTATTACTTGTATATTGAAGAATTAAAGACACCCAGTAGAGGGTAGAATAGTCATCAAAGTTCGCATATAAATGCCGGAGATGCAGTACATTTATGCATATAACTTCGTACAGAGGCCAGCACATTAAGCTACCCCAACCTGTAAAATTTTTCTGATAGAGTTTCTACTTTACCACAAAGGATTAAGGTTCATATTCAATTGAGAAAATATGACAGATTGGGGTAGCTTGATGTGCTGGCCTCTGTACATAAATATAATTATCTAATGTATTATACTTATTATAAAAACTTCCTGAAACTATACATATATATCACATTAATGAATTATCAAAATTGGTTCATTAGTTTTTGAGAAAATTGCGGACATACATACGTACGGGGCGAATACAGAACCTCCTTTTTTGAAGTCGGTTAAAAAAAGCATAATAAGGATCTTTTGACATCTCTCTTTACTTAATAATTATTTATTATAATGCTCACTTTATGGAACGGCAGACTTTTACAATTATCCCATAAATCAGAAATAGGTAAATTAGCGCCTATCATGTTTCCACTGCTGGGGGCCTTCTCTCCGTGAGATAGAGAGAGCTATAACCCCCACCACGCGGGCCCAGTAGCGGGTTGGTAGATGTGACATGTCTCCGAATTTTTAGTTCTAGGATATATAACCTGCCAGGGATCGAACCCACGACCAAGATCTCATAAATAGATAGATAATAATAATAATATATAGATCTCCCGTCACTTGTCCCCTATGGTTCATTAGAAAACCAGCGTCAGACAGCATCTGTCTGGCATTTTAATGCTGAAATGAACCTTTTTGGCGCAGCCGTGAGGCACACACAATTATTTTTATTATTATTGTTGTTTGCAACATTATTTTTATTTAGTTTTGTGTTTCACGAAATGTGTCCAAATAAACTTTTTCTTTCTTTCTTTCTTTGTAAGTCGGGGCCGTTACCACTGGACCACCACTGCTCTAATTCCAACATACATATTCCATGTTATAATCGTCATTATGTTTACAAAAACACAATCGCATTATCCTTATAACGTACACTGCAGTGAATAATAAAAACCTCCTCTATAAGTTGACAATTTCTAGACACTCAATATTTATAAAGCATTAAGCTATCTCCACACGTGCGTAGGTAGGACTTTAAAATAACACGCCAGAATAGCGTATGAAAGTCCTTCGCATAATATGACGTGATTAAAATAACTTTGCATACGTTTTGTGACATTTTCGTGCGTCATAATAGCGTCAGAATGTAAATCAGTTTATTTTAGTGGTAATGAGAAAGTATGCAGTGAAAACTTATATTAAAACGGATTTTTGGTCAAAAATGTTAAACTCTAAGGGCGTTTGTCCACCGCAGTCGAGAGAGAGGTCACCGAGAAAAAGATTATTTGAACTGAACGTGAAGTCCTGGTGACGGTGATCGTTTGTCCACCGTGACCAAACTCGGCGGTGTAGTACGTATTTTAAGGATGTTATGATAGACGAAACAGAAGCCGGGCGAACGGCGCGGTGCGACGGTGGTGTGTGGACTAGATTAAACATGTATTGCCGGCACATCTGCCCATCACAATCTCGGGCCGAGTTCTAGCGGTCGAGCCGAACTACTTGAATCTTCAGCGGACGGGAAGGTGGCGCTCGGGTGACGGACGTACGGTGGACACGCGGCCATAGTGAATGTTTGTGTCACTACTTCAGCGGCGTCATTTCGTTCTCGGTGATGAGACACTGACGGGTGCGGTGGACAAACGTACTAACACAGATTTTAACTGGATTTCTTGTGTAATTAAAATGGAGTGCATTTTCTACTGCAGTTAATTTAAATAAAAAAGCAGAATAATACAAACATCGAATATTTTACTACAACAAAATCTTTAGAAATCGCAGGTACTACTTTTATAATAAACCAATGTTCCATAGATCACAGAATTTGAAAGACAATATTTTTTTGTTACATTGAGTAATCTTAGTTCCCATGCCCTTCAATCAATCAACTCAGCCTACCACAGTCCAATGCTGGATATATGGCTCTCTCAGACTGCGCCACTAGTGGATCCAAAAAGCTAGGGGGCGCGTGTGTCCCTAACGCTTGACGATACGTGCTCTCCACTCTGTAACTCGTCTGCTCCTCCGGCCATCGATCCATCGACAAACATGGCCAGGCCACACCTTTCAAATCACAATAATGCAAATCCATTTGGTGACAGAAATACATAAATGGTAGAACCTCCCCAAGCTAGTTTGCAAGAAGCTCAACTACCACTGTTTGTCAATGCATTGCCGTACACAAAATCAAACGCACATAATACCCCCACACAGAAATCAATAAGTACCTACATAAACGCACATAACTACAACACAGTCATATCAATACGTAAGCCCTGTCTTTGTGTGACGGAATACCGAATCCGTGGCCCGAAATTATTGGCAAACCAACAAAAGAAACTTTGGTTTGGTATTTCGACACCGTATGATTGAACTATATTTCCCCTGTATTTTATTATGATGTTGGCATTCTCTATCTCTTTTTCCGATCCTGGTTATTCGGTGTTGTATGTTGATTTGTATAAGGCGTTTGGATCGAGCCAATCGTCCACGACACGACATACTAACGCGTTATTAATTAGTTTGTCGTTGGTCTCGCAGTCGCAAACGTGACTGCTGAGCGGGGGGGGGGGGGGGGGGGAGGGATCCTGGGTTCAAATCCCAGGTCGGGCAAAGAGTTATTCCCATTAGGAATTTCTCAGTAGCAGTCCGGACTTTGGAAGATGGTGTTGTGAAACCCCCGTTCCTTTCTTGGTCTTACGCCTGATTTCCCCCCGGATGTATCGGATTGCCGTCCCATCGGACTATGAGAGTAAAAGAATAGAGTGCGCCTATATTGGCGCACTTACATCTCCTGCGTACCTGGCTAACCTCAGTTGAGATATTTTTCTTTTAGTCTCGATGGTACTCTTCTTCGATATTTTATTGTTTGAGCCCAGTAAGTGGCCATGTTGATTGCGGCAGCAGCGGCATTATTTAAGTCATCCAAAGTGCAGGTGAACGGGCACTTAAGGCACTCCAACAAGTGGGGCATGTTCTGATTAGAGGTACCGGACTCGCACTGAGTATTGGATTGATCAGTAATTCCCCTCTTCGACAAATTGTGTCTGCAGCGCCCTACTTTGGTACACAATCAATTGAGAACTTTCCTTAAAGGACACTGCAGATTATGGCCTCTCGGCAAAGGAGTTCCTGAGGTTTGTTAAACCTCAGGAACTCCTTTGATTGTGAAATACTGGTGCTGTGACATTCTGGCTACCCATATAATATTAGTGTTTGTAACTGGTTACTTTTGAACAACGTTGTGGACGAAGAACCTTATTCAGTGTTTTATGGTAATCCGTATAAAGTGTAGTTGGTCCAATTAGAATCAGTATGATTTTTTCTTCTTATAGTTTTTCACACGATCAATTAGTAGAGGTTATCATGTAGAATTTCGTTGATATTATTACTATCAAGATTGAAAAAACGCTATACGTAACTACCTAGATTTGGAATTTTCAACATGTGGTGATGGTGACATCCATCATCTTGATTAATATTTTAAATTTAGCTTCAAGAAATTTGTGATTTTCGTACTTTTAAATATTACTCATTTTTAAATATTCGTATCATTAAGTTATGACCAATATTTATAGCAATATTTATATTGGTAATATTGTTGTTTTGTCATTGATTTTAACCCTATTTCAAGCATTACTCCTAACAAACTATTACGTCACATTTCCCTTAAATCTCAAAAGAACTCACAAGGGTTCTGAACATTTCTCGCAGTGCTGTATTTCCATTTAATACAAATACATACTGAATACGTAAAGCCTACCATTCAATGTAACGCGAACAAGAGGCTCCACCAATGCATTGAGGCAATCGGACCATAATGTACGCAGCCAAGTCCTGGCACTATATTCGGGTAGCTCAAGTATTATAGGGTATTACTGGTAGGTAAATCTATATGTTTGAAATCTACTGTAAACTGAATTTCCTTTTATCAGAGAAATTAATTAATTATCGCTTTTAGCGATAAGACCGCCCATTGTGTCACCCTTTGCAAAATTTCTATATTTATGTCTGTAATTTATAATGGTGTACATAATAAAGAGTATTCTATTCTATTCTATTCTATTGTAAGTAAAATCTTAATTCGTTTAAATTCGGATGTAGCCTCAATTACGGAAAAAGCGTTGGAAAGTCAGAACTTTTATGTGCCTACCTTTTTAACCAAATCAAATTTAAGAAAACAAAATCTGAGAAAAGTTAGTAATGAAGTAATTACTTAAGATTTTATAAGCAGTTCGTCGCGAACTACAAGCTGTAGGTTATCGAAAAGATCTACTGGGCCCGCGTGGTTTACGGTCTACCTATCACAAAGAGGAGAACTGTGAACTACCAGTGGGAATATTATAAGCTGATTATGTTATTCTGTTCGTTGGTAAGCGCATCACTTGAGAATGATTTTTTGTTTTAAAATGTTCGTAATAAAACAATAAAAATATTTTAGTTCAGATATCAAGATCCATAGGTGCAATTATTACATTAACCCAATACAAAAATGGAGATTAAAATTGAATGGTAATGGTGGGAATTCGGTTTTTATGAAAAGAGAAATTGAATTTTTCCATGGGATTTTTGTATGAATTATGAACTATTGGAAATCGGACAGGACAACGTCTATCGGCTCAGCTAGTTTAATAATAATAAATATCTAAATCAAAATACCAAAAACACATCAACTTTCGTTAGCTTACTCTAGTATCGTTCATCCGAATTATCGACAGAGGTAGCAAAAGGAAAGTTCGCTCCACCCGACAGGGGTGATGCATTGTGATTGAACAGTTCGTTATTTGCGCATTGTGAACGAATAGATCGGTAGATAGTTCACATGTGTGTGTGTGTTTTTGTTTATTTGTATTGAATTATCTGAGTGGTAGTATTGTGTCGCGTGTTCGCTTCAGTGAAGGAGAACATGAGTAAGGTTTTGCATTCATAATCATATCTACACTTATCATTTGCCTAGCCTTTTTTTAACTATGTTGTGGTCGGCTTCAAGACTAACCAGCGCTGGAGCTCTGTCTTGAATAGGATTGTTTCCCGTAACTTTTTTTTGTGTTGTGTTTTTGTGTTCTTTCTATGCGTCATGTTTGCCGCAAATAAACGTATTTTCTTTCTTCCTAACTGGATACAACTAAACCAGTACTTATTTTGCATGGAGCGGGCTGCCTATCTGACAAAAAGTTTAGGAATTCAGTTTAGAATGTCTGGTCTTTAACAACTATTTTCAACGATAAACGATTTTAATATCTAACACAACTTGTTTCACGACCTAAATGGTACTCTTACACAGATTAATTATCGGATTGCAAAATTGTGGCCAATAAACGGATGAATCTACATAGAACTAATAGGTAACGTCACTAAAGATGTAATTAGTGATGTTGGTCAAATAACACGATCTAGTTGTTTGATGTATTCCTCATGTTTGTCAAAGTCAAATCATTTATTTCAAATAGGCACTTAAAAGGGACTTTTGACTCTATTTTCCCCTTGCAAAAGGTAGTTTCGTATGGAGAAGAATGAGCAAGAAACTCCACCTTTGCCATTTGTTATTGGGTAAATAATAGCTTGGAAAATTGTGTTACGTTACTAAATATTACTCCTGAGACTATTTCAGATCCAAAGCACATGCTAAAAAATGTTAATCGATATTGGCCTTTAAAAAAAAACAATAAACAACTCACCTGAGACTTCTCAGCATAATAAACAAGGCTCGCAAATATCACGATGCCAAGCACCAAAAAGAACACCAACAAGGTCAGTTCCTTCGCCGAAGCCTTGAAGGTATGCACCAGGATCTTCAACCCTGGACTGTGCCTCGTCAGCTTGAACAGCCTCAGGATCTTGATGATGGAGATGAACTCCAAGATGTCAGCTTTGTCCACATACTGTCGAACCACTGTCAGTTCCACCACTACATCCATGTAAAAAACTAGGGTAGCTATAAAATCTATGATGTTCACTGGCGATTTCACGAATTCTATTAAGTTTGGGGCTACCTGTAACAAGAGAGAAGGCATTTTAGTCAAACATATTGTTGCCTGCTTGCATCACAAATCACTTGATGCATTTTCGGTTAGGGGTTCTAGGTACACACATACATTCCGGTTGGTATGATTTGGCAACCGGTAAAGGCAGAATGTTCGAGAAAGACGCTTGGCTTAGCTCGACATGTGCCGAGCCGACCCGAAAATGAAAAAGCGATTAGTTGCCGAACGAAGTTTACCGATCGGCACGAGCCGAATGAAAGCTGAATATGTGTAGTGACTGCTTTCGGTTGGTTTTGCTGTTCAAACATTACTGCATATCCAAATATGTTTGTTTCTCCCTAAGAGAATTACAAACATCGTTCTATTTCTCTCAATCGTCTGTCAACTTCAAACAATGTAAGCTGTTGATCCTGGCTAATAATCGGTAATTCTTGACTACTGTAACGGGTAGTTAGAAACCCGAATAGATGTCAACTGGTCATCAAAGGGGTACCGAGTTACCCAGTTACTGGGCTGTTGAGGTCACACAGGCATAAATCTTGGTTCCTTCTCCATAAAACCAGAGTCCGACTATTTTTTTTTTTACTAATCACTACATAGTATATAAAACAAAGTCGCTTTCTCTGTCCCTATGAACGCTTAGATCTTTAAAACTACGCAACGGATTTTGATGCGGTTTTTTTTTAATAGATAGAGTGATTCAAGAGGAAGGTTTATATATATAATACATGCATGCATGTGATGTCGTAAATAAACACATTTTTTTGCGCTTACTTTTCAAACGCTGGCTGAACCCTACGAGATAGGTCAAAATAATGTACTACAGTATTGTACACCTTAAAAAGGTCTACAAAAAAGTAACCCACAATAATCATTTTTTATTCTTTACTTTTTACGAGAAATAATGGCTTATTTACGAAGCGATTTTAAGCAATACAGCATTAATCCTTATCCAATTAAGTACCTTAAATACATTGTGCATTTAATATAGATAAATATGGCCCTTTACAGCATGTAATTTAAATGAATATTTTCGAAGATATTACAGATTTAAAATGCAGGGACATAGCGGTTGCTGCGGTACCGGCCGCGGCGGCGCGTGCTGGCGTTCTTGAAATACCTGTACTTAGTATCAGTATTGCACCCGTGCGAAGCCGGAGCGGGTCGCTAGTAATATTATAAATGCGAAAGTAAGTTTGTTTCTTTGTTACGCTTTCACGCTAAAATGTCTGAACTGATTTGGATGAAATTTGGCACATGGGTAGATTATGATTTTGAGAAGGACATAGGCAACTTTTCATCCTAGATCGTAGACAAAGTCACGGGTAACAGCTAGTACAATAATAATATCTAATACAAAATTATGATTCTCATCGCTCTTAGCTTGCAGTTTAAACATTTAACCTCCAAGTCTTCGTGCATGCATTATGTACTATTAAACCACTCGCTAGCTTCATAGCGGCATGAGCAGGGCTCTAATTGAGAACTCGGCGAGTTATTAATATGCTAAACTTTATGTTAGTTCGTAAACTAAGGTATTTGCTGTGTAGCTCATAAGAGGGTTTTATGTGCTGGTAATATAGTTTTGTTTAATATAGCGGAAATTATAACAGAGTTAGTGATAAATTATAAATGATTTATTTCTGTAAGTAGGTTTACAAACAGTTTTACACGTCAACTAGATAAGTTCGGCGTTTCCTATCTGACTACTCCGAGAAGAAAGGCCGAAACAAACTCAGAGGTAATAATAATAATTTATTGTACCAATGTTACAGTATTTCCTTAAAATTAACTTAACGTAAAATTAACTTACTTAGGTCACAGTCTCTTTTAAAGTCCAGACAAAATCTTGGTCAGATCATGTGAAGACTATGTAGATTGGTGCCTTTTGAGGAAAGAACCACACAGATTGAGCGGACCTGTCCAGTCAGTGAACGCATTTGTCAAATATCGTGCAGCTCAACTCAGAACTTGAGGAGCTCAACGATTCGACGAACAATACCAAAGATTGGACTTTTGGGTAGGCCGCGTAGATTACTCAAACTGCCAGATGTGTATTGTGTAGATGTGTATGATAGTGGTTTCCTTTTGAAAGTTCACACATGAAATATCATAACACCACGCCTGAATTTCCAAAGGGTTAGGTAAATGTGTACTTATAATACTCTCACATCTCGCTAGTTATGTGTAAGGGGATATTGACATACAGACTCGTACTGACTTGCAAATTGCAAAAAAGAAAAAATTGGGTGTGGCTGTGTCATGGACACGGCCGTGTGTTGTACGTGAATACGTTTACATGACGAGGTTGATCCGATCGGCCGCATTCATTCTTTTACGTTCCCGGCACTGCTTGACTCAGTTATATGGTGTTTATTGGTACCAATAGATTGCTCTTGAGAAGCCCTTTAAAACCGCATACGATCTCTGTATTTGGATTTAGCTTTTTGCCTGCTTTAAGTCAAATCAAATCATTTATTGGTTTGCAAACATGGGTATTTAGTAATAGATGTTTTATTATAAGAGACCTCCATGCTCTACCATCACATGGGCATGCAAAACATATTTTTATTTAATTTGCACAAACAGATATTTTAATTTTAAATAAAAATTAAGAGAATTAAATAATACACGAGAAATAAAAACTTTTTAACAAAAAAAAAACCGACTTCCATAAAAAACACTACAAAGTGAAAAATAACTTTGATTTCGGAAGTCGGTGTCTTTGGATCTGCATTTTAGTTTATTGCCACCGACTTCCGAAATCAAAGTTATTTTTCACTTTGTAGTGTTTTTTATGGAAGTCGGTTTTTTTTTTGTTAAAAAGTTTTTATTTCTCGCTTTTTAGTGGGACTGTTTATAATGCATCAAGCTCATCGCCTTTTACAAAATATTACTTTTCCCGATACAGGGACGTTAATTGTTGAGGAGTTCTCCTGGTACTCCACCATCAGCTCCATTTCACCATTCGCATTGTGACGAGCATAAATTGCTTAGCAACCATATTAAAGTAATCGAATCGCAACCTGTGAAACACTTATTATTGAGTAGTCCCGGTGGCCATCTGTGGTCTTCATCATCAGTTTTACTTCACTAAATTTTGCTTTCCGAAAGTAAATGCACTACGAAAGCAAATAATACCCGAATCGCTATAGGTGTGCCTATAATATTTGAAGAGTTCCTTCGATTTCTCCAGGATCCCGCTGATAATCGTGGCAGCATCAGGCCAGACTTATGTCAACATTGCATTGAACTTAAAATTTAGTCCTGTTTAAAATGAGGCCAAACACGACTACGGTGCTGTAATTTCAAGGTTTGTACTTTTTCTTGATGCTCCTGGCATCAGCATCAAGTCTCTGTGTAGGTACTTCGGTGTTTCTCATTAACAGTACGTTTATCCACACATCGAGCCCTTTTCAATGAGCCTAAACACGATATATCTGCTGTTAGTTGTCGAGGAGTTAGGTACTCTGCAGACTATCCTGACTGCAGCATCAGGTCATGACTTGATGATCATGAGACCAAATGTGGCAAATGCCCTATCAAACATCAAAACAATTTACTAAAAAACTTTTTAACAAAAAAAAAACCAACTTCCATAAAAAACACTACAAAGTGAAAAATAACTTTGATTTCGGAAGTCGGTGTCTTTGGATCTGTATTTTAGTTTATTGCCACCGACTTCCGAAATCAAAGTTATTTTTCACTTTGTAGTGTTTTTTATGGAAGTCGGTTTTTTTTTTGTTAAAAAGTTTTTATTTCTCGCTTTTTAGTGGGACTGTTTATAATGCATCAAGCTCATCGCCTTTTACAAAATATTACTTTTCCCGATACAGGGACGTTAATTGTTGAGGAGTTCTCCTGGTACTCCACCATCAGCTCCATTTCACCATTCGCATTGTGACGAGCATAAATTGCTTAGCAACCATATTAAAGTAATCGAATCGCAACCTGTGAAATACTTATTATTGAGTAGTCCCGGTGGCCATCTGTGGTCTTCATCATCAGTTTTACTTCACTAAATTTTGCTTTCCGAAAGCAAATGCACGAGTTAGTATAAATAATACCCGAATCGCTATAGGTGCGCCTATAATATTTGAAGAGTTCCTTCGATTTCTCCAGGATCCCGCTGATAATCCTGGCAGCATCAGGCCAGACTTATGTCAACATTGCATTGAACTTAAAATTTAGTCCTGTTTAAAATGAGCCCAAACACGACTACGGTGCTGTAATTTCAAGGTTTGTACTTTTTCTGATGCTCCTGGCATCAGCATCAAGTCTATGTGTAGGTACTTCGGTGTTTCTCATTAACAGTATGTTTATCCACACATCGAGCTCTTTTCAATGAGCCTAAACACGATATATCTGCTGTTAGTTGTCGAGGAGTTAGGTACTCTGCAGACTATCCTGACTGCAGCATCAGGTCATGACTTGATGATCATGAGACCAAATGTGGCAAATGCCCTATCAAACATCAAAACAATTTACTAAAACTGTCCTTGTCTGTTCGAGTAACTTCTTACTGTTAAGGAGTTGTACCTTCCATCATCAGCTCAGGTACCTGAGATGGTGACAACCATACGCAAATACACAAGATACTTCATAAAATATGCGAAAAACAATAAGTAAGCCTATAAAATTTGAGGGTTGCCCTCGATTTCTCTAAGATCCCATCATCAGATCCTAACTTGGTGACAATGGGACCATCTCAGAACTATTTACTTTCGAACAAAAAAAGGATTTTGAAAATCCGTCGACAATTGGCGGAGTATTCGATGAACAAACATACAAAAAAAAAAAAAAAAAACATACAAACATCCGAACATAGTACCTCCTCCTTTTTGTGAAGTCGGTAAAAACTGTCCTTGTCTGTTCGAGTAACTTCTTACTGTTAAGGAGTTGGACCTTCCATCATCAGCTCAGCTACCTGAGATGGTGACAACCATACGCAAATACACAAGATACTTCATAAAATATGCGAAAAACAATAAGTGAGCCTATAAAATTTGAGGGTTGCCCTCGATTTCTCTAAGATCCCATCATCAGATCCTAACTTGGTGACAATGGGACCACCTCAGAACTATCTACTTCCGAACAAAAAAAGAATTTTGAAAATCCGTCGACAATTGGCGGAGTATTCGATGAACAAACATACAAAAAAAAAAAAAAAAAAAACATACAAACATCCGAACATAGTACCTCCTCCTTTTTGTGAAGTCGGTAAAAATACAAATCAATGTCAAATCGTTTGAATTACAGTAAAAATGTCACAATAATACAATAATTACAAATGTCAACTAACGTTACAGTTATAATAATAAAAAAAATAAAAAAAGTATATATATTTGAAAAAAAAAGGCCGACATTATTCATTTTTCTTTTTATTTTAACACTTTATATTCACTGTCACTATTTTATACTAATGTTTTGTATACAATCGATAGCTTTTGACAAGAGCTGACGATTGAAACTAAAATGAACTCGAAAATAGCTTTTCCCGAGTCAAAAGTTATACTAAGTTGAAACCTTGATACGTAGCAAAATTACCTCAATCAAAATGGCGGCGCTTCCCCCTTCACAGTCTTCACTTGTCGTAATGAATTTTTGAATCTTTTAGCTATCTAATGGTGTAATTGAATTTACGATGGAGATGATAAGACTTGAAGCTGCAACACCAAACTGTATCCCCCGATTTTGTTGTCATTGGTTTTATTGATTTGCCACCCACTACGGAAGCAATTTTAAAGACGTATTCATGTAAAAAAAAACTTGAATTTCACGGGATACTTTTACGCTTTCGCATTAAGGCCCATGTAGTAGGGGGCGAACCTAATGCCATCAACCGGGCACATATTAGACTTCGGGTTGCTACTGAGAAAGCAAAGTTAATGCGAATTAATGCTATTTCAGTTAGACCATATAAAGGTACTTTTGATAGATGCTACTTCCTACTATCCTACTTCCTACTAATATTATAAACGCGAAAGTTTGTGAGGATGGATGGATGTTTGTTACTCTTTCACGCAAAAACTACTAAACGGATTTTGATGAAACTTTACAGCAATAAAGCTTATACAACAGAATAACACATAGGATACTTTTTATCCCGATATTCCCGCGGGATCAAAACTTACGCGGGTGAAACCGCGGGGCGCAGCTAGTACAAAATAAAATGACTAGGAAAGGGCTTTGAAGGTCCATGGCATACCTACTGTCTGTCATTTTGATAGACGTGGCAGCCATTTTGAAAAAAATTAAATCTTGGACACTGTAGGTATGCAAGGCTCCATACAAAAATCTTTAATCCCCTTTGATGGGTATCATAAGGGTAATTTACTACCGCACTCACAGACGCTTGTTAACGGTAATTAACCATTACCTTTTTTTTTGTTGATGGGAAATCACCAAATGAGCCCTCCCGCTCAGGGTGGAACAGAAGGGAGTGTCAGACTTTTACTGACTAAAACCCAACCGAGTTCCTTCCTTAGCCCTTTATGTTCCGGGGCAGCGGTAACCCTTTCGGACAATTCCGCAAGGCAAGTACAGTACTAATGTACTACATGAAATTGAATGCAATAAGCACCCGTACTTTTACAGATCTGGTGGTCTCCTCTCTAAGTCTGACAACCAAGGTTTCGGGTTTAACGGGTTCGTCCGAACGTTGTTGATCCGACAAAACAAATGAGAAATTAAATTTTGGACACATCGAGATTAGGGACAGCTGTCAAATCGTATTGTAATTCTTGTTCGGGCCCCGAACAAATCTTATGTCCATAAGTGATACGGAGTAGAAACACCCTTTACCTTATACTTCTATATCAATATTGCGTGATTAAGTATTTTGCTGCAAAATCATAGACCTGTTAGGAGTATTATTTATTTCTACATCCAAACTACTATGTTGCGATATGATGTAATCACACGCCATGCCAGTTTACTAAGTTTACTAATAATCTATATCTTCTAATATATAAAATTCTCGTGTCACTGTGTTAGTTACCATTCTCCTCCGAAACGGCTGGACCGATTTGTATGAAATTTTGTATGCATATCGAGTAGGTCTGAGAATCGGCTACTATCTATTTATTTTTGCAAAACGACGTTTGTGGGGTCAGCTAGTCTAATATATAAAATTCTCGTGTCACAGTGTTAGTTACCATACTCCTCCGAAACGGCTGGACCGATTTGTATGAAATTTAGTGTGCATATCGGGTAGGTCTGAGAATCGGCTATTATCTATTTTATTTTTTTTTTTGCAAAACGACGTTTGCGGGGTCAGCTAGTATATATATAAAATTCAAAGTTCTGACTGACTTGAAATTTGGAGGGTGTGTTTTTTGTGAAGAGTAGGTATACACTGAGAAAGGGTTTTTTCTAAATTCCACCCCTAAGAGAGGGTGAACGGGAGAGGGTGAAAGTCGCGGGCAGAAGCTAGTACTACTAATAGTTTGCGTGAAGGGTATAAGGATTTCCTTCTCATGGGGCTCAACTGTTCAATTTTCTCTCTCAACGGTTCCAATTCAGTTATGCATTACCCCTGAGTATTGTCAAGTTGATAAGGGTATGAGTGAAAAGTACCTATAATTATCCTAAAAATAAATATAATTATTTTTTGCGGTTTTCCTGTTTTACTTATCTAGTTTCCTCAAAAGTGACTGTTTTAAGTGAGTGGAACTGGGGTTGAATATTTTTTCTGGTGAAATGTACGGTAGTGTTCCAGACTATAAAAAAAGATTTTGAAATTTTCACAGTTATTTTACCTCTGATTTTACATAGCTGTCAATATCACAGTGATCTTTAATCTCGTGACAATAAGTTTGCTATCGGGTTGCTGCAACTGTCAAGTCGTTCAAAATTACACTGATCTTTATTGTAATTGTAATAAGGGTGCTATTCGATAGCTACTGTCAGAGGTGTAAAATAACTGTGAAAGTACCTACTACATTGTGTTATGAATTGGCGCTCGAGTGAGGTTGACAGACTGACCTATTAAACACGTACGCTGGACTTCATACTATCGATGACAAAATGAAGACATTTGATTTTCGCCATTTTGCCGCTGACAGCAACGCGCGTGAGCGTCCGTGGAAGTGATATTTTTGATAGCGAGTTTTACAAGATGCGCATACTCTCATGATAAAAATGTTTTAAATATCTCGTATTCACCACAAAATACACAAAAAAGTCGTGTTCCACGATTTAGACATAAATCGTCAGAAACGTGCAAAACGACGACCATTTGCGGTAATGTGTCAAATTCAGTTCTTGAGACGCTCGAGCGGGGGCGCTTTGCATCGAAACTGTCATTTCGTATAGTATATTTAGTCCAGCGTACTTGTATATTATAGGTCAGTGGGTTGATAGAAGGAAGCTGTTGGTAAAAACATTCGAACAATTATTTTGTGAAATGTCACATGACATGTATTCCAATATACTAAACCAAGATGGCGACGTTAGTTTCAATTTTGGTCACGCGAATAAATAACCTTGTAGAGCTATAATTATTGTATGTGTAATTATCAATGCAACTCTTGAAATATAGGTTCTAGATTGCATTTTATAAAATGTTTGTGCACCCACTGTAATATATTTCAGTACATTGTGTTCAGTTTCCCAAACGAATTTAAGGGCCTATACTACCTCAAATGGCTTAGCATGATCCTCCGTTATGTCGAAAATACTGCAGCATTAATTTTTGAAATAAATATATGGTAAAGTTGAGTATTAATGTTAGGTCTTATGTTAGACGAAAACACGATTCCATAAAATTTTCTCGATAGAAAAAAATTCCAAAGTTACCTCCAAACTGAATAATAAACCGCTGGTATTCAAAAAAGAGTTTAAATTAGATCATGAAACTTTGTATACTAACCGAACTAATTATAAAGCATATTTACATACATATTTTCACCGTAAAAAGCAAATACCTAAACTATTGGCGCTGCCTGCCGCCTAGCACCGCGATCTGTCTCGCTCTCACTCAGTCCACGAGCAGTATCGTGCGAGCGAGATAATATGCCTGTATTGCCCTTGCACTTGGCTGGCTCAAATGCCTTTGAAACGGCTGCATTTCGGCTGAATGAATGAAGACACACAACTGCCCGAGACAAGGCAAAGGCTTTTACATAGAATATATAAAGAGAATCTACCGGTGACTGCTACAAAGGGAATATTTCTCTAATCCCCGTGCTTTGTAAAAGGATTGGTGTTCTGGTTCTTACCCACACAGTAGCTGGCTCATTACTTTGATGTAATCCTGTTGCCTTTCGCACATGCACGGATTTAATAAGGTTTGACCTTAACCATTATCTGGCTTGGCCATTTCGCTACCATCACATGGGCGTAAGGTGAAAAATTTATTCACTCTTCAATACTTTTCTGTTATACAATAGTTCTTGTAGTAACGAAACGGCCAAGCCCCATATTGTGACTAAGGTGTAGGTTTTGTGACGTTAGGGATTGTAGAGTTAGAAGCTTGGCTCTACATGAGATCTGACAACTTTTTGACAGTGCGAGCTATATGGTCTCTTGGCAACATTTTATTTTATTTTTTTATTGCTGAATGTGCCCGCTCTTGACCTCGATCACGCCTCATGGAAAGCGATGGATGAGGTCTATAATGGAACGAGCGTGCTCAGAAGATGCAGAAGGTATTGGAACTCCCATGCATCGACGAAACACAGCTGCTTGACGCCGGACTCCGGTGGGAGGGTGGTCGCAAACATTACACTTTTACATGAGAGGTAGCATACCTTTCCATTGTAAACTTGAAACACTTGGTAAAGTATATACATTCAAGATCGAAAAATATTAATTTCATAAATAGTTCTTCAATGAAATCCCGCTCGCTATACATACAATTACATAGAAGGATCTTTCTAATGTAAGCGTGTTTTAATTATATAAACTTGATTCCTAGAATAAAGATATTTTATACATAGAGAGCATGGAAACTAAAAAATATATATTAACGTTTTTTTTTTTTTTTACTTTACTATCTATATCTTTATACTTAGTAACAACAAACAGTTTGTTTGTTTGAAAACACTATTTAACATCACACTGCAAACTTTAGAAACTGAGCAAAAAAAAAGAGAGAAAAAAAGCGCGGGCGGGCGATATGATGCGACGGAGTGGCACAGCGGAACAAGAAATTTAATGCGGATGAAGTTGCGGGCAGAAGTAAATACTATGATAAGCACCACACGATCTGCCATTATCAATCACCAATCCACTTATACAATCAAGCTAATCATAGAACTGTATCCACAGCCATTGTTCTCACCACGAGAAGACTCTCGTTAAACCTATTCACTGTTGGTCGTAACAATAATAATGAAGTGAAAGCAGTCTCTTATGTCGATATGAACACAATAGGAATGGCTGGTAGACAATAAAAGTAAGTGTTGTAGATTACGTAGCTGTTTTTCGGGGAGATTTCTGTGGATAATCAGAATTTTGGGAAGTTCTCTGATAGGTATGATTTCTGTCATAATGATAATAGATCAACTGTGGCTAATAAGACAATTTAATTTCTATTGTTATAAATTAAATTTCGATTTTTCAACTTTTCAGCGGTTAGCGATTTTAAAGGCTATAGTGTCAAGATGCTGAAAGATACTGCTGTCTAGATAGATGTTAGAATCCTTTCACAGTTATTTTACCTGTGTGTGTTCCCAATTGTGTCCAACTAACAGGAGTTAGTTTCGGTTTATTCATTGGTGGTCGGAATATAACGCGTTTTGTAAAAACCAATCTAAATTTATTTCCGTCACTGGCCAATATAAGACCACGTAATGGCCCCTTGAGATCCCAATACAAGAACTTGCTACATTCGAATCATTACAAAACAGCACTGCTAAGGAAAAGTATTATGACAATGGGACCCGTCAGTTATAATAAAATACCTCATGGTTATAAGGATTGTAACTGCACTAGTTTTAGGCAAATGTTATTACTCAGTGAAATACTTTCTAAATTATATGAATTTATACAGATTATGATTGTTATATTGATAGTCCAAAATTGATCCTGTAAGACTTATCTACCTGACTTAATATTAATATTGACTTCACATAATTTCTGTTTTATTTTGTTCACATGCTTTGTTTGAATGTATTAATATTTTAAATTATGTAATAATTTGCACGCCGTAAGGTAGACTGTAGCCGATCTCTTTAATTTATGTACAACATCTTGTACCTGTACCTACATTCATAGCAAAAAAAATAATAATAAAAATTAACTTAACTTTTTAATAATAAAAATATATTAATAAAAAGTTCTTACTCTGACTCTGGCTTAAGCTTCGTTCATAATTCAATTATGGGTTCGTCTCTTTTGTTGCAACATTCAAGCGAAGCAAAAACAGTGACTAGTTAAAACAGTTGCTGTTGCTGCCAAGTGCGCACGTGACCCCCGCTGGCGAAAAGATACGGTCACTCAAGTGCAAACTTGGCAACACTGGCTGAAGGGAAATGCATAAACATTGTGACAATAACTTATGACCATACACGTTCCAACTGTTCGGGTCGTCGACGGTGTTACAATGCTGGCGTGAAAGACTGCTCAGCAAGCCCGATCGAACTCCCTTATACTAATGGACTGTAGTTATTCAGGGAGATGAAGGATGAGAAGAATCGTTAAATAAGACGCACTAGTCACTTTAAATGGTTATGTCGAAGCCGTCTTTAATAGCAAACTGAAGGAAGAGACAGAGACACAAGCGTTGACAGATGATCTGTCAACGTGACAGTAATACAATGTTACAATATGTAAATATTGATTAAAATGTTGCAACTTCCAACACCAATACGTTCGCACGTTTGTTCGTTGAGGTTGTGGACGGTGGTGAACAATTAAAATTTTCTATATAATATTAGGCAAAATACGCGCATTGACGTGGAGTTGCGGACACCAGCCCGTTTTACCTATTATAATAATAGGCTTGTGAATTGAAAAAATCTAATTAGTCCGTCAGTTAGATATGCAAAAAATATTTGACCCGTATTTTTTCTTTTGTTACGTAAACCAAAATTGACGAAGATACGACGCTTTTAAAATTCTCAATACGTCACACCTTGATATAATTTTTAGTGCGTTCTGAGTCTGACGTCACGAGCCCCCGCTCCCGAGTTTTGATGCATTTTATTTTTGTCAATATTCATTGATTTACAAAAACAAAAAATACGTGTCCATTATGTTCCAATACTCTAGCTGACGGACTAAATAGATTTTCAATTTATTGATGGTGGAAACTAGCCTATTGTAACCATTTATAAGCAGCCTAAGTGTGCATACACATGAGTGGAAGTCGTCAACGGCAGCGCCAACTGTTTTGCGTACGACGCTCAAAATATACAAGCGCGACGTTGTCGACGGCGAACGTCGACGGGTGTCACGTGCCTCTCGTGTGTATGCACACTATAGAGTCCTATCAAGGAGCAACTCACATTAAGTGACTGCCTATCTATGACCTTCATAATCCAGGTACTGTACTAGGTAGGTGTACTAGGTAACACGATGCAGGTGTGTTACCCAGTAACTGGATTGCGGAAGTTTCAGCTGCATCCAGTTAGACTGGAAGCCGACCCCAATATAGTTTGGAAAAGGCTAGGCCGATGAACAAGCAGTCTACCTTTTTATAATATACCTTTACACAATACACCTAGGTACCACAACCATTACCCGATAAAAAACATAAATCAGCAAAAAATCGCTTAGGTACAAAACCGGTTACGGCTATACCCGAAAATTTCAATGAAAAAAGGTCCAAACTGTGCACATAACGTACACTTTCAAAAGAAACCGAAATGCCCAAACAAACCCGGCCCAATTAACGGGGCCCTTAGCACACCCGGAGTACTGAAGATAATGAGATGATTCAAATATATTCGAATAAAAAATATGGTGCCCTAAACACTATGTTATTGAAATGGTTTAGAATTTTAAGGTCAGGTTTTGGTAATACAATTTTTATGCGTATTTTGAAATTGTTTGGAGGTCAATTTTTAAAAAATATTTTTTCACTTCTCATGCTCTAAAAGTTCGTCTTTATGTTGTGCGTAGGCGACTTAAATCGCTTTTCATGCTCTAGAGCAGTATTTTTTTTTCTAAGACTAAGGTAATCAGACCCAAAAGCCACATGAACAATAAAACCTCGCAGATTAAAGTCGTTATTTTATTTCATTTGGTTTAATTTACTAATATTTCAGTCTTTTCTATCGTTAGTATAATAAAACCAGATAAAATAGTTGTCATTTATTATTTAAAAACGCAAAGAATAGTATATTTCATTACAAGTGCGGAAAGGTTGTCATTGCAAAGAGTTCCGACAAATGTCTACCCGAGCCGAGGTGCAGCCGAAGGCGAGGGTTGACAGTCGGAACAAGTTGCAATGACGGTTTCGCACGTGTACTGAACGACTATTTTTAATACAGTTGCGAAAAAATGAAGCAATTTAAAAAAATAAGGTGGTGTTAATTCAAAAAAACTAGGGTCGAAATTACTCATTTTGTGCAACAAACAACTAAAACTCGCAAAGAAAATTTCTGAAAAATGGCGCCAACCGTAGAATATATGCAGAGATTTTTTTTTCTTCACCCATTCTGGTAGGCAAAGGGAACTATGCCCATACAGCCAAGTTTTCAGTAGAATTTTTTTATTGATATGAAATGAAAATGAAATTTAATGAGATGAAATGAAATGAAACCTAACCTAACTTATTCAATCAAATCATTAAATCTGATATTGAAACATATTAGTAGCTTCTTTTTAGAAATATACGTATTTGCATGAATCATAAAAACTTCTATGAATTTTTTTAGTAAAAACTTCATGGTTGGTTTTTCATAGACATGATTTTGACAGTTGGGAAAGAGAACGCACGAGTTCGGGAAAGGTAAAAAAAAGCACGAGTATGTAATAGCCCACATCCCGAACGCTATACGTCCCTGCAATACGCCACTTTTTGAGCAACTGTATTAAAAACGTTATTATGACTTGGCAGTATGAAGCACCCAAGTCGAATGACACATGTTGAAGATTAAAAAAAAAACCTTTAAAAAGTTTCGTGGCGGGTATTCGCTATTCTCTTCGACAATTTTGCAACATTTTTTGAACAGTGAAAATACTGTTACATACTTACGCCTGTTTCATTTTCTCGCAATCGAAGTGAAAAGCAGAGTGTATTTAACTCGGGCATAAACGAGCAATTTTATCCCTCGACTTAACTATGCACCCTCGCCTGCGGTTCGGGTGGATATAAACGTCTCGGGGTGAAATGTCTTCATTTATGCACTAGTTGTACAATCTCCTATTTCATACGCAGATCTAATTACAAGCTGGCAGTGTCTATGGCTATAACAAGTGTCCACCACTTATGGCCTATGGTACTTCAATTCCAAAGCTTTTGCAGATGCATTGCCATCCCTATGACATAACTGAAATGTTTCTGTGTTCTGTCTGTAATTACAACATAAGGCCAATTCACTTATTTATCATCATCTGCCTGCCTAGCCTTTTCCCAAATATGTTAGGGTCTGTTTACAGTCTAACCTGATGCAGCTGAATACCAGTATTTTACATGAAGTCACTGCCTATCTGACCTCCAGAACACAGTTATTGTATAACACGATACCCCCTGGTAAGATAGCTTGTCAGATTTTTTGGACTTCTGACTACCCGTAACGCCTGTCAAAGATCTAGGAATGACAGCCGGGACCAATGACTTAACATACTTTCCGAGGCACGGAAGGGTCTCGATATCACCCATCCACAAATGGATCTTGGCAAGCGTAGCTTAACTTTAGACCGACACGTGTAGTTGTTATCATTTAGCCACAAATATAATAAGGTATCGTCATACTTGAATACATAACAATATTCTCAACAGACCTCCGAACAACCACTTCAAATAACAGTCTAATCAGACTTTCGCATAATTCCACATAAACCCTTTGCAATTTGTCACAAACCCAGTCAGCGTTCTACCTCACAAGGACCAAACATGACGTTTGACAATTACGTTTGACTCCGGTCCACACTCAAATACTCGCAAGGTCCGACGATCTTTGATTTGATGGCAAATATGTCCAGTCGACTATTAATCACGCTAATTGAACGTTCAATTCACTTTAGTTCCTTTTCCTATTTGAATGTTTATTTTTTATAGTGGTTTGTATCAAGCCAACCAAAAGGACACTGTACGAATGTAACTAACTTGGAAATCAGTCACAATCATGATAAATACAATATTTTTATTGTGATTGTGAAGCTTTACGTACGAACAACTGACCATTCATACCTGGCAAATGCCTGAAAATTCAATATTTGTTTACTTATTTAAACTTCATATAAATAGTAGTACATAATGTGGACTGTAATACCACAAGGCATTCTCTACTAGTCAACTTTTGGTCATTACATACTAACAAAAAAGCTTCGACCTTAAAAACTCCTTTTTGAAGTCGCTTAATTGGCAGTAGGCGTTACTCAAAGAAACCTCTTTTGCCAAAAAAAAAAAAAACATATAACTTAATACATAATGTAAACTAAGGATGCAATACGTTGTCCAATCTCCAACTACTTACAGACCCACAGTATGTTATAAGCTGCACAAGATATAGAAGTTCATTTCGCGTTCCGTGCACGATAAAGTGTGCAGTTTAAACTGCAGTAGACCATGAAATAAACAGATTATGTGCCTGTCGCTTAGTTCTGCACGTTGTTCAGCTTTCATATTACGTGCGGGTAAGGTTTTGAGCTGATTATTATGATGTAGGTAAAAGTTTTACAATGTTTTGTTTTAGTTACTAATGAGTGCTCTCAATCGGCGTTTGTGGACTTACATAGTACTAAGCCGGTATGGGAGAGGACGCCCTAAAAGACATATGAGAGTGATCGTAACGGTGATGTTCTTTAGAAAAGTCAGTTGAGTAGTTTTCGCACCCGGCGTGCGTGTATAACCAGATACAAAGGGATCGTAGTAGGTGGCGTTCTGTAGTGTCTGCCTAACCCCATGGGAAGACGTCGTGAGTTCATATAGGTAATGTATGTATACTACTATTTAACAATAGCCTAAGATCCAGGATAAAAAGAAAAACAACAATAAAAATAACATAATTGTTTGTTTATATTTTACAGAACTAAATAATAAAGAAAATTAAACTTTACAACGAGAAACTCTGCATTGACGTTTATTTTATTTGTAGCCACTTCTCAATATCATTCCTAAAAAAAAATTGTAACAAACAAACCAAAAACTCTATAACTCGTTCCACAAAATGAGCTTAAACTACCTTAATTCAATTCTACACATAACTGAAAATCGCACATACGCACGAATAAAACCACCACACCTTAAATTTTATGAAATTATTAGCTGACCCCGTAAACGTCGTTTTGCAAAAGAAAAAAAAATAGATAGTAGCCGATTATCAGACCTACCCGATATGCACACAAAATTTCATACAAATCGGTCCAGCCGTTTCGGAGGAGTATGGTAACTAACACTGTGACACGAGAATTTTATTTATGAAACTAGCGGTCCGTCCCGGCTTCGCACGGGTGGAAAAAAAAAGAAAAAAATAGCCTATAATAATCAGTGATAATGTAGCATTCAAATGGTGAACGAATTTTTAAAATCGGTTTCGTACTTTTTGAGCCAATTCGTTACAAACATACATACAAATCTTTCCTCTTTATAATATTAGTATAGAAGTATAGATTTATACCCTTTTTCGATGATTCGGTGATACTATGTAGAAGACAGAGAGAGAGCAGTGGTGGCCCACCGGTATCGTCCCCGACTTACAAGTTGTATGTCGTGAGTTCGAACCCAGCCAGACTACTTTGTGTATTTAATTTCATCACCACTGCTCTCAAAACGGTGAAGGAAAACATCGTGAGGAAACCGGCAAGTCCTAGAACCAACAAATTCGAAGACATGTGACATCTACCAACTCGCACTGGGCCCGCGTGGTAGATTACGGCCCACTCCCTCTCACGGAGAAGAGGCCTGTGCCAGTGAGAACATTATAGACTGATTATGATGCAGAAGACTATTGAATATAAAAAAAATATTTTCGAGAATTTTGTAAAAACAAAAACCTTAGACAATTCTCTTTCAGATTTAGGTGAAAACTCTTTACTTCGCTTTTATTACTGTTAACACTTATTTAGATTGTTTCGCTTTTACGAGAACAGTTTTAATTTAATGTATTCTGGTTGTTTTTCACCTACGCTAGGTAATGTTTTTTAAATGTTTGTTTTAGGAATTCAGAGTATAAAACAACACTATTGTTCGAGATTTATTTTCAGCCTTTTTCAAATCTAAGTAATTGCTAGTAGCACCGAAATAATGCAAGAAAAAAAAAAAACAAGTTTGGAATTATTTTTTCGAAGACTTTTAAATTAATTGAATTTTAAATTCGTTTTGTTGAACTTAATATAAAACTACAGCCATGCTAGTGAATACATAGCCGCCTCCTTTTGAAACATTCATAAATTGAAAAAATGAGATAGTTGTGTGGATAGATATTACGTTCGTATAGTAATTATTATTGTCGTTTTATGCGGCGATAGTTTGAAGCTCTTGGAAGTGCTTGCTGTCCTTATCTGCCAGCTGTTCGAGGATTTCGTCGATGTCCGTATTCGGGAAATGTTCTATCCACGTTGTGATGAAGTCTTCGGCCGTGGCTGGGTAGCGCTTCAGGTCTATTTTCTCACCTTTGTTGCTCTTAATAAGGAAGGTGTTGGGTTGTCAAAAGATATTGCGCTGGCTGTTTGTACATCATCACAATCTCGCGGCAAAGGCTCCACGGCTCGTCTAGCCGACTGTAATTCTCGATTAGCTTTTCTCCAGCGTCAAAGTCAGCCGTAGCCTTTATTGTTCGGTACGTTATTATTACGTTTTTTGTGGGTTTACGTACTCAAAGGGTCCCAACGGAACCCTATTACTAAACCTGCTCCGTCCGTTCGACTGACTGTCAGCGGGCTGAATCTCATGAACCGTAATGGGTAGACAATTCTGTTGAAATTTAGACGGTGTGTATTTGTGTTGCTCCTAAATAGAAATAATATTATATATTGCCATAAAGAAAGATTTTTTTGGCGTTTTTTTTCCTTGTAAGGAAAGGAATCCTTCGTATGCGAATACGACTCGCATTACACCTACAAAAAAAAAAGCATATTCACTTGCAACGCATGAAAACAGAACAACTGTTTTATTCTCTAGTTACCATAACTGGTAAATACTGCAGTTTCGAAACAATTCCTTAAAGTATAACAGAAAATTTTCGTAGAGAAAAACTCATTGAAATAAACAAACTTATAACAACAGCTGTTTGTTGAATTTCTCATTCATCCCGCAAGAAAAAAAGCTTGGAAATTAACCAGCCCGGAAAAACATGTATATAATGTATACCATAAAAATATGCAAAAGTCCAAAATAGGACGTTTTAGATTTAGATAATTTGAAAATGTTAGGACTACTCGCTCCAGAGGCAAGAAGAGTGAAATCCATTTCGGTTTGATTTGAATTATTCATGTATTGTTAATTGTGGGAGCTTGTATCCGTAGCGATATATAATTATCCTATGAATAATCTGCAAGAATAATTGGAGTACCTATTATAGATTTGGTGGGAACAATAGCCACCTGAGGCCGTTGGTCCCGGCTGTCATTTGTGGATCTTTGACAGTCGTTACGGGAAGTCGGAAGCCCGGAAATCTGACAACCAGTCTTACCAAGGGCTATCGTATTACCCAGTAACTGAGTTATGGACGTCAGATAGGCAGTCGCTTCATGTAAAATACTGGTATTCAGCTGCATCTGGTTAGACTGGAAGCCGAACCCGACATAGTTAGGAAAAGGCAAGCAGATCATGATGAATAGCCACCTGAGGCAAGAGAGGCTTAAAGTGAAAAATCCTTCTCTCTTCTGAAGTCTGTCAACGAATATACGGGCCCTTCAGGCCCGGCCCTTCAGGCCCGGCCCTTCAGAAAGTAGTTGACCTATCAAGTCAGGAAACAAATTTAATTTTTCGGACAGGCAAATACAAATCAAAAGTAGGGCAAACTGACAAACCGTGTTGTCATTCATTCTTAGTTCGGGCCCCGAACTAATCTTAAATATGTCCGTCAGTGATATGATGTTGGATACATTTAACTTCGGCCAAATATACGGTTTTGTGCTAAGGGTTTAGAACCTCTGGTTCCACTAGATAGTGTGACCTTGATATTTCTTCTCAAGGGTACCTAGTCAGGAAATGTCGACTCCATCTAGCGTAGTTTTTTTTAAACATAATCTGTTAAAGTTATTTCGATATCCTATTTACAGAAAAAAATAATCATTTTATTTCATTTGGACAGACTTGAGTCAGTTTTTTCGCAAGTGTGCCCGACATTAATTTTCACAGAGAAATAGTCTGTCTAAAAACAATCTTGTCTAAGGTCTGCGCATTGCTTTGTGATCAATTCCTACTATTTAAGGCAAATTTATCTTAAATGGCGAGAATAAACTAACTGTAATAATGTTGCGTTTCAATTTGAATGAGAGAGTACCTTATTTTGAAACAACTTAGAAAAACACAAACTACAAGAAACAACAACCATTTATCTCATTTATTCAGCAATTAATAACTGAAACAGAACACTGTTTTTATACAAAATCAACATAAAAATATACAACAGTAGTCTGAAACATTCTTGCAATATGAATATGTATTACCTCCTTCTCTGTTTATGCCACAAGCGAAGCCGATTGAAGTTCAGTTGCAATACAAAACAGTATTTTATTTTTGTTTAAAATTATTATTGTAGGAAATATGAAGTTGTATGTACTAGGAGAATTATATCGTAGGAATGTTAGTTGTTCTTGAGCTCCTTAAGTTCTGAGTTCAGCTTCACAATTACTGACAAATACATGCACAGGCTGGACAGGTCCACTCAGTTTATTATTTATTTATTTATTTAATACTTCAAGCACATACATGTACAGAGGCGGACTTAATGCCATAGGCATTTTCTACCAGTCAACCTTCAAGTTCTGTGTGATGTTCTCCTTAAAAGACCATTTTAAACAATTAATCTAAGTGGTCTTCACATGATCTGACCACGATTATGTCTGGACTTTAAAAGAGACTGTGACCTCTGAGTTAGTTTTAGCCTTTCTTCACAATACACGCTGCGTTAAAAATACTACAGTAGGCCAACTTCGTTTTGACAACGTTCCAATGACTATCATTTGTGAATAAAAATGAAAACAGCTAAATTGTTTGTGTAGTCCATATTTATATTCAAAGAGAAAACGATCATAAGGAAATAACCTCCTTTTTTTGAAGTCGGTAATAAAAAACGTCCCTTAAATTCCTATTACTATGTCACCGCAGCAAAATGGCCTATATCATTATTAAATTACGCCCCCTATAGAGCTATACGCCAGATGATTAAGAGTATGGCACAAGTTATAAGAACACAGAAGAAAAAATGGAAAGAAAAGTAGAACTTACTGTCAAGAAAATGTATTCTGACGTCGGTAGTGGTATGCGAGTTCTTCGCGACGAATAAGTGTTACGCGACAGCTACGAATTTGCTTTGATGATGATACGCAGAATCTAAGCGCAGTAAGTGATTGGCATTTTGAATAACATTGTGTGTGATTTAAAGATTGATCCAATGTAAAACTTGATACTAATATAAATGCAATCTTTTAGTGTACATTGCTAAAACGGGGCTTTTCTTAAAACGACTGGGTGATGAGAAAGACGATCATCCACATCAAGTATTGGTGCATTTTCAATATAATAGCTTTCAATGAGCCCGTGAAATAATTTTGTAAAAGTTGCCTCTTTCTCGTTCACACGAGGAGAGCGAGAACTCTTTAGAATTATATCCAACTGCAGCTTGCTCAGATAACTCCGCCTTGTAAATGTGGTGCTGACCCAGAAAAAATGGGGCACTTCAAAATGTGTCCAGCGAGTCCTGTTGTTCGCATGTTAAATGAGTTGATGGACGTTACTAAAGGTACCAAGCTCGAAGTCAAATTCTGGGCTGGCTGCATAAGATGGCTACCGACACGCTTAGAAGAAGATGTTACAAACATCAGGAAAATTCACATCATAAATTCTAGTCCAAGAGAATAATATTATTCTGAAACTAACATTATAACTTCATCCCCACCACATAAAATTACTATCCGATCACATTGAGTTCCTAACTTACACCACGTAGCGTAAGAAACTCCACTAAAGGCGGAAAACTTCACTTTTCATAAGTTATTTAGTAAAACTCGGATGTCGGCAGTTCAAATATGCACCCCTGTACGGGAAACTTCTCGTTAAGAAGTACTTATAATTTAATAGGTTGTATGCTCGGTAAATGGACTTAGGTGCTTAATTATGTTGGTGGAAGGGGAAAAATGATCTAGATTATGGATGAACTGAATTCGTAAGACCAAATTGCTGTTTGATGATCATTGATCATCCTATAAAGAAGAGATAAACGATACATAAATAAGCAACCTGCTGACTTGCAAATATTTTTACTACTGTATTAAGCTCAAACATCTATGCCCACTACTGGGACACAAGCCCACTGCTGGGATACAAACTTTGTTAAGGGTTATTTATTTCTTTTGACGTTCAAAAGTGCCTTTTAAGTGCCTATTTTAAATAAATGATTTGACTTTGACTTTTCGTGAAATAAGAATAAATGTTTTTACACACGTGATTATATTTGAAGGCCTCTTTCTCTATTCATTGAGCAATTGAGGGGGCCCGTGGCTAAGTAATAAGAGCCACACGGATCGATAGAACAGGTTAAGCTACGCTTGCATCGGTTGATCCGTGGAAGAGTGATCTTTAAATAACAAGACCCTTCCGTGCCTCAGAAAGCACTTTAAGCCGTTGGTCCCGGCTGTCATCCGTGGATCTTTGACAGTCGTTACGGGTTGTCAGAAGCCCTAAAGTTTGACAACCAGTCTTACCAAGAGGCTTATCCAGTAAATGGGTTGCGAAGGTCAGACAGGCAGCCGTTTCTTGTAAAATACTGGTATTCAGCAGCATCCGATTAGACTGGAAGCCAATCCCAACATAGTTGGGATAAAAACTTTTTAACAAAAAAAAAAAACATCTTCCAACTTCCATCATCAGCTCAGCTACCTGAGATGGTGACAACCATACGCAAACACACAAGATACTTCATAAAATATGCAAAAAACATTAAGTGAGCCTATAAATTTTCGATAAGATCCCATCATCAGATCCTAACTTGGTGACAATGGGACCACCTCAGAACTATCTACTTTCGAACAAAAAAAGAATTTTGAAAATCCGTCAACAATTGGCGGAGTATTCGATGAACAATCATACAAAAAAACAAAACATACAAACATCCGAACATAGTACCTCCTCCTTTTTGTGAAGTCGGTAAAAAAGCCAGGCAGATGATTACATGATTATAAATAAAGCGACTGATTCACTAAAGAATATCCAAATTGATTGAAATTATCGATCAAAAACTCGTGTATAAAATTCCATTCAAGAAATCAAATTGAATGTGAAATCAATAAGAATTCCTTTGAGCTGATAAAGAAATGTTGAAAGTTGATTTGTTCGTTTATATGATTTGAGTTTATGTAATAAAGGTAACGTCTGAATAGGTTTGATTTGATAACTGTACCAGGAAAATATGTTTATCATTTAGAGGGCTGGCCTATTTTAAATCGACTTCCAAAAACTTTTTTACAAAAAAAACTACCGACTTCCAAAAAACACTACAAAGTGAAAAATAACTTTAATTTGGGAAGTCGGTGTTGTTGGTTCCGCATTTTCTTTTATTGACACCGACTTCCGAAATAAAAGTTATTTTTCACTTTGTAGTGTTTTTGGAAGTCGGTAGTTTTTTTTTGTAAAAAAGTTTTTTATTTTTTACTTTTTAGTGGGCCAGTTTGTAACTTATCTAAGTTACAATAGCCTAATGTCAACTGCTCATCACCTTTTACAAAATATTGCTTTTCCCGATGCAGGGACGTTCATTGTTGAGGAGTTCTCCTTGTAAGAACCAGTATAACCGGAGCTGATTGAGAAGTCACTATCAGCTCCACTTCACGATACGCATTGCACTTTAATGTGGTTGCTAAGCACAATAGCAACCACATTAAAGTACCTAATCGAATCGCAAACCGTGAAATATTTATTATTGAGTAGTTCCGATGGCCATCTGTGGTCTTCATCATCAGTTTCACTTCACCGAATGGTGCTTTCTGAGATCAAATGCACGAGTTACTATGAAAAATACCCAAATCTCTATAGGTGTGCCTACAAAATTTGAGGGTTTCCCTCGATTTCCATGGGATTCTCTTATCAGATTCCGATTTGATGATAATGGGATCACCTCGGGAGCATACCCTTTCAAACAAAAAAAGAATTTTGAAAATCCGTCGACAAATGGCGGAAAAAAATAATCCGAACATAGTACCTCCTCCTTTTTGTGAAGTCGGTAAAAGGGAGGAGGTTATATGTTCGACTTTATGTTTTTTTTTTTTTATGTATGTTCACCGATTTCTCCGTCAATTGTGGACCGATTTTAAAAATTCTTTATTTCGTTTGAAAGGGTACACTCCCGAGGTGGTCCCATTGTCACAAAGTCAAAGGATGATTATATAAAATGTCGGATATCTCCAATTAACGTTAACGTCAAAAATTTATACAAACCGATTTGTGTGTTGTTTTCCGTTTTTTAGTGTGTTGTACTACTTACATAAAAAATGGTTTTCGAAAACTATAGAACCTTATGTCAGGTAATTTTATATTATACTAGCTGACCCCGCAAACGTCGTTTTGCAAAAAAAAATAGATAGTAGCCGATTCTCAGACCTACCCGATATGCACACAAAATTTCATACAAATCGGTCCAGCCGTTTCGGAGGAGTATGGTAACTAACACTGTGACACGAGAATTTTATATATTAGAAGATTTAAAAATAAAGGGTGGTGCGAAGAAGGAATATTATAATGTGGGGCAAATCTCTTGAGGCGAATATGGAACAAATCATCACAAAAGTTGACATTGAACAAATCATAAAAAAAAAAACATTTTTCAGCAGGGTTTTCGAACTAATATTGAGAAATTCTATGTCCCTAAAAATAGCTTATTTTCTTTTGACCAAAATCGAGGAAAACATTTTCGAAAATTCACTGGAACTCGTTAAAGCAAATAAAAGAAGTAAAGAAATATTTCCGCCAAATGAACAAGACGAATGAAAGTTGGAGTCAATTTGCGCGATCATTAATTGCTTCCCGTTCTGTCCGCGACTGTATCGTGTCTTACTTTGAGGGTTCCGAAGGTAGCATTTAATAGTTCCATTTAGGAAGCAACTTGTACAGCTTTCATCTTTTCTGAGATTTTTTGCAGCATTGAACTTGTCGTATTTTTTAAATTTAATGACAGTAACAAATATTGTTAGAATACATACACACAAAAACTAACTCAAACTCAAACTCAAAGCATTTATTTCAATTAAACCATTTACAGGCAATTTTGAATTGTCAAGAAGTCGGTCAGTAAGGAAAAAATGACGCCTTATTCCCATCGGGGTAGGTAAAAACTACAAAACGCCTCCTGCTAACGATCCTTACATAGGTACTCCTTTTGCTTCGTTTACAATATCTGGTCATACACGCACTTACGTCACGTAGCTTTCTGAAAAACAAAAATGAATGTAAAAATTGAATCCAATAAAATAGATAAAAAATTAAGAACCAATTTTTCGAAGCATTTGAATATGGAAATACTGAACGAAAGAGAGGGTCTTTTTCCTTCGGCATTTTTAACAATGAACACCTTTTCAAGGTTGCTATGTCTCTTTCGCATTATGTGGCCGAAATAGGTCAAAATGCACTATAAGCAAACCATAGACATTCGGACAAACCAATTGATTTCGAGTTGGGAAAGGGCAGACATATTTGTGCGTTTGGATGTCCAAGGTATTCGGAGCATCTACCTCCATCAGCACATTTTGAATGCGCCTATTGCTCGGATTGTCCACGCCTCAACTTCATAGAGGAAAATCGGGAAAGCTAGTGCTTTGACTAATCGGGCTTTGGTTTTGTAACTTGTGCCACAATTTTTCCAGATGTTCAGGAGACGTGTCATAGCATCTTTAGCCACGGCTTTACCGAATAAAAGGAGCACGAGGCCGATCGCCACGAATTACTGGTCTCACCAATTAAAGAAGCTACGTTCTCAAGCAAATTTCAGCAGGTGGTGATGGCAACTTTAGACCGGAGTTGATGGAGGCAGTGACCACGATTCTCAGTAATGAGCAGCCGATTCAAAAAGAGATCGGAAAACCTTAAAAATAAAGCACCTGCCACCAAAACACTGTCAAATAAAAAAACAAAAACCAACACTCAATTTGTCTTCCCTAAATACCCTTTTCCGTACAACCACCAAAGCGCCATAAATTATTAAAAAAAAAAAATTTACCGTCCAACAAAATGAACAAGACGAAGTAACTCGGAGTTAATTTGTTCCCATTAATTGTTGCCCCTTTCCTTTGGCGGGAGATTTGCCCTTTGAGAGCCTTTGAGAGCTCTTGGGGCTCTCATCCCGTTCTTAAGTTGGTCTTAAACTAAGTGCGATATACTGTAGACACTGTTAAGTTCCTATGTAATTTTGTAGTGCTATGTTTTGTCGTGATGCTAGTTGCGATTTAAATAATTTATCATGCGAAAACAGCAGCTAACTGTGTATGATAATTTATACATACGAGTAGTTGGTCCAAAATAATCAAGTCATCAATATTATGTGATTCAGAACCCCAAATCGAAATTTAACAAAAACAAACACGCACAAATACAATCCAAAATAAAATTATAATTATAGAATTGGTATTAGAATATTGACTTCGTGAAGATTGGAATTAACCTTCGATCCGCAGCTTAATTGCGTAACACATTATCAAACACAATCAGAATAATTTTGAAAGATATTGCTAATCCATTGCTTCATACGTTCGAAAAATTTGTCTGCTCAACAACGCAATTAATGTTGTTGACTGTCATAAAAAACTTTTTTACAAAAAAAACAACCGGCTTCCAAAAAAAACACTACAAAGTGAAAAATAACTTTAATTTCGGAAGTCGGTGTCGTTGGTTCCGCATTTTCTTTTATTGACACCGACTTTCGAAATTTAAGTTATTTTTCACTTTGTAGTGTTTTTTTTTTGGAAGTCGGTCGTTTTTTTTTTTTTTTTTGTAAAAAAGTTTTTTAATTTTCACTTATTAATGGGCCAGTTTGTAACAGCCTAATGTCAACTGCTCATCACCTTTTACAAAATATTGCTTTTCCCGATGCAGGGGCGTTAGTTGTGGAGGAGTTCTCCTTGTAAAAACCAGGAGAACTGGAACTGATGGAGAAGTCACCATCAGCTCCACTTCACGATACGCATTGTGCTTAGCAACCACATTAAAGTACCTAATCGAATCGCAATCCGTGAAATATTTATTATTGAGTAGTTCCGATGGCCATCTGTGGTCTTCATCATCGGTTCCACTTCACGGGATGCTGCTTTCTGAGAGCAAATGCACGAGTACTATAAAAATACCCAAATCGCTATAGGTGTGCCTACAAAATTTTAGGGTTTCCCTCGATTTCCATGGAATTCCCTCATCAAATTCCGATTTGAAAAAAACATACCGCCGAATTGAGAACCTCCTCCTTTTTTGAAGTCGGTTAAAAATGAAAGCTATTGCTACTATTAGTATGTTACGCAATTACCACGTCGATAAATATTCGTTTACACCGTCAAATTGTTGCCAACAATACAGTTTGTTTTATTTTCTAGAAACTTATAAACAATTCCTTTAGACTTTCCTTTTACGTATTCTGTTAACAGAACTCCAAATGGAACAAGACTTATCATATTATTCCACAGCCTTTTAAACTTTCAACACGACTTTATAACAATTTTCCATACACAACACACACAGATACAGACAATTCCTTCTTATTTCCACATGCCTCAGAGAAAAGATCTGGTATATCATATTTGTTACAAAGCTCTTCAGTCAAAGAATCCAGCTCCTTTGAAGCAACTAGTAATGATTGTGTGTTGCGGGAAGGGATATACACATTTTGGAAGACGGTTAGTAGTTAAATGATGTGTTGTGAGATGTTCTTCTTTTATTAAAGTGAAAAACTTTTCTGTTTCATTGTTTTAAGAGGTAATCGCTACTTATAAGCACGAGCAATAGCAAAAGTTTAACATTGCGTAAATACATTAAATTACAGGCGTGATGTTATATTGATACATTAAGGGTGAATTTCAGCAATGACACTGAACGTGATCATCTTATTTGAAACTTATTCATCATTCTCTTGCGCAACTAGTCTTTTTTCTCTGGTATTTTTATTTTTTCTCTGCCTAAGTTAATATTCCAGAACAATAATGACATTGAAAGCTCTTGAACGCGGCTTAGATGTGCTTATCCCGTTCAGTTTCTCATAGCTGCTCCGATGTCGCGATACCTTCGAAAGATCGGTAACAATGGGAAAAGTAATTGTGTATCATTTGTGACAGTTGAGATACTAAGTGACATTCGTCCTTAAGACAAAAAAAAAGCTCATCGTGGTGTCCATAATTTCACGGGCTCCCCTTCAAATCAGGACACAGCCATTTTTACAATTGCATAATTTTGGCCATTTTGTAATTTCTTACACCATAATTTCTTTGGTGCATGTTGTGTTATGTCAAGATCGCTTCGAAATGTTTAATTTTGCCATTACTTTAAAGCGTAAACATTTATTGAGGATGATATTCTCATAGCATGTACCCATGTCTGTTTCCTGTTTAGTAAATATTCTATCACTTTTCAATTAAATTATATTATTTTTCTTTAAGTACGCTGTACCGGTACAGTTTCCTATGCTGCACCAGACGACGTCATTACGTCAGCGCCGGCTGTCGCTGAATACCAGCGCTGGGGCTCTGTCTTGCACAGGGTCGCAGCATAATGCTGAGCGACAGCCATTTTGCGTGGATGTGACGCATGTTTCCCCTACCTTCACTTCCCTTCCCTTAACTTCGTACATAGGAATAATTACCTAATGTTTTATATAGAAAACCTTTCTAAAAGTATGAAGATCACGTTAGTAAAAGATACATCAAAACGTATTCATTCATTTTTGAGAAAATCGCGGACTTACAAACATACATACATACGGGTGGAATACAGAACCTCCTTTTTCGTCGGTTAAAAAGAAAAGAAGGAAACATTCCTAAGCAGCGGATTCCATTTTTTCGGGACAGGTGGTACTTACAATAAAACCTCATTATATTCTGGTCACGAACACCCAAGATCACGGTGTGAGGAAATTGTCTGGAAATTGTGGGATGAACATATTAAGATGTATACTATTGCAATGGGGTGGTTTTTTGTGAGGGTATTTATTATAATTTGCCATGACAATATTGAGACCCTTCGTATTTATTGAATTTATTATTGTCAAGCATCACCCAGAGGCAGTTGAAAAGTCTCACCTAATCACCTATACAATATCTACACTATTTTTTAAGCTGAATAGTTTTGAACAGGCTAATCTCTGGAAATGCCAGCCGGGTTTGAAAAAATATTTTTGCATTTGATAGCCCAATTTTTGAGGAAGGCTCTAGGCATAACATAACGATTCCCTACCCTACTCTTTGGAGCCGAGCAAAAAGAATAGAAGTCATAAAAAATGCTAAACGAAAATGAAGTAATAGCGCTGGCAGGCGACGCGATGCAACGGGGTGGGTCGGCGGGGTAACAAGAAATATCACGTGGACGAAGTCGCGGGCAGAAGCTAGTTATAAATATTAGTCTCTTTTAATTTCTGTCTTTACGGAATTAGGTTATGTTCGAATTTCCATGAAGTTTACTTCACGCGTTTGTACTGAGTCTCATAATAGGTACGAAAGATCAACAATTCTGCTTTATAACTTAAAGTTATATAAGTGAACTATAGTGATGAAGACAACTTCTTAATCAGAATTAAGTGAATACTGACGTTACCAATGTTTGGCTTGATACAACTAAGTTATGAGCAGTTCAAGCGACATGTTAAGTTCTCAAGTTAGTTATTTCAAGTTAGCCAGGTTCTGTTGAAACTTACATGACAAAATTATGTTTGAAGTGGTAATATAGCTTAAAATAAATACACGTGACGTTTTTCAGCATCTATACTAATATTATAAAGAAGTAAAATTTGTTTGTAAGTTTATATTTGGGGTAATCTTTGAAAATACCAGTCGAATTTGAAAAAGTATTTTTGTATTTGATAGCCTAATTCTTGAGAAAGGCTATAGGCTATTTTACATCACGCTATGGCCCTTAGAAGTTGAGCAAAAAGACAAAACGTTAGACAGAAAGCTATGTGAAAACGAAGAGATAGCAGGGGCAGGTGTTGGGATGCGACGGGTCGGTCGGTCAACAAGAAATTTTAAGAAAAGAGTCGCGGGCGAAAGCTATTTTACGATATAAGTTTAAAGACACGTACAAATCTGTTAGAAAATTCCAAAAATCAAATTATTATGTATATAACTTGTGGTATAATCTTTGGTTATTCCGAGCAAAAGTGTAATTGAAAAGCAAAACTGACGATTTACGCCTTATTTTTGAAATATAAAAACATTTCTATGGAAAAACTTCCATTATAACGAAATTCGCACAAAATAATGAACTCTCTAAAATGTTTTCGCACCCCATTAACACAAAAGCACGATAAAAACATACAAAAACAAAAAAAAAACAAATCAATCAAAACATCAATCTCATTATCAGGCCAAACCAACACTTATTAAGTCTATCAACTATTCTCATGAAGACTCGAGAAAATTGCTCATTTCCGGGTGCCAGACACACATAATAGGAAAATCAGATTAACAGTAAGTTTTTTTGCCTTTTTCCTCAATACTTTTCAGGATTGGCCAAATCTGCTAACATTAAACTAATAATGATAATCTAACATATAAAATTCTCGTGTCACAATGTTAGTTATCATAGCTACTCCTCCGAAACCGCTGGACCGATTTTTATGAAACTTTGTGTGCATATTCAGTAGGTCTGAGAATCGGCTAGGTACTATATATTTTTTTTTTTTACAAAACGACGTTTGCGGGGTCAACTAGTAATATTATAATATTTAAACAAAATTTCATACAAATCGGTCCAGCCGTTTCGGAGGAGTATGGTAACTAACACTGTGACACGAGAATTTTATATATTAGACTATATATATATATTTTAGATATAAAGAGGAAAGATTTGTTGCTTTGTTTGTTTGAAATGAATAGGCTCCGAAACTACTGGACCGATTTGAAAAATTATAATGAAAAATTTTGTGTAGGATAGTCCATTTATCGAGGAATGCTATACGCTACAACCAATAGGAGCGTCGCACCAACCAATGAAAACTGTGTCAAAATATGCGGCATAAGCGCAATATAAACGCCCGTATCTTAAAGTGATTGCGTTGATTTAGATGTTTGATTTTTTCACTGATTCAAGGGATTGCAGTTCTATTCATATTAATACCAACTTGATAACTCCACGCATTCCTGAGAAAAAGGCTCTTGACAGACGGACAATGAAGTGATCTCCGTTTTTCCTTTTGAGTTGCAGAGCCCTAAAAACAAAAGTGAAACGAAAATAAGAACAGAAAGTTCAATACGAGACCGTATCTCAACATTGTAACATTTAAAAATAATTAGTGTCGCAGTGTTGATATTCTTATAGGATCCACTGTGATGACACGGAAAGAAAAGAAAGAAAAATAGGTTTATTTGTCACAAAAACACGTGCAAACAAAAAGATAATTAATTCTAATGACAGCATATATAATAAAAACAAAATATATATATATATCTTTATACATGAATACATGAGCACAAAGCAGAGATAGTCGACGGCTGCACGTCATGACTGTAACAAGAAGGCTTCCACTCAGCATGATGCCGTGCTATAGGGGACCCACAGCACAGCGCTGATTTTCAGTGGTTACCTGAAAAGGACGTACCACCAAGTCAGATCAAATGATTCGTACTTAACAGGTAACAAATTAAAATAAAACAAACAGTACTCATAAATTAAAGCAACTACTACTACTACGGACGGATACAGAAATAAATAATAATAGACTAAATTAAAATTTGTTATGTGTGAAATAACATAATTATAAAAAAAATACAAAAAATGATTGTAATCCGCGTGCCAGTGTCTTCTTGCCTTTAGAGTCTGTTATGTGTATTATGGAATCAATTCGTGCTCAAAGCAAATCAGACTGTCCCAACATACACCTGAATAAACAAAATCTACCATCAGATTATTAACCCACACAATGCTCTCTCACTCCAAACCTACCCAAACAAACAGTCGTACAATTTCCTCCCGCTAGTAGGCCTCTTTACTCAATTATAGGCAAGCTGATCCCAAGAGAGGCTGCCGAGATCTCGACAAACTTTTGGCAAACATTCACGGGGTTCGAGCAAGTGTCAGATAGAAAGCGGGTTGTAGAATGAAGTACAATTTGGAGGACGATTTCGAAGTTTTTCTTTCTAAGTACATACAAGGCCTGGAGATTGAAAATATAATTATAGGTATACTAGGCGTGTTGGACTGATAATATCATTAAAGTAGCGGAAAACATCTAGATAAAGGACGCGTGGAACAGAGAAGTATGCCTAAAGAAAGGAGAGGCCTATAAATACCCATCAGTTGATCAGTGAGTGATTCTGGTGTTCACCACAAACATGATTGTAATAACATCTACCCAAATATTTCACATTTATATGCTGTCACCACAATAATGTGTCCATGAAATACTTGTTCACAAATTGAATTTATTTATTATTTATATATACTTTATTGTACACCAGAAAATACCTAACAAAAAAAAATCAAAACATACAATGGGCGGCCTTATCGCTTTCTTCGATCTCTTCCAGGCAACAATGAATTAAACATGAATTAAATTTATTATGATTTCTGTAATTACAGAAATAATAATAAATTATATTATTATTATATTATATTATTCAATCAAACACAACAACAATTTTATTCAATCAAACTATTGTATGCCTAACATGGTGGAGCAGTGCTAACGCACACCAAAATAAATTAATAACAACTCTTTGACCACTGTCTCACAATAAAGATTTTTGACTTTGACCTTGACTTTGTCTTTGCCTTTAGAAAATCTAAAAAAGCAGAGGCTGCTGAAAGACAGGCTGCTGAATTTCTTTAAAAAAACCGGCATTGTCATAAGTTATATCAATTTTAATTTCATTGCTGATTTTTCCATCGCCAAATAACTTTTTTTTTCGAGGAATAAAATTGATGTTTAACAGTTTTTGTATGAATAATCTTGAAATGTTGACAGTTAGTCAACATTTCAAGATTATTCCTCGAATAAAGTTAGGTACAAGGTGGGCCAAAAAAAGTCATCCGATGTTGTTTGGCTCTCTTTTTGTTTTCTAAATGAAAAACTTCGATTCTGTTTTTTGATTATGTTTATTTGAACCTTTAGAATTTTATTGGTCAAGTCGAGAAGTTTATATCGGCCAAATGGGCGCCGTCACAATTGATTGCCATACGGGCTCGTTTTATGGCATTTTTCATCACTTCGGCGAGAACTTCGGCCGACAGATTCTCGCACTCGTGTCGAATGTTGTCCTTGAGGGCTTCCAGAGTCTCGGGCTTGTTCACGTAAGCACGGGACTTCAAAAAACCCCACAAAAAAAGTCTGGAACGCTTAAATCGGGCGATCATGCGGGCCAGTGCAAATCGCCAAAACGAGAGATGAGGCGACCGCGCGCGTTTGGCGGTCGGCAGGCAGCGGCTGATGATCGGACTGGACTTTGTACGGGAACATGCGTAGGTCTTTGACCAAAATTCGCCTTAGGGACGTCCGGCTGATGGCTAATTGCGTGGCGCGGCGTCTGGTCGATGTTTCCGGCGACAGCTCGACATCCTCGGCAACAGCGGCGATATTCTCGGCAGAACGGGCGCTCCGGGGCCGGCCACTCTTGGCAACGTCTCGTGTGGTCCCACACTCTTTAAGGTTGGTGGCCAAACGGCGCAGTGTTTGCGCAGTCGGTGTCGGACGGCCGGGGAATCGGCGACGGAATTCGCGCTGCGCCAACATCACAGACGAATTATTGTTACGCAAAAAAATAGACACGATTATTCCGCGTCCTTGGGGAGTGTATCGCTCCATGGCTTGTTCACTTGTATTCTGCATCTGTCTAGTCCACAAATGTCAAAACAGATTTGACATTGGCGGCCTTTTGCAAAAATGAGAGCATCTTCCAATAGGGTGATTTCTTTTGGCCCACCAGTATAAGATGAAATTGAAAAATCAGCCCTTAATTGAATATTAGCGCTTATTACCAAGTAAGTTAGCTTTATTTTTCAAAATTGTTTTATGCATGTGGTATTTATAACGTGTAACGTTATATGCGCAACATCTGAAAATAGTTTGTTCATAATTGACTACTGAATCGATTTCAGTAATTATTAATATAGGTTTGTTTTTCAAAAATCATGTATTTTACCATACTATCCGCCGATTGAGCCAAAGAAAATGAAGTCTTACTTTAAGACACTAAGACTCAATTTTGAATGCATAAACTAATGCTAGGATAAACACGATTTTCTTAATAAAAATATTTAGCTTTAAATAAAATAGTTTTGGTTATTGTATTATGCTTTTAACTCAATGCTCTAAGTGGGGTGTATGAGATTTTGCGCATTTAACGTTACACGTTGTACCTATATGAGTTACTAGCTTCTGCCCACGACTTCGTCCGCTTAAATTTTTTTTGTTTCCCCGATCCACCCCGTCGCAACGTGTCGCCCCGGCCTGCGCTATTACTTCGTTTTCGCTTGGCGAAAACTTAAGACTTTTTTTCTTTTTGCTCAACTCCTAAGGGTCCTAGCGTCAAGTTTAAGACTGTGCCGACCCTACAGTGGCGCCCTCATCGTTTGTTTGGTTATTTCATACAATTTAGAATGAAAATGCAGAAAACAAGCACGTTAAGTTGTGCTTCACAAGATTATACGTTAATATTATTAGAAGCGGTAGTTTTATATTGTTTAGTTTTATCATAATCCTTAAAACGGAATATAGTGGCCACTTTTATCCGTTTTAAGGATAACCCTGCTTCGGCTCTCGGACAGTACGGACGTGTATCTGATTAATTTGCAAAAAATCAAATTTCCTATACCCAATAATAGGTCTTAAAGCTTGCAGTGCAAAAACGAAAGTGGTGTCAAAACTGTGATTAAGTTACGACCATCTATTATTATCAACATCAACGAGCAGCAGCGCGTTAAAGCGGCGCGCGCGCCCCCCGCTCCACCTCGGGTAAAAGAGATAGTTGCATTTTTTTACTTCTTTCCACGCGTACTTAAAAACCCGTCAACCCATTATGAGTGTTCGACGCTCGCCACAATCCAAGAACATAACAGAAGGTCCAAGTGGTTCACAATCAGATTTTTCAAAAACTAGTGGAGATGAAACAGAAGATCGCATCACATATCGGAAGAGAAAACAAAGAGAATGCTGTGATATATTAACTGCCATAAATAAACTTCGAGATGAAATGATTGCATCACTGGAGACAAACTTGAAACCAGTGCGCGATGATATCTCTTCAATGAAAGACCAGGTCAATGATATAAAAAATTCAACTGCAAAGATGTTAGCTGAACATAACAACATGAAATCTGAAATTTCAGAACTAAAGAAAAATAACCTCTCTGCAGAACGGAAGATATCTAAACTTGAAACTCAAATTAGTGAACTCAAATCAAAAGCAAATACATTTCAAAACTGTGATTTCGCCAATGAAAAAGTTATAAATGAACTGCAGGAACGGACGAATAGAAGCAAAAACATAATAATCGCTGGCCTACCTGAACCAAAAATACCTGATAACGACGCACGCCAGGCTGAGGACATGAGTTCGGCCCAAGACATTCTACAAAATGCATCGGCCGAACATGTCGAAATAATAAAAACAATTCGGCTTGGAAAATACACCACAGAGAAAAACCGCCCACTGAAGATTTGCTTCAGATCACCCGAAGATGCGAAGACAATACTGCGAAACAAAATTAAACTGCCGGATAACATTAAAGTATACTCGGACCAGACCCCTACCCAACAGGCAATAATGAAAGAGCTAAGCCAGGAACTAACCCGTCGTAAGGAAAACGGTGAAGAGAATCTAATTATTAAATACATCAAAGGCACGCCAAAGATCGTTCAGACTCAGCCAAAAAACTAATGCCGTTAAATGCACCAAAGATCTTAACTAACTCAGATGATACAATTACCTACCAGCTCTGTCATACCTACCAGGACCTGCCATCTTTTAAATCGACCCTAACTTTTTTCTACGCAAACGTTAGAAGCATAAAAAGACAAGGAAAATTCGACGAACTGAAATGCATAATAGCATCGATCAAATACACTACTCATGTCATAATATTAACCGAGACATGGTTCAAATCCAGCGAAGAAGCCGATCATTTCCAACTACTAAATTACACCCACTATTATAATATCAGAACAGATTCCAGGGGTGGTGGTGTTTCCATTTATGTACACAATACTCTTAATCACAGCAAAGTCGATGAAGTATACGTCGGAGGCATCAACTACCTATGGATATGCCTCGAGAGACACAAATTAAACATAGGAGCTGTCTACAATCCAGGAAACAATAACACAAGAGAGTTTCTTGAAGTTTATTCATCGCAATTAATTGAGAAACCCCGATCTATTATTTTCGGCGATTTTAACATCGACCTCCTGACTAAAAATTCGAAGACTAAATATTACCGAGATGCTATGAAAGAAGCTGGATACGGTTTCCTTAATAAAATCCATGAACACTACAACACGCGCGAGACTTCTTCCACAAAAACCATCCTTGATCACGTATGTACCAACCTTAAGGACAAAAGCTTTCATATGGCCATTATTGACTCGCCTATGTCTGACCACAAGCAAATTTACCTAAGTATAAAAAAATTCAAGAAACCACCAAAAAAGCGTGTAAAATACGAAGCAATAGACTATGAAAAACTATACGAAAGCATCGCACTCGCAGAATACTCGTCAATTGACAACACTTACGAGAACTTTGAGAAGTATCTAAAGTGTGGCATACATAGTAGCACAACGCTCAAAACAGAAATCTTAAACCCACCGCGCCAAGATTGGATATGTAGAGAAATAACAGAAAAAATTGCGAGAAGAAATGAAATCTGTCATCGATTGAAACAAGAGCCAAATAATGAAGATCTGATAGAAAGTCTTAAAATTGAAAGAAAAATTACAGCTGAAACAATTAGGAACACTAAGAAGAAGTACTACTTTGAGGCGTTTGGGAAAGTTACTGCAGACCCTAAAAAGATGTGGAACTTAATAAATACCTTGTCTAATAATAAGATCAAGTCACAGTGCACTCCCCCTAAACTTCTAACTGAATCTGGACCCTTAACTGATGGTAACGAGGTTTGTGAAACATTTAACCGCTTTTTTTCTACGATTGGCTCCACCTTAGCCAACCTTATTCCCACACAACTACAACAGCACAAAACTGTAACAGCCCTAGATTCTCAACCGTATAACAGAGAGCTCACAACCTTCACACCATGCCAAGCCAGCGAAGTATCCAAAATAATCAAGAATCTTGATCCTAACTGCAGTGCCGGTATCGATGGTATAACTACCAAAGTTATCAAGTGCGTAAGTGACTTAATCGTGAACAAACTGACCGACTGTATAAACATCCATCTTGCCAGTGGAACCTTCCCAGATCAATTAAAGGTAGCCAAAGTCACTCCAATCCACAAATCGAGTGTCAAAACTGATCCTAATAACTATAGACCTATCTCAGTCCTTCCGATTATCTCTAAAATATTTGAAAGAGTTCTTTATACACGCTTAGATGAACACCTTACCTCAATAAATTTCCTCTTTGAAAGGCAATATGGGTTTCGAACACATTCAAACACCCTGTCAGCTACTACAGATCTAATTACGAAAATACAAAAGAACATTGATCAAAAAAACATGGTCCTAGGTTTATTCATCGACCTCAAAAAGGCTTTTGATACAGTTAGCCACCCTATACTACTACAAAAGCTAAAAGACATCGGCATATCAGGTGTAGCGTATAAAATGTTTGAATCATATTTGAATAACAGACGCCAGGTGGTTAAAATAGGAGAATACCAAAGTAAACCGCATAATATGACGTGTGGTGTTCCCCAGGGATCACTGTTGGGTCCACTATTCTTCCTAATATACATAAACTCCATCCATAAGGTTCCAATACACGGGCATATTTCGCTATATGCGGACGATACCTGCCTTTTTTACTTTGGTGACTCTATAGCTGACATGATAAATCAAGCCCAAGAAGACCTAAATTCATTGTCCATCTGGTTTCAACAAAATCTTCTAACAATCAATGCATCCAAGACTAGTTACGTCATATTCAAAGCCAAAAATAAGAAAATACCACCTCATTCACCCCTTACAATTGAAAACCAAATACTCGAACTCAAACAACATGAGAAATATCTTGGATTGAGACTAGACTGTCATCTAAATTGGAAGGTTCAAATTGATTACATCAGATCCAAAATTACATCTTTAATGGGCTCACTAAGAAATATTGTACACTGTCTGCCACATAGGGTACGCCAGACAATATACAACTCGTTAGTAAAGCCACATATACTGTACCTAATCGAAATCTGGGGCAGTGCACCCAAAACGAACTTAAAAGACCTACAAATTGCACAAAACAAAATTATTAAAATGCTCTTCCATTACGATTATCTAACACCTACAGTTAAAATATACAAGGACACGAAACTCTTTAGCATCAAACAACTTCATGCATACTGCACCTGCATACTCATTAAAAAAATACTAAGTAAAACCATACATACACAAATTTCATTCACCAAAACACATCAATTGCATAACCGTAGCAGTCGTAGAAAAGATCACATTGTACTTCCTCGAGTGCGAACCACTCAAGGTAAAAGATCACTTGTTTATGAGGGAGTGCAACTTTACAATAAATTACCAGATGAGATAAAGGGTGCGAGCTCGTTCAATATTTTTAAAACCAAACTAAAAAAATATGTTCTTCAAAATATCAGTATTATTTAAAAAAAAAAAAAAAAAAGCTACCAATGTAACATAAAACCAATACAAAAAAAAAATTATTATATATATATAAATAAAAAAAAAATAAAAAATTAAAAAACAAATAAATAAAAATAGCAACTGTAAACAAAAGTTGTACTACTGACTGATGTATCTGCATTGTGACAGCGGGACCGCACTCTTTGTCTCAAGGCAGGGTAGTCGCGCATATGGCACAGTGTTAGATTTTTGGGAGTACCCACGAACATAAATAATTTGCAATATTGTAATCAAATATGTCAGATTAACAAATTGTAAGTCCGAGTGTCGAAGGACAATGATTAGTTTTTATGCATAGAGGTTTATTTATGGACGATGATTAAAGTTGAAAGACGTTTAAACGTAAAAAAATCTGCCTATGATTAAACAGTCTCTAATCACTATTTAACTTTAAGCAGCGTTTATGAATGAGACTATTTATGTTTAAATTTGTTCTCATGTAAGTGAAATGTTAATTTCTTTATGAGAATTAAATGTCTTTAACCAGAAATAACCAAACAAACGATGTGGGCGCCACTGTAGGGTCGGCACAGTCTTAATAGAATATAGCCTTCCTCAAGAACTGGGCTATCAAACGCAAAAATATTGTTATATATGCGACCAATACTTCCAGAGATTTAGAGCTTTCAAACCGTGTTTCAAACAAACAAACTCTTCAGCTTTATTATTAGTATTATTTTAAAACTATGATATCTCTTAAGATATACATTGAAATCAAATGATGTCAGAGGCAATTTTGTTCAAAATTAAATACATGTGATGAATAACGTATTTATTTGGATAAGGATTAATACCATGTTTATAAAAACACCTTCGCAAATAATGCATTATTTTAGAACAAATTTGGTTAGCATAAAAGAGGTTCTAGTGAACTAACCTTAAAAGATAGACATATGCTGTCGCAGACTTTTGTTTAAAACTTTTAAAGGGAAACGATTCTGTCGTATATGATTTTTGCGAAACTTTAACCGTTTACGCAGCGCACGCAGCGGAAGCTCTCAATAGGAAAAAAATCCCCCGATTTTGAAACATTCTTCATTGGTGCTCCGCTCTTATTGGTTTTAGCGTGATGATATATAGCCTATAGCCTTCCTCGATGAATGGGCTATCGAACACTGAAAGAGTTTTTCAAATCGGACCAGCAGTTCCTGAGATTAGCGCGTTCAAACAAACAAACAAACTCTTCAGCTTTATAATATTAGTATAGACTAGCTTCTGCCCGCGACTTCGTCCGCGTAAATTTTTTTTGTTTCCCCGACCCACCCCGTCGCAACGTGTCGCCGGCCTGCGCTATTACTTCGTTTTCGCTTGGAGAAAACTTCAGACTTTTTGCTCAACGCCTAAGGGTCCTAGCGTTAAGTTCAATAGAATATAGCCTTCCTCAAGAACTGGGCTATCAAACGCAAAAATATTTTTATATATGCGACCAATACTTCCAGAGATTTAGAGCTTTCAAACCGTGTTTCAAACAAACAAACTCTTCAGCTTTATTATTAGTACTAGCTTCTGTCCGCGACTTCGTCCGCGTAAATTTTTTTTGTTTCCCCGACCCACCCCGTCGCAACGTGTCGCCGGCCTGCGCTATTACTTCGTTTTCGCTTGGCGAAAACTTCAGACTTTTTTTGTTTTTACTCAACTCCTAAGGGTCCTAGCGTCACGTTTAATAGAATATAGCCTTCTTCAAGAACTGGGCTATCAAACGCAAAAATATTTTTATATATGCGACCAATACTTCCAGAGATTTAGAGCTTTCAAACCGTGTTTCAAACAAACAAACTCTTCAGCTTTATTATTAGTATTATTTTAAAACTATGATATCTCCTAAGATATACATTGAAATCAAATGATGTCAGAAGCAATTTTGTTCAAAATTAAATACATGTGATGAATAACGTATTTATTTGGATAAGGATTAATACCATGTTTATAAAAACACCTTCGCAAATAATGCATTATTTTAGAACAAATTTGGTTAGCATAAATGAGGTTATAGTGAGCTAACCTTAAAAGATAGATATGCTGTCGTGGACTTTTTTTAAAGCTTTTACAGGGGAACAATTCTGTCATATATGATTTTTGCGAAACTTTAACCGTTTACGCAGCGCACGCAGCGGAAGCTCTCAATAGGAAAAAAATCCCCCGATTTTGAAACATTCTTCATTGGTGCTCCGCTCTTATTGGTTTTAGCGTGATGATATATAGCCTATAGCCTTCCTCGATGAATGGGCTATCGAACACTGAAAGAGTTTTTCAAATCGGACCAGTAGTTTTTGAGATTAGCGCGTTCAAACAAACAAACAAACTCTTCAGCTTTATAATATTAGTATAGATTATTGCGCTATAATTTAATTCAGAACATTGTGAACAATTGTTGGTAAACTTAATAAAAAAAATATATAGCCCACGCGCCCGCTCCGCCAACTATGTAATACGTTGTTTACGGTCTGTTTCTGGCCACCAGAGAGTCTGGAGAGATCTCGGCAAACTTTACTAGTGTTATCATTTGTAGAAATAAAATAAAATTACTTAGAAAACACCCATTTTTGGGAGCGGTGTGACAGAAGTTCTGCATCTTCGCTTGTCATCAGGTGAGATACGGTCTGGCGACAGGTTTCTAATATTCTGCAGATTGTAAGACTATCTTTGCAATATATATACTCAATCTTCTTTTATATTATACTAGCGACCCGCCCCGGCTTCGCACGGGTGCAATGCAATTGAATAAATTTAATTAAATAATTCATTTTAATTTAATGTTTTTTTTTTAACTTGCCGCCAGATCCTGCCGCCGATACCCCAGCAACTGCTATGTCCCTGCGATTTAAATCTGTAATATCTTCGATTATAATAATTTAAATAACATGCTGTAAAGGGACATATTGATCTATATTAAATGCACAATGTATTTAAGGTACTTAATTGGATAAGGATTAATGCTGTATTGCTTAAAATCGCTTCGTAAATAAGTCATCATTTCTCGTAAAAAGTAAAGGAAAAAAAATGGTTATTGTGGGCTATCCCTAAGAGATAGACATATAGCATCGCGGACTTTTTGTAGACCTTTTTAAGTTGTACAATACTGTGGTAAATTATTTTAACTCGTATTTTATCTCGTAGGGTTCAGCCAGCGTTTGCAATGTAAGCGCAAAAAAAGGGTTTATTTACGACATCACATTAGAAACCTCTAAAATTATCAATGTTTCTCTACTATATTATACATACATTATGCATATAAACCTTCCTCTTGAATCACTTTATCTATTAAAAAAACCGCATCAAAATCCGTTGCGCAGTTTTAAAGATAAGCATACATAGGGATATAGGGACAGAGAAAGCGACTTTGTTTTATACTATGTAGTGATAATTGTATAGCAAGGTGTGAGTTATATGTACTATAGAGGTACATTTACCGGGCAATACCTATGTCTTTCATTGACTTGAATGTGCCCTGGCGGTTGATAGTTTCTTATACTTACTCAAATTTCTCGCTGACGGCGGCACGTGTGCGTTGGATCTATTAGCTTCCTTCAACATGGTTGAGCTGAATGGTGCTGATCCATGCGTCATGTTTGTGAAAGGTTGCCGTCAGTTGGCACTGGTCACCACTTAGCTGCCTCGGCTTGTTTTTGTTACTATTTGCTGTACTCTGGATGCTTTTAACGTACTTAACTTAGACGACGTAGAGTAAGAGAGAGACGGAGCTATACACGACGGATAGCACCATCCCTTTTTCGAACTGGAATCACGATGGTTCTACTTACTTCTTACTTAATGACTGTAAGAGCGCCTTCACACTAGCGTTTGTCCAGCGTAGGCGTTCGATAAACGTATGCGCAGCGCAGACGCCGCGACTACGCGGCGCAGGCGTCGCGTTGTCGCGGCATCAGTGCAAGGGTAATTGAATACGCTGCTTTAGCGCCGCAGATGCGCGACGCATGCGCCGCGTTACTGCGCCCACCCGCAGCCACGCGCCCCTATGCGGGTGTGCACAGGCGCATTAACGCGACGCATGCGTCGCGCACCTGCGGTGCTAACGCAGCGTATACATTTACCCTTGCACTGACGCGGCGCTTTTGTTACATCGTTCAACATTAATGGTGTAACTAATATTTTTGTAACAATATAATTTAAAAGAGTGTCCATGGAGTTTCCTACACGTTTTTCTCCATAGGTTCCTACAACCTATGAAATGGGCAACTAGCTTCATATTTTTCTGACAGACCGCCTCCTTGACAACTCAAAAGTGCCTATAAATGGTTTAATTGAAATAAATGTCCATTCAAACGATTAACTACACAATTTTTCTACTACAAACCATATACCGATAACAGGCCATTCAGGACTAAGTTCCAGTTCGTAGACAGTTGTCAAGATACTCGCGGAAGTTGTACAAACTTGAGCTTGCGAACTATCTCCAACTTCAATAGGTATTATTACAATCTGCGGGCAAATCATTGATGTGCTTCTGAAAGGGTTCTTATGTAAATAAGTTTGTGAAAATCTGTAAGGGTAAAATTGTGTTTAGGTATAGTATTGCGAAGAGTGAATCTCAAAAAAACTCAAAGCATTTATTTCAATTAAACCATTTACAGGCACTTTTGAATTGTCATGAAGTCGGTCAGTCAGGAAAAAACCGGCCAAGTGCGAGTCGGACTCGCGCACCGAGGGTTCCGTATAAACCTGTAGGTATATAAGTAAAAGTTCACCCATCACGACAATCGAGTCATAGTTATGGTATTTTTATTGCAAAATAAAATTTATAACATTACAATATGGAAAGCTGGAAGAGCATAAATTAATGACAAAGGTCTCTTTATCGTTTCAGTAATCCTTTATTTTATGTTAACACATATCATTTATTTTATAATATAACTGAAATACCTACCCTAGCCTTGCAAAAGTCTGCTGACTAATGAGGGCAAGCTTTTTTTATCAAAGTTATTTATTTACAAATTTTTTAGTCACTATTTAGAAATCTGGTACAAACATGTTAATTATGAATTAAATTTGAACCAGATCTGTAAATGGTGACTGAAAAAGGTATGAATAGTACCACATTGAACATTGAAGTTCGAAAAAACATTATCTATAGTTGTACTACTTCGTGTAGTGCTAGTGTTTATTAACGGAAACATGTTTATGGATGAAAATTATGTGGAAATTCGATCGATTCGATCCCCGATCCGTACATTCACGATTCGTACATTATCAATCTGGATCGCGATCATTGATTTTGACCGCGGATCGCGATCGAGATTCGCTGTGTACGGGCCGCCATACACCTAGATAACGCAAGAGCAACTACTTCGCGTGCCAAAAATCGCACTAACTTACGTTCAAAAATCGTAAGCCGCCACTTTCGCGCAGTCCTGTGTACTGCTGGCTGGGTGAGCGTGAGTGAGAAAGAGCGCTTGTGATGTCATAGTAGGTAGTAAAAAACATTGCACGCTTGGTTTTCATACAGATCGTGATACTTGCGTTATCTAGGTCTATTTATATCTGCGCGTGCGGCTGTTATTATTTAGTCACTGACGAAAAGTTACCATGGGAATATACCAACATACAGGCACACAACAACAACAACGACAACATTCAGGCGTGATTGACATCAAGAGCCCATACAGCAATAAAAAAAAACATATTTTCTTCGGAATCCAAGAAATAAAAACTTAGCCATAATAAATTATTCTAGTTATAAAAGAGTTAGGCCTTAGCCAACAAACTCTGAGCTGTTGAATTAAAAGTTACGCTAGAGATAGAAAATAAATTTATAATTTGAAAATAATAGCGTTTTTCTTACGCTCGCCCTAGCGACGCACCGTGTAGATCACATCTAAGATCCCTCCTTAAATCTGATCCTCATAAAACTAGCTACTATTCTTATTCCTTCTCTGTCCATGCTGTAAGATTGTGGAACTCACTTCCGCCTAGCATTCGTGATTTAAAAACTATTTCTCTATTTAAATGTCGATTAAAAGAGCATTACCTTTCCTCTATACTGTGAGTATATTTATATATATATGTTTATATATTTTAGCATTATGTATTTATTCAAGTATAGGTAGGTATGTATATATATATATTTTTTTTTTGCATTTATTGTGTAAGTTTATTTAATATTTTAGTTTTAGACTTCACACATTCATATTTTTCTCTTCTTGTTATCACACACTATTGTCTACATTTCTTTTTTTACTTCTCCTTTCGCAGGTCTGCTGGAAGAAATTTCTTAAGAAATAAGCAGTACCTTTGTACTCAAATTATAATTATGTCATATCTTTATGTATTTTTCTGTGTGTACATAAATTATAAAATAAAATAAACAAATAATAACACATTTTACAAAGGAAACAGCATCTCTAAAGCTAGTCAGAAAAACCAATCCATTATTTAAGTTTTCCAACATAATTAACTCCTCTTCTATCTTTAGATCTCCAAGCACGTAAAAGGTGGTATTCTATTTTTAAGTAAATTCAAACATTAAAATTGGAAGACCGATTCCCGTAATTAAAAACGTTCAAAACCAAGTCGCAGTCTCATCTCAGTGACAATCAATGTCATAATTAGAGGTATTTTTGACAAGTTGAGACTAAAATCAGACTATCAAAAATTATGGGAAGTGCCCCCAAGCAACTTTTGACTTTTGATTCAAAAGTTGCTTTTGAACTAAGGCCTCGTCGTTTCGTCAACGACGCTACTCACGTTTTAAGTAATCAGTTACATATTTGAATCATCAATGACAAACTGTAGTTATTAACGCGTTAGTAAATCGAGTCGCGCGTCTTGTAAAAAAAGAAGAAAAACAGTATGTATTGGGATTCGCACAGGAATGTCACAAACTGAACTAAACACACCCTTAAAACATTAAAATAAAACAAATTAAAATGAAAACAAAAACGTGAAGGCCTTACGAGGCCATAAGCTCATCTCAGCATGTTGCTGCGACATTTAAAAATAAGTGTTGCAACGCTGCTATTTTGATAGAGCCCACTGTGATGTCACGGACAGATACAGAAAAATGTATAAATAAAATTAAAAAAATAGACCGGTGTGAAGTAGTATAAAAATTAAATATTTATTTAATAAAATTATCGTAATCCGCGTGAATTGGTGCCTTATAATCAATTCAAACAATCAAATCAGAACAGTCTTTCAAATAACGAAGCTTTCGAAACAAACCAGCCTGAAAATTACAGGGCAGTAATTTTTCGCGAAATTCTCGAATCTTCTCAATTGAAAATGAAATGAACCATTCTTTTGTTTATTATCGAACCTCGAGGGCCCGAAATATTCCGAATGGAAACCAATAACGAACCAGACTTCCTTCACAAATATTGTTATTATTTTGTTCAAAAGTTAATTTCGCTATTAAACAAAAATTAGAGAGTTTGGATTTGATATTTTCGTTTTTATTTTTGATTCGCGAATGGATTTCGAGCTTTAGTGATCTGAAATCGTTGATTTAAAATATAGCTTTTTGAATTTATTATTTTAGCTTCAAAGTTACAATACAATTTGTAGGTAGGCGGCATAAAAAGGAAGCACAGAACCGGTCAAAGTGGTGATGCTTATCAGATGCTTATCAGCCTATAATATTTCCCACTGCTGGGACACCAGGCTTCCTCTCAGTGAGAGGGAGTGGGCCGTAATCCTCCACGCGGGTCCAATGCGGTTTGGTAGATGTCACATGTCTTCGATTTTTGGTTTTAGGACATGCCGTTTTCCTTCACCGTTTTGAGAGCAGTGGTGATGAAATTATTTACACAAACTAAAGCATCTGTCTGTGTTCGAACCTACGACCTACAACTCGTAAGTCGCGGGTGGTTCTACTGGACCACCACTGCTCTCTGGCGATGCTAGTGGCGATGTGGCGATGTTACTGGCGCTGCTTAGGGAGGCCGATGTCCAGCATTAAACAGTCGTTCGGCTGAAACTTTGATGATAAAAATTAATTAATTAATCGATCTATTACAGAGCAAAGCTTTCTTCTCATACAGTAACAAAACTCTGTATCTGTTGAAAAGTCACGAGCCGTGCTCTCCTCTCAACTTCAGAGTCCAGTTTAACTCACGATGTTTTTCGTCACCAAGATACCTAATAAATACTTTAATAGAGGGTGCATCCTGAAAATTGGCAACGTCGCAAAATAGCTGTGAATATTCTGCTGTTTTCATTAATGTGTTGTCAATATTACTCACTGAATGAGATTATGAAGTATAGCTCTGTAGAACTCTAAAGTAATTAATTATGAATTGCAATAATAACACTGAATCTTAAGAGCCTATACTACCGCAGCTAAAATTCTCTCTTTATCTCGCTCGCACGATACTGCTCGCGGATTGAGTGAGAGCAAGACAGAGCTAGGTGCTAGGCGGCAGGCAGCGCCAATAGTTTAGGTATTTGCTTTTTGAGGTGAAAATAATGGTAAAAAAAAATTACAAGCATAAGACCTGCTTTATAGTTAGTTCAGTTAGTATACAAAGTTTCATGGTCTAATTTGAAGTATTTTTTTAATACCAGCGGTTTATTGTTCGGTTTGGAGGTAATTTTGGTTTTTTTTTTCTGTCGAGATAATTTTATGGTATCGTGTTTTCGTCAAACATAAGACATAACATTGATCCTCAACTTTTCTATATATTTATTTTAAAATTAATGCTGTAGTATTTTCGATATAACGGATGGTCATGCTAAGCCATTTGAGGTAGGCCCCCGCTTAACATGGTAACGAATTGACAAAACATCGAGATTTGTTAATTATAAGTAATTTTATTAATTTAACATTAATGCTCTTGTGATACAGGACCTCCTAGTACAAGAGCCAGGCTACACTGATGTTTGTGTCTTGAAGTGAAAATCTATTATTACATATTATATTATTACATAATAATAAAATTGTAGAAAAGTGGTGTCTGTACAATGGAAATATATAAAAAAAAAGTAGCAGGGGTTGTTATTATATCGATGCCTAACCCGAAATTGTAATTAAATTTTTTTTTGTCGGTTTGTCTGTTTGTCTGTGTGTTTGTGCACGCTAATCTTCGGAACTACTGGACGGATTTGAATGATTTGTTTTTTGTTGTATAGGTATTAAGTCTAGGCAACATATAGGCTATAATTTATTTTGGAAAATGGAACACCTGATGCAGAACCGCAACAGATCGGCTAAAGTAAAAGAGATACAAAAATGGTACCATAGCAAAAATTGTTCCACGTGATGAGCATTTTCTGCTGAGAGAATAAATTTGAAGATCTGGAACACCTAATGTGGAACTCCAAGAGCCCAGCTACACTATAACATATATAGGAATGACGATTTAGCAAAAGTTGTTCAATCTGATGAGCACTCTCTGTTGACTTATAAAAATCGAAGATCTGGAACACCTGTTGTGGAACTCCAAGAGCCCAGCTACACTATAAGATATATAGGAATGACGTTTTAGCAAAAGTTTTTCAATCTGATGAGCACTCTCTGTTGACTTATAAAAATCAAAGATCTGGAACACCTGTTGTGGAACTCCAAGAGCCCAGCTATACCATAACACATATAGGGATGACGTCTTAGCAAAAGCTGTTCGGTCTGATGGGCATTTCCTGTTGACTTATAAAAATCGAAGATTAGAAACATCTGATGTGGAAATCAAAGCTATCGAGTACCTCCACGCGGTGAAGGCGGTAACAGTTTAGGACTGATTTTCGATGACGATGGTATATCATTGAAAATTTGACTCTAATGGCCAACACTCCCATTTATTTTTTTATTTTATCGAATAAATATGCCTTCGGGCTTATGTCATTTGAGTGTTTAATTTTCTTTGCCATTTATCTTCGTGACACGGTAGCCTTCCCGGTAACACAGGGGAGCAGTCACTTAGATTTTAATTGATCAGGTATGTTCACAATAAAACTATAACCATGGCTAGAAAAAGGTTAAATCTTTCCCAATGTTCCAAAGGAGCTAAAAGATTGAGGATCATAAGATCCCAAGAATCTACCAAAGAGCGTCAGGAGAGACTTGATGCTGTTCGAGAACATCAGGCTGCAACTCGCTCCGTGGAAACCTCTTCGGATCGCGAAGCTCGCCTGCGTTCTCAGCGTATCTACGCATCGACTTCTAGGTCTCTAGAGATAAGTGGGGAACGTGAAGCGCGACTGACCGCTGATCGTGAACGTCACGCATTGTCTCGCGAGTCGGAGACGTTCACGGATAGAGAATTGCGCTTGAGTTCTCAGCGTATCTATGCATCTGCTTCGAGGTCTCTACAGACAAGTGCGGAACGTGATGCGCGACTGTCCGCTGATCGTGAGCGACATGCATTGTCTCGCGAATCGGAAACGTTTACCGATACAGAATCACGCTTGAGTTCTAAGCGTATTCGCACATCTACTAACAGGTCTTTTGAAACGAGTGATGAACGTGATGTGCGACTAACTGGTGATCGAGATTATCATACATTGTCCCGAACACACACACAACAAAATATTCATAATCTGTTAGAAAGTGAGAGAGAAAGAATTGCTGGAGTACGGCATGAAGAGACAGAAGAAGAGCGCAACGAACGTCTGAATTCTGATGGACTTCGACATTCTCTGAACAGAATGTCGATATAATAATGCTGATGCGAAATTGAACTCCGCCAAAACCATGCAAAGAAACCCGTCTTTTATTGTCAACGCTTTACAACGTAATATAATTGTTGCTACAATCCTCACTGGGTGTGGTGCCGGTGAGACTCTGTTCATACCGCGCATACCACTCATCCCCAACAATTTCCCCTTTCAATTTAAGCGCACACAGTTCCCTGTGACTACATGTTTTGCCATGACAATTATAGATAAGTCACAAGGGCAGACGCTTAAAGCCGCTGGTGTTCACCTGACAACCGTCTGTTTTTCTCATGGCCAACTTTATGTTGCTTTTTTCACGGGTCAGCAACGCTTCCAGTCTTTATATATTAGCTCCTGAAGGAAAAACCCCAAATATAGTTTATAAAGAAATTTTTTTAAAGTTATCTATACATATAATAAAACAGTAAAAAAACTGTGTCTGTACATTGAATATATTAAAAAAAAAATACTTGAGGGGGGTTTAGAAACAGTAATAGAGCACGAATCCAAAAAAAAAAATGTGTCTGTTTGTCTGTTTGTCTGTTTGTTTGTACACGCTAATCTTCGGAACTACTGGACGGATTTGAATGATTTTTTTTTTGTTGTATAGATATTAAGTCTGGGCAACATATAGGCTATAATTTATTTTGGAAAATGGAACACCTGATGCAGAACCGCAACAGACCAGCTAAAGTATAAGAGATACAAAAATGGTACCATAGCAAAAATTGTTCCACGTGATGAGCATTTTCTGCTGAGAGAATAAATTTGAAGATCTGGAACACCTGATGTGGAACTCCAAGAGCCCAGCTACACTATAACATATATAGTAATGACGATTTAGCAAAAGTTGTTCAATCTGATGAGCACTCTCTGTTGACTTATAAAAATCGAAGATCTGGAGCACCTGTTGTGGAACTCCAAGAGCCCAGCTACACCATAACACATATAGGAATGACGTTTTAACAAAAGTTGTTCAATCTGATGAGAACTTTCTGTTGACTTATAAAAATCGAAGATCTGGAACACCTGATGTGGAACTCCAAGAGCCCAGCTACACCATAACACATATAGGAATGACGTTTTAGCAAAAGTTGTTCAATCTGATGAGCACTCTCTGTTGACTTATAAAAATCGAAGCTCTGGAACACCTGTTGTGGAACTCCAAGAGCCCAGTTACACCAAAACACATATAGGAATGACGTCTTAGCAAAAGTTGTTCGATCTGATGGGCATTTCCTGTTGACTTATAAAAATCGAAGATCAGAAACATCTGATGTGGAAATCAAAGCTATCACTAATTTCACTGTATAATTATAAAATAACATAAGCTGGGAGTACCTCCACGCGGTGAAGGTAGTTAAGGACTGATTTTCGGTGACGATGGTATATCATTGAAAAGTTGACTCTACTGGCCAAAACTCCCATTTATTTTTTTATTTTATCAACTAAATATGCCTTCGGGCTTATGTTATTTGAGTATTTAATTTCCTTTGCCATTTATCTTCGTGACACGGTAGCCTACCCGGTAACGCAGGAGAGTAGTCACTTAGATTTTAATTGATCAGGTATATTCACAATAAAACTATAACCATGCCTAGAAAGAGGTCAAATCTTTCCCAATGTTCCAAAGGAGCTAAAAGATTGAGGATCATAAGATCCCAAAAATCTACCGAAGAGCGTCAGGAGAGACTTGATGCTGTTCGAGAACATCAGGCTCGCTCCGTGGAAACCTCTTCGGATCGAGAAGCACGCCTGCGTTCTCAGCGTATCTACGCATCGACTTCTAGGTCTCGAGAGACAAGTGGGGACGTTCCCCACTTGCGTGATGCGCGACTGACCGCTGATCGTGAAAGTCACGCATTGTCTCGCGAGTCGGAGACGTTCACGGATAGAGAATTGCGCTTGAATTCTCAGCGTATCTACGCATCTGCTTCGAGGTCTCTACAGACAAGTGCGGAACGTGATGCGCAACTGTCCGCAGATCGTGAGCGACATGCATTGTCTCGCGAATCGGAAACGTTTACCGATACAGAATCACGCTTGAGTTCTCAGCGTATTCGCACATATACTAACAGGTCTTTTGAAACGAGTGATGAACGTGATGCGCGACTAACTGGTGATCGAGATTATCATACATTTTCCCGAACACGCACACAACAAAATATTCATAATCAGTTAGAAAGTGAGAGAGAAAGAATTGCTGGAGTACGGCATGAAGAGACAGAAGAAGAGCGCAACGAACGTTTGAATTCTGATCGACTTCGACATTCTCTGAACAGAATGTCGATATCATCTGAAGAATCGGATGTGTCTCAATATATAGCCGTAGGGCGTGGCGACCTTCCTTGGGTTGATAAGGAACGGAGTGCATTTACGTATACTCCTATGATTGACTACACCACATATTCCGCCATCGGAGCTATGGTTCAAAATTGTACTTTTTGTGAAGCTGTTAAATGGCAAAAAGAAACAAACGGTATGTGTTGCTCAGGTGGAAAAGTACATATTGAAATATTACAAAATCCTCCAGAAATATTAAGATCACTGCTAATTGGTGACCATCCACAGTCAAAACATTTCTTGGACAACATCCGTATACAATGCCTTTCAAATGACATCTTTTGGTGCGAAACAGATTTCAGGAGGCCCATTTATGCCAACATTCAAAGTGCAAGGCCAAGTTTACCACCTTATTGGTTCATTATTGTCTGAAAATGACCCCAAGTTTCTCCAAATATATTTCGTATCCAATTATCAAGATCAGGCAAATATTAGAAACCAAAACTTTCCGCAATTGAACAAATAGTCTGATTTCACTGCTTCAAAATATGTTGCATGAAGTAAATCCCTACGTACACAGTTTTAAATCTGCCTTAGAATCTATAAAAATATATATAAAAATGGTGCCATAGCAAAAATGATTCCACGTGAAAAGCATTTTCTGCTGTGAGAATAAATTTGAAGATCTGGAACACCTGTTGTGGAACTCCAAAGCCCAGCGACACTATAACATATATAGGAACGACGTCTTAGCAAAAGTTGTTTAGTCTGATGGGAATTTTCTGTTGACTTACAAAAATGAAAGATCTGGAACGTCTCGAATCGTCTCGCGCATCCCATTGTTTTCCGGTCCCCGGGCTCTTAGAATTCGACATCAGACGTTTCAGATCTTCGATTTTGACGACCCCGTTGTCGCTGGCATAAGCAACAGGATCCGCGTACGAAGTCGCGGGCAGAAGCTAGTTTGCAATATTATTGATAATTCAGTGTACCCTTGGGATCCGCTGCGGAATTACGGGAAAAAAAGTATTTTTGTTTTATAGGTATTAAGTCTGGGCAACATATAGGCTATAATTTATTTTGGAAAATGGAACACCTGATGTAGAACCGCAACAGACCAGCTAAAGTATAAGAGATATAAAAATGGTGCCATAGCAGAAATTATTCCACGTGAAGAGCATTTTCTGCTGTGAGAATAAATTTGAAGATCTGGAACACCTTTTGTGGAACTCCAAAGCCCAGCGACACTATAACATAGGTATATAGGAAGGAATGACGTCTTAGCAAAAGTTGTTAAGTCTGATGGGCATTTCCTGTTGACTTACAAAAATGAAAGATCTGGAACGTCTCGAATCGTCTCGCGCATCCCGTTGTTTTCCCGTCCCCGGGCTCTTAGAATTCGACATCAGACGTTTCAGATCTTCGATTTTGACGATCCCGTTGTCGCTGGCATAAGCAACAGGTTCCGCGTACGAAGTCGCGGGCAGAAGCTAGTAAATAAATAATAATAATTATTATACACATAAACCTTGCAGAACTCTAAATGACGTTGAAAACCGCATCAAAATCCGTTGCTTACTTTGCGTAGTTAAGTAGACAGACACGAAAGGAGACATTATTTTATAATGATTTATAGATAAAGATCAATCAATTTATCAAGCCTTTTCCCAACTTTGTTGAGGTCGGTTTCCAGTCTTACCGGATGCCGCTGAATACCAGTGTTTTACATGGAGCGACTGCCTATCTGACCTCCCAATACCCCTTGGAAAGACTGGTTTTCTATGAATGATAGCATGTAGGTATAGATATTTCATGAATTTGTAAATGGTACATGCAAGATCTTGCTTCAACATTCTCATCTTAATACATATTCTACGTACCTATAAATTAAACACTCTTATTTGTAAACCTTTACGACATTAGCACGACATTATTCAACGTCAACTCTGACACACAACTCTAACCGATAGCTCCATATACAGTAAAACTTTTGGATCTGAATAATTCATTTCTAGCAGAAAGCTCTTAACAAATTGCGGGTAGAAACAAAAAGGCTTGCTCCTGCCTTTGTGGCGCGAGCCGGCTACAATTACAACCCACTTTGGATATAATTAATGTATAATTGCATCCTCTGTTCAATTCAGAAGGCATTGTTGGTCTTGGTGCAATAAGGATATTTTTTGTAGGTAATTTGATTTGTTTCTGCAATAATTTTTGGGGGGAGATTGTTTTTAAAAGAACTATTTATTAGTATGTTTTCATTGTGAATGTGTATCGTTATATGAACCATCATGTGACTGGTATTTTCAATGACAGGTCAAATTAATATACTTAGAATGTTGTCGGACTCCCGGATGTTCCGGGTGCTCCCGGTGTTGCTGGCGAAATGTGGGTGTGCTTAAGGCTCTCTGCCTAACAGTTCGAGATATACAGGCGTGATATTATGAGTTGTTGTTATACTCTCAACGCTTTCTAAACGGATACTCGATTACAAGCCATAAAACAGAATTTTCCTAATGTTTTTGAAAATTTTACTTCACTTACTTGCTATTTTACTCATAGCTAAATAATAACAGCCGCACGGGTCAATTAAAGATAAGGCTATGCATGCTGCGGTCGGTTCGCAGATGGATGATCATCCATAACATATCGAGATCCTTACCGTGCCTCGGTAAACACATTAAGCCGTTGGTCCCGGCTGTTATTCGGAGATCTTTGACATTCGTTATTCAGAAACCTAACCAATCAACCAATCTTACCAAGAGATATCGTGTTACCCCGGCTTACGGCTCGTCGTCCCCGCGCTTACGTCTCTCCGTACCCGAGCTTACGTCTCTTTGTCCACCCTTGCCTCTCTCACCCCTCCCGCGGCCTGCCACCATCAACCAGCGGTCGGCGAGCCGTAAGCGTGGCGTCGCCTAGCCGTATCCGAGTCGACGTACTGGAGCTGCTGATCCGCTTTGATTACGTGCTTACGTTAGGTTGACGCCTGTTTGACGGCAAGGCAAAAGGCGATACAGTGAAGATCTGTTTCCGTGTTGATACGTGTGCCTTTAGACTTAAGTGTCACAAACATCATAAAGATCTGTTAGGAAAATAGAAACCTATAGCTCCGATTCTGTTTGTCACTAACTAAACTAAAATTTAAGTTCAGTGCATCTTTTTCTTTCTATATCAATATGAAAAGGACAGATGATAAATATTTGTTTAATATTTCTTTGATAAATATTTGACGGGAATTTTTTAATCACGTGTTACGGAACCATCATCATAAGGCGCGGAACCCTAACAAATATAATGCACCATCGGCGGTATCGTCCTTACACGAGTAGCCTAGAAATGCTTTCGCACCGTCAGCGGAACGTGTATGATTGACGTCAATGCACAAACTGTGGGAACGGATTTATATTAAATTAATATGCATTGTTTGATCAAACTTCGATTGGCAACCACTTATTTGTAACTTTTATCTTAAAATATATTTAAGTTCAATTTATCTGGTTTTTCCTTGCAACCTCCGACTGTAGAATACATATTTGGCGCAGTCGGTAGGATACTCGAGATAATTTAGGCCCGGTTCGCGTGAAGATTTCCCCAAAAATCGGACCGAAGTCCCGCGTGACTGACCGATTTCGAGTATCCAGAATCTACGAGTTCTACAGGCACGAGGTGAATCCAGCTATCGATTCAGCAAGATACCAGACAATGTTGTAAGTACTTTGAAATTTTCTTAGTCCTTACCATCCTAGTTCATTATCCTTATCCTTATTAAATATATATTATTTTTGAATAGTCGGCGCTTTCATACATCGATCGCGACTTATCTATTCTTGTGAATTAGTGTTAGAGTAGGAATAAAGACATAGCTTTAGGTACAGTTGTATTGTAGGTCAGCTAAAAATAGATATCGCATACATATAACATTACCTGACTTTGCTCGTGAATTATTTTTAGAAAATTATTTGCAGTTAATTAAATATTTCTAACTACAGTTTATAATAAAATAATTATCGCCTACATGTAATATTACCTGACTTTGCTCGTGAATTATTTTTAAATTGTATTTGCAGATTATTTTATTATTTCCATTTGCAGTTTAATAAAATATAGGTAGTTACTGCATACATATACTATCACCCGACCTTGCTTATGAATTATTTTATAATTTCGTATTTTAATTAAATAATAATAGGAATTATATGAACATACATAGGCTGTATCCTGACTTTACTTGTGAATTTATTTCAAAAATTTTCTTGTGATTTATTCTATTTTCAGTGTGTGAATTTCAGCTATCAAAATTTTTCATCCTAGGCAATTCCGGAAAATTGATCTGAACGAAAGGGCACTTAATAGGCTCAATACTATAGACGAACATAGAAATTTAGGAGAAAGTATGGCTCAGTCTAATATAGATACCATTTATAAATCACTTAGACTATTACCCGAGTTCGATGGGAACCCGCACGTACTTACGCGTTTTATTAATCTATGCGATCAATTAGTATTGGGATATTTTAAAACGGAACCCGGACACGAATTATCGAACTTAGCATTAATTAATGGAATTTTAAATAAAATATCGGGTTCCGCAGCTTGTTTAATAAACTCAAACGGAATTCCAGAAAATTGGCAGGGTATACGGAACGCTTTAGTTAATAATTTTGCGGATCACCGCGATGAGACCGCATTATACAATGACCTTTCACTTCAAACCCAAGGGTCCAGTACACCTCAAGAATTTTATGAGCGATGCCAAAACCTGTTCAGTACCATAATGACATACGTTTCCTTACACGAGTCAGTTGCAACAACCATAGGAGCTAAACGTGAATTATACAAGAAGCTTACTCTTCAGGCTTATCTAAGAGGTCTAAAGGATCCCCTAGGTTACAGGATCCGTTGTATGCGTCCAGAGTCCATGGAAAAAGCACTTGAGTTTGTACAAGACGAGCTCAATACTTTGTACTTACAACAAAGAGCTGAAGGTAACTCTAATAGGAAAGATTGGCAGCAGCAGACTTTATTCAGTAGTAATCATAATTCTAAATTACCGCACAATAATTTATTGCCTAAATTACCTTCTTTTAAAGAACAGTATTTTAATATGCCAGGACCTTCAAGGCCGTTTCCTGTTCAAGGTCAATCCAACCAAGGCTGGCGACCAAATTTTCCTCCACAAATACAACACCGAGGATTTAATAGAACGCAGCAAATGATGCGCGCTCCACCACCAAATTATAACCCACAGAATAACGGATTTAAATTACTTAATAAGCCGCAGCAGCCTTCGCCTCAGTTCAAACCGGCTTATAATAATAATACACCACATCCAATGAGTGGCGTTAGCCATTTCGTTCCAAAGCCACTACCACCAAGTGGGCACGATTGGCGTAAATTTGGAAATCCACCCCCCAATAATTATTTTAAGACACGTGACGTAAATTTCGGTGATTTTAGTGACCCTCACGACTATAATGATTTTTATAATTATGACTATAACAATTATTCTGATTATGATTATTGTAATTATGACCAACATGCTGAGTACTATACTGATTATGACCAATATTATTCTGAAGAACCTACAGTAACTACTGCACCAGAACTAAGTGAAACCCCAAATATTAATGACGAAAATTTTCAGACAACCTTGAAATTAGAGAAGCCAAAATAGAGGTCAACTTTCAGATACAGAGACAATTGTGCTACGTTCAATTGTCAGACCCTCCGCTAAGATTTCTCGTTGACACAGGAGCTAACCAGTCTTTCATCAGCCCTGACGTCGTTGAAAAATATTTCAGTCATGTACCTTTAGATTACGCCCCAATCCAGGTTACCGGTTTACATGCTACTAATAGATGTGATTATTCAATTACTTTTCCGTGCTTTCAAGAATTTAACATACATAGTAATGTGACTTTATACTTATACAAATTCCATAATTTCTTCGATGGATTATTGGGGTTGGATTTATTAGATTCTTGGAACTCTACTATAGATCTTAGAAATAAATTACTAAAAACACAGAATACGCATATACCTATCCACATGTATGATTCCAGAAACGCCAACTGGTATGAAGAAATTATACCTGCAAATAGTTCAAAATTAGTTAGGCTACCTATTAATACGCGAGATGGTGAAGTATTAATTGAAAATCAAGTTATTTGCAACTGCACTATTTCGGACTGTTTTACTCAAGTGACTAACAATCGTGGTTGGGTAGAAATTACTAATACCTCATGTAATGATATTATATTTTCTGTTGATCGTCCTATTGAAGCTGAAATATTTAATTTTGAATTAACTAACCCCGAAATGTTAACAGATCGCGCTAGCGCTGTGTTATCTCGCTTACGAACTGAACATTTGAACCCAGAAGAAACTGCTAACTTACGAAATCTTTGTGCAAACTACTCAGATGTATTTTACCTTGATGGTGAACCTTTAACTTTCACCAACAAAATTAAGCACAAAATTAAAACTACAGACGAAAATCCGATTCACACTAAAAGCTACAGATATCCACATGTACACCGACAGGAAGTCAGAGATCAGATAAAAAAAAATGCTTGAACAAAACATTATCAGGCCTTCGGACTCCGCATGGAGCTCTCCAATTTGGATCGTACCTAAAAAAGCCGATGCTTCTGGTAAAGTTAAATGGCGGTTAGTAGTCGATTTCCGAAAAGTCAATGAAAAGACAATTGATGATAAGTACCCTATCCCCAACATCACGGACGTTTTAGACAAACTTGGCAAGTGTCAGTATTTTACTACTTTAGATTTGGCTAGTGGATTTTATCAGGTTGAAATGGATCCAGCTGACATTCACAAAACTGCGTTTAATGTAGAGAACGGCCATTACGAATTTTTAAGAATGCCGATGGGCTTGAAAAATTCCCCATCGACATTCCAGCGCGTAATGGATAATGTATTGAAAGATCTCCAGAATCAAGTATGTCTTGTTTATCTAGACGATATAATCGTTTTCAGCGTCTCCCTTCAGGAGCACATGCTAAATTTAGAGAAAGTATTTCAGAAATTACGCGAATCAAATTTCAAAATTCAAATGGACAAGTCAGAATTTTTAAAATTAGAAACTGAATTTCTTGGCCATGTTATTTGTAGAGAAGGTGTCAAACCTAATCCTAATAAAATCCACGCCATTCAAAATTATCCTATACCAAAAACTACAACTGAAATCAAACGTTTCCTTGGCTTAATCGGATATTATAGAAAGTTCATTCCAAATTTTGCACGTGTGACTAAACCACTAACCCAATGTTTGAAGAAAGGGAGCAAAATTACGTTAGATAATAACTATACTAACTGCTTTGAACACTGCAAAACCCTTCTCACTAATGATCCCATATTGCAATATCCAGATTTCAGTCAGGAATTCCTTCTAACCACTGATGCCTCAAATGTAGCATTGGGCGCAGTGTTATCCCAAGGAACTATTGGAGCAGACAAACCAATAGCTTATGCTTCACGCACTCTTAACACCAGCGAACTAAATTACAGCACTATAGAGAAGGAGCTTTTGGCTATCGTCTGGGCTACAAAATACTTCAGGCCGTATCTATTTGGTCAAAAATTCAAAATTATCACGGATCATAAACCACTACAGTGGATTATGAATTTAAAGGAACCTAATCAACGATTAACAAGGTGGCGGTTGAAGCTAAGCGAGTATGATTTTACAGTAGTGTACAAGCAAGGCAAAAATAATACTAACGCAGATGCCCTCTCACGCATCGAACTTCATAATGAGGAAGTTATGTCTATTATAGCCAACCCATCTAGCACAGTACCTTCTTTAGATGGTTCTAGAACCATGACAGCTCCGGAAGTTGAAAATATCTCTAGAACTGTCACTGTACATACCGATACGGAAAATCCCATCCTTGAAGTGCCTATTACTGAGGACCCACTAAATAAATTTACTAAGCAGATGATTTTTAATGTCGTAGGGGATATCAAAGGCAAACCCATTATCACTAAACCTTTTGATACCCACACCCGAATATCTTTGCAAATTTCCGAATCGAATTTAGAGGAAGACATAGTTAATTCAATAAAAGAATATGTTAACCCTAAAACTAAAACGGGACTGTTCATTAATCCGTTTCTTTTTATGTATAAAATCATACCTATCATACAACGCACATTTAAAAATTCTGCTATGAATCTAGTATTAACTAAAAAGGAAGTAGAAAATGTAAGAGAACACTTAAAACAACAAGAAATTATCAACAAATACCATGAGGGCAAAACTAACCACCGTGGTATCAATGAGTGTTACTTAGCTCTGTCTCACAAATATTACTGGCCCAAGATGAAAGAACACATCGGTAAATTTATAAATGAATGTAAGGTATGCGGTCAAGCAAAATATGATCGCAATCCTATAAAGCAGCATTTTAAAACTGTGCCATCAGCTACAAAACCCTTTGACGTGATACATCTAGATTTATTAACTATTCACAGTGAGAAATTTTTAACTATAGTAGATGCATTTTCTAAATACGGGCAGGCCTATTATTTGAGAGACGGAACTGCTGTTAGTGTTTTACAGGCTTTACTCAACTTTTGCACGCATCATGGTATACCACTAACTATCATAAGTGATAACGGGACTGAGTTTACTAACCAGCTTATGGCGGAATTTGTTAATTTTCATAAAATACATCACCATAGAGTCGCTCCTCATACACCTAATGAAAATGGAATAGTTGAGAGATTCCACCTTACAATACTAGAACATTTGCGTATTCTTAAACTTAGTCATAAATTAGAGTCAGTAATAAATTTAACGCCTTATGCAATTTTAGCTTATAATAATAGCATTCATAGTCTTACAAAGTGTAAACCTTTGGAAGTAATCACTGGGCACTTCGACCCTCGTGATCCTTTTGACATAGACATTTCCACTCGTTTATTACAGCAATACATGGCCAATCATAAAGACAAAATGGTAATAGCGTATAATACCATTCAGGATATTTCTAATAATGCCAGGAAAAATATTATAGAAAATATTAATAAAAATCGTGAACCTGAAGTTAATTATCGCCCTGAACAGCAAATATTCGTTAAAAACCCTTTAGCTGCGCGACAAAAACTAGCGCCTCGCTATACACCGGATGTCGTTATGACAGACCTCCCTATTCATATTTACACTAAGCGTAACCGAGGGCTGGTGGCCAAATCTAGATTAAAGAGATTACCAAAAGGCACTAAATTGTTGCAGGCCACTCCTGGTGCTCCATCTCTTGCTGAATCCGGTGCTGATGCAAGAGATCCGACTTGAAAGTCTTAATGACGGACCTGGAGTTTTACCTTTCAAGCTGGGATCAGCTAAAGTAATATCCCACTACCATTCCTTCGTTCAATATATTGATCTACACGATTTAAGAGATAGCATATTGTCAATAATTAATCAATTACGTAGTAATAGCCCTGAGTTACATACTAAAACTAGATCCCTATTTGAACCTCACATCACTTACCTGGAAACTAAGCTTCATAATATTTTACAGCAGTTACAAACCTTTGAAACTGATCGTGTGAAACGAGGACTCGTTGATGGTCTTGGCTCCGTAATAAAAAGCATTACAGGGAATTTAGACTATACGGATGCGCAACATTATAACCAAGCCATAAAATTACTTCAGGATAGTGAAAACAAAATAGTAACCGAGCTTAACAGTCACGTTAGTTTATCCAAAGATTGGTCAGAGCATTATTCAAAAGTAATTGACAGCATCGTCAAAAACCAAGGTCAAATAGAAATTTTATTTAGGAAAATTAATGAAAGTATAGCCACTAGGGATGATGAATTAATCAAGTATGCTCATTTAGGTCAGGTACTTTTAATCTTAGGTGATAACGTAGATTCTGTTTCTCACGAATTATATAAGTTAGAAAATGTAATGAGTTTTATTCGAGCTTCCACCGTACATCACGGCATTTTAAGTTTAGATTCCATACATACGATGATTAATAACGTTACGAATCTATATGGCAGAGATAAGGTGATAGACTTAGAAACTAGAGAATATTTTAATATAATTAAGATAGGTTCTTATTATATAGGAAATCGCATAGTTATAGTATATAAATTTCCCATTATTCTCCCCTTCACGTATGATATGTATAAATTATCCATAGTCCCAAACCACAATCATGAAGTCCTCATACCACCACATCCATTCCTAGTCCTTTATAAGAAAGATTTCAAGTACATTGAGGCAGAATGCCCGAAGTCAAGCAACTGGTATATCTGCGAGGACAAACAAAATCTCCAAGGGCAACCCTCATCAGACTGTATCCAGGAATTGATCGTCACCCAGCAGAAGACCTCAACTTGTACCCCTGTCACCGTCAATCTGAAAACACCAGCATATGAAAAACTAGATGACAAGCATTACAGCGTCAGCTTCCCCTTACCAACGAAAACACACATATCCTGCGGACAAGATTCATACAGAGTTCTTCATGGCAGCTACCTCGTAATACTACCTCACACCTGCTATCTGGAAACAACAGAATTTATTATAGCAAATACCAACGATCGCCTGAAAGGTCAAGTTTTGAAATTAATGGATCTACCTAAGGATGACATCACTATCACCTCTACAATTCCGAAGGTCAACCTGAACTCTATCAACCTGGACCAACTTCATGAGATCAATACCAAAATGTCTCTGCAATCACCTCTGCATTTGGATGAAACAACTGACTATAGCCTCTATCACACTACAATTCCTCTATATGTAGTAATACTAAGTGCAGCCACACTCACATTTGGCTTATTATGGCGAAACTATCGGATGAAGCAAACGAGCACAACCACAGAAACCCCGGATGAGAACTATTTGGAAAGACAACCGACATATTCCATTCCAGAAACTACCAGAAGGGTAGGAACCAACCAACTTCCAGCTCAATTCACGACGAATGTCTTTCATACTCGCTGTTCTAAGGGTGGAGGTGTTACGGAACCATCATCATAAGGCGCGGAACCCTAACAAATATAATGCACCATCGGCGGTATCGTCCTTACACGAGTAGCCTAGAAATGCTTTCGCACCGTCAGCGGAACGTGTATGATTGACGTCAATGCACAAACTGTGGGAACGGATTTATATTAAATTAATATGCATTGTTTGATCAAACTTCGATTGGCAACCACTTATTTGTAACTTTTATCTTAAAATATATTTAAGTTCAATTTATCTGGTTTTTCCTTGCAACCTCCGACTGTAGAATACATATTTCACGTCTAAACTTGTATAGACAAGTTTAGACGTGATTAAAAAATTGGCTACTAAAAATACGTCAATTTACGTCAGGCGCTGACTAATTTGACAGGACTAAATGAATATTTATCTTCTGTCCTTTTCATAATGAAATAGAAAGAAAAAGATGCACTGATCTTAAATTTAGTTTAGTTTGTGAACAACAGCATCGGGGCCATTGTCTCGCTTTTCCTGTCAACTGTAACAATCACTGTATCACTTAGGAATTATTTATGTGCAATAGGTTAGCTACATTTTGCTACATTTAACGTTTTTAGGTCGGCAATTAGAGGAAAGGAAAAGCACCCTTCAGAGTACTCTAAGACGTCCGTCTAACGTCTTTAGGTTAACTTCAAGGTCGAAATGCTGAAACGACCTTTAAGGCGAATGCTCCAGGTAGCCCGTGAAATCCAATTCTTTTTACGTTTTTTGCAATTTGCAAGTCAATATTTGGTTACATGGAGATAAAAATTTGATTCGCGGCTGAAACAAGGACGTATTTACAGAATTATACCTAATCATTAAAGTCATCAATACAACTCTATAAGACCACGTAATCCTAATATCATGGAATTGTCGTAGTTAGGATTGCCTGGTCTTATAGAGTTGTATTGATGACTTTAATGATTATAATTCTGTAAACACATACTTGTTACGGCCGTGAATCAAATTTTGATCAACATATAACCTAATACTTACTTGCAAATTGCATAAAACGTAAGAATATTTAAATTTCGCGGGCTACCTGAAGCATTCACCTTAAGAAGGCAGGTTAAATAAAATTATGGACGCATTGTTACAGAAATAGAAAAAGGAAAATTGTGAAAGGAGTATTGTTATAGTGCAGAACTTTTATTTATGTTATCTTTTTTCGTGCTTATTGGACCCGCTCTTAACCTCGATCTCGCCTGGTGGTAAGCGATGGATAAAGTCTACGAACCAACCGAGCAAGCACGGAAAAAAGCTGTATATGTTATTTTTTGCTTGTATTTTTAGGGTTCCGTAGTCAAAAAGGAACTTTTTTAGTTTCGCCGTGACCGTCTGTTCGTCCGTCTGTCCGCAGCTTAGCTCAGAGACTCTTCGTACTAGAAAACTATAATTTGGCATAGATATACATATTCATCACGCCAACGAAGTGGTAAAATAAAATTTTGTAAAAAAAGAATTAGGGTACCTCTACACGTAAAGTGGGGACGCTTTTTTTTCTCGTCTATCCCGTGGTGTGGGATATCGTTGGATAGATCTTTCAAAAATATTGCGGGTATGTGAAAACTATTTATCGATTCAGGGATCGGACTAATAGTCGACCAACTTAAATTTGCAGTTGCAATGTATGGGAGAACATGATTTTCAACTACAATGTAAAGTTTGTTCTTTGGATAAATTCATTCCAACTACGGAACCCTTCATTGTGCGTGGTCCGACACACACTTGTTTGTTTTTTGTTTCATAATTCATTATCTTATTCGTCATCCACAGTCCAGCTTAATTCAGTGCTGAGCAAATTCCTCTTTTGTCATAGACCTCTCGCTCTTGTGCCAGTCTCATCCAGGCTATAACTACCCATCTCTTCCATCTCATATTATTCTCCGTAATTTATAAGTGGGCAAACAAGCTAATATGTTAAGCCCCGTCTCTGATAGAATGTTTTTCCTGACTGATAAACATACACACGTCCAGCGCGTTCGCCAAAACTCAAACGCAAAGCATTTATTTCAATGAAACCCTCTACAGGCATTTTTGAATTGTCAAAATTAACTAGTCGGTCAGTTAGTCAGAAAGTTAAAGCTAGTTGCCCATTCCAAAACGTAGATCTCTTGGAGAAGAACGGGCAAGAAACTCCAAGGACACTCTTTTATTTAAATCAAGATATAACAAAATCCTAGGTACATTATTCTTGTTGCTTCTATACGTGAGAACAATGTTATGAAGAAACAATTGAAAATAGGTATATGATTAAAAAGAAGCCCTGGCAGCTAAGAGATAACCAGTCTCAACCGACAGCGCCCGTTGACGAACATGACGCATGGATCAGCACCAACCATTTTGTTGACAAGCATAGTCAAAGACGGATAAAAAATGTCTCGATTCCACAAACGGAACACAGCCTTTCCTTTACCTCAAAGAAGCATAACTCTTGTCCTTCCTATTCATTTGTAGAAAACTTTTACAACGCGGCCACTTGAAATGCACAATAAATTCGTTCTAAGTACGTACAGTCAGCGGCAAAAGTTGCAGCATTAACAGATTGGGCACACTGCCAGTTAAATTAAAAACTTAAAAGGAGTACTGTAATTAAAACTGGGTTTTAGGGATTTCTTTGTCAGATGTAAGATTTATGTCATAAAATATAAGAGGATATTAAGGTTTTATGTTCTTTTGTGAATTTTAATCGCAAGCGTCCTTTTTTTTGTAAAATGGACGCTTGTGATTAAAATCGCCACGTTGGTCTATTGGTAGCAAGCGCTCCTGATGAGTACAAGGTCCTGGTTTAGATTCCAAGGTCGGGCAAACCGTTATTGGGTTCTTTCATCAGGAATTCGTCAGTAGCAACCCAGAATCTGGATTCATGCCCGGATGATGCCATTAGGCTCGCCCCTCATTACATGGGACTTAGACATAACTGACGAAATGTGACCCTTACTATTAGGTACATCTCTGCCAACCCTTCGTGGATTATTGGCGTAATGTTTACTATATGAAGTTATGTTCATTTTACCCCGACTGTGCAGTAGCAAAGACAGAGTTATGTTTTTATTACAGTTTTCAAGACAAACCAAGGTCAACATTCCCCAAAGTATAACCTTTTAATTCGGTATTTCACGGTAGTTATTGACTTTCATTTTTACTTACAAAATAAAGACTGTATTTTATATAATTACTAGCGACCCGCCCCGGCTTCGCACGTGTGCAATACTGATACTAAGTACAGGTATTTCAAGAATGCCAGCACGCGCTGCCGCGGCCGGTACCGCTACCGCTAACCGCTATGTCCCTGCATTTTAAATCTGTAATATCTTCGAAAATATTCATTTAAATTACATGCTGTAAAGGGCCATATTTATCTATATTAAATGCACAATGTATTTAAGGTACTTAATTGGATATAATTTTTATTGCTTAAAATTGCTTCGTAAATAAGCCATTATTTCTCGTAAAAAGTAAAGGATAAAAAATTATTATTGTGGGTTATCCCTAAGAGATAGACATATACCATCGCGGACTTTTTTGTAGAACTTTTTAAGGTATACAATACTGTAGTACATTATTTTGACCTATCTCGTAGGGTTCAGCCAGCGTTTGAAAAGTAAGCGCAAAAAAAATGTGTTTATTTACGACATCACATGCATGCATGTATTACCTATATATATAAACCTTCCTCTTGAATCACTCTATCTATTAAAAAAACCGCATCAAAATCCGTTGCGTAGTTTTAAAGATCTAAGCGTTCAAAGGGACAGAGAAAGCGACTTTGTTTTATACTATGTAGTGATTATCTTCCATGAGAAACCAAGACACAGATGTCACCAGAAGGTTGTAAAATGCTAATCGTTTTTCATCTATTTTATATTCCGTTTAAAACTAACTTTCAGAACGAATAAACATAAGTATTGGCCACAAAACCGTCTTTTTATAGAACTCTCCAATGCTGTAAACATCAAAAGAAACTTAAGTTTGCTATGCTAAGTCTTACAGCTCTAAATACTGTTTAAAAGAAAGTTTCTGAAAGACAAAATAATAATCGTTTGGTCGAATTCATGGTTGGCTTCGATCCAAGAAGGTCGAACGTGTAAGTTTCTATCACAATATTTTTTCTTGGTGACCGAATGAAGACAAAAGAAATGAGAATAAAGATAATTACTGTTATTAGTTAACCTCAAGGTAAATGGTATTTATTTAATAGCAGTTTTTCTCCGCGTCGGCGTGTTTTCATATATTTTTTTAATACGCATATCTTCAATGAAAATGTTTTTTTTTTAAGTATGGGGAAAAATCATTAAAACTATCAGGGCCATCTAAAACAAAAAATTGACAGCCCTAATAGATTTTTTTCTTGGAGCACTATGCAAAGAGATTTAAAAAAAAAAAACAAAAATTGGTTGTAACTTTCGAACCGTAAAACAATTCACCGACATTCTCAGGGTCAAAAAGTTTGGTGATGACCTTGCCCACGCCCCTTTTCGATTTGATCCATATTACCAGGGACACCCAGTGTATACAATATAATAAGCGACATTATTGGAATATGTACATAAAACTAACCTCGTTGTTTCTGAACGATTCGCACGCCCGGTATAAATATGTGTTTCTCAACGAACCTTTCTCTGTCAGCGGTTAACCTCGCGTCTTTTGTTTTTTCTCAATTTCCATTGTTTTAACCTTTTCCAAAAAAAAAAACTAGCCATAAATCTTTAGCTTCATTACATTAGACATGTATTCAATGTACTAATTCAAGTGAAATATACGTATGATGTACTAAAACCCGAGGCATTTTGCGAATACAAAATTTAATAGAGTTATGTGTCCAACACTGGCAAGTTAGAGTGCTTGTAAACATACGGCCACATTTTGTGAGCTTGGCTGTCGCGATTATTTTGTGAAAACATCAGAGGACGCAACGCCCGACCACTTAGCAGTGAACATAAAACCTTGAAAATTAAAAGGATGCGTTAAGAATGGGCTTTGGTTACCTCAACTCATAATGGGTTCAAAGCACATTATAGTTGTGAGGTGGTTTAGACCAGGGATGGGCAACTTTTGGAAAGTTGCGAGCCAAACCATAGATCACTAATGAAGTCACGGGCCATAGGTACATAAGAGGTAGAGAATAGACGAGTTAGTTGCGATAAAATTGAGACTTACAACATTTTATTATACATTGCTTGTAGAAACAGTAATCTTATTTGAAAAAGCTATGCAAAACAAGCACTGCACAACATCTATAATTTATCGCCTCAAGTTTAAATCTACCTGGAAGAATGCTGAATCTTTCTTTCTTATTGGCGTGAACTGAGAATTAATATTATCCTTTTTCACACGCGATTTGTAAATATTTTGCGCAGAAACTCTCATCAGAGTAACTCACGTCCACGTCACAGCAATAATTTCCCATATGTTTTCAGTATCTATTATTGGGTATAGCAGACACAACAGTGCGCTCAGCTTGTCATTCAAAACTGACAGTCAGTTTTGTTAGCAAAACGTGTACCTATCTAACATGATTATTAATTCAGAATGTTGTGCGTTGTTTGTGTAGATTTGAAAGTAATGTCAGGTTTATTAACTGTAGTATGATCATTACAAAAGATTATTCTATCTAGGTACTCATCATCAGCCTAGCCTTTTCCCAATTATGTTGGGGTCGGCTTCCAGTCTAACCGGATGCAGCTGAATACCAGTAATGGAGCGACTGCCTATCTGACCTCCACAGCCCAGTTACTGGATAATACAATACCCCTTGGTAAGACTGGTTGTCAGACTTTCGGGCTTCTGACAACCCGTAACGACTGTCAAAGTTTCACGGATGAGAGCCGGAACTGGTTTAACGTGCTTTCCGAGACACGGAGGGGTTTTGGTATGTAAAGCTGGTCACCCATCCACGAACCAACCGCGGCAAGCGTAGCTTAATGTGATCGATCGACCCGTGCAGCTGGTTATTACTTAGCCACAAGCCCCTAAGTACTTATGTATTACCGGTAATTTTAATAATTGGTCACACTCAATTTCTTACATAATTAAAATATTTCAGTACCATTTTTTTTACAAAAGAATGGCTAACAACATCCTGCGTAGACTACAGTCTGTGATGAGCCTTGGGACCCATAATTGTATTCAATGTTGAATCTATGTTTGGCTGTCGTGCCGTCGGGATACAGAAGAGCTTTTACGAGTCTCAATAAATCCGGAGAATCCTGGTCATTCCGCTACGAAGCCATCATAATCCACATGACCAATAGAATGAAGATTCATCTACAAAATAACAAACTTAAACCCAACTACTCACCAAGAATCTGACGACCAGTTCAATAGTGAACCACACATTGCACACCAGCTCAATATAAAAGAAGGCTGAATGAGGCTTTCCATTGTCATGCCACAGCATCTCCAAGGCCTCCGACGCGTTGTCTCTCACCACGGTGCCGTGGCTGAAGACCCGAAGGTCAGGATGTGTCTTCAGGCAGAAGGAAAGCACTGATATGCAGATGAAGAAGACGGATAATGCTGATATCACCTGCGGAAGAGAGAGAGGGTAAGAGTTTTAGTAATTGTTCGAACTTGCAACTACTACAATGTCATGCTGTGACTTGATATTACATACAATAGGCACTCAATACGTGGCACTATATCACATAACAATAATTTGTATATTTGATTGGATAAGATTCTAGAGCAGTATTGGCTCAGAGGTCCTTCCTCCTGTCTTCCTTTGAGGTCAAAATACTGTTGTGATACACTCTTAGTAAGTGCATAGCTATTTTTTTGAGTGGAGTGAGCAAACTGAAGTGGCAGTGGGCTGGCCATGTTTGTCGAAGGACCGATGTCCGGTGGAGCAGACGAGTCCTTGAGTGGAGATCGCGTATCTGCAAGCGTAGTGTAGGACGTCCCCCAGCTAGATGGATGGACGACCTAAAGAAGGCAGAGGACAGGGTGTTGTTGCGCAGCCTGGGAGAGGCCTATGTCCAGCAGTGGACTGCGATAGGCTGAGTTGAGACTCTTAGCAAGTGCATCAGCTCTTTTTTTAGGAAGGATTCACTCTTAATCAATATCGCGTTCTTAGTTTATATTAGAGCAGTGGAGGCCCAGTGGTATCAGTCCCGACTTACGAGTTGTAGGTCATGAGGTCGAACCTAGGCAGGAACTTAAGTTTGTGTGTTTAATTTAATCACCACCGCTCTCAAAACTGTGAAGGAAAACATCGTGAGGAAACCGGCATGTCTTAGAACCAAAAATTCGATGACATGTGACATCTAGCAACCCGCACTGGACCCGCGTGGTGGATTACGGCCCACTCTCTATCACAGGCTGATTATGCTTATGCTAAGGTTCTACTTTCAATTGCACGCCTTACAACGCGTAAGCTTGTGGGAGTGCTTTACTCTCTATAGCCCGCTATGTGGCAATTTTACAATATAAAATCGCTCTTATCTCCCAAGCTAGACACTAAATCAATAAAAAAGGGGTGTTTTGAAAACTAGATATATTAAATTATAAAGTCAGCGTATTTTTTAATTTAAGCTTTTAGTATATACTAGCTGCTGCCCGCGACGTCGTCTGCGTGATGGCTCTACAGCACCAAAAATACCCAAGATGCCAGTGTCGCTATAGCATTATAAGTACACAACTTTTAAAATAGCATTAAAACATAAGTTTTTTTGCAAGCGAAGCAAGTGAAGAGAGTTATATGGGAATCCTGCTGAGTTCAGTCATAAGATGTGACTGAAGGAAATAGAGAAAATAATGCAGGAATACATTCCAGGACACAAAAGAGTAAAAATACAAACAAACCTTACAACACTTCTCTATAAGCTACGTTGGTAGTTATGCTGCCAGGAGTCAAAATGTAAAGAGAGTCAGGACTGGTGACGCGGGAGCAAGCGACGTACAGTTGCCCTTGTGAGAAGCAACTCGTCCTGAGGTCGACACCCGCTGCCCTCAGTATCTACCCCTGCGACCTATTGATGGTCATCGCAAAGCAAACACTCACAGGGAACTGTACGCGCTTGAACTGGAACGGGAAATTATGAGGTACTAGCTTTTGCCAGCGACTTCGTCCGCGTGGAATAATGACTTCCGGAAATTGAGGCACTAACTCTCATAGAGTTTAACCGATGTGCTCTTTCCTCTGCCGATTCTTGAGAACGCGTATTTCTCATTCAACGCGTTTTTCAAGACAATAGCGGGCGCGGCGACCGTTACACAAAAATAATCCTTATAGCATGATTCAGTATTCACGCGCGATGGCTTATTAGCGTATTTCATGTATAACTTTGGTGTTTCTGTACCAATTTCTATTATTCTTTTTTTATTACTTATGTAATAATGTTACCATTTTTTAATTAGGGATGAGTGAGAGTGTTATAAACGTAAGGGTAGATAAATATAATCAGAAAGCTCCGAACTGCTAAGCTATCGGGAGTTACACGTGTTATTGTGAGTCAACCATAAAAGATAGACATTTGCTGTCGTGAAATATTTTTTATATAATTTTAAGGAGAACATTTCCGTCATACATGATTTCTGTGTAGCTTTAACCATTAAGGCTGCACACGCGACGAAAGCTTAAAAAATGGAGTAAGTTCTCCTGTTTTCCCAACATTTCCCTTCACTGCTCTGCTCCTATTTATCGTAGCGTGATAAAAAGTATACTATAACTTGCCCAGGAGTATGAAGAACAATTGTACCAAGTTTCGTTGAAATCCGTCGAGTGGTTTTTGTTTCTATAACGAACATACAGACAGACAGACAAAAATTTTACTGATTGCATTTTTGGCGTCAGTATCGATCACTAATCACCCGCTGATAGTTATTTTGGAAATATATTTCATGTACAGAATTAACCTCTCTACAGATTTATTATAAGTATAGATGAGGGGAATGCGTGGTATAAATACTGCCTCGCCGACACCACAACCCGTATGAATTTCAGCCTCAATGGTGTGTCTGTGGAGCGAGATGACTTAAGGCGGGTTACACAACTTCGGAGGAGATAGGTTCCGAAGAAGCATAATCGGAACACCGACCTTCAGCTTGATGGTATGCGCTGGAAGTCCACTTTCTGACAGGGAGCTCAGAAATTCCACGGGATAATGTGTGGCGTCATCTTGATCGACAACAGTGTTTATCGACCACTTTATTCCCCTCAATTTCCGAGAGAATGCATTCGTTAATTGCTGCAGCCTGATCATTTTTGGGCAGCAAAATGGCCCGCTCACACACCCAAGAATTCTGCTGGTGCGGTATACGACTGATGTCCCCGTACACACAGCGAATTAGTTCTTCTAAGCTGGATACCACTCTACCGAGAGACTCTGGAAGCACCGCCTGTCCACCTATCTCGTCTGGTAGAGTGCCTTTGCCAAGACTTAGAAGGACATCGGATAATTCTTGAGCACGTGCATTGCCGCCGAGCCGAGCTCTCATATTAATGGTCAAGCGCAGCGTACGAACTCGTGACCACAAAGAAGATCGTTTCAACGAAGCATTCACCTCGTCAGCCCTCGATCCCCGCGTCACCACGGGAAGCGTTTGCCGAAAATCACCACTGAACAGAACTGTGGCATCACCCATCAAATGTTCGTTCCTGCGGATGTCCTGCAGGATTCTGTCCACGGCCTCAACTGCCTTCCTATTGGCCATCGTACACTCATCCCATACGATCAGAGAGCAATCCTTGAGCACGTGTCCCTTATCGCTGTTACGTGACACACCACAAATAGGCGTTTCGGCGCTCTCTAAATCGATGGGAATTTTAAACATGGCATGTGCTATCTTGCCACTCAGAAGCAGTGTGGTAGCGATTCCCGACGACGCTACAGCAATAGCAGTTTTGCCTTGCCTCCTGACCTCTGCAAGTATGCCAGTGGTAACAATTGTTTTTCCTGTTCCACCAGGAGCATCCAAGAAAAACATTTTACCCTGGTTTTGCCCAACGCTTTCAAGGACGGTGTCATAAAGTTTTTGCTCTGAAGAGAACAAAGCGACATGGTCATTTCGTATGGTGGTTATTTCGCCCGGATCGTAATTTGTCTCAGCGTTATACTCCCGATTTCCACGGTCTTGATACGGTGATGATTGGGGAGCTGGTAACCCATATTCGATCAGTGGATTGCCGCCGATAGAAATGACCACATCTTGAAGTGAACTGAGACAGGTGTTCAGTACGCGTTCATCAGTTACTTCGACTTTGTCTCCAGTAGCACGCCTCAAAGCTCGTAGAAAATCTTCAGACAGATGATGGCGATACTTCTCCCACAAAGCTACCGGGTTCGCAACTCCACAAAACACCAAGATGACGGCAAACAGATGACGCATGCGGCTGGGACTGTCACTGACGCTAGCCTCCGCAAGGGTGTCATGAAATGAAATGATCATCATCAATGAACATAACTTTTTTGTAGAACTTAACACCGCATTTTTTTTAAATTGTCTTCCTCAACTCTGCTCAAGATTTTGAGGGTTTTGTTGGAACTTGAATTTGTCAAAACGAACTATACGATACAACTTTTATGAAGAAAATCCACATCACCATCTATGAATTTTAAGAATAACTAACTACTTACCTCGCCAACATGATCAAATTTAAATTATTAATTTCCAAAAAATGTTAACATGTAACTTGATTTGATTTTTATGAAATCTCATAGATTGCGCTGTTTTAAAATTGTCTTTATACTACTAACATTCATTAAACTATATTTCTCTGCCCAAGTTACTTAAATGGCGTAGTTTTTATAGTGTAAAGCTAGATAATAGCATGGCTTACTCAAAAACAACATTTAAATATGCATCGTTAGATTACACGCTGTCACAGAATGCGTAAGAAAAATAAAGATTCACAGCTCCTCCCCCGCAGGTGATAGCGTGATAATATGTAGCCTATATGTTGACCCGACCTCTTAGTAATATTCATGCAAAGTTTGAAGTAAATCCATGCAGTACTTTTTGAGTTTATCCCGGACAGACAAACAGACAAAAATTCTAAAAACTATATTTTTGGCTTCGATATCGATTGTAGATCACGCCCCAAGTATTCTTTTTAAAAAACATTCAATGTACAGTTTTGACTTTCCTACGATTTTATTATATGTATAGATAATAAAAAAAATGAAGTTAAAACATTATTAGTACTGCTGTCCGTTGGTCTGTGTACTTGTTTGTCTGCACGTTTTAGAAAAATATACGCAATTAATTGTAATAAATCCTTTTGAATAAATTTCCAATTATACTGAGGATGAACCCTATTTCTTATCATGATTGAACTGATAACCGTTTTAAAGATATTAATGAAATTCAATGGAATTTACTGAGTTTTTTAAGATTCATTTTTAAAAACAATTGTTTCAATAAGTTTGTCTTCTAGTAAATTAATATCAATTTGTAATACAATACGTGTGTGAGGCGTGCACTTTTGGATTTTCCAATTTTTTTATTAATTTGGAAGGCTGCGGCTTTCCTTTTAGGTCAAAGTACTGTTAGGATAGACTAGGCAAGTTTCTAGCACTTTATTTAAGAGAGACGTAAGAATTCACTCTTTATCAAAATTGAATTATTTTGTATTCATCAATCAAAATAGATATTCTTAAAAATGGTTCTAGATAATTTTTTATGACGTTCTCAGTGATCTTTTGTTGTACACAATTATCCACAGAAAAGTCGTGGTCCATTCTTGAAGGTCATCTTAAACCTCTTTAGATCAGCATCAGCTCACAAAGTTTACAATAACAATCACAAAATCATTACCGTACCTTTCCCACCGTGATAACATAGGTGAAGTGAGCGTGAATGAAATCCCTAACATCAGGTGGAATGACAGCTCACTTCACCTTAGTTTCCACGGTAAGATTTTTACAGAATAGCACTGCATATTACGTAATCAAAAAATATATTACATTTTGTGGCGCGTTTTTAAAACCACAGCTAACACATAAACCGGTGTTACATCGTCAATCATGGTGTTATTCTGTGGTCGACATCACGCAATCATCGTGTCCAAGTTACAAGCTCTTAGATGATAAATATTTGGTAGTGTATTTTACTCTACAGCCGCTTTTTGATTCAAGATTTGTCAAAATTAACCATCTTCAAAACATTCAAACTTCCATACCTACTAATATTATAAATACAAAAGTAACTCTTTCTGTCTGTCTTTAACCTCACACCTTAATGGTTTCAATGGATTTCGATGAGACACACAGGTGGACCATGAACTGGGTTAGGATATAGAATACGTTTTATCCCAGTAGTACGTGCCGGTGGAATAATGTCTGACTTTCACGCGAACGAAGCAGCGGGCAAAAGTTAATATTTTATAGAAAACGTATATACTCAAAGTAGAAAGAGCCACTGTTTCCACGCTACACAAGAGAATTTGTTTGAGTGCTTCAACTAAGAATCTATATTCAAGCGTACGTACCGTATTATGTGTTGCAAGACTAAAAAAACTTATAGCCATTTGCAATAATGCTGAATCCAATTCCGAAATTAAATTGTTTCACGCTCGCTGTCTCTTAAGATTTGGCCCGAAGATTTCATACAATTTGTCACAGTACGGTGACACACAAATAATATTTGGTCAGAATCGCATCACCATCCAAGATCAATTTAACACCGCTTGTTCATGGATTTGCTAACTAAAACGTGAAAATTATTTTAATAAAACTTTGTTGGCTGGTAATCTCCCGAGGTTTATTATTTATGAAGACTTATAAAACCAGGTGGATGCGATTACTTCTTGTTTAGTAACGAATCAGATACCGTTATACTAAATTACCTGTTTATTAGACAAGCCGTGTTTACGAGTACCTAGCCGTAATGAAGTCCGTTTAATTTAAAATGGCTTTTTTAAAAAAAAAATAAACGTTGTCCCACACTAGGAATGTGAATGGAACAACTACTTGTAGGTCATACAAATATTTGTTCCGTGCGGGAATCGCACCCGCGACACGCAGCGCAGCAGACAATCACTTAACCACTGCGCCAACCGTGCCGTAAATAAACTTGTATATTTGCGAGCCTTTATTGCAAGACTAGTTAAGTATTTTGCAAGAATATTTCTACAGGAAAATTGATTAAGAGGAAGATTATACATCTATACTAATATTATAAAGGGGAAAGATTTGTCTGTATGTTTGCAACGAATTGGCTCAAAAAGTACTAGACCAATTTTAAAAAGTCTTTCACCATTTGAATGCTACATTATCACTGATTAATATAGGCTTTTTTAATTGCAAGAAAAAAATAAAATGTTTAAAAAATAAATTTCCACCCATGCGTGCCGGGTACAGGCCGCTAGTATATAATATTTCGATACAGCGTGTTTCACATTCCTTCTTTGTATTGCACAAAAATGTCATTGCAGTAATGTAGCTATGTACAGCATCATGCTGAGTAGAAGCCTTCTTGTCACAGTCACGACGTGCAGCTGTCAACTATCTCTGTTTCCTGCTCGAGATTATAGATCTATTTTTTTTTCTTTCTCTTTATTATATTAAAATCAATTCATACATGAAAGAAAGAAAGGTTTATTTGTCACAGAAACTCGTGCACCCATCTTTTAGTATGTCCGTGTTTCTTTTTTTCATGTATGAACTTGAAGAATATTAGAGTTTGTTTTTTATGAAAACAAGCGTAAACAAAATTTTCGGGTGTTTTTTTTTTGGATATAAATCTTATGGTTCTTCAGGTTTTTGTACTTTCAACGTACCTTCTTCGTGTCTAGTCTACCGAACTCTCTTCCTTTTAGAAGCACGTACGTATATCCATGATATTCATCACCCCCTTTCAAATTAAAGCTCATAAGGACCACTTACTTACGAACAAGCGTTATGACACTTTTTTTAATGAAAAAGGTTCGTAATGGGCCTTCCTTTCCAACGGGGTTTATTCTAAGACTGATGTATAACGGCTCTGCTCTCTGCAATGAGCGTAGCTTTCGAGATCTCTGGGGTGAGGAATGATTGGCTGTTTTTTTTTTTTGTGTGTAGACTGTTTTAATTTAGTATCCGCTGCTTTATTGCTTACTGAACCTATCAAGCCCCGAAAAATGAGACGCAAACATCTACGGTTCGTGGTAATCTTTACAAACTAAGATCTCAAAAAGCTAAAATGGCAAGTATGTAAAATATTACAGGATTACCTACTTTTTAATCCAGATTTAACAATGAGAGATTGTATAAGCCAATTATTATTAAAGGAAGCCAGTGTCCCAGCAGAACGTTATAAGCTGATATTATACTTATAGGATAGACAAATAAAAAAAAAACGCCGCAAATAAACAACTTGATTAATTTGAGCCTCCTTCGCAAATATAATAACTACAGACCCATTTTTTACCTACTATTACTCTTAGCTAATTTTTATTACAAATCCCAAAAAAAAAACCAATGCTCTTGGTTCTCCAAAATTAACTTACCAACCTATCCACTAAAATTAAATTAAGGTAGTTATGCAAAAAATAACTAACTTTCCCTACTTAATAAATTTTCCTCGTAACATAAAATCAGGCGAAAGCTAATGATGTTTGTGTTATTGAGTTGTAACGAGAAGACGATGAATCATGCTGCTCAATAGCTAAAACCGGACGGACATGTGAGAGTTGAACTCGCGTTTAGATGGTTCCATACGATGAATATGTTACCAACCAAAAATATTTCATGTAAGGTAAGTTACCAATCACATAACGCCTTCAATGTAATATCTAATGTAGAGCAAAGCCCAAAATTTTAGGCTCAGCAGTTTCGAAGGGGAGAAATGGTAAATTTGATGGTACAGTTTATAAATCTTTTGTTTTAATGTGCTACCTTGCCCCTTAAAAGTGACCCCATATTCAAAATTAATTAATTTACGTTACACGTCCGTGTTAGGATCACATAAATTAATAAATATGTATACCAAATTTCAACTTAATCAGTCCAGTAGATTCGGAGCAAAGTGGCTGTGACAGACGGACAGACAGACAAGCGAGTGATCCTATATGAGTTCCGTTTTTTCCTTACGACGTGCGGAATCCTAAAAACGTACAAAATAATTAAGTTACGTTACTAACATCAATTAAACTTCGCAAAAGTCAGTCCCTGATTTTAACAGCTCATCATGACTGTAATCAGTTTCTTTGCTAATAAATCTTGTTGCTTTTTTTTTGTGGATGGGAAATCATCAAATGACCCCTCCTGCTCAGGGTGGAGCAAGAGGGAGTGTCAGACTCTTACTGACTAAAACCCACCCGTGTTCCTTCCTTAGCCCTTTATTTTCCGGGGCAGCGGTAACCCTTTCGGACAATCCCGCTGCCCAAATCTTGTTGCTAAGTTGATCTTTTACATCATCGACTTACGGTAAAGGAAAACGAAGTGGTATTTGTACGGACCTCGGCTTAGGGCGTCGCTGGGAGAGCCCAGCGACGCCCTAAGCCGAGGTCCGTGCTCTTAGCGTGTAGTCACTTACGTTTTAAGTTTTTTAAGTCTTGGCTGGAGGCATTAATTTATTCAGGCATCCACAGGCAAGTCCGGTTAAGCAGACGACAACCTCATAGGCTGAACTGCGAGATGCCAATTATAAAAAAAAAAACAATAATAGTCTGGTATTAGACCATTAATTGGTTGATTATAACAATAAACATTTTTAACAATAAACAATATCAAACAATTAATTTTGATGTATTTGGCGTCTGTACCAATTACCTACCCAGTGAACTGAGTAATTGGCCTCTGAACCATCGCTTGTGGGTTGAATTCCCAAGATAATTATAATTGTTCGTGCTCTGAGTATGTGTGCATATAAAGTAAGTGACAATGTATTTGTCAAAAATGTCCGTAAATACAAATTCAAATCACAACAGACGTCATTCTTCGTCAGACATAAGAAGTGGCATAACACAACAAATAATGATAATTGACATAGTGTGCCATTCTGCTCGACAATTAAGTTTCTACAACTTACAGACGCCAGCACATCAAGCTACTACAAACAGTCAAATTTCTTTCGGGTAGCTTGATGTGCGGCGTCTGTAGTTGCAATCCCACATAAAATTTATGATTCGATAAAGGCGTTTGCATTAGATAAAATCGAAATCACAAATCATTTAATTAAATTAGGCTAACTTAAGCACTTTTTGAACGTCAAAATGACAAGATAGTCTCCACCATTTCCTAGTTATGTAGCGAGATAAGTCCCTTAAAGTCTATAGATGACACTCCACTATGAAAAACTAACACTTTTAGGCTGTTGTTTTGACCACATAACTTGTTACTTTAATTAAACTCGCTACCTTACTAATGCATAATACAGGACAAATAAAAGTGGTGAGAGGTTTAAAAGAAGCCAGTGCCCCAAGATAAAACCCAAGATCGATCTCAGAGACGAGAGAATTTTATTAATAGGGACCTTAGAGCTGTGAGCTCTGTTCATCCTGACAGAAACAAGAGGTCCTGATTAATGGTCGCCTCGTCTGATGTGACGTCATTTGTTTTCGCAAATTCTTGCTATTGGCCAAACTGTTTGGGCACTTTCTTTTGTTTTTGTGCTAAATAGGGATTAAGTGCATTAAGATATTTTAAAAACTTAAAAAAAAAAAAAAACAAGTAGTGTACCTAAGCAGTGTTATATGAATGTGTGTGCGATAGGTACCTACAACTAGAAAATAAAAACTTTTAACAAAAAAAAAAAAAAATAAGCGCCTTACAAAACAAAAACACTTTAAAGTGAAAAATAACTTTAATTTCGGAAGTCGGTGTCGTTGGTTACGCATTTTCGTTTTTTGACTTTATTTTCCAATAACACTGTCCGAACCTGCCCGAATCGAACCCAGGACCCCACGCTCAGCAGTCGCTCTTGCAACCACGAGACTAACGGGGCAATTAAGACGTCGCTATTACCGCTATTGCTATTATTATTATTCAAATGAAAGAAATTAAAAAAAACTAATATATAAAATTCTCGTGTCACAGTGTTAGTTACCATACTCCTCCGAAACGGCTGGACCGATTTGTATGAAATTTTTGTGTACATATCGGGTAGGTCTAAGAATCGGCTACTATCTATTTTTTTTATATTATATTATAAACGTAAGTACTTCTTTATAAAAACTTTTCATTAATGTCTCAAATGTAGGTTCTTTTTTTATTTTAAATTAATTAATGTAATATTTGGCCAGACATTAAACCACTCAAACACAGAAACTCTTAGTGTATGAATGTTATAGTTATTTGCTAAGTTGATAATATATTATAACGACTTTTAAAAAAATAAGTAAATACTATTAAAAACTTGGAACAATTAACTGTCATATAAACAAGAGAAGTCTCTTTGCGAATGAAGCTTGAAAATACAAACTAGTTATGAACGACCTTTATGTTATTAATTATAGCGAGCACTTAGTTCACTGCAAAATGGAGTCTAATGAAACACTTCACACTAAATTGAAAGCTAAATAGTGTTTGAAATTATTTACAACTAGCAGCGCCCCGCGGTTTAAAAAAAATCAGTTGATCCATACATTACGTCGAGTTATACGAACATAAATGTATGGATCAGCTGATTTATTTTTCGCGATGTCCGGGTTGGTCCCATAGTAAAAGTAGTTCATAATGATGAGTACAATGACCCCTATTAAGGATTAAAATGATCAAAATGTGACGGTGTATAAATTTACGACTTCTTTCCATTGGTGTAAGCAGAAACTGCAGAACGCCACCTGCTATGATCCTTAAGAACATACTTCTTATACGTTCCTACATCAGAGGGGCAATTCTCGTAATTTTAAGAACGTTCACAGTCTGATCTCAGTCTCAATCTGTCATAAATACCTATAATTTACATACTTTTTGACATTTGTTTGTCGCCGAGTTGAGACTGCGACTAGATTTTGAACGTTTTAAATTACGAGAATTAGCCTTCAAGTCATGTCATGTCGTTGCTAGTGGGTACTACCGTACTACACACCTGACCTTTCTGAAATATAATACAATTTATACATTATGTGCAACACCAACGCGGTCGAAATGTATGGAAAATCTATTTTTAGGGTTCCGTGCCTCAAAAGGAAAAAACGGATCCCTTATAGGATCATTTTGTTGTCTATCTGTCTGTCAAGACCCTTTATCTCGGGGACGCTACGTATCCAGTTATTGATACCATAATATACTCAGGTCTACAGTTCCTTGAAGCTGTGAAAAAATCAAACTTCTAAGTTAACGTAAAAAAAAAGATACGGCCGTTTATGCCGCAAAAAACGTATATTTAGACACACTCAAGGGAATTAAAATTTACACAAATAAAGGAAAAAATCCGAAAGCATAAATTTGTAGTTACCTACCCACTTTGTACGGAACCCTCGGTGCGCGAGTTCGACTCGCACATGACTGGTTTTTTTAATTATAATTATGTTTCTACTGGTTTAACTATATTTTAAACTTTCCGTTTAAAAATACATTTAATAGTATATAATACGTAATACGATTATCTATATACTAATATTATAAAGCTGAAGAGTTTGTTTGTTTGTTTGTTTGTTTGTTTGTTTGAACGCGCTAATCTCAGGAACTACTGGTCCGATTTGAAAAACTCTTTCAGTGTTAGATAGCCCATTCATCGAGGAAGGCTATAGGCTATATATCATCACGCTAAATCCAATAGGAGCGGAGCACCAATGAAGAATGTTTCAAAATCGGGGGATTTTTTTCCTATTAAGAACTTCCGCTGCGTGCGCTGCGTAAACGGTTAAAGTTTCGCAAAAATCATATATGACAGAATTGTTCCCCTTTAAAAGCTTTAAAAAAAAGTCCGTGGCAGCATAATATGTCTATCTTTTAAGGTTAGCTCACTATAACCTCTTTTATGCTAACCAAATTTATTCTAAAATAATGCATTATTTGCGAAGGTGTTATTATAAACATGGTATTAATCCTTATCCAAATAAATACGTTATTCATCACATGTATTTAATTTTGAACAAAATTGCCTCTGACATCATTTGATTTCAATGTATATCTTAGGAGATATCATAGTTTTAAAATAATACTAATAATAAAGCTGAAGAGTTTGTTTGTTTGAAACACGGTTTGAAAGCTCTAAATCTCTGGAAGTATTGGTCGCATATATAAAAATATTTTTGCGTTTGATAGCCCAGTTCTTGAGGAAGGCTATATTCTATTAAACTTGACGCTAGGACCCTTAGGAGTTGAGCAAAAAGAAATAAAGTCTGAAGTTTTCGCCAAGCGAAAACGAAGTAATAGCGCAGGCCGGCGACACGTTGCGACGGGGTGGGTCGGGGAAACAAAAAAAATTTACGCGGACGAAGTCGCGGACAGAAGCTAGTAATTTAATATAATGTCTATGATGAGGATTATATTAAAAATAATATTTGTTTAATTATTTATAAGAATCTCCACTCCCCACTTTTCAAATTATTACCACGAACAATGTTACTATGAATTTATTAAAACCGATAAATTATTTAAAACCAATTTTGTAAATTATAGCAAACTTGGAGCAGGGTTGTCACTTAACTTTTCTTTAAACTTTTTCCAGAATGTTAATATTCAGTTCTAATAAGTTTCACAATATCATTTAAAACAGTTTTTCATTTCCTAGCGAAAAACAACTGTCACGTAAACACCTGTTACTAGCGTAAACACTTTTTAATTGCAACTTAAATATTCGCCATGCTTAAGTCATCATCATCGTTCACGTTCGGGATCACTAGTATAGAGGAAAAAGGTTGTAAAATTCACTCAACCTCCTTAGAAAAGGAAGGATCCTCCGACCAGACGGGTGTTGTGTCTGGCGGGCAACTGCCCAATGATTCATGTCGGGCCACTGTAGGTATGTATGCCAGTTGCGCGGTAAACTTTTCTTGCGAGTTCCAGGATTTTGCGTGACGTCAGTATGACGCGTTGTTCGCATGTGGCGTTGTAGATACCGCTTCATACCTAGCATTTTCCAAACTATGTTCGGGTCAGCTTCCAGCCTAACCAGATGCAGCTGAATACTAGTATTGTACATAAAGCAAATGCTTCTCTGTCCTTCACATCCCAGTTACTGCGTAAAATGATACCCTTAGTAAGACTGTTGACTGCTGTCTAACACTTTCTAATTAGAACTTAAATCATCTACAAAGTGCTTACTATTTCTAAATTCTAGTCAAAATAGAAACTACAGTGTGTTTTTTGTTACATGTCGTAAACAGACGCGGTAAGAGTTGGCAAGATAAACAAAGTAAAATGCAGTCTAAATCTTTTAGCTAAGCAGTCTAATTTATTAAAAAATAGTAAGCACCTTATATGTTTTGTCCATCTGTTCCACAGCGCAGCGTGAAACAAGCAAAGTAGTTGAAAATTGAAGAATAAATAGCTAAGAGAACTACTGCTCTTTGTATTCTTTATTTTCTACGTGAAAAATTGACATGATTTTTTATTTAAATCGTATTTTAATTTTTTTTTATAATAGTGTTACTATGTATGTACGAGTATTTATGGCATGGCAGTATTCCTTAATAATTTCTAGCTGGCACGTGTCATTCTCCGACGATTAGCGACAAGCGAGTAAAGCTAGCAATGGGAAACGAGATTCCGAGCAACGAACAGCGAGAGTGTAGTAGAACGATTAACCAGTCACTTGCTGGTATGATGTGCCGAGTAAGAGTCTCTCAGTGAGTGTTTTGCCTACAAAACTAGCGTCAAAGCGTCGAGCAACAATCTAATAGAGGGAGAGTTCTAGCTGGTAATATGAACAGCCAGCGATCAACAGCTATCTATATACATATAATAAAATTGTAGAAAAGTGGTGTCTGTACAATGGAAATATATAAAAAAAAGTAGCAGGGGTTGTTATTATATCGATGCCGGACCCGAAATTGTAATTAATTTTTTTTTTGTCTGTTTGTCGGTTTGTCTGTGTGTTTGTGCACGCTAATATCAGAAACGACTTATTCGATTTAGATGCGGTTTTCACTAATATATTGTAGTAAGCTTTACTTAACATTTTTAGCTTTACTTTACAATTTAGTGTTTATTTCATGTCAATCGGTTCATAAATAAAAAAGTTATGTCAATTTAAAGAATCACGGCGAAAATTTGCTAAGGTATTCTATTAGAGTACGCACACGCCTCGGGCCTGCGCGTTCGTGACTATATAAAGCGTGGCTATATCAGCTGTTTCTCGCACGGTCAGTTGTATGAGCTCTGTCACGGGTTAGCAATCCTAGGAGCCTGTATGCTTTCATCCCCGATGGCCATACGTCAAATATCGTATACAGAGAAGCATTACTGTAAAGTATGTAATTCAAAATATGCTGCCCGAAAAGTCACTATTCCACACGGACGAAGTCGCGGGCACAGCTAGTTAATAATATAAGTGTGTCTCTTTTAATCACACGCGTCCTACATTATATTGTACGTTTACTAAGTGAGAAAATAGTCGATAGCTAGTCGCTTTCTCGTCGGTGGAGGGACAGCTTCCTTACGCTTCTTCTTCTTATCGTGTCGAATCTAAATGGACTCGACCCAGAATTCGGTTACGTGTTTGGCGCCATTATTAGCGTTCATCCGTTCCTGTAACGCTAAGCTGACACGACACGCAGGACACGATATTAAATGTTCCATCGTTTGTGGAACAGCACCACATTTACACTCCAAGGCGAAGTCGTCTATAAAACTCCACCTGAACAGGTGGAATTAAAATCCCTACGCTTATAAAACTAAAAATATTGTCTGCTTTTATTTAATAAAAAAAAAAACTAAAATATACTAACTTCGATTCTCCATATATTTAGACAAAAACCAATAAATCGCACGTGCTGTTTTTAAAGGCAGATTATTTTATTTTTCACGGTTGTCAACCATAATCCTATCAAAGAGATTTCTCTGAACAGAAATAAATTTAATAACCTTTGATAGGGTTGAGAATAACAGCAATTAGCTAAACATGGGATCAGTTTCAGATCAAAAACTAGTTAGTGTAGAATCTAGAAAATCTCTTGTTTTGAAATAAATACTGTAATTAGAATATAGATATTTAACACGAAGATTGGTAAAGTAAAATAATGCAACTAACTTAATTAATTGGTAATTTATAACAATGCTCGTATATCCAGTAAAGTATATTGTATTATTTTTGTAACGCAACGCCCATAGATTATACACCATACGTCTTCATACGTAATTGGTATAATCCCACACATAACAACCAGCATCTGGGTAATGAACTCCAAAGGGTTCCATTCACGTCCAAAACTAGTCGGATATTATCAATACATACATCACGCCTTCTATCCTCCGAAGAGTTGGGTAGAAAGGTACCTATAGTACACCCATTTTTGCCAGTTATTTTAAAGTCCCATGTATTATGGGGCGAATCTATTCCGGGCTGCTACTGAGAAATTCCAGATAGAAAAACTCAATAACACTTTGCCCGACCTGGAAATCGAACCCAGGTCCTCATGTTCAGCAGCAGCACTTACCGACCACTAGACCACCGAAGCAGTCGGAAAATAAAGACGTGACAAATCATGTTTATTAAACCGTACACAATCATAACTACTGTTTTCCCTCAAAAGCCAGTGAATGCTTTTAATAGAAACCAAAATACTAAATGAAAATTTGATTTATTAATTTTCCCTTTGTTTAAGTTCCCAAGTTTTTGTTTGGGCTATATTCCTAACTTTCATAATATAATATTTATTGGTTCTCGATCATTTTAATAATAGAGGCTTATTTATGGGATCGTTTGATTCTTTTCGTTCCGGATGTTTATTGGATATTTTATTTTATGTTTCTGGAAAATTTAAATAAATTTTTTTATTTGTATAATAAGCGTGACATTTATGTATAAAACGAGTCAGTGGGGTCTCCCGCTTAATGGCAAAAACGACATCGTGGCAGGCCCAGACGGAGATGGCAGGATGAGCTGAACTTCTTTAATAAAGATTGGTATTTGGCAGCTCTCGATTGAGAGAGGTGGTTTGTTTGTAAGTTTGCATATTTGTTTTTCGGTGTACATCGGACGTATACACAGCGTAGACACTCTTCGTCAACGAAAAGTGTTTTCATTTTAGATACAATCACGTCTACACAACGCAGTGCATACATTTACGCAGTGTCTACGCGACGTCAATGCTTAACTCCCTCAGAGCAAAAACATTGCAAATAATACTATGAGTCATTATACTAACTCAACGTTCTCAAGGACTGTCAATTTAAAACTCCTCACCTTCCCTTATCAAAGTCAAAGTTTTAAAACTCCTTGATTTATCGGAATGGTGAATGGTGCTTGACACTTCCGCGGGCACTTTACTTTTAAATTGTGATAGGGACGAAGGCGGGTATGATAAAAATGAAATTTAATTAAGTGTAGGTAAAGTGGTTCTGAAAAATTCGAAGGGGTGCTACTAGGGCATGTGGGCATCATATGAAAGAGCGCAATTTGCACATTCCCAGACACATTCCTTTTTACTTTAGGCCGCATAGTTTTCGACTTTTGATGAAAAATGTAAAAAAAAAAATACCGTTCACCCCTTATCTCCGAAGTTTGCAAAGAAAAAAATCTGAAATTATTCAATGTGAAGAAAGATAACAGGAAAATTAAAACAATGTCTCTAAATAGCACACTTTTTCAGAAATCATCAAAAACTATATTAGTTTCGCTATCGGTCAAGAGATAGCGCTGACCTAAAACTGAAATATTCTACACCGCAGTGTTAAAATTCTCTAACGAATATAGGCCTCGCCGATGAAAATTTAATAACACGAGTCCGACTCGCTCTTGGTCGGTTTTTTATTTTACAACTGTAAACCATTTACTTTATGTATCGTAACATACATAAAACATGTTGCTATCACATTCGATTGCCTTTAACAATTCCAAGTGGATTCGAGACCAGTTGATGCTCGGGGATTGATGTTTAACGGGAAGGTACCGGTAAGTGTATTTTGGTTTACCCAGGGCGATGATATATAACAGACTAATCAGTATAATGTTCACGAGTTCGCGAACAGTGGTGGCTTAGCGGCGACGGTTGCGACTTACGAGTTGTAGGTCGTAGGTTCGAACCCAGACAGGCGTTTTACTTTATATAGATAAAATATTTCATCTCCACTGCTCTCAAAACGGTGAAGGAAGACATTGTGAGAAACCGGCAAATATCCTAGAACCAAAAATTCGAAGACATGTGACATCTACCAACCCGCACTGGGCCCGCGTGGTGGATTACAGTCCACTCCCCCTCGAAGAGAGGACGTCTGTGTCTGAGGCTGATATGTAAGTATAATGTCTGTGAAAATACTGTTGCCAGAAGATACATTCCTACTCATCAAATTTCAAAATTATATGATCTGAATGTTAATCACATAAGATTTAAACGAAGTGAACAAATTATGCTAGACATTGAGCTAAATAAATATTAAGATTTTGGTAAGCTCTAAGTGTTTTCTGTCGGAAAAATATTGTGAGATGCTTCAAATCTAACCTAGTTGAGTCAGACTACTTAGAATTCGTAGTTAGGGACTAGATTTATTCGGAATGACCTTTATTTTGCAAACACATAAATCACGAATTGAACTCTCATTTAATCCTACTAGATTGGTAGCAGATTGGTCCAGCAGACTTGGAATCTAATCGTTTGTGTAAACTAACTTTCTCGGTACTTTAATTTTACAATGTTATTCTGTTCGCGACTCTCATTCTACATTTGTACCTAACGGAAATTATTGCTTTTATAATTAACAGACTGTGGGAGAAGGATTTGAAAACTAGCTACTGGAACTAACTGTTAAATGTCCCTGTTACATATAGGTGTTAGTGTTAGCTTTAGAGTAAACTAGCAGCGCCCCGCGGTTTCACCCGCGTTAGATTCGATCCCGTTGAAATATCGGGATAATAAGCATTCCTGTGTCCCAAATTTCATCCAAATCCGTTCAACGGTTTTACGCGTGATTGAGTAACAAACATCCAAACATCTTCACAAACTTTCACATTTATAATATTAGTAGGATACGCGGTTTTGTTACAATAGTTATGTGTAATTATGGCTTTTAAACCCTTGAAATTAGGAATACTGGTTTGGTTTGTCATTTACATTAGGGTATTCAGTACAGCTTTACGAGTACGTACAATTAACAAAAGGTTTACCGCTAACTAAATTTTAATCGTACTTAGCCACGTGTTCATTAACGTTAAAGTACCACTAATTAATAGTCACTTGAGAGTGATCATCACATTTAGAGAGGTAAGTAAATTTTACTGAGAAATGAAACTCGACAGATTCAGTGGGACAGAGTAAAACCTCTTCTAGACTTCTTCTCCATCACACAGAGCCTGAAGGGGTTTATATGAATTTTGGTACACAAATATTTGTTTTATTACATACTTGTTTTATTAAATAAAAAATATTATTATTGAAATTATTAATTATTAAAATATTATTATTAAAATTATTATAAAAGTTATTATTTTTTATTCAATACCTGTTTTTATTGCATGATGTGGTCTCCTATAATTGGGGGAGCACATAGATTTTTGTTCTTGTCCATTATATAATATTATAGCATGTAAGGTGTATTCTTTGTTGGAAATCCTAATAAAAAAAAAAATAAAAAATAAAATAAAATACATCATGTATTTTTGTTAAGACATCATTCCGACTTAAGACTGCAATCAACTCAGCCTATCGTAATCCACTGCTGGACATAGGCCTCTCCCAGGCTGCGCCACAACACCCTGTCCTCCGCCTTCCTCATCCAGTCTATCCGAGCAACCCTTTTGTGGCCGACTCATACGACTTATTTTCTCTAGAACGCACGTAATGACGCATGCAGCCAACAGCACCAGTACCAAAACTTTTAGCATCTTACCTTGGCAGCTGGTGAACTAGATGGCTCATCGAACAGCGCCCAGACCTTCGGTTTGACTCTCTGCCAGATGCCCACGTCTCCTGCCAGGTATGCCTCTTCATAGCCGAAGAGCCTCGCGATTTCCTCTTCAGAAGGCTTCTCACTGTCAATGTCCAATTTGTCGAGGATTGCCAGGGTATTCTGGTGACAATAGAAAGAAATATTAAACACTTATACTAAGTACATAAGAGGTAGGATAAAAGGGATTTTAATTATAACTAGAGCCAGATAAAATTATTTGTTTTGTTTTAAATTTGATCAAAACTGACCCATCAGCGCAATATCGTTTGAGGGTTTGAAATACAATAGGTGTTATTTTCATTTCACAGAATTGATCCACAAGCCAGGATGCTTTAAAATACCATGAGTAAGAGTGATCTAGTCAATCCGTAAAATCGTACACATTCAGCTTGACTGACTAATCTTCTAACAACGAAATCGACATACGATTTTCTCGAAATATTATTTATAGGTAGTTTTATTTTCACAGAACTCCACAATCAGTCACAAGAAAAAAATTTCAACAAGAAACATTATTCCAAATTATGATCGAAGTTACCCAATCATTTCACATTTGAGTCCATAGTCAACGAAGCCCCAAATTGGAGTCTCAAATTTCACTTCGTTATAAAGGCTTCGTTTTTCCAATCACAAGGTAGAAAGCCAATTTTTCCTCGTCCTAATATTTGTAATGAGAAAAGGCTCCGAGCTAGAGAGGGAGGGGGTAAAAATAGGCTTTTTGGTTTAAGTAGATTGATACTTTATAAACGTACACTTGAGGACAAAAAAAAATGTGTGGGGTAAACGTCATCTGATTATTTTTAAGTTTTTTTCCGCGTAGGTGAGTTCATCATCTGTCTAGCCTTTTCCCAACTATGTTGGGGTCGGCTTCCAGTCTAACCAGATGCAGCTATACAGTATTATACATGGAGCGACTGCCTATCTGACCTCCACAAACAGTTATCTACTGGGTAATGCGATACCCCTTGGTAAGACTGGTCGTCAGACTTTCGGACTTCTGTCGACCCGTAACATACTGTGGCACCTGAAATTATTTATTATTTTACTTTAGCATCACTTAGAAATACCGGTTACGATATTTCTGGGTGAGGCAAAATTAATTTTAAATGGTAAAAATTTGTACAGAGCCAGTCTTAGTTGGATTGTACAGTCGTGGGATTACAAAATATTAGCAAGAAAAGTGTTTTCTTAATATATTAAAAGAAAATACAGTGTTAAAACCCAATAAGTGCCGAAAAATTAAAAATCGTTTTTTAAGTTTTGACTAAACGTATTCACTTTATTGGGTTATTACCTCAAGTAATTTTCTTTCTACTGCGAATTCCACTTATTGGATTATACCACTGGAAAGAGCGTCAAAAATGCATTAAAATGTACTAATAAAATGATTTTTAATTTTTCGGCACTTATTGGGTTTTAACACTATACCCTCGGTATTATAAATACAAAGTGTTAATGAAATAACCCAAAACCTCGGACACCCCAACTGATTTTTATATTAATAAATTGATATGACATATAATTATTTATTTTCAAAAATTATAGTAAAAGATATTTGTAAATGTTGTTCTCGCGCTACTTCTTACAGATTCGTAGCTCTATCGCCGCCGGCGCGCTTCCCGGCCTTGGCGCCAGCTCTAGCACCCCCTCTCCTCACCCTCGCTGTTTGTTTTCATTGCATTGGACAGTAGCGTACAGCGTCGTTAAAAAATATTAGACACGGCATGACAAATAATTATTTTTTGGAAAAAAATAACCCATATTAAAAATTATTGTATTCGATTTTGCTGCCGATTCTAAACAAACTAGATTCAGGTTTTGGGTTATTTCATTAACACATTGTATAAAGTAATAAAATATGACGCATTAAAGAATTTAATTTAGATCTTCTACTGTAGCAGGAGTGCACTCAGTGGAGCAATTTTCACTTTACAAATGCTAATTGCTGCGCCAAGTGAACATAGGCGTAGATAATAGGTTCGTCTCGACTTCCATCTTACTTTTCACTGTATAAATTAGTTTTATCTTGAGGAACTAAAAGTCAAACGTTTCAATATACAACAATAAGAGTTCTTGAGTTACTGATGTTCGCGAGAAAATTAAATATAATTTCAACTGAAATATTTTAAGTGTGCGTACTTTTCTTTAAAAAAAACCTTACTTAAAAAATGCTTATATGAAAACTTATCAATCCACACTAAGAAACGCACTAGGTTTGTGGATACCATTTAAAACAAACTAGAAAATAGAACATTATTACTTCAGTGTGTCCGCCTTTGTACGACCTACCTTTGTACGCCTTTGTCCTATATTCTTGTAATAATAAACTAAGGAGTGATTTTTCAATCGACAGATAATTTTTATACATACTTAAGGAATACTGAAAGTTTCTGGATTCTGATAAATAATGCTAGATATAAGACTTACGATACATTTATTGTTTTTCTAAGTATATTCCCTCGCAATTAATGCAGTTTTTGCATTCGCTGAAACCACTATATAAAGTAGTTGGACCTCTTGAATGGCTTTATGGAACGCATTCACCGCCGATTCAGGACTCGTAAAACATGTGCTTCTAAGTTTGTTTTTAATTTATGGAAACAAACAGAAGTCGCAGGGTGCGAGGTCCGGATTGTAAGGCGGATGCGTCATCAGTTCCACATTTGAAGCCCTCAAATAGGCTTCTGTTACCTTAGCGTAATGTGAGGATGCGTTATCATTGTGAAGGAGGACAATGCTTCGAGGACACTTTTCGCGAACTTTTTCTAAGACTCTGGGCAAGCAAGTGTTGACGTACCAATCTGCAGTCACTGTCCTTTGAACTTCAAGCGATACTGTAGTGTAATATCCTCATTTTCTGAAAAAAGAAGCAACCATTTTTGTACCAACGCTTCGACTTTTCTTAACTTTCGTCGGCAATTTTTCAAAAGGAAAGACCCACTCTGCTGGCTAGCTTTTTCTTTCGGGTTCAAAGCAGTACACCCAGGTTTCGTCATCTGTTACGATATTATAGACAGCCAATGACTGTCCTCCGTTAAAGCTTTTTACCAATTACAGCACCACTGGACACGCAGTCGTTTCTGGTCCTCCGTTAAGTCATGCGGTATCCATCAAGTACAAAGCTTCCGAACCTTCAGATGCATATGTAAAATGTTTTACCCTTGGCTCATTCCAATGCCTAACAAAGCACGAATTTGCTGGCAAGTAAATTTTTTTTTTCAGTTTGTTAATGTGAGGATTTTGTAGACCTTGTAGTCTTTAGATCTGTAGACCGTTTTTTATTTTATCAAGTACCTGGTACTTGTTGACAAGCCTGCGCTTTCCTTCCATACCTACTGTAATTTGAAAACATTGTAATAGCCAATTATTTTTAAAAGAGTAACCGTGGAGTTTCTTGCCGGTTCTTCTCCATATGAAACGACCAATTGGAGCCGTGCAGCATCTGACGTTTCATAAGTGCCCATGTAGGTTTATGTGAAATAAAATATTTTGATTTTGGTGTCAATATTAAAGTCTGTAACCGCAGTCGCCGGCCACCTTCACGTACCTCGTCATGAGATGATCACGTCCACGTCTAAATTCTCCTAACCACGAATGCACAGAGCTGCGACATGGTGCTTCATCACCAAATGCCAATTGAAGTCTCTGGCAACTCTCTTGTTGACTTAAGACACAACGAAAATCATACAAAATCATTGAATAATTAAATGTTCACGAGTTAAATTCATTTTGATAGCGACACACAATTTTCGAAAGGACGTCATAATGAAAAAACAAATCATCATCATCATCATCATTTATTTATTCAAACAATTTACATTGTGTCGAACATTAGGTAAGTACTTAAATAGTAAAGTGACAGTTAACAATTCACGGGCAAAAACAAGTACATCTTAAAGCTAAAACAAAATAATCAATCAAATAAATGTTAACATGTCTACAAATAATAATTAAAATAAATTCAATGTCAAAGTAATGTCAAATTATAATGCAAAATTGTCAAACGTTATGTCAGATGGTAAGCCAAGTCATACAATAAAAGTCCAAGTCAAAATCAATTTAATAATTAATATAGTTTATTACGAGTTACTTGAGTTGCTTACAAGTTATTTGACATAAAATCCGACACAGAGTAAAAACATTTTTCCAACAAGAAGGATTTCAATTTGTTTTTAAATAAATGAGGGCTGTAAATTGATAACTTTAAATTTGTTGGTAACCTATTAAACAATTCCACTGCTTGATACCCGGAGCAATGCTTAACTATACGTATATTTGGTGATATCTTGTGTTTAAGCTCCTTCCTTCTTGTACTTTCTCGTGTCTTACGTTCATCTTGTGATTCATATTGATGAATGTACTTAGCAAGGTGCGTTAGTATAACTAAAATATACAAACTTGGTACGGTTAATATTTGCAGTTTTTTAAAATAGTCTCTGCATGAGTCTCTTTGTGAGATTCTTACAATAGTCCTGATAGCACGTTTCTGTAAGACAAACGCCTTCTGACAGTTATAACTGTAGCTGTTACCCCAAAACATGATACTGTATCTTAATCTAGATTCTACCATTGCATAATATATAGCCTTCAGTTGCTTAAGACCCAAAGTATCTCTCAGGCTCCTGAGGGCATAGCATGCTGATGAAATGGAAGAGTCAATTGCGCCTAGCTCCTGTTTCCAGTTTAAATTAACGTCTATGATAATCCCTAAGAACTTCGCTGTGTCAACTAATTTAATCTTGTCCCCTTTAATATATACGTCTAAATCGTCAGTATTGCGAGTAGTAGCCTTAAATAAAATTATGTTTGTTTTACTAGTATTTAGTAAAAGGCTATTTGCTGAAAACCAATCGCAGAGATTTTCGAGGCATTTGTTTATAGTTTTGCTCAATTCTTGTAAGTCATTTGCCCCAATTATTATATTCGTATCATCTGCAAAGACAACGAGTTTTACATCGGGTTGAACGTTATGCATAAAGTTTAACAGGTCATTTGTGAATATAATGAAAAGTATTGGTCCTAGAATTGAGCCTTGGGGAACACCACGTTGAATATTTGTAATCCTAGACGTGTGAACAACTTCGTGATTATTTTCATCGATGCTTTTAACTTCAACAAACATTCGTCTATTTTTAAGGTAGGACTTCATAAGTAGTAAAGCTTTGCCTCTGACACCATAATATTCAAGTTTTGTTATTAATAAATCATAATCAATTGTATCAAAAGCGGAGCTGAGGTCGATGAATAAGCCAGCTACTTTCAATTTGTCATTTATTTTATTCATTATGTCATTAATGAGAGTGTTTATTGCATCTGAGCAACCTACACCTTTCTGGTATCCAAATTGCCTTAAATTAATTATATTGTTCATATTTAAATGAATCATCAGTCTATGCTTAATTATTTTTTCAAATACTTTTGATAAAGTTGGCAAAAGGGATATGGGTCGGTAGTTTTTCGGATCAGTCTTAGAGCCTTTTTTAAATATTGGAATTACTTTAGCCAATTTAAACTGGTCTGGAAATACCGCTTCTTCAAAACATTTATTAAAAAATACAGATAAAGGGACTGCCAGAAGGTCTATATTATCCTTTAGAATTGAAATTGGTAAGTCATCATAACCGCAAGATTTTTTATTGGCCATTTTACTAACTATCTTGGCGATTTCAAACGGCGTTGTTGGACAGAAAATTAAATCACTTTCTACTCTATTAGTAGTGTTTGATAGAAAAACCTTTGCCCTTTCCTTTTCATTGCTATCCAAAGACGTTTTAAACACAAAACTGTCAATGAAATAATCGGCGACTTGCTGGGGATCACTTATCAATTTATCGTTTACTTTTATGTTAAGAGTCCTACTTTGCCTATTTTTTATTTTATTTGTACTTTCGTTTACTAGTTTCCACGTCTGTTTAGTTATATTTGTTGCGGTATTTAATTTGTTTATAATGGCCTTCTTTTTGGCTTGTTGGATGACTCTTCTATAAATTCTAATATAATTGTTTTTATATTTTATAAGGCTGGTATTATTTAACGCACCTGAACATAGTACTCTTTTCATCTTACTTGAAACTTTAATCCCCTTTGTAATCCACTTTATTGTTGTGTTTTTAGAAGGATTTATTTTAATGAGCTTCTTTGGATAACAAAGCTGGAATGCTTTACCCAGGCTATTTATAAAGCTGCTTATTCCTATATTGGTCCAATTTTTATTACAAATATAATTCTTAAAGGCGGCACTATTTTTATGATTAAATATTCTTTTTTTTGTTATTATAGTTTGTTCAGAGCTTTTAGATTTCCTATTGATTTTCTCAAGAAATACATTACAGAATAGTCCAGCATGACCGTCTGCCAAACCATTGTGATCAACAGAACACTGATCTATGTCTGCATCAGGAAGATTTGTGATTATATTGTCTAAACATGAATAAGCATTGCTTCGAATAAAAGTGGGAGTCTTTATTAGGTACCGAAAATTATAACATGTCAGAATACTTAAGAATGCAGCAGATCTTTTACTTTCAACGAGTACGTCAATATTAAAATCACCACATATGATACACTTCTTGTTAATGAAATGTTCCAACAATTTTTCTAAGTTACATATAAATGCATCAAAATTTTTATCATAAGGACTTCTATAGCAACAACACAGATTTAATCCAGTTTCAAGATCTTTAACGCCACATATTTCAAAGCTGTCTAATCTATACAATTTTTTTACGAAATCAATGTCTTCATATTCTTTATCTGCTTGTGCTAAGATCAGGCTACCTCCCCTTTTCTTCTTGGATCTTGTGTTGTATGAAACCAAATTATAATTGGAAAAATTAAACACTGCAGCAGATTGTGCATTTAAGAAATGTTCCGTTATGCATAGGTAGTCCACACGAAGACCCGTGGTTACAATGTACAATTCGAGCTCAATCTTTTTATTACTAATGCCACAAACATTTTGATGAAATATATTTAAACAGCATTTCTCTTGTTCAGGTGTCATGAAATGTTCAGTTATGCTTATGGTATCGATTCGTCTTCTACTATTTTCTAGTTCTTCTAAATATACTGTTAGCATATAGCTTTTATTCAAGAGCCCAGCAATGTTTTGATGAAGAATATGTATACTATTATACACGAAAAAAGTCAGGGTTTTCTTTCAGGCTTGAATTGAGTTCGTCATCAATAGGAGTCGTTAAGTTCTTGTCACATTCTTGCCTGCTGTTGTTATTTGTCAGTCCATTTGTCTTACAAAATATGTTTAGATCAATTCGAATGTTACTCATTATATTGTCGTATATATTTTTCATTCCGTACTTATTGATTCTACCCGTAGAGTACGAGAACATGTCGAGTGTTAGATCACGATTGCTGTCAAAGATATATGCGAATTTATGGCTTTGGTTGTCTAGGTGGAGGAGGTTGTTAAACATCTCAACTTTGAAGTTATAAATAAGTGATCCTGTTCTATATGTAGGAAGACAAATCACTACATTTGTGTGCGTAATTTTACTAAGGGACTCATTTAGTAACTTTACTATGTCGACGTAGTTGTTTTCATTTGAGATTATGTGATTTTCTCCGATGAAAATAAGGCAGTAGTCGCTTAACGTGAAACTTTTTAATCTTTCTTCAATGCCGCTCAATAATTGTTTTATGGTACCATTACGCATGATGTAGTGACAGTAGTCAAAATATTGTGAGAAGTTTTCGTGTAAGGAGGACAAAGAACTGTTATGTTTGTAACTACTTAAGATAAATAGTTTATTCTTTGTTTTAGGGTTCGACATTACAGTTTTTGTTATTACAGGACTAGTCGGCGGTACAGAAGCTGATGACCCTCTGCCCTTGTGTACTGTCTGATTAGTACTATTATCAGTTTGTGTTCCTTTGTTTTGTTTGCAGGTCGCATAGTTAGGTATCAGGGATGTGCGCCTAGTGTTTAGTTCATGTGGTGAATTAACTTGGCGTGGTCTTTTACTTAGGCGTGGTGTTGCTGTAGCTTTTTTCTCAGGCGTTGAGCAAATTTTTTTGTAGGCGTTAACAGTCGAAATCATATTTTGTAAATCTGTTTTAAGACGGAGGTTTTCTGTGTTTAAGTTGTCGATCTCTTGATGTGCGCTAAGTAATTGCTGCTTAAGGGTTTTAATTTCATTTATTAACTCACGATTTTCTTCAGAGGTGTCATGGAAGCTGTCCGGAATGCTCATCATCGTTGTATCCAATATGGTTTTCTCGCTATTATTTATAACGTCAGACAGGTCAGTTAAGGAGCTTGTTCTTCTTGGTTTATTACGGTAGGTTATGTTATTGCTGCCGAAGTCCATTTTTATTCTAAGCTGTCGTGGCGCCCTCTATTGTTACGTTATGTACTTAGTAACTGTAGAGGACGGTGAACGTTATTTTTTGTAGAAATACAGAACTTGAGAAATCACAAAAAGAATCCCCTTGTCGTGAGGATCGAACTTGAGTTCAGTTGATTATAGTTGCCTCACTTAATGCCACTGGACCAACTTTACTTAATTAAACTTAGTGAAATTTGGGACGGCATCGAACGGATATAATATTTAAATGAGCGGAGCGGTTAAATATGACTCATTTGATTGGAATGATTTGCAATGTCGAGCACTTTGGTCACTTTTTAAAAGTTATAAGTTTATACACTCTTATGCACTTTCTTTGTGTTTTGTTTATTGAAGATTGGTTATGAGTTAGTTTAGAACACTATTATGTTGATGATACCGTTATTTATTACAGTTTTGGTCACTTTCTTGGTTCACTTAAGATTTTTGGTCTTGTTTTTTGATGTTTATTTCATGTTAAATTTACTCAGTATTCAAAGTCACTATTTTGTAAGTCACTGCACTATATTTCCGATAATTGTCACTGTTGTTATTTTAATTTTTCTTTATGTTTATGACAGTTTTTATTTTTATATTGGATATAAATGTTTATTTTTGGAGATAACACTTCCACTTATTGATGGTGCTTATTTATACGAATTTAGTGAGGAAAAACCAACAAAAAGTCACTTTTACTATTTTTTAGTTAATTTTGATACGGAGCAGTTTCGAACTCAAAACATCGCGCGCGCGGTCGATAACCGTAATGACAGTCTCGCAAATTAAAAAGTAACATGTTCCCAAAGAGTTCCATTTTCGAATTCCATAATTGTGTTTTCTTATTGTAAGTGGCCAGATCCTGAATCTTCCAGTATGTCCCACGTTAACATGTGACAGCTTTTGTATAGAAAAAATGTCAAAAATTCAAAATTATTCCGCGAATAAAATTATCTGGCGTTGGAAAAATCGGCCCCAAGATATCTTACCACAGACATTTTTGTTCCAAACTTTTTAACGAACCAAGAAAAAGCGTTAAAAAAGCATCAACGTTATTATAACTCGGTAAACAAATACATAGACATGTAAAGTAACTTTTAACTATGAAGTTAGTGAAAACTTTAGCCTGGTTTTGTCCTTATAAATTTTTTGTACGAAAAATATTCATGTATATGTAAGTAAGGAAGGTACTTACTCGAGAAGATATCTTCATCCAAAATATTAAAACATTTTCAGTATGTTTAATCTCACCATAAACATTTTCATGTAAAATGTTGCCAAGACGAGACCACATGGCTCGCACTGTTAAAAAGTTGTCAGATCTCATGTAAAGCCAAACTTCTAACTCTACAAGCCCTAACTTCACAAACTACACCTTGGTCATAATATGAGGCTTGGCCGTTTCATACTACAAGAACTATTGCATAACAGAAAAGTAATGACAGTGAACAAATTTTTCACCTTACGCCCATCTGATGGTAGCGAAACGGCCAAGCCTTTCACCCTTTTTAACCGACTACCAAAAAGGAGGAGGTTCTCAATTCAGTTGTTTTTTTTTTGTATGTTTGTTACGCGATGTCTCCGGCAATTGTAAATCGATTTCAAAAATTATTTTTTAATGGATAGGGTATGTTTTAGGGGTGGTCCCTTATAAATTTTATTTTCTCTTTGTTTGGGTACTTTTTGAGTTAGCTTCAATAATAAAATCATATTTTTGCCACTTAGTTTATATTGATGACTAGCTGACCCGGCAGATTTCGTACTGCCTCAATCGATAAATAAATGACAATTGACTCTAAATTTTATTTAGAAAACGATTGTATGGGAAATAGAAAAGGGCTGTTTTTAGGGTTTTCCTGGGAATTATTCGATTTTTTCTCACCTTTTGAACCTAGACCTCTACGAACATTTCAAGACCAAGATAAGATAAATCCGTTCAGCCGTTCTCGAGTTTTAGCGAGACTAACGAACAGCAAATCATTTTTATATATATAGATGTTATAATGACTTTGTGTCACTGGCATAGCAAGTAGTGTTGTACGAATTTGTGTGGGTTAGGTACAACTAAAAAGTAAAACATTAAAACTTATATACAAAAAAAAAAAACAACCGACTTCCAAAAAAGACACTACAAAGTGAAAAATAACTTTAATTTCGGAAGTCGGTGGCAAACAATGATGATGCGAACCCAACAACGCTGAATTCCGAAATTAAAGTTATTTTTCACTTTGTAGGTACTGTCTTTTTTGGAACTCGTTTGTTTTTTTTTTTTTTTTGTTAAAAAGTTTTAATTCGATCAAAATGTAAAGGTATAAAAAAAATCACTGCTCTATTATTTAGCAACATGATCCGTTCTATTCATACTTTTTTTTTTTCGTTAGCCTTTATTGTGTCCCAATGCTGGCCAAAGGTCTCCCCTTTTTTCCTTTCAAATCTCCCTGTCTTGTGGGATCTCTGGCCACATTGCTCTGCGAACCTCGTTAGATCGTCACACCACCTATTCATACTTAACTAGACAAAAATAAATAGCGCATTTCTCCCTCTATCCCATTAACAACACATTCTGTTTTAAAAAAGTATTAGGATTTATTACAAAGTTTAATTAACGAGTCTCTAATTAGTCGTAAATAAAGCCAACATCGTTCAACTAGAACTAATAAAGGTTATTAAAGATTGTTATAAAAGATATATGGCTTAATTATGTTTGATAAAAGATAATATGAATATGATAATAAAGTAGAAAGTTCGCTAAAAACTTCGCAAGTGGGTTTCAGAAAATTATGGTGAGTTAGGGTGTATAATGTATAATTCCTAGTGGTTTAAAATTGGGTGCATTAAGCCTCTACTGATTTGTATGTCCTGTGTGTATCCCAAATAAAATAATTTTCTTTCTTTTCTTTATTTCTTTTACTACTAGCAATAGTTCAGTTATTCGGCGCAACCTGGACAACCAGCCCTAATGCTATCTTTTTTTTTACTCTTTTTTTAGGGTTCCGTACCTCAAAAGGAAAAACGGAACCCTTATAAGATCACTTTGTTATTCATCGTTCAATATCATTTTTCTCAGGAACGCGTAAAGTTATTAAGTTGAAATTAATATGAAATATTCAGGGCTGCCCCCAGTGGCGTGCCTAGGGGTCAAAATTAGGGCAAGCCCACAAAATTTCAACATATAAAAAAAAAACTGAGGAATTGGCTGATTTTCTTGTTGTTAATGGTTGTTAGTAGTACTAACATCATTATTATAATATTAGTAAGAAGACCTTTAAAATACGAAGAGTACATAATTATTTCAAGCATCAGTACGTAATTGCCATAAGCGCCATCTATATCAATGAATGCGCATAGCCACAGCGCTTAATTCATAATTCGCACCAGATGACCTTACGCAATAATAAAGGAATTCAATTTTTAAAGTCGATTGAAAATGTTAACATGAGATAATAGGTACCCTATAACATAATAAACATAATCATGATGAGAACGTCTTCGACACTTACGAGCATGAAATCTAATAGGATTGTTTATTTTTCAGTCGTTTACCAAAACTACGAATGCCGCACAAACAACATTATTGCCTAAACAAATTTTGGCTTTTCATGACACCAGCTATCTAATCTATGTTTTGTTAAAACAATCGTATGAGTAGGTAGGTACCTATTTTGATTTATTCCGGAATCTGTCTTCTGGACTGACAAAAATACTTGTTTTTATTTCCGAGAAGTACCCTACAGTAATTTAGGATTGGTTACGGTGAAGTAAAGAGTTACATAATGAAATAAAACTCAATGTATACATACCTTTTCGATGATAGTTTCCGATTTCACACGATAAAAGAACACTATATTCATTAACCATTTTCAAAATCATAGGGAATGACATCGACACAATCAATAATTTTAAATTTAAATTATAAAACTACCTAATTCTCAAAATATTCAAAACTTCAAAACAATAACAAATGCGGCATCGCGCCATGCGAATTGCGATGGCCATGCGTGCATTCCTTTCGCAACTCACTTTACGCGGGTCAACGCGGCGGCTATGCATTTGCGCGAACTTCATGCCTCTCAAAAGCCGGGCTTTTATTTTCATAGAAATTGTGCAAAAGTACTTACCAATACATCAATAAATGTAAACGTTTCTATAGCAATTTGTAGGCGAAAACTGCGAGACAGAGAAAGGAAAGGCAAGCCAGATAAAAAGCCATATTAGTGTGTGAGCGAGATGGCGCTTTTGAACGCATTGTATAGCGTTTAGAGGCGAAATTGGCGCGTTTGGCAGCAAATCGCATAAGTACTTTCATTCTATGAATGATTGCAACCTACCTAGCTCAGTGCGCGCGGCAGATAAAGTTCGGATTTCGAAATTTTATCATTCTTATGAATGTTTGAGTTCAAGTTCATTGACTGGTCCTTTTTTAATATATTTTTATTTTATAGATTGAAACGTACTTAAACGTTCGTTGTTGTGAATTATGATTTTATTAGGGAAAGCCGGGCTTTTTGGCTTCTATGAAGGTACCGCCACTGCCTGCCCCTGCTCCCCTGAAAAAATTAAAAAACCAAACTTCTAAGTCAACGCAATCAAAAGATATGGGCGTGTATGTTCCGGAATCAAAACCAATAGGGTACCTGCTTCCCGTTGACTTAGAATCAAGAAATTTGGCAAGAAGCAATGTCATGTAGCACAAATAAAGGAAAAAATCCGAAAACCGTAAATTTGTAGTAACATTACAAAAATAATATGTTTTTCCCGTGATAAACTATTTACATACCTACAAATTTGTATTTTTTTTTTTCTGAGGCTTCAATACATCTGGGTTACCATGCCTGCTGATAATATCTATTATCGAACATAGCACAATAATAATAAATAGATGTAGGCTGCAGCGGCAGCCAGCATGCATCATTGCATATGGACGTGTTTCTGTAACGATAAACAAATTATCACTTTCCTGACTGTATTTTTTAACAAGGCATTAACTGTGTATTTTCTGCTGATACTGGTGAAGAAGTACTTTAAATGAATGTTCGTTATTGTAACTAGCAATACTTAAGTAAACCTTAGTATCGAAGAACTGTGATAAGACAGCCCACTATCGTAAATGCTCCGTTATCGGTAATGCCCTGCCAATTATTCTGCTATCGCGAATATCGCTATGTGACTAGTTAACGATTAAAAGCGATAGCAAAGCTTAGCAGACGGAATTTTAGTAATAAGACGTTCTGAAGAAGGCTTTTAGTTAGTTATGTTACTGTTGAGGGCGATTATTTATATCTATATATACTTAATATAAGTTCACAAAATACTAATCACTACATAGTATAAAACAAAGTCGCTTTCTCTGTACCTATGTACGCTTAGATCTTTAAAACTACGCAACGGATTTTGATGCGGTTTTTTTTAATAGATAGAGTAATTCAAGAGGAAGGTTTATATATATAATACATGCATGCATGTATAGTAGAGAAACACTGATCATTTTAGAGGTTTCTAATGTGATGTCGTAAATAAACACATTTTTTTGCGCTTACTTTTCAATCGTTGGCTGAACCCTACGAGATAGGTCAAAATAATGTACTACAGTATTGTACACCTTAAAAAGGTCTACAAAAAAGTCCCCGATGGTATATGTCTATCTCTTAGGGATAACCCACAATAATCATTTTTTATCCTTTACTTTTTACGAGAAATAATGGCTTATTTACGAAGCAATTTTAAGCAATACAGCATTAATCCTTATCCAATTAAGTACCTTAAATACATTGTGCATTTAATATAGATAAATATGGCCCTTTACAGCATGTAATTTAAATGAATATTTTCGAAGATATTACAGATTTAAAATGCAGGGACATAGCGGTTGCTGCGGTACCGGCCGGGGGGCCGGAGGCGCGTGCTGACATTCTTGAAGTACCTATACTTAGTATCAGCATTGCACCCGTGCGAAGCCGGGACGGGTCGCTAGTAACTTATAAACCCCACAAAACCGTAGCAATGGTTTGACTGTGGGGTCTGACGAGTCCTTAGACATCACTTAAACTTGATACTTGAGACTTAGGTAGCACTTTAACATAATTATAAATAATATAATTTTTAATTTATTTTTTAATCTTTTTTTATTGGTTTCACTCCTTACGTCTGTCGGTAAATTATTCAATAGATAATATGGTATTCATTTTTTTACAGTTCTGTCACCAAATTAATTGGTGGGTACATTAAATTTTCCGGCAGCCATAGATCTCGTATTATAGTTGTTGAGTACATGAGTTAAGTTATGAACAAGCTAAGTACTTCACAAGAAGTTAACTAGGGAACACAGTCTAGAAATGACAGGAAAAAATCAGTAATAAAAATAAATATAAAAAGTAAGATATTAAAGCAGCATGTCTACCGTAAGCTATAGTAAATATCTATACATATAATAAAATCGTAGGAAAGTCAAAACTGTACATTGAATATTTTTTAAAAAGAATACTTGGGGCGTGATCTACAATCGATATCGAAGCCAAAAATATAGTTTTTAGAATTTTTGTCTGTTTGTCTGTTTGTCTGTTTGTCTGTTTGTCTGTCCGGGATAATCTGAAAAAGTACTGCATGGATTTACTTCAAATTTTTCATGAATATTACTAAGAGGTCGGGTCAACATATAGGCTACATATTATCACGCTATCACCTACGGGGGAGGAGCTGTGAATCTTTATTTTTCTTACGCATTCTGTGACAGCGTGTAATCTAACGACGCATATTTGAATGTTGTTTTTGAGTAAGCCATGCTATTATCTAGCTTTACACTATAAAAACTACGCCATTTAAGTAACTTGGGCAGTGAAATATAGTTTATTGAATGTTAGTAGTATAAAGACAATTTTAAAACAGCGCCATCTATGAGATTTCATAAAAATCAAATCAAGTTACATGTTAACATTTTTTGGAAATTAATAATTTAAATTTGATCATGTTGGCGAGGTAAGTAGTTAGTTATTTTTAAAATTCATAGATGGTGATGTGCATTTTCTTCATATAAGTTGTATCGTATAGTTCGTTTTGACAAATTCAAGTTCCAACAAAACCCTCAAAATCTTGAGCAGAGTTGAGGAAGACAATAAAAAAAAATGCGGTGTTAAGTATTACAAAAAAGTTATGTTCATTGATGATGATCATTTCCTTTCATGACACCCTCGCGGAGGCTAGCGTCAGTGACAGTCCCAGCCGCATGCGTCATCTTGGTGTTTTGTGGAGTCGCGAACCCGGTAGCTTTGTGGGAGAAGTATCGCCATCATCTGTCTGAAGATTTTCTACGAGCTTTGAGGCGTGCTACTGGAGACGAAGTCGAAGTATCTGATGAACGCGTGCTGAACACCTTTCTGTTCACTTCAAGATGTGATCATTTTTATCGGCAGCAATCCACTGATCGAATATGGGTTACCAGCTCCCCAATCATCACCGTGTGACCGCCAAAACTTTATGACACCGTCCTTGAAAGCGTTGAGCAAAACCAAGGTAAAATGTTTTTCTTGGATGCTCCTGGTGGAACAGGAAAAACATTTGTTACCACTGGCATACTTGCAGAGGTCAGGAGGCAAGGCAAAATTGGTATTGCTGTAGCGTCGTCGGGAATCGCTACCACACTGCTTCCGAGTGGCAAGACAGCACATGCCATGTTTAAAATTCCCATCGATTTAGAGAACGCCAAAACACCTGTTTCTGGTGTGTCACGTAACAGCGATAAGGGATACGTGCTCAAGGATTGCTCTCTGATCGTATGGGATGAGTGTACGATGGCCAGTAGGAAGGCACTTGAGGCCGTGGACAGAACCCTGCAGGATATCCGCAGGAACGAACATTTGATGGGTGGTGTCACAGTTCTGTTCAGTTGTGATTTTCGGTAAACGCTTCCCGTGGTGACGCGGGGCTCGAGGGCTGACGAGGTGAATGCTTCGTTGAAACGATCTTCGTTGTGGTCACGAGTTCGTACGCTGCGCTTGACCATTAATATGAGAGCTTGGCTTGGCGGCAATGCACGTGCTCAAGAATTCTCCGATGTCCATCTAAGTCTTGGTGAAGGCACTCTACCAGAAGAGATAGGTGGACAGGTGGTGCTTCCAGAGTCTCTCGGTAGACTGGTATCCAGCTTAGAAGAACTAATTCGCTGTGTGTACGGACATCAGTCGTATACCGCACCAGCAGAATTCTTGGGTGTGTGAGCGGGCCATTTGATGCCCAAAAATGATCAGGCTGCAGCAATTAACGAATGCATTCTCTCGGAAATTGAGGGGAATAAAGTGGTCTACACCTCGATAAACACTATTGTCGAGCAAGATGACGCCACACATTATCCCGTGGAATTTCTGAGCTCCCTGTCAGCAAGTGGACTTCCAGCGCATACCATCAAGCTGAAGGTCGGTGTCCCGATTATGCTTCTTCGGAACCTATCTCCTCCGAAGTTGTGTAACGGGAACCGCCTTAAAGTCATCTCGCTCCACAGACACACCATTGAGGCGGAAATTCTTACGGGTTGTGGCGTCGGTGAGGCAGTATTTATACCACGCATTCCCCTCATACCTCATAATTTCCCGTTCCAGTTCAAGCGCTACAGTTCCCCGTGAGTGTTTGCTTCGCGATGACCATCAATAAGTCGCAGGGGCAGATACTGAGGGCAGCGGGTGTCGACCTCAGGACGAGTTGCTTCTCACAAGGGCAACTCTACGTCGCTTGCTCCCGCGCCACCAGTCCTGACTCTCTTTACATTTTGGCTCCTGGCAGTATAATTACCAACGTAGTTTATAGAGAAGTGTTGTAAGGTATGATACCTTTGTACGTATTTTTACTCTTTTTGTCCTGGAATGTATTCCTGCATTATTTTCTCTATTTCCTTCAGTCACGTCTTATGACTGAACTCAGCAGGATTCCCATATTACTCTAGCAAGTGCTTCGCTTGCAAAAAAAACTTATATTCTAATGCTATTTTAAAAGTTGTGTACTTATAATGCTATAGCGACACTGGCATCTTAGGTATTTTTAGTGCTGTAGAGCCTTCACGCAGACGACGTCGCGGGCAGCAGCTAGTTACTTAATAAATAAACGCCGTTCTTCATGAATTATTTTCTTTCTTTCTTTAATCTCTAAACTAAAATCACAGAAAATCAATGTGAGCTGACCTTAATCTCTTCTCTCAGTAGCACAAAACCCACTGAACAAACCTGAATTGTTAAAGAGAACCTAAATTAGGTCAAAATACCGAAATTAACGTTCAACCACCTAACGAGTGATAAACTCGTATTTCAACAAAAGTTTTAGCAACAAAGTGTGAAGTCAAATTTTAGTTTTAATTGATAGCAATTAAGGTTGAATATCTGTTTTAACTTTAATCAGGATTCCGGGAAGGTAGCTGACGTCATCGTTACGGGATGTTAACCCTAAAAGGATTTACACACATTTGTGCGGGAAAGTTGGTATCATTGTTGCGGGCGAGCTGCGAGTAAATTCAGTATAACTTATGAAGTGAGGGAAACAACAAGGAAAAACAATAAAGGAATAGTTTTTTATGTTGAAAAAAAAAACATATTATTACAATGGAAACGGTAATTGCTACAAAAGTTAAAAACTGTGTTGCAGCTATCAACACCTTACTAATCATAACAAACACATTGTTCCAGAATTATTAGGCTTAAATTATCACTGAAAAAATCTAATTAGTCCGTCAGTTAGATTATCAAAAAATATTTGACCTGTATTTTTTCTTTTGTTACGTCAACCAAAATTGACGAAGATACGACGCTTTTAAAATTCTCAATCCGTCACACCTTGGTATAATTTTTAGTGCGTTCTGACGTCACGAGCCCCCACTCCCGAGTTTGGTGCGTTTTATCTTTGTCAATATTCATTGCTTTACAAAAACAAAAATACGTGTCCGTTATTTTTCAATACTTTAACTGACGGACTAAATAGGTTTTCAATTTACTGATGGTGGAAACTAGCCTATTATGACATGGTACAGGTTAGTTAAAATTAAGATCATAGCATAGTTAGCCTATAATGCTCCCACTGCAGGCCTCCTCTCTTTAAGAGGGAGTGGGCCGTAATCTACCACGCGGGCCCAGTGCGGGTTGGTTACTCATCATCTGCCTAGCCTTTTCCCATGTTGGGGTCGGGTTCCAGTCTAACCGGATGCAGCTGAATACCAGTATTTTAAATGGAGCGACTGCCTATCTGACCTACACAACCCAGTTACTGGGTAATACGATACTCCTTGGTAAGACTGGTTGTCAGACTTTCAGGCTTCTGACTACCCGTAACGACTGTCAATAATCCACGAATAACAGCTGGGACCAAAGGCTTAACGGCTTTCCGAGGCACGGAGGGGTCACGGAATGTAAATATGGCCCCCCATCAATAGACCAACCGTGGCAAGCGTAACTTAACCTGATCGATTGACCTGTGCGGCTGTTATTATTTATGAATTAAATATCGATGTGAAGAGAAATAAAGATCGTAAATATGCAAAAATAAAATAAAAAAATAAAGTAAACACATACATAGTAACATACAAACTGTGTATGGTGCAGTGTAGAGTGGTATTGTGAGTGATGATGTGAGTGAGGGTGTGTGTGAGTGCTTCGACTAGGTAAGTTTTAAGTTATCACAATTTTAACAGTTGCTTCATAAGACAGAGATTTCAACCAGTGGTTCAACTTTACTCTCAAGACGAGGAGCGGCGTTAATCAGTGCTATAGATTGAGTGGACCTTGTATATTATGAGTACAGTCTTTAGTAAACCGTGATGATAATGAAGAGTTCAAAGAAAAAAATCGACGGGTTGCACTCCGGGAGTGCCGGCAGAAGTGAAAACTTAAATATTAATGTTCTGCATTTTTGATATTTTGGAATGGTTAGAGAATAATTTTGTACGAATTGCTTTCGTTATCAGTATAAAAGTATTATTATTTATGTGGTAGGATACAATATTTATTCATTGCGCTATCGTACACAAACATGACAATTATCGAACATTCGCGCAAGCGCCTTGCGCCGCCTGCCCTCTCTCCATCCGTCTTACGAATTCTCGATCAGGTCACGTGTCCTGACGCGAGTTTAGAGATTTTTACCCATTCCAAAAAAAATACGCAGCGCCGCTAAAGAAGTTTTCACTTCAAAAATAAACTATGCATTCATGCATTCCAATAAGTAGGCAGCGACAAAGGCAAATTAGGAATCACCAGGAGAATGGACAGTATCTTCCAGTTTGTTAAACAAAAATAATGTTAATTTTCTCCGTAACCGTTCTATGTGTGTCATTGTACCTATGTAGAAAAGATAAAGAAAATTATGATTTAAAGTATGATAAAGTGTCACTATGTTTTTCTTTTTGTATATTGACACCTTCTTTTTATATATATTAATGCTATTTTTTTATCATTTAATTGTGCTTTTGTGTGGTTTTTTGTATGAACTGAATAATGTTTTATCTGCCTATGTAAAATTCCATGTAGAAGCCTAAGTTAAATTTCGAAAAACACAACAAAGAGCCCAATATTGTCTCTTTTAATTATTGTTCTTTATTGTACCCGGCAACTTTTTCTGAACATTAAAACCACCTTCATTATAAGCCACAAAATCCAGTACTTTACACTAATATTCATTGACTTATATTCAGCTACTTCCATGTTTTCTCGTAACAGTATTATGTAAATGTAGTCTGTGTTTCGCCTGTCCAAACTAGTACAATGTTGTGATCTTACGCCAAGTTTGACGCACTTATATCGTGACTATGAATACTTAATATTAGTCCCCCGCGTGTTTTGGACTATAAATCGCATGACTTCCTATGACACTTACGAGGAAAGATTTAGCTTTATTTTCTTCAGAAAAAAATAAAATACCTATTATTTTAAGCTCGACCTGAACCTACCCGGTGGCGAGGTCGTTAAAAGACGCCCATCTATAGATAATAACTACCCATCTCTCCACTAGTCCAATGCTTACTCTAGGACGAATATCCGGTGGGCTCTAAAATCCTTCCCTATCCTACGGGCACGTCTTCCCTACCATTACCGCGCCCCCGGTCTATTCCTTGATATGAAATGGTCGCTGTAGCACCATGAATATCAGGCTACAGGAGCCACTGCGAATCTTGGGGTTCATCCGATTAATCGAGTCTGATGATGATTCTGTTGAAACTTTTCGTAGGTTGTTACAAGTTATTTTATAACTTGCACCTACTTGATTTGTTAACTAGCATAAGTCAAGTGTACCTACAGATTACTACTATTTAATGTTTACATTGTTATTTGATTGAAATAAATTATTATTATTATTAAATAGCATTTCCATACATTTTGACCTCGCATGTATTACACTTTTCTATGAGACAGCAGACATCCCTGTATAGGTATAAGCATAAAAATAATGAACCTTAATTCTCTACAATCAGTTATGTAGTCAAACCCACATTAGATGCTAAAGATAACACTTAAAGTGTCGCATTGCTGAAAACTTGTTAGACCATTAACCTAAATCGATTCTCGAGACACGAACTGAATCTTTAAAGCAGCTGGTATCCGCCATATTTCTCTTTTTAATCCAAGATCGGCAATCAGTGAGGTAATTAAAATAAATAACGGGAAAGCAATTTCGCTGATTGGGCGAAATTGGATTAAAAGAGATTGGGAATATTTCTCTTCGTCTTTCTTACAACTTTAGATTATAACAGTCGTACTCACAGAAGTCATCATGTATTAATAGAACATTATCTTTTAGGCTGATGAATATAAATACAGAATTAAGATAAGTTTCCGTCCCAAATCCAAATATATGGCCTCTCAGAGAAATCTGCCGAATATTTACCGAATAGGTACTTTATAAAGGTTTCGACAATAAAAGGGAAAATATTGCCGAACTAGAAAAGATATGGATAAAGTTTTAAGGTATTTAAAGACTCCATATAAATTCCTTATCAAAAAAGTTTTAAGGTTTTTCCTTATCTACAAATTATAAACACATATCGTATCTCATTATTATTCCGTCCGCATATACAGGGTCATTTATTATTCCCGCACGAGCTTTGACCGCATTGCCAAGCGCCGGCGCTATTTCTTTTAGATCATCCTGTGTGTGATCTTTAAATCGGATGAATCAATCTTTTGCAGGATCTCATTTGTACGGATTTATTTTGAAACGAATGCTTTTGGAAATAGTTGCATGTTTTATATACTGTTTTTTCTTAGCTTTTAAGTAAAACAAAGACGCTGCAGTCTGTCATGTTTTGGGCGACAATTTTCTCCACAATCATTGATATTACTGTCACTGAAAATAAAAGGAATAACTACTTAGTTTATTCTCAATATTATTTTAGTGGTCTCTATTATTATTCAACCACGCTCTTGCAACTCTGGTAAAAGGAATCACTTTAGAAGAAGCAGTACCAGCGGAAGCATTAAGTAATTAATGTTTGCAACACATTATTTAGTGTTTCTTTGTTTATTGTGTTAACATCTTCTTATCTAATATATAAAATTCTCGTGTCGCGGTGTTTGTGGTTAAACTCCTCCGAAACGGCTGGACCGATTTGTATGAAATTTTGTGTGCATATCGGGTAAGTCTGAGAATTGGCCAACATTTATTTTTCATACCCCTTTTTTTTTGCAAAAAGACGTTTGCGGAGTCAGCTATCTAATATATAAAATTCTCGTGTCGCGGTGTTTGTGGTTAAACTCCTCCGAAACGGCTGGACCGATTTGTATGAAATTTTGTGTGCATATCGGGTAGGTCTGATAATAGGCTACTATCTATTTTTTTTTTTTGCAAAACGACATTTGCGGGTTCAGCTAGTAAATAAATAAATAAATCGTTGACTTAGAGCGCAGGAAATTAACACAGAACGACTAAAGGTGCTACCACCATACGTATTTATTTCTACAGCTCAGAAATAATAGCGGTGTGTTCTATCTTCAAGGACGAACGTGTTGGCCGAGTGGTTAGGGCCTCGCCTCTAACGCGCAAGGCGGTTGGTTCAAATCCGAGCAAGTAAGAAGAAGAGTTTATCTTGGACATTATTGACTTACGTGAAAGAAAAAGCATCGTAAGGAAATCTGGACTTATATACAGTTATTATACATCTGAAATCACCATCCCATGTTGAACGAGTGTGGTGATTAATGCCTTTGTGCCTTGTCTGTGTGGGAAGACGCCTTTGACTTGGAGTAGGACACTAATAGCATAGCCAGGCCTCCTCACGGTGACATAGAGTGGGCCGTACGTGAGCCCAGTGTGGGTTGGTAAACATGTCTTCGAATTTTTGGTTCTGGGACATTTCTCATTCACCGTTTTGAGAGCAGTGGTATGAAATAATTTACACAAAGCATAGTACCTGTCTCGGTTTTACAACTCGTAAATCACGGCCATTACAACTGCTCTCAAATACTAATAGACTGGCATCATAATTATCTTGAAGGCCAGAAATTACATGACATATTTCCTGTGTGTTTCGGTGACAGAAGCAATATAAAACTCAAACTTGGTATTACAATCTAGACAGTTCCTCGCAGAGAAACAGATGGTACTGTATTTTATAAAGCTAGCGTTGTAAACAAAATTTAAATCGAATGTCAAACATTGCAATATACCCGAGCAGCCGATACAGCTTTCGATTTCATTTCCTACGCTTGATCTAGCTTGGTTTATATTTTTGTTATTTTTCATATAAGTTTTTAGATCGTATGAGAGGAAACTGTGAACTGTATAGTGTCTGAAAGCGAAACATACTAAGCTACTACTAAGATCCTGTGAGTTTGTTTGATTTTTCGGAAAGGAATATACAGGCTTGCAGGGACGTCGACCCGCAGCCTATTACTGGATTCGTTGGTTATATTATTTAAAAAAAAATAATTGGCTGTTCCATACATTTTGACCTCATAGGAAACACCATATTACTTATTTAATATCCGACGATTTTTTTTATGGTTGCCCGTGGTTAAATAATAACAGCCGCAGAGGTCGATCGATCAGGTTAAGCTACGCTTGCCGTGAATGGATGACCATCTTTACATACCGCGACCATTCCGTGCCTCGGAAAGCACGATAAGCCGTTGGCCCCACGTTATGTAAGTGTCATGCAAGAAAGATGAAGAAATTAGACAGCAACATCCATAAATGTGCTATCATTTACCTACTCAGTATTCAAATGAATCCATCAAGGATGTTGAATTTATTAGTTCACTACTTTCTTTTCCCTTTGACCACCCCGTCGCATCGCATCGCCTGCCCGCGCTATTACTTCGTTTTCTCCGACTTTTTTGTTTTTCCTCTGCTACTAGCGTGATTTTAAATAGCATAGAGCCTTCTTAAAAAATTGGGCTATCAAATGCAAATATTTTTTCGGCACAGCAGTAGATTTTTACGGAGTCTTTAAACATGAACACATAATCAATTAATCACCAAATATCAACACACTGGTTATTGTTCGCAATAAGATCAATAAATCTGTAACAGAACCTGATTTTAAAACACTCTCCACTAAGTTTTATTTTCTTCATAAAATTATTTATTTCATAAAAGAAGGAACAGTATTTGACCTCGCTTTTAGGAACATAATGAAGATTGATGAAGGTGTAAAAAATATGGTTTTCATTAGGTACTCCGAGTAAGCCAGGTGCTTATTTTTTTCTCCGCCTTAATTTTATATTGCTGGCCGTTTAGCCGATTGCAGAAAAGGGAATGTAGTCCGTAGCGTGATGAAAATTACAATTGCTTAATGCTAGGTTTATATTAGTACGCTAGGTATCTAAAACGTTAAATATAATAAAATTAAAAGAAACAAGAACTTAGGTATAAAAGTTAGTTAAACGATCGCTTACCAAAAAAAAACAAATACTAACAAATGGTTTATTAATGCCAATAAACGCTTTTGAGTGCAACAGTAAATAATTTTAAAGATACCTAACTCTTGAACAATGTTTTGTACGTATCTACGGCTCAGGGGGTCTACTCAGCAGCGGGATTGTCCGAAAGGGTTACCGCTACCCCGGAACACAAAGGGCTAAGGAAGGAACACCGGTGGGTTTTAGTCAGTAAGAGTCTGACACTCCCTTCTGCTCCACCCAGAGCGGGAGGGGTCATTTGATGATTTCCCATCCACAAAAAAAAAAAGGGGGTCTACTCTCTAACCGTAGTCCGTAGTTTTGGCCGAAATTACGGGAGAAGATCTACTACATAGCACACAGGCTACGGACACGAACTCAGCGGGAGCAGCGTGGCGGCGGCGGCGGCGCGGGCAGCGGCACGTTTCAATGCATAGATTTATACGGAACTGGCCTCGAAGGCAACGGTGCGGAGAGCGACGTACGAGTGATGCTCACCAGTCTAGCAGTGCCCGCGCGTCTGCATTGACGTAGTGTTGTGAATTTTATTCTTAGCTTTGTAACGACCGACGTTTCTAAATGCTGTATCAAAAAGATGTTGTCGTCACTGTTTAGACATTTCGTTCGCGAAGAAAGACACTAATTTCTCATAACACAATACTATGCTACTCTAGCGCCGCGCGATCTGCCCGCTGCCTTCGAGACCGGGTCTGCGTTGTCGCTCCGCCGCTCACTACGCCGCCAGCGCCGCCGCCCCACAATCGCTGGATTCGAGACTGAGACCATAAGACATAAGATTAGTTCGAGGCCTGAACTAATAATAAATGACAACACGTTTTTACAGTTGCCTCAACTCCCGATGTGTTTTTGCCAGGATGGCGGGATCAGCTGGACTCTTTCAACAAGAACTGGTCCTTAGCACCTTTAAACAGAGAGAAGTGCAAAAAAAGTAGGGAGGCTTTTGTCCTGCAGTGGGACATCACAGGCTCTTAATAATAACTACTTGTTTTGAGAAACCAAATACTTTCCTTCGGGCCAGTATCTTCGTTGACGAACCTAGAGAGTCGTCATCATCATCTACCTAGCCTTTTCCCTACTATGTTGGGGTCGGCTTCCAGTCTAACCGGATGCAGCTGAATACCAGTATTTTACATGGAGCGACTGCCTGTCTGACCTCCACAACCCAGTTACTCTGTAATACGATATCCCTTGGTAAGACTGGTTGTCACACTTTCGGGCTGTCGACTACCCGTACCGACTGTCAAAGATCCACGAATGATAGCCGAGGCCAACGGCTTATCGTGCTTTCCGAGGCACCAAGGGGTCTCGGTATGTAAAGATGGTCACCCATCCACAGACCAACTGCGCGCAGCGTAGTTTAACCTGATCGATCGACCTGTGCGGGTGTTATTATTTAGCCACGGGCCCCTCACACACCCCAAAACTATGCACCTTTACACTAAGCACTTAAAACAACACAACAAAGAGTTTAAATACCTATACGCATTGAGCTATATAACTAGAGAGCAAACCTCAATAAAATGTGTCAAAAAAGTGTAGCCACTTTATAAACGCGACGACGTAGCTTTGAAACCACTAAACATTTAAAAGTAAACATATATCTGTCTCACTTACACACGTCGTAAGAATAATACCGTCGCTTAGATTAGACAAAGACCGCATTATAAACATGCAATGACAGGATGGGGTTGCCTACCCATGCGAAATTTTACCCAACATTTTAAGCCATAAAAAGCGTTTTAGGTTAAGTTAAATTATTTTTTAAATATTTGAACTATGTATTTCTTATTGGATGTGTAATAGAAGTTTATAAATAATGAAAATAACTAAGACATTTTCTTTTTAATATTTTTCTTTATTATTAATGAAATTGAATGATTTAGTAGGTAGCCAGTCAGTCTCTTTTCTCAGCAATCGGATTATTTCCACCCATTTTTCACGGTGTGCTGCATCTTTAGACACCCTGCTACGTTGTTATTATTAAAAAATATTTAAAATCACTTATTCCATAAATTAAAGACTCTCACTAATGTGGGAAACTAAAACTAAGTTTTTAATCGTAACACTGAACCTAATTTACAAAATTCTACATTTTATTGCGTTTTTACGTTGATATAAACAAAGGGACAATTAATTTACGTGTGGAAAGTAATTCCGGTTAATTTATTATGTTTTTGTGATCTTGAATCGCACTCTTTCGCGATATTTTTTGTCGCATGTCACTCGGTTGACTTCGGTTGGCGTCACACAGAGCACTAAACTGACGTCAGCTACGCTGATGGCTGTGGCCATCAGCCTAGTGGCAACGCCTTGGTTCGGTAATTGCTAATCTAGTGTAACATATATATCAATGCCTATACGCCAAAAAAATGTCGTCCAAATATTAATGCCGCCACAACTGTACCACTCAAAAAATATAATCCAATTTTTCAGCGAATACGTCAAACCCACAGTTGAAACAAACAGCTGGTTACCGCATACCGGGTCGGGTATCGTTCCGGGTACAGCGAGTACAACGGGTACATAAACAAAGGATCACTATTCCATTATCGGGGATTACGGCCGGCCAGGCTACCGACCGCGATATGATTGAACATTGTGCTTTGTTCAGAGGTGAAAGAGGGAGAATGTTTCTGTATTTACTTTATATTGTTCACGGTTTTTGGTAAAAATTGGCCATTTTTAGGGTTCCGTACCCAAAGGGTAAAACGGACCCTATTACTAAGACTCCGTTGTCCGTACGTCTGTCTGTCTGTCCGCCTGTCACCAGGCTGTATCTCATGAACCGTGATAGTTAGACAGTTGAAATTTTCACGGATGATGTATTTCTTTTGCCGCTATAACAATAAATACTAAAAATCAGAATAAAATAAATATTTAAGGGGGGCTCCCATATAACAAACGTGATTTTTTTTGCTCGATATTGATAACGGCAACACTAGACGCTTGAAATATTTAGCTATATAATCACTTTAAAAATAAATAATTAAATTAAAATAAAACAAATATTTAAGGGGGCTCCCATACAACAGACATGATTTTTGCCGTTTTTATAGATAATGGTACGGAACCCTTCGTGCGCGAATCCTACTCGCACTTGGCCGGTTTCTATCATCTTGAACAGCAACAGCCTAGAGTTAAATAAAAGATCAAAATCCTTTTAATTGCATTATTAACGTAGTATAAAACGGGCCCACATAACCAGTATTTATACTACCAGCGGGGTAGGTGTATAACAGACTATCAGTAAAAATGGCTTTTATTTTGACAGTTTGTAACAAATCTACTAACCTAACAAAATAAAAGGGTATGAAGTAAATTTGAACAATATAATTAGAGATAAAAATACATAAATGATTAAAAAAGATACCAATATCACTCAGTAGAAAGAAGAGAGGTTTTTGTAGTCGCAGTCCGTTTTTCTTTTTTCAAGTGCGAAGTCACAGGTCACAGTAGTGATAGATAGTGGAGAATAGATGAAGAGAAGATGGTCCTCTGGACTTCAGCGTAGTCACTCCGTCAAGATATGAAGTCAAAATAGTAGTTTAGTTAAGTTTAGTTGAGGCTTGACTTCTGTTGTACTTTTCCTTTAGTAATTGGACGTGGTCTGTAGCGGAGATGTTTCTTTGAGTGAAACCAGAGCAGAAATCATCACAATAATGTGTCAGAGGTCCTTTTATATGAGTCTCCCATTTGTTTTTTTCATCTTCACTTCTTTTAGTTCTTTCGAAAATTGAAGTTTTCTTCATAACATATGCTCCTGTCATGAGCTTGAAGCGGCCAGAAATATTTGTTTAAAAACCTCTTTGATGAATACTGAGAGAGTGTTAATTATTTTTATGAATTTAAATTAGGATACAGTTATTCAATAAACAGTCACAATTATCTATAAAATACAATATTTGAGCTAACATAAACATAAAAATAATTTAAAATTATACAAATCAAAAGCAACCTTCATGGACTAAGCCAGTAAGAAATTATGAGAGAAAATTTACAGAAAAAAGTAATAGCAGTTTGACAGCCTGACGTAAATGTCATAACAATGAAAACTATAGAAATATTTAATTTGGTAAATAAATAAGGAAATGAATCGTTTTAGGCCGATTCGCAAAATAAAATGTAAACCTGATAAAAGAGTATGATGAATAAATGTGAATGTATGTAAAGTGTAAGTATATACATAGGTCTGTAGTAGGTAGATGCTATATTTCCCCATCGACCCCGAGAAAATTTTTGGTCTAGAACAAAAATTTTGTAAAGGTTAAAAATAAGTCCTTGATCTAACACACAACCTCTTCCATGCTTTCGTCGAACACTCCCATTCAATCACACATAGGAGATATGGTTCACATTTAATGACGCATACTCCAAGAAGGAAATATTTATTTATAATTACGAAGGCTTATTTTTTTTAATTAGGTGTCGTAACCCGCACCTGTTTGAAAACCCAATTAGAAAGAGAGCATTAGGGCTTTTTTAACGAGTTGCTTATCCGCTCGAAAGGTTCAAGGTTTAAGAAAAACCTCCAGTTGAGAGAAAACTCAAGTTAGTTTTGAGTTTAAGAATCACCCAAGTTTAAGAAAAACTTTGAGAGAACTCAAATTTGAGTCCTAGTTTAAGAAAAGCTCAAGTGAAAGAATTAGAGGGTTTAAGAAAACCTCTAAAAAAAAATTTGCATTAGGGGCTTATTTAATGAGTTGCTACCGCTCCGAAAACAAGGCATTAGGGGCTTATTTTGTGAGTTGCTACCGCTCAAAAAGAGAAAGATGGAATAAGATTTTACCAAATAGGTTTTAAAGGAGAGCTGAGTGTTTTAATGTTGATGAGTGAAATGATAAGTTTAAAATGATTCAGTAAGTTTAAGATAATATCTTCAGAGAAAAATATTTCTAAAAATTCTAGTCATTGGTTTAAAGAGAGAGTTTTTACCAGAAAACAGTTTTTATTAAGAAGAACAGAAAAATCCTATCAAATTAAATGGTTTAGATATAATTTAAATCGAAAAGGTAATTCCAGAAGTTTTTATACTAGAGATAGTATTTTTTAGAATTTTGAAAAGAGTCGAGCCCACGCTATAATCATTATTATAGGAGGAAATAACCAAGGAAAACATCCTAGTTTTTTTTTTGTTAGAAAGGTTTAGATATAATTTTTAAATCGAAAAGGCAATTCCAAAAGTTTCTATACTAGAGGTAGTATTTTTTTTTGAATTTTGAAAAGAAAACAATTCCTACAAGGAATTGATCCAATCAACTACAATAGTTGATGAACACAAATTAGTCATCAAAGAGAAAAATAAGTCAGTTAAATAAGAAAGGTTAGGCAACATACCTAAAAGCACTTTCTTAAAATTATCTGAAAAGAACAGATAAAAAGAGAAATTAAAATAATCTTCTGAATGGTTTAACAACCAAAAAAAAAAAAAAATCTAGTTTTAAGAGAATTATTTACATAATTATATACATTATATTTTAAAATCTTTAATATGCCATTTAGCTTGGTTGCCATTAGGATCCTCTAGTATATAAACTAATGGGGATAATTTCTGCAACACAGTGGACTTTACATATTTTGGCGCTAATTTTGCGCTGAAATAAGTCCCAGCCTGACTATTTACATAGTTTCTTCTCCAGACTATATCTCCCACGTTATATTCTTTAAAGGAACGACTTTCGTTGTAACTTGAAGTGTTACGAGCATGAGCAATATGGAGGGCTATCTGAACTTTATCAAAAGTTGCAGACAATAAACCTATGTTAGTAGCATAGATGTCCCTAGGTAGAAACACGATTTCATCAAGATTATTAGTTGGCGTATAAAGTGAGCCAGAAGTAACTGTTTCACGTCCAAAGAGTAAAAAGTTAGGAGTGAAACCAGTAGTAGTATTAGTTGTACTATTCATAGCGTATTGGACTTTAGGAAGATGGGTGTCCCAAGATCTATGGTCTTCACCAACCAAAGATGACAAAGCTGTGATTATAGTACGATTGTATCTTTCAGTGGGATTAACCTGAGGGCAGTAGTTAGGAGAGAAAGATACGTATGGTATATTATATCTGCCCAGAAAGTTTCTAAATTCATGGGATTGGAATTGCGATCCATTGTCCATAATAATAGTCTGAGGTACTCCATGAACTAGAAAAACAAAATTTTCTAAGTTAGAGATGACATTAGCGCTAGTAGCTCGTTTTAGTGGAAAGATCAGGGAATATTTAGTGAAACAACAGTTAACCACTAAGATGAATTGATTTCTACGTCTAGTCATAGGTAGAGGACCCATTAGATCCAAAGAAATTGTTTGAAAAGGCCTGGAACAAATTTTTGGTTTACCCATAAGGCCAAAGGGAGAGTGATTTGCGTGTTTGTAAGTTAAGCAATTATCACAGCTAGAAATTATTTTAGCGATATCCTTAAACATAGCTGGCCAGTAATAAAGAAGTGATAATTTTTTATAAGTTTTAAAAATTCCTAAATGTGGTTGATCTGGGAATCCATGGCTATCTTTGATAAGGGTTTCCCGGAGATTAGGATGAGGAACTTCTTTCCACGCGAAATCTTCAGATAAAGCGTAAGGAGATAGAGTATAGCGGAATAATTTATTTTCGCGAATAGTATAATTGGGATATTGATCAGGATTGTTACGGCATTCCAAAAGTAGTTTGTTATATTGTTCCAATGCTGGAGATACGGGTTGAGAATTAAGTGAGATAGGATTAACACCAAGTGGACATGTAGAATTACGAGAGAGTAAATCAGGAACTAAATTGTCTTTACCTCTTTTGTGTTTTAGAATAAAATTAAAAGATGACAACCTCAGAGCCCACCGCGCGAGCCTACCGGATGGATTGGATAAGTTTAGAAACCATTTAAGTGCTGCGTGATCCGTATAAACAGTGAACTGTTTACCATTATCGATATAACAACGCCAATGTTCTAAAGCTGTAATTACCGCAAGAGTTTCTCTTTCTGTAGTTGAGTAATTGCGCTCATTTTTATTGAAAGATTTGCTCATATAGGCTATAACTACTTCTTTATCATCCTTAGTTTGGGTCAACATACCACCGATGCCAAAGTTAGAAGCATCACAATGTACAGAGAAAGGAAGATCATAGTTAGGACAAGCTAGTATAGGAGTAGTAGTAAGAGCTTCTTTTAATTTATTAAAAGCTAGAGTAGCATCATTATCCCAACTGAATTTCGGGGCGTTTTTACCGGAAGAAGTTAATTTATTAAGTGGAGTTGCAATTGTGCTGAAGTTAGGAATGAAACGACGAAACCAGCTACAAGTTCCAATAAATTTTCTCACTTCTTTACGAGTAGTGGGAATAGGAAATTCGAGTATTGATTTAATTTTAGCCGGATCTGAGCGTAAACCGTTTTCATCTACAATGAAACCTAAGTATTTTAGTTCATTTTTAAAGAATTGACTTTTATCGAAATTAATAGTCAAATTAGCAAACGTTAATTTCTCAAGAACTTTAACTAGATAAGAGATATGCTCTTCAAATGATTCAGAAACGATTATTATATCATCAAGATAACAAAAGACTTTATTGTCAAATTCAGGAGTAAAAAGCATGTCCATAAGTCTTTGCTGAGTAGCCGGAGCATTAGTTAAACCAAAAGGCATCATTACAAAACGATACATGCCTCGACCAGGAACATAAAAAGCCGTTTTATCTTTATCTGCTTCTTTCAGAGGAATCTCCCAAAATGCTTTAGCAATATCGATGCTAGAAAGAAATTTAGCGTTTTTAAGATTATCTAAAATTTCATTAACAAATGGAAGGCTGTACGCGTCTCTACGAGTAACTGAATTTAATTTACGACTATCTACACAGAAACGCCATTCGCCATTCTTTTTAGGTGTAATGATAACCGGAGAAAGCCAAGGACTTTCGCATTTTTCAATAACACCCCATTCTAACATTTTATCAACTTCCATAATGAGAGCTTTTTGTTTTTCAGGAGAAAGACGGTAACAACGTTGTTTAATAGGAGGTGTATCCCCAGTATCAATATGGTGACTAATAAGATGAGTGCGGCCCAGTATTCCTCTACTTTCAAATGATATAGCTTTAAATCGATTAATCATGTCATCAGCGATAGTTTTTTGCTCTAAAGTGAGATGATTATAAGGAAGTACTTGTTTTGTAGTTTCAGTAACTACTGAACATTTAGTATTTACTTTAAAAGCCGAGGAAAGTATATGTGGAATAAGATTAAATTTTTTCCAAAAGTCGACTCCCAGGATAATTGAAGGAGATATATCTGGGAACACGAAGGCTTGGATTAGATGAGTTTGATTATTGTATTTAATCGGAATGTCAATTGAGCCAAGGGATTTACTTTTATGATTACTGGCAGTAGTAATTGTCATTGAAAATGACTTGGATAACGTGAAGCCTAATTTTAAGATTTCTAGATGGGAGTTATTACCAAGTATTGTAATAGAACTACCGCTATCTAGTAAGCCGGAAAATATTTTGTCATTTATAGCAATATCAATAAAAGGACGATTAAAATCTTTTTCAGTATCGTATATTGAAGTGGTTTTGTAACAATGAAAGAAATTTTTAATGGTTTGTAACCAATCATGCCAGTCTGATTGATTAAAGTTTTTATTACCCAAGTCATTATCTAGTTTTTTGGATTGTTAGTTTTATTACAAATAGGGCAATCAGTAGATTTAACATCTTTTAAACCACATTTAAAACAAATTAATGTACGAGGTTGCGAACAATTAGTTAATGTATGACCATTAGTACGGCAGCGTACACAAAAAGCATTATTATTAATTTTATTAATAGTATTAACTCGAGGTTTATTGTTAAATCGATTAAAATTTGTTCTAGGAGAAAACGCGTTAGAGGTTGAGGGCTTTGACGTTAGATTAGAAGATTTATAGTTAAATTCGACAGTTAAAGGATTATTTGTAGTTTCAGGTTCGCGGAAACGTTTCTCTTTGTCTAGGAATTCTTCATATTTTTGACAACATGAAATAAGCGCAAGAATAGAATTAATATTATTATTCGCGATATAAGGTGAGTAACAAGGTCGGATGTTACGAATAATGATTTGAAGTTTTTTAGTTTCCGATAATTTTTCAGAAAGTCTGGAAAACATGCCAGTCAGTATGGAAACAAAAATAACTATAGGTTCATCCTTGCCTTGAGTTCGGCTATTAATTGCTTCTAATAATTTATGGTCATAGTCAAAACCGCCAAAGTCTGTAACCAAACCTTCACAAAGTTCGTCCCATGATAACAAAGAGTCACGTTTAAAACGGTACCAGTGTAAAGCGTTGTCGGTAAGTAATTCGAAAGCATGATCTAATAATTTGTTTGAAGAAATATTCCTAGAAATACTAAATTCCTGGATTTTCTGGATAAATGAACGTGGACAAGAGTTTCCGTCGTATTTAATTCGTTTTAATTCGTTAAGGGAATTATAGGAAATTGAGTTTAGAGGTTGAGACTGAATATCGGGGAGTATAGTATGAAACATAGTACTATCATTAGGGCTATTAGGAGTAGCAGAGGGACGATTGACTAATATAGATTGAGGGTTGATGTCATTGGAAACAGTTGTTAAAGAAATAAATTTTGATTCTAAGGTGAAAAATCTCTCTTTAGTTTGAGCTAAACGATTTACCTCCGAGGGATCTGAATCAGTATCAATCCTCTCTATTCGATGAAATACATGATTAATAAAAGTTTTAATTTTTTTGTTGAATCTATGGTTACCCTGTTCTAACAATAGTAGTTTTGATTCAATATAATTTAGTGAAGTGGTAAGTTCGTCCAAATCAGTTTTAACTTCCAATATTGAATCTAAAATATCTTCAGAGGGAGTATGAGGTGCGAGTTGAAGAATTTGTTTTTTAAGTTGTATTACTGTATTTTTTGGTTCCTCTAATCTAATTTTTATTTCATACTCAAGCTCAGCTTTGTTTAGAAGTTCAAAGAAAATAGTCCTATCCATAATTAAAAATTAATGTTAAATGAGGATAAAATAGTGTTAAAGGGAGGTAGATGATTAGAGTGCTAAAGACGACTCGGAGTGAGTGCTAAAGACGAGTTTAAGACTCGACTACTCGAGAGTATTTAAGAGGACTCGGGAGTTTAAGAGGACCCAAGAGTGTTTAATTTAGGGAGAGTGAATCGTATGATACATGTGTTGTGTGTATGTAGAATAGTGAAGTATTTGTTAAAGTGTTATAAGTTTAAGATTGTATAAACTACCACAGGATATTGTCCTGTAGTTGTCGTGGAGTGTACCAGTCCTCAACTTGTAAATGACCACAAGTGGTTTTAAGAACACTTACAAGCAAAGACTGGGTACGATTACCAGTGGGTAAACGTAGTGGTGTGCAAGTGTGTGGGGTGCAGAGTAGTGAGGTATAAGTAGAGAGTTATGTGTAAGTGGTAACGACTACAGGATATTCTCCTATAGTACGTCGTAGAGTAAGCCAAACCCAACTTGCAAGTGACCACGAATGGTTTTAAGAACACTTCCAAGCGAAGAATGGATGCCAATTACCAGTGGGTAAAGGAATGTGTGTGGGGGTGTAGTATAAGTGAAGTATGAAGATGTGTTGAGTAAAGGAGTCTTCAAGAGGAGTGCTGAGGGCCTGAGGAGGAAAAATTAGATATTAAAAATTTGAAAGAACTAGCTATTTTACATTGGGCGCCAAACTGTAACAAATCTACTAACCTAACAAAATAAAAGGGTATGAAGTAAATTTGAACAATATAATTAGAGATAAAAATACATAAATGATTAAAAAAGATACCAATATCACTCAGTAGAAAGAAGAGAGGTTTTTGTAGTCGCAGTCCGTTTTTCTTTTTTCAAGTGCGAAGTCACAGGTCACAGTAGTGATAGATAGTGGAGAATAGATGAAGAGAAGATGGTCCTCTGGACTTCAGCGTAGTCACTCCGTCAAGATATGAAGTCAAAATAGTAGTTTAGTTAAGTTTAGTTGAGGCTTGACTTCTGTTGTACTTTTCCTTTAGTAATTGGACGTGGTCTGTAGCGGAGATGTTTCTTTGAGTGAAACCAGAGCAGAAATCATCACAATAATGTGTCAGAGGTCCTTTTATATGAGTCTCCCATTTGTTTTTTTCATCTTCACTTCTTTTAGTTCTTTCGAAAATTGAAGTTTTCTTCATAACATATGCTCCTGTCATGAGCTTGAAGCGGCCAGAAATATTTGTTTAAAAACCTCTTTGATGAATACTGAGAGAGTGTTAATTATTTTTATGAATTTAAATTAGGATACAGTTATTCAATAAACAGTCACAATTATCTATAAAATACAATATTTGAGCTAACATAAACATAAAAATAATTTAAAATTATACAAATCAAAAGCAACCTTCATGGACTAAGCCAGTAAGAAATTATGAGAGAAAATTTACAGAAAAAAGTAATAGCAGTTTGACAGCCTGACGTAAATGTCATAACAATGAAAACTATAGAAATATTTAATTTGGTAAATAAATAAGGAAATGAATCGTTTTAGGCCGATTCGCAAAATAAAATGTAAACCTGATAAAAGAGTATGATGAATAAATGTGAATGTATGTAAAGTGTAAGTATATACATAGGTCTGTAGTAGGTAGATGCTATAAGTTCAACAACATTCATTGCGTTCTTTACGTTGCTGAGCAGACAATTTTTTCGAGCATATGGAGCAATGGATTAGCAATATCTTTCAAAATGATTCGGATTTAGATTACGCAATGAGGATGCTGAGGGCACAGAAAAGTGGTTGCTTTCAAATCGTTTCGTATTTCTTCAACGACTTCTAACAGGAATGAAACAAGCTTTTTGGTAGCCTATGTCAATCAAATAAATTTTTGACTATTCCATCATCCTTACTGATACTTAAAATGTCACGTTGTGTAAGCCAAAGTTTAACAAAAATTTAACCCACGTTTTCCTTACCAAAAAGATATTAATTTTCCATGGACCGTCCATAGATCTAATTGAAGATGACTTACATCAGTAAAATGGGCACTAGCGTGTTTAAAATTAAATTTATTCAGTTTTTAAACAACAATGATCCATATTACATTAGTGAGTTAGGTACAAAAACGTTAAAAAAAGTTTTCGTAAGTGAAAACATCTTAGACTGGATTTAGTGTGTTACGCTGACATCGGTCGTGTAACGTCGATCACGCGTACTACAAAGCTGACGATAAACGGACGTGTGAATCCATATAAATCGGTACACGACCGATGTCAGCGCTGACCGTGAGTCGAGCACTAAATCCAGCCTTTAGTCACGCTTTAGGTCTGATAAAATTATGGTGTGATGCATTTAGCTAAAACAATTTACTAGATTTTGCAAAGTATTATTTACGTAGTTATGCAGTTCAAAACCAGATCCAAACACTATCACAAAGCGAACTAGCATAAACTAAAATAGGAATAGACAAGCCACAGTGACCGTGTGTCTGATTAGCTTTGGGGGGCCATGGCCACACAGTGGCGTGCAGTGGCGCTCAGCTTTGCGGTGAAGTCACAGGCTGACCTCAAAGGACATTTATGTTGCAGCTGAATATATTTGGTTTTGACAATATTGGTGGTGCTTTTGGTCGCATATCAAAGATTTTGTCTGTTAGAACTAATACAGAAAAACATCAAAGCCGCAATAGCCGAATAGCTATTGGTTGTACTGGGGGTAATTGCGTAATACACTAACTTTTCTGGTTCTAGGACATGCCAGTTTCCTCACGATGTTTTCTTTCACCGTTATGAGAACAGTATTCATTACTAGCATGAAATCATGCTATTGTTGAGCAAATATTATGTACTTGGTAGCGTGTGTGTTAAGCATTGCTACTAACAAGCATGCTTATGCTAATTTGTACCAGAAAAGAGCATGCTAGTTTTTATAGAGACTCGTAGGCTATTTGCTCTGAAGTACACCCACATTTCGCCAGATATGTTTAAGTCCCATCTAATAGATCGCGAGTCGGATTCCGTACCAAAATGATAAAACGGAACCCTTATGGTGTGACTCAGTCTGTCTGTCTGTCCGTCTGTCACAGCTGGATATCTCATGAACTACTAATGCTATCAACTTGAAAGGAATAGTTTTAGATGACGTTTGCCCAACTATTTTGCAAACAAGAAAGAAATAAAAATATAATACATTTTTTTGTAACAGTGACTGAAAAGGGTTCTGAAAAATTCGAAGTAAGGCTACTAGGACATGTGGGGTATCATATGAAAGAGCGCAGTTCGCACATTCTCAAACATTTTTTCTTTAGGTCGCACAGTTTTCGACTTTTAATGAAAAATGTAAAAAAAATACCGTTCCCACCCCCCCTCCCCCCCTATCTCCGAAGTTTGCACTGAGAAAAATCTGAAATTATTCTATGTGATAGAAATGTATGTAAAGATACAGGAAAAATAAAATCAGAAATCATCAAAAATTACATTAGTTTCACTATCGGCCGAGAGATGGCGCTGACCAAAAACTAAAATATTCTACACCGCAGTGTTAAAATTCTCTGACGATTATAGGCCTCGCCGATGAAAATTTTAAAACATTTCACGTTTCACAATACGGAACCTTCGGTGCGCGAGTCTGACTCGCTCTTGACCGGTTTTTTTAATAACCAGTATTGCAGGGGGGTTCAAAATTATGTACTGACTCCATGCTAACACCCCCCTGATACTATGAACGAAACCAGCACCACACCGGTAGCTCGTATCAATAAGCCAGGCCGTCACACTTACAAGTATTAGTCCTTAACTTGAAAACTACTGCGTCGACTTTGATGAAACTTACACTGTTCCATAAGTCGAAGTAAACAAACGCCAATAAAAAAATGGCCACAATCCGATTAATAGTTGCGGAGAAACGAGTGGATAAACATACATACCTACATTTGTAAAAGAAGATGTTCCAAAATGTATGGAGCCTGGGCCAGGTCCTTGTACACTATACTTAAAAATAGGGAAATTCATTTGAAACAGTTCTCGACTGTCCAATTGCTTTAAAATAGCTTGGTTTTCTGGTAAACAGAAGAAATTACACTTGAAATTGCAACACACAAAAAACAACCCGTCATGGCGCTGAGCTATCATTTTGATTGATTAATGACGTTTGACATGTTTTGTTTATTTCGACGCTAGACGAAAGTGACTGAAATGACACTGTTGTGACAACTGACAGTTCTCTTTTTACGATCAATGGTCGATCTATAGTTTACTGTCATTGTTTTTAAGCACTGAGTAACTAAATCTGTGAGACGCCATGTTGAAAGTCGATAAAATTAATTGATAGATATCAGTTCACTACCACAACAGTACACATTTAATTGAATTATCTGTATTTTTCCCGAATTCTACGGATTTTTCTCTTTTTAGGGTTCCGCACCTAATAAGGAAAAAACGGAACCCTTATAGGATCACTTCGTTGTCCGTCCGTCCGTCCGTCCGTCCGTCCGTCCGTCCGTCCGTCCGTCTGTCAAGACCGTTTTTCTCAGGAACGCGTGGAGGTATCAAGCTGAAATTTATATCTAATACTCAGATCTACTGTCCCTTGGAGCTGTGAAAAAATCAAACTTCTAAGCCAAAGCAATCAAAAGATACAGCCGTTTATGCCACAAATTTCCGCAAATTTTCGAAACTCGCACGGGAATCAAAACCTACAGGGTACTTCCCGTGAGCTTAGAATATTGAAATTTGGTACGAAGTAACGTCTTATAGTACAGATAAAGGAAAAATTGCGAAAACCGTAAATTTTTAGTTACATCATATAATAAAAAATATTTTTGAAAATTTTAAAGTTACTACTTCTTTCTCATGAACGTGTAGAGGTATTAAATTGATATTCATATTAAATACTCAAATCTGTAATACCTTTAAGCTGTAACAAAATCAAACTTTTATGTCAACGCAATCAAAAGAAGTAGCAATTTAAGCCGCATATTTTCAAACTCGCAACTACTCGCGAGGGAATCAAAACCTACAGGGTACTTTCCGTGAACTTAGAATCTTGAAATTTGGTACGAAGTAACGTCTTATAGTACAGATAAAGGAAAAATTGCGAAAACCATAAATTTTTAGTTACATCATATAATGAAAAATATTTTTGAAAATTTTATAGTTATTACTTTTTTTCTCATGAACGCGTAGAGGTATTAAATTGAAATTCATAACAAATACTCAAATCTATAATACCTTTAAGCTGTAACAAATTCAAACTTTTATGTCAACGCAATCAAAAGATATAGCAATTTAAGCCGCATATTTTCAAACTCGCAACTACTCGCGAGGGAATCAAAACCTAAAGGGTAGTTCCAGTCGATCTAGAATCTTGAAATTTAGAATGAAGCAATGTTTAATAGCACATAAAAAGGGAAAACTCCGAAAACCTTAAATTTTTAGTTACATCACATATTTTTTTTTCAAATAATTGTAAATAGAATTTCCACATAATTTTCATCACCAATAAACACTAGCACTACACGAAGTAGTACAACTATAAATAATGGTTTTTCGAACTTCAATGTTCAATGTGGTACTATTCATACCTTTTTCAGTCACCATTTACAGATCTGGTTCAAATTTAATTCACAATTAACATGTTTGTACCAGATTTATAAATAGTGACTAAAAAAAATTGTAAATAAATAACTTTGATAAAAAAGCTTGCCCTCATTCGTCAGCAGACTTTTGCAAGGCTGCTGCAAGGCTAGTGTAGGTAATTCAGTTATATCATAAAATAAATGATATGTGTTAACATAAAAGAAAGGATTACTGAAACGATAAAGAGACCTTTGTCATTAATTTATGCTCCTCCAGCTTTCCATATTGTAATGTTATAAATTTCATTTTGCAATAAAAATACCATAACTATGACTCGATTGTCGTGATGGGTGAACTTTTACTTATATACCTACAGGTTTGTACGGAACCCTCGGTGCGCGAGTCCGACTCGCACTTGGCCGGTTTTTTTTGAGATACTGTACATGGACCTGGCCCGTTTTGAAACATCTCCTTTTGTATATTTGTTTGGAAGGCCTAATTCCTAATAGATTGTCACACATATGTAAATGTATTGCAGTTGCAATAGTCCATACTAATATTATAAATGTGAAAGTGTATGTGTGTGTTTGTTTGTTTGTCCGTCTTTCACGGCAAAACGGAGCGACGAATTGACGTGATTTTTTAAGTGGAGATAGTTGAAGGGATGGAGAGTGACATAGGCTACTTCTTTTTTACTTTTTTTTTAAACCGTGTTACCCCGAATTTAACGCGAGCGAAGCTCCGAGCAAAAGCTAGTATTACATACATACTTCCAATTGATAATCTCCTTTTTTTTTAAAGTCGGTAATAAATATCATAGTTTTAAAATAAATCCGCAAGGCGGCCGGTCATGAGTGGCGGGTGAAACCGCGGAGCCCAGCTAGTAATTGATATGAAGTGTTTACAGAACTTTAAGAAGCCCTCGATAACCTTTATCTTATAAATTTTAGCTCGTGGATTATTTTTGTACTAAAATTCCTTCGAATTTATTATACTGAAGAACTCTCCATTCGAAAGTTTCAGGCTGAAAGTCAATTATAACGTTAACATTTTCACTTTGTTATAAATTTTCCCCCTTACTAAGAAACGTTGTATAGTGTCTGTATATTTACACAAAGCTTTGTCTTCTTCTTATAAAAGTCAAATTACTGACGACTGAAAGAGAGAAATCGGTGTGTAACTATTAAACTGATATAATACCTTTATTAGTAAGGAGGTAAAGATTACAATGATCTTCTGATTTGTTTATTACTGAGCATGTTTTTAAAATAAATGTTTAAATGGTAAACTTACTAACTATATCATTATTATCAACAAAAAATAACAAAATTAAATCCTAACTTAACTAAAACAAAAAAAAAATAAATAAATAAACTAAAATAATAGCGTCGAAAAATTCATCCGCATCGCTATCGACTGGTAAAGTACCCAAGAGACTGGCGGCATTACCACGTTGAATAGCAATGCTTAGCCTCTGGCCAAGGTAAAAGCCAGCCCTTGGGTCATGGGAAGTGTCAACCAGACGTTTTGAAATTTCCATAAAAAGAACATGAGCATTCGGACCCCACGGCCCGAGGGTTTCAACCCCAAACGGCTCGAAAATATAACTTCCGCTAAGGTTATTATATTTTCGCCGCTTGAGGTTTTCCGCAGCCGCAGCAGCAGCGCCAGCACAGCATGCCGAGCCAGGAAGATGGGATGGCGCAAGAGTATCGACACACGTTGCGTCCCACATTATAGGCCTACCCAACTTCCATGGAAATAAAGACATACCGTTCGGTCTCTTGCCAACATCGCGTGCCAAGCCTTTTTTTCTTTTATAGTAAACTAACTAATAACGTGTGTAAAAAGAACGGCACCGAGAGTCACTTGTTCTCCCTTTTTTTTGTTTTTTGTACTGGACCATACCCGGGAACCTTCAGATTATGAAGATATTAGAGGTCAAAATTCCAACTTTTAATGACGTTTTTTTACGAAACCAAATTTTCAATGTTTTAACATAATTTTAAATACCCCGACGTCTCCTGTGTCGTTGGATGCACTCAGAAGCACAATATTTTGCGTGCGTTACATTGCGCACTAACGCAAACAGTAGGTAATAATTTTTTGTGCAATGTACTTAGTTTGAGGTACAGAGGCCAGCACATCAAGCTACCCCAATCTGTCAGAATTTCCCAATTGAATATGAACCTTATTCCTTTGTGCTAAAGTTGAAAATCTATCAAAGAAATTTGACAGATTGGGGTAGGTTGACCTGCTGGCGTCTGTACAAGAATGCGTAGTTGACGGCTATAATGATGTATCTTAATACATCCTGATATCTACATCAGATTTGAAAACCTAAAAGTTTAATTTTACGAACATTTTACTTGGTAAATGTGAAATTAATAGAAAAAAAGCAGTCGAGAGGTACAGTTGCAACAAAATTCGATTAACACTTCAGTTTTAAATCTCGGTTATTGAACAAAATATTTGTTAAAAATTGCATTGTACCTACTTCTGCTGCAATTTTGAAAAAAACATTTAGAGAGTATGAAAACTGAAGTGTTAATCGATTTTTTTTGTTGTCCGTACCATGGGACGATGTTCCTTTCGCTTTTGAAACCGAAAAAATGTAACATTTTGACCGTCAAGAGATTTTGTTATCTAACAAAAGAGTGGCGGTCATAATGTTACACTTTTTTCGGTCTAGCTCTCATTCGACAAGTGCGCAGACTATAACGTGAGATAAGAAACTTGGTTCCAAAACATAGAAGGTTAAAGTATTATTGCAAACAAAAATAACACCAGGAAATATCAATGTTTATTTAATTACCAACAATATCAGAAATCAACCCTCTACTGCGTATAACCCACATGGTATCAACGGGTCAATAAAACCGGATACATTATGAGCCTCGGACGTGACTTGGTATTATAATGCTGACATTTGCAAGGCCTGGCCGCCGGACAGCCGGACCGCCGGACAGCTGGACCGCCGGACGAAGTGACCGATGTCAAATCGCTTTCACCACGGATACCCGGCGGAATTATGTATTGTGAATATTACTTTGTTGGGTTTCCTTGTCAACTCATGCTTAACTTCAACTTTACTTCAAAAAATATTTTTCAACACACTTGCTCGTAAAGTGGCTCTAAATGAACCGCTTTTCGGTCCATAATGCAGAGTATTAAAAACCCGTGTTTTTTTATTTATGTTTCTGCACTAGTGCGATAACGCCACAGATAACTATTTAACTAGTCGGAGATGTGCGCTTTTTTAATCTCGTCAAAGAGACTTCATGCCAAAAGAATCCGAGGGCCATAATTATTTAACTTTTTTTTTAAATAGCCTGAATTTCCGTTTAGCGATTTGCCAATGCCTTTATTTACACCTGCGCACGCATCGCTAGCGCGGTGCGCGGAATAACAAAACCAGCGCGCCATTTTCCATAAAGTTAATTACAATACAAGTCTGTTTTTTTCCTCGCAAGTGTGTTGAAATACATCGAATGAAACGCGTGTGCATTGATCATTGCACATTCGGCTTCCACACATGTATCATAATGTACTATTATTTCTTTAGGTAGGTTTGCACAAATACTTTTACCATCAATCATATTTAAAAAATTAGATGAGGTCGGCGTTTCCTGTCTGACTACTCTGAGAAGAAAGGCCGAAACAAACTCGCAGTATCTTTTAAAGTCCAGACATAATCTTAAACAAAATAAATAAATAAATTCTTTATTTCACCAAAAGCCATCACATTACAATATCCAAAGACTAAACGCATAAAAAGGCTTATATTTAAGTCACAATAACTTTAATACTCTGACTCCTAAACTAGGACTATAGGTGCCTGTGTCTTAGGAGTCAAACGAGAGGATCTTGGTCGGAACCCTAATTGCGAAACACACTAACAATCGAAATCTGTATCTTTTTAACCGACTTCAAAAAGGAGGAGGTTATCAATTCGGTTGTATTTTTTTTTTCTCAGTACGCCGTCATTTATGAACCGATTTGGAATTTTTTTTTTTATTTGAAAGGATATGTTTCCAGATTGGTCCCATTCTTGTCAAAATCCAGTTCTGAGGTTGGGATCCATGAGGAATTGAGGGAACTCCTCAAATATTATAGGCATACATATAGCAATTTTGGTATTTTCATCAACATGTCAAGCATTTGCATTCAAAAAGTATAATTTGGTGAAGTGGAACTGATGAAGGAGACCACAGATAGCCACAGGAACTCTTCAATGATAATAAGTATTTCACAGGTGGCGATAAGATATCTCGATTAAGATAGTTAAGCGACTATGACGAAGCAAATTTAAATAAATGGTTCTGAAGAAAATGGTACCATCAAACCGATCTGATGATGAAGCTGGAAGGTAGGTACCGGAACTTCGTAATAAAACCATGTATTCTAGCCGTGTTTGGGCTTATTGGAATTGTCATGAGATGCACTCTGACTATAAAAAGTAAAAAATAAAAACTTTTTAACAAAAAAAAAACAACCGACTTAAAAAAAAACACTACAAAGTGTAAAATAACTTTAATTATAATTATGGAAGTCGGTGGCAAAAACGTAAATACAAAACCAAAGACACCGACTTCCGAAATTAAAATTAAAGTTATTTTACACTTTGTAGTGTTTTTTTTTTGAAGTCGGTTGTTTTTTTTTGTTAAAAAGTTTTTGAATTTTTGCTTCATAAGTTTGAAAAATTTGTCTGCTCAACACGTAAATAACGCAATGGATATTGTTGAACTGTCAAAATGAAACCGATTCAGATTGATAATGTGTTACGCAATTGCCCCGCTGATCATGTGAAGACCATATAAATAGATGTCTGAAGTGGTCTTTTGAGGAAAGAACCATACAGACTGAGATTACAGCTAATTCATAGCTTTATTATGTTCGAAAAAATTGTCTGTTCAACGACGTAAATAACGCAATGGAGATTGTTAAACTGTCGTAATTAAAGCCATTGCTAATGGTAGTTCGCAATTACACCGCAGGTCAGGTCAGGTAGTTTTTGTTTTGTTTTGGCAACCCGCGGTCTAGATTTGTTCCTGGATGGTGGCAATTGGCTCTTCCTGTTACATTGGACTTTAACATCACTGTCGCAACCGACATTTCAACAACGGTGACGTGTAATATACACACTCGTGTGTATTACACGTTTACAATACCCACAAGTTAAGAATTGTGCCGCAATTTACGATAACACAATCACAGTTCTAAACTTGGTGCTGTTACTGAGAATTTTTCAAAAGAAAATCTGTAATTACATTCCCCTGTAAACCGGAAAATTAAACTAAAAACGTCACGTCAACGGTACTAATCAGAAAATAAATGTAAGAGAACACAAACCGTCCACTTTAAATGTATTTGTCAAAGCTTGAACAATTAACATTTACTGCAAAGATGTTAAATTGAAGCCGAACCGTCAACGGCAACATTTTGACGGACGGGGTCGCTGGGAACCGTCGTAAATCATTCAATTAGCACGGATCAGTTTCATTAGTAGGGTTCAATTATTTTATTGTTACAAGTTATAGGCAGAAAGCGGGAAAAGATGTTGGTAGAGCAAGTTAAACCAGCATCTTTTACACTCTAGACTAGACTACATTTATGATTCTGCTAACTGGCTTTTGTGAGACAAACGATAAATGGTTTAATAATGTGTGTGAGTCACTACGCATGAACTAATAAACTAGTGAAATGCAATAAGATGATCGGAAACAAAATTTAATAAAAAAATCTGATAAAATAAAAAAAAACTGTCATAATTATGTCTTCGAAGTTTTGGTTCTAGGACATGCCGGTTTCCGCACGATGTTTTCCTTCACCGTTTTGAGAGCAGTGGTGATGAAATTAAATTCACAAAGTAAAGCGCCTACTTGTGTTCGTACCTACGACCTACAAATCGTAAGTCGAGGCCATTACCACTGGGCCACAGCTGCTATAGAGCCGGCTTATGATTCGTTAGAATGGGAATGCCCGTACATTATTTATGTATCAAAGGCACACTGGGACTTTATGGAACTCCTTGAGGTCGAGACTTCACTTACTTTACCATTCATAGTTAAGAAACGGGACAGAATACAAGTACTCTGATGGACAAGCATTTTATGCATTTTATTTTTGGTTTTGCAAATGTTATGAAACATTTGTTTGAAACATTGGAAACGGGAAAAAAACATTTCAAGTCTGCTAATGTCACACAAGCATTTTTTATGCATTTTCTTTTTTGTTTTGCAAATGTTATGAAAGATTTGTTAGTAACATTCGAAATAGGAAAAAAAAAACATTTCGGAATCTCCGTTTTACACTTGCACCAAGCACAAAGTTCTCAAAGCAACAGATGGTTCGACAACTAAAAAAATACATTTTTGCTTTTTTATGTATTTTCACAGGAAATGTAACAAGTTTTTAGCGAGCACTTTTTTTCCTACAAATCGCGCTATAGTTCGCTTGCCATTCATTTATATTTTAAACTTTTCCTGTATATTGTTTAATAACTCTTTTTATGGTTCCGTACCAAAATGGTAAAAAGGATCATGGTGCGACTCAGTCTGTCTGTCCGTCTGTCACAGCTGGATATTTACTCTCATATATATAACATAATGTTCGGGTTTATTATTTACTTCTTTTTTTTTTAAGCCCACCCATAATATCTATAGAGGAGTGAGGAACAGGGTGTAATACCTCTTCACCATTTTCAACTCGTTTCAAGCTTCATTCATAAAAATACTAATTCATTGATTATTGATTAAAAACATCTTTCCATAATTCATCTGGCATTACTACTCAGAATTCGCATACCAATTACTATAACTCCGTCCATTTTATTTTCAGATCCCATCAAACCTTTTCAAGCCCCTTTTCTGAAAAATTGCCTAAAAAATCTCCGCCGTAAACTAGAACCTTCTTCAATAAAGACATAGATTCTTTCTGATCTCCCAATAGAATAGAATAGATAAGACATGTAGCCTTATATGTTTGTGTTTCTAATGGAAATCCGTTCATTGAACACACAGCTCGACCCTCGTCCAGACCCGAATACTTTACTTAGACCCTTCTTTTCTGCCTTCAATGAAATAGCAGGGGCGAAAACTGGGATTTACTTTTACTTATAAGATTGACGGTGGGTAGTAGACAATCAAAAGATAAACAAGACTGACAAACAAGACAAAACAAGTCAAGGCAAGTAATTTAAGATAGGTGCCTACATACCCAAAATAATCATTATAACTCAACTGTCAGTAATGAAACAATTAATTTCTCCATTGCTAGGTATTGAACTTAATTAGCTTGCCTTACAGACGAGGATATGCAATGGTCCACATAATTTCAAGTTTTGTGTGACCTTCGAGGTATAAATGCATATTTTAGGCATTCTAAACTAGTTTTAAAACCAACCCAGATTTATTCATACGCTCATCACGCGGTCAAACAATAACAATTATCACGAGCAAACTGTTCAGCTTGAAACATGGGACGTATTTGAAATATGGGGTTCATTCAATCTGTGTGATTCTTTATTCTACGAGGTCCTCGCATTATTTGACCAAGATTAGGTATGTCTGGACTTTAAAAAATAATTTTGAACCCTGAGAATAAACATCATATATTATAAGGGGTAGTCAGATAGGAAACGTCGCCTCCATCCATCTTGTTTTTTCATATGATTTACAGAATAAACATCTTCATTTAATTCCATTACGCACGTGAGTAGGTATATAGCTATTATTTCCTAGATATGGTATTGTAATAATACAATACCTTTGATAAGCTTTTGAGGACATATATTACAATGACCGGGTTCTGCTTTTGACATCAATAAGCCTATTATGCATGTGCTTAATTAATCTGAGTCGCATTCGAAAATTCTTTCCGTGCCTCGGAAAGCGCGTTAAGCCGTTGTACCCAGCTGTCATTCGTGCATCTTTATTTGTCCTTACGGGTCGTCAGAAGCCTGAAAGTCTGACAACCAGTCCTACCAAGGTGTTTCGTATTACTCAGTAACTGGGTTGTGGAGGTCAGATAGGCAGTCGCTCCATATAAAACACTGGTAGTCAGCTGCATCAGGTTAGACTGAAAGTCGATCCCAACATAGTTGGGAAAAGCTAGGCAGATGATGATTCGACAATTCTTTATTATTTGCCAGCACAAACTAATATTTGTGAGCTCCCTTCTAAACCTCAATTCAACACACAATGTATTCACACAATGTTAAGTCTGAGAAAATAGTTGTGGAACAAGCTGACTACCAATTTAAATTGTTCGTACTTCCAAATTACAACTGGCATTCTTTGACAGTTCTAAGAAATTGCTATTACAAGATGAATTGACGTATTGTGTCAATTTGGTTGACAATAATTCACCCTCACAAACAATATAAGTACATATAATCAGCCAATACTGTTCCCACAGATGGGTCACAGGCCTCCTCTTCGAGAGTGGGCTGCGATCCACCACGCGGGCCCATTGCGGGTTGGTGACCGCATAAAATATGTTGAAATTAAATCTGTGTAGACTTGTGGAGCCATACACCCTGTTAGCTCATAACACCAAAATATACGGGTCGAGATAATATAACAGTTTTACTCCCAAACCGTGTGTAAATTTCAGGGATAGTGACAATTTTATGTGAGTATTTCGGTCCAGTGAAAAGGATGTGATTTGTCCTTCTAAGCATGGTCCCTATGGTATCTGTTGCTACTAAGTGCCTTGGTTTTGTTGGGGTTTCGAAAAGTGAGTTATATAGGATGTTTGAAAGCTGGATGCAAAGCCTTAAGGGGGTGTGAGTTGACACCATTAAGAGCATTTTGAGCCATACATGTCTTAAACGAAGTATGTGTTTTTTAATTTTTTTCTGCAAACTTTTAGTCAAAAGTAACATATCAACTTTAACTGGGAAAAAAACAAAAAAACATACTTCGACTAAGGCACGTAAGGCTCAAAATTCTTTATATGATGTAAACTATCACTCCTTTAAAGCTTTGTACTCAGCTTCCAAGCACCCTGTATATTTAGCTAGTATTTGTATCATATTTTTTTTTTTGCAACAATAGTATTTTAAATTATTTATTTACATTTTCATAATTAACGTTTGATTGGCACACTCACTGAAACCTTATTTGAGCCAATTAGTGACAGTAGTAGTAATTTAAAGTACCTATGTATAAGTACGTATCTGAAAAAGATATAAAATATTGGAACTATGTAACTATATATTTTACTAGGTTTTTCCCACGACTTCGCCCGCGACGATTTGGCATAAGAGTTCTTCTCGACTTTTTTTCTTTCTTTCTAGGCTCCTAACGGTTGTAGCGTAATTTCTAACTGACTATACCCTTCCTCGAGAATTGGGGTGAAATATGAGAATTAAAAAAAATCAAATCCAACTGGTAGTTTCAGAGATTAGTGCGATCAAACAAATAAACACTAGAGCTTTCTGACATTATAGTATATGTAGATTATATCCGAAGCAACATAGGAGGGGCCCGTGGCTAAATAAAAAAACTTGAGAGGTGTCAAGGGACACCCGGATGGAACGAAGTTCCTTTCGATTAATTAGTGAAGGAATTGTAATAAAATTTTATTTTTTTTAAGTTATAATAATAAATAATGTAATGTATTGAATCTTGTATAAAATAATTATATTAATAATTATATTCAATGTGAAATAGAAATGAAAATATCTGGCTTGCTTTCTATAAGAGAGAGAGAGACAGACAGAGAAACATGCGACGCCTCACAGCTTACAATAGCTTACTATAGCAAAAAGTGTCGTGACAACTTTTCGTAAGAATTTTTTCCGTCTAGCCGACTTTCACAACGCGCGATAAGGAACTTCGTTCCAATAACAGCCGCACAGGTCGATCGATCAGGTTAAGCTACGCTTGCCGCGGTTGGTCTGTGGATGGGTGACCATCTTTACATACCGAGACCCCTCCGTGCCTCGATAATCACGTTAAGCCGTTGGTCCCGGCTATCATTCGTGGATCTTTGACAGTCGTAACGGGTAGTCAGAAGCCCGAAAGTCTGACAACCAGTCTTACCAAGTGGTATCGTATTAGCCAGTAACTGGGTTGTGGAGGTCAGATAGGCAGTCTCTCCATGTAAAATACTGATATTCAGCTGCCCCGGTTAGACTGGAAGCTGACCCCAACATAGTTGGGAAAAGGCTAGGCAGATGATGATGATGATCCGAAGCAACATAAATCAATGCATATAAATAATAGTGAAAATTCACGAAGGAATTATTAAAAAATATGAAAAAAACAACAATTTTAGAGAGCCAATTATTATTTTTTATCTGCAATATTAATAATCCCTCCCTTCATATTTCCCCACTTAATGCGTATAATTAATAAACCCAGGCGCATGTAAATAGCTCCAGTGTAAACATGACATCAATTCTAAAGATGCTTAGTCCCGAGCTACCGGTACGTTGGCTTTGAATTACCGCTACGTAGATAAAAGTATTAACCGTTCATTATAACCAGTGACCTAGATCTTTGCTGTAAGGAAGACTAGGATTTTATAAAAGTTTATGATACCGAGGTTTTTTTTTGAGGTGGTAAATTAAACTGTGGAAACGATGTATAGTTTTAAAACAGCAGGCGGGTTTCACCAACGAAACTGAACGAGAACAGGACATTTAAACCGAGCTCTAGAGTTGTCAGTGTCATTGTTGTGGAATATTGACACTAACGGCGCTTTAACGCAGGTTAAATCTGATGATCGCGTTCAGTTACATTGGTGAAATTGGCACTTGGTTTATTATCGAGTTGTTTTGTTACCGTCAAAGGTTTTGTTTTGGCTGTCCCGTTGGTCTCGTGGTTGCAAGCGCGACTGCTGAGCGTGGTGTTGTGGGTTCGATTCCCAGGTCAGGCAAAGTGTTATTGGGTTTTCCTTTAGGAATTTCTTAGCGCCCGAAGTTTGGAAGTTGGCGCTTTAAGTCGGTTTTTGGATAATAAACCGACTCGGAACCGTGCCTCGGAAAGCAGGTAACGCCGTTAGTCCTGCGCCTGATCTCTCCCCGGTCGTGTCGGATTGCTGTCCCATCGGTTTGTAAGATTAAAGAAACAGAGAGTGCACCTATGTCTGCGCACACACTTGTGCACTATAATATCTCCTGCGTACCTGGCTAATCTCCGTTGAGATTGGCCACCGTGACCGAAATCGGACGGGAGGACTTATTTTTTTGGCCCACATATTGGCCCACATATTGGCCCAAACTGCTTCTTTGAAGTCTTAGGTAGATTATTCAATTATTTTTTATTAGTCACCGGACAGAAACACCGTGACCCCGGATTTGTGCTAAAGGAAAAGGGAACGAGTTCCTAGAATCGCTTTTGATTGTCACTTTGTCTGGTGAAGTACCGAGGCTAGAAATGTAGCAACTATTTATTTTCTACTGCAATAAAGCAAACATAAAGAATAACAAGAATATAGAATCCTGTGTATTTTATCACCCACATCCTTCTTTCACATCATCATCTGCCTAGCCTTTCTCCAAGTACGTTGGGGTCGGCTTCCAGTCTAACCGGATACAGAGGAATACCAGTATTTTACATGGAGCGACTGCCTATCTGACCTCCACAACCCAGTAACTGGATATGCGATACCGCTTGTTAAGACTAGTTGTCAGACTTTCGGGTTTCTGACTAACCGCAAGGACTGTCAAAGATCCACGAATGACAGCCGGGAGCAACGCTTAACGTGCTTTCCGAGGCACTGAGGGGTCTTGGTATGTAAAGATACCCATGTACCCATCCATAGACTAACCGCGGCAAGCGTAGCTTAACCTGATCGATCGAACTGTGCCGCTGTTACTATTTAGCCACGGGCCTCTTCCATATAATATACAAAGTGTAAAAAAATTAACCTGTAAAACTTTGAGAGGTGCTTTAGACCATCGATCTGAACAAGTTTCACTATGGGACAAACTCTGAAATCACGAATAAAAAATCTGCTGTTTCCTACATTTTGGTAAAGTAGGTATTGAAGTTTTGTATTAAACAGCTAATTTTTTTTTTGTGATTTCAGTGTTGGTTCTTTAGTGAAAGTTGTTCAGTTCGATGCTCTAAAGCACCTCTTAAAGTTTTGCAGGTTAATTTATTAACACCTTATTTAAATAGGCGTATGTACGTATATATGCATTTATAACATGCATATAGGGTAGCAATGAAACGCATGAGTATTGAATCTATAGGAGGAAACGCATGAGTATTGGATTTATTGTATCGGGTATAATTGATTCGATACTCGTGCGTTTCCTCCCTCCTCATCACATAAAACTCACTCAAACTTCCAAACTTAACAGAACTCACTGCGTTGAAATTTTTCAAACATACAAATATTTCCTCTTTATAATAAAAACATCACGTGTCGAATTGATAACCTCCTTTTTTTTTGAAGTCGGTAAAAAATTTGAGTAAAAATTGGAACCGCCTCTACAATAAATGTTAATAACCGAAAACCGATACCACAATGAGCTCAAGCCGTTAGTTTGTCCAAAAAATATTTTTGCCTACAGGTTTTTTGTATAAGAAACGTTTTTTTTTTCTGGTCATATTTATACGCCTATATAAACTATCGCAAGGAATAAGTTTCTTTATTTTGCTTACGTGATTTATGTACCCATGGCAGTACGCTGGAAACGGCTGCTTGAATTTTTATTATATTCTGTGCTGGGAGAAAAATGTGTTAGATAAAATACGTGTGCTAGATTCATGGGACATTATTGACGTAACATTTTATGAAATAGGTCTTCATAATAACATTTCATAGTGGAGACGGGCTGGTCATATGAATCCGCGATAAGAAGAATAATAAGTGGTCTAAAGCTGTAACGGAATGGCAAATCAGAGATGAAACGTGTTATTAATATGGCAATGTTTATCCGTAATATTTAAGTTGGCTGCAATGCAAAGAATGAATATGTCATTCAAATGTCAATGTTGGTATAAGTTTCTTTTTCCCCTTCCGTTCAACCCTTCTAAGAGTAACTATACACGTTGTATTAATCCAAATAAAAAGTAGTGTGTTCATCACAAAAGTGCTGTTTTTAATTTCAAAACATCAAAACGAAATGAAACTGCAAAACGGACGTAAAAGCTGGGACGACTACATAATGGAGACAGTTTGGGCCCTGTGGGCTAGAAATGAACGAGACAAATACAGGAGCTTGAGGGCCTTCTCACTAAGTCCGTCAACGAAGATACGGGCCCGTCCAAAAGTCGTTCGAAACTTCGAAATGAATCTTAATCCTGATTAACGTAGGTAATTAACTTTTTCGGAGGGGTACAAACGCATCGAAAGTAAGGTCAACTATCAACTGTCAACTGTCTGTGTCTGTGACTGTCACCTGTCTGTATATTTGGTTTTTTATTTTGACTGTGTTTAGTTTAGTTTGTGACCTTCACGTACAAGTCGCAATAAATACTTATTCTTTCTTTCTAAATCATGTTGACATCCGTTCTTAGTTCGGGCTCCCAACTAATCTTATGTGCGTAGGTAATACCGAGTAGGTAACGCCTGTCACTCGTTAGGCCGAACCTACGGATTTCATTCTTAGAGATTAGATCCCCAGGCGGAAAGAACGCGTCAAAGAACGCGCTTATGGAAGAAGACTCCGAAGTGCAACAGTTATAATATGGTTTTGCTTAGTTAGTTTTACATTATAATTAGTTTTAGTTAACCAGTAAACAAAGGCTTTATATAGTTACTCATATAAAAAAATTAAAAATATATAAAAAAGAGACTGTGATCTCGAGTTTATTCAGGCTTTTCTTCTCAGAGTAGTCAGATAGAAAACGCCTACCTGATCTAGTTTTTAAAAATATGATTGACGTGTAAAGTGTTTGTACAAACCTACTTATAGAAATAAAATCATATCATTTATCATTTTGTAATATCGTTTCAGACTATAAACATCGACAACAGAATATTGAGTTTTCTAGTGACTTAAAGTGAATTTAAGATAGATATGCTGAGATAGGAGCCTTTTGGCCTCGTATAGGACTTTTTGTTTCATTTTTCTTTTTGTTACTTTTTATTTTGGTATTTTAATTTAGACTGTGTTTAATTTAGTTTGTGATCATCCTGTACGAGTCGCAATAAATACTTTTTCTTTCTTTCTTTCTTTATAGTAATAACAATCATTACCTGCGCTTGGCAGATGGATATTTGTTCACAGTTTGTCATTAATTAAAGTCACGAGGCGGCTGCTATTCTCATGAAATTCTACAGATAAGTAAATTGTGTACGGGGCTTTGTGTTTAATACTGATTACTGCGCAAACATAACATCAAAACAATTGCTTCAAAATGCTTCCAAATCTCCAAAAAGGCCATCCCACAAACAAAAGGGAATTTAATTACTGCAGAGTTTGTATCTAAAATACACATTCCGACCACTTTATCTCGACATACGGCGAAATAGAGCAATAACACTTATATGTACTGGATCAATAGGTTTTTATCTCTTGTCTTCACCAGCAGAGCCACCCTAAAGTGTCAAGTTATATTGGTGGGTTTGTACCTACAGATATGTAACATGAAAAGGTATAATTATGATGAATACGTGCAATTAGTCTCTGTGTTACGGTAATGGCTTCCGTGTGCTCGGCATTTAATGTTATAGATAGATACAGCGAAGGACAGACTTAGATTTTGTACTCATACGAAGGATTGAATGTACTACATTGGAAAAAAACCGGTCAAGTGCGAATCGGACTCGCGCACCGAGGATTCCGTTCAAAATAGGTATGTAACTACAAATTTACGGTTTCCGGACTTTTTCCTTTACTTGTGCTACATGACTTTGCTTCCTGCCAAATTTCATGATTCTAAGTCAACGGGAAGTACCCTATACATTTTGATTCCCTTGAGAGTGTCGAAATATACGTTTTTTGCAGCATGAACGGCCGTATCTTTTTTTTACGTTAATTTAGAAGTTTGATTTTTTTACAACTTCAAGAAACTGCAAGCTTGAGTATATGGTTTTAATTTCAACTCGATACCACAACGCGTTCCCGAGATAAAGGGTCTTGATAGGCAGACAGACGGACAACAAAGTGATCGTATAAGGGTTCCATTTTTTTCATTTTGAAGTACGGAACCCTAAAAAGGACATTTTGCGAAGTGGTCATTTTGCGACTGAGCTATCATTAGTAGCAGTGATTGATCGACTTAAAAATGATCTTGCAGCTAAGAAGGACAGGTAGGTAATGCTTTCTTTTGTATTACGAAACCTCGAAGAATCACCACTAGAAAACCGTAAAAGAATAATTTAATACGCGTAGCTCAGAGTTTCAACAAAAGGCATTAAAGGCGCGGTAAGAAGCACATTTTTAGGTAATTGAAAATACCACATCGAGCCAAAAAAATAAGGTTCAAAACAGAGCGACGAGTTTGATGTTAGTTAAATCGAATGATCACCAAAATAAAAGTTATTTTGCAGTTTTAATTAAATTAAAAACAAAACAAACAATTTTTAGATATTTCTTTAGTTGATTGAATTCCCTTTATTATTATTACACAAAATATGATAGTTTACGCTCAAAATTCTGAGAATTATACAACAAAAAATATTATTTTGTATAAAATAAAATAGATTCATGATAAAAAATCGTAAAACAGATTAGGATTTTTTATCATGATACTCCTGCGGATAAACTGTTTACGGATTTTATTTCTGTAAGTAGGTTTGTACAAACACTATTATTATTATTCATGATACTATTTTATTTTTATGAAATATTTGTAAATAAGACTTTTCTAATATGTACAATAATATGACATTATCTAATATGTACCAGTACGCCTAAAGTGTGCGACAAAAACCGAGCGTTTTACAGTGTCCGTTTAGGCAGAGCCTTAATAGTTTTCAGTGAAATGCTTTAAGAACATAGTGTCACGCGATAAGGAGAGCAAAATTCTGTAAACTGCAAAGTTATTTAACGATAACTCGAATTTTGTTCATAGAAAGAGCAACAATTTTGGCACACATCTTTTCCCCATCATTATCTAAGAAAGATTCATCATACTCACACACCGTATATTTACCCAACACTATTTCTCCCATAAAATAAACAATTTATCCGACAGATAGGCAATAAAAACAATTTTCCCAATAAAATATAGCTTTCCCATATCGACGAATATTATACCAAAAATAAACGAAATAAAAAAGATAAGAGAGGCTTCCTAAATTTTGGTGAAATAAATGTTTTACAAAAATAAAAGATTTCTCCTTTTCGGGTCACGAAATTGAATGTCGTTATTGGGTTTCTGTTGAAGGAATTAGGTGTAATAGAATTATCCATGAAATAAGTTTAGGATCAACTTTGGGGCGGAATTGGTTTACTTCACGTGTATTTCGACCTGGGTAAGATAAAGATGCGAGACTTCTACTTCGTACGTGTTAAAAATCGTGCTAGTAGGCCCCGGCCTCACGAAGTCACGACCTCATGCTATACTTACGTCTATCGACAAAACAAGTGACACACGCGCGTTACTTAATCTGTCCTTTATCCCGCAAGTCGCATAGCATTCATTCGTGCTCAAAACAACTTTCATTTCGACGCTTGAAAGGCAAAATTTACTAATGGCTGATTTTTCAATCATCTGATAACTTTATTCGAGGAAAAATTTTGAAATGTTGACAGTTACTTCATACAAAAACTGTCAAACATCAATTTTATTCTTCGAGTAAAAGTTATCTGTCGATGGAAAAATCAGTCCTAAACGGCATAGGGCTAACTTTACAGGAAAATAGTTTAAAGTATAACATTTCAGAAAATAACATATAAATTCTTGTAATCATCCTACAAGCGTAATTTATACTGTTTTGGAAATCTTATTTTATCATCTGGAACCGCGGGGTAATTGCGTAACACATTATCAATCGGAATCGGTTTCATTTTAACAGTTCAACAACATTCATTGCGTTATTTACGTGTTGAGCAGACAATTTTTCGAACTTATGAAGCAATGGATTAGCAATTTGCTTCAAATAGATAGATAGTGTGTTACGCAATTAGGGTGCAGAATGGGAGGTTTCATAGGTCGCTTAGTCAATTTAGCCTTTCAAGCGTCGATTTGTTTTCTCCGCTTTTGCAATACGCGCGTCGCTTGAGCGTGTAGATCGAGGCCAAGGTCACCCCTTGGTACGGTTAAGAGCGATAAGTCGATTAACATTGCTTGTTTTACATATTATTTAAATTGACACAAAATTATTCGATACATCTCATGTTGAGAGTTAATATTTAGCTCAATACTGCAGAAGATTTAAAAAACTTAAGTGTTAATTGGATTTTGTCGCTGACTGTACTAGTGTACCTACTAAGGCGATCTGCAGACGGTGGTCATTTTGACCGCAAATGACCGCGAGAGACGATATCCGACAAGCTTCGGTGGCGCGGTCATTTTGTCCTCTGTGTGCGTTATTCCATACGTTTCACTGTCGGTCAAATTGTCTATCGTCTGTTCAGCGCTTTTTAATAGTTTCCGCGCAGCCGAATCAAATAGCAGCTTAAGTAGTCTCTGACGTCACTGCGGAATTTAGCTGGGAGTTGATGAGCGGGCGACGCCGGCGCAGCACGTGAATGATAACGACGCTTACATGCCAATTATATAGGAGAGAGAAAAAGACTGACTAGTACATATAAAATCAAGTCGATTTCTCCCCCCTGCACGACTGACATTAATCCGGGTGACAGTTTAGTGAAAAGTGTCAATCAATCAACTCAGGTTATCGCAGTCCACTGCTGGGCATAGGCGTCTCCCAGGCTGCGCCACAACACTCAGTCGTCCGCCTTCCGCATTCAGTCTGTCCCAGCCACCTTTGCCGCCATTGTCCCTGAAAAGCGTTTACGATAAAAACTGCGCGTAGGTTAAGGGCGTTAAAAACGTCCAGCTTAGTTCCTTAACCGCATGGCTACGAGCTACACGGTCAAGTGACAGGCGTCTTACGTCTTGCGTCTTGCCGGGGCAGTGGGATTGTCCTAAAGGGTTACCGCTAACCCGAAACATAAAGGGCTGAGGAAGGAACACGGGTGGGTTTAGTCAGAGTCTGACACTCCACCCAGAGCGGGGATATCATCAAATGACCCCTTCATTTGATGATAACCCATACTCAACAAAAAAAAAAAAGGCGTCTTGCGACAGAGACCGCGGAGAAAACAAATGAAAGAAGTTGTTTACAGCATGCCACGAGTCATCACGACGTGACTTGCGGAGCGGCGGACGAAAGCCGGTGATGCGCGTGCGTATGCTTGACGAAAATGGCATCGCAATAGTTGCATCGTTCGAGGCCGTGAAACCTTAGGCGCCATCTACACGGTCAAGAGTATAGCATCGATAGTTATACCATGACATTTAAATTTAATAGATACTGTATCTCCTCACGGCGATATCATCGCAGCAAGAATTTGATGACACGGCGAGATTATCGCCGCGATTCTCTCGCCCGTCGAGATTGCGCCTAACAAGGTATTATTTCTTTTTCTATGGCCTGGGTAGCTGTGGAAGTCGAATGAATGTATGAAGTTGAAAGAAGTACGAATAAATAAATAAAATTTGAAGGCACCGACTTCCAATGAATCACAAATTATAATATATTTTTTGAAGTAGATATAATAAAAGTCAAGTTGTCTAGACACTAATACTTACTGAGCCCCATGTTACCTTAAAATCATGTACCGCTGTACAGAACAGCAAAAGTAGATGATGAAAATCAGAAAGTCAATACTAATGAACGGAGTTCGCGTGAGAACTGTGTGGCGTCGAAATAATAAATGTTTGGTATAATTTACAATCACATACATTTGAATCACTTCGACGCTACACAGTTCTAACGCGAACTTCGTTCATTAGTATTTAATTTCTGATTTTCATTATCTACTTTTGCTGTTGACTGTATGTACTAACATACTTATAAGCTATGGTGGCATGCGACCACGGATAGGTACTTTCTTGTTTTATATCATTTTCAATAGTCGAGTTTAAGTTTTAAAACTTTTTTTTATTTAATTATTTTGGGGCTTATTTCAGTAATATTTATACTTTTGAAATGGGCTTATCATTTGATACCCCACGAGGCACCATCCCAAAATATGTATTTTTAAATTCATTACTTTATGTTCTCTAGAGTGTGCCCTATTTAATTTAGAGTGAAGTCACCTAGCCACTATACCATAGTCACCAGCGGACGATCAAGACGCTTCTAACGATACCTTATTTGTCAAATTACTATAAGTATTTTTGAAGTTATGAGAGAACAAATGAACATACATACATACATACCTACCGGACAAAATCATAACCCTCCTTTTTGCTTCGCCGTAGTCGGGTAAAAAGTAACCGTTACACGTAAGTACCTATTACAAAATATTAATCAATACAAAATATTTTACAATAGTTAAGTAACCAGAAATTAAGAAGTTAAGTACTCAGAAATTGTAGCGTATCCAAACACCAGTCTTAACGCCAATAAAAAACACCTATTCTACCTGTAATTTCCTTCAACCATACACAAAACGCTACTTGTTACGTCATTAGGGAAACGGAAACCATTTTATTAGGGTCCCGTATCGGCAGAGTGAAATCGATATGGCCCCGTATAAAGAAGTCTTTATGAGCAATATTGTGAGTGAGCTGTTTATTCCTATGGGGTTTTTACGGTGGGGATGGAAGCTTGTTTGGTTGAACGATTTTTTCTTAGAATGTGGAGTTATTTTTGTAGGTACCTCTTTTAAATGTATGGTCACCTATCAGTTATCACTTATTACCAATCAATCATAAACATTGCCATATCTATATATATAAAAGGAGAAACTGACTGACTGCGACATATCAACGCACACTGGCTAGTATTATATAAATAAACTAGCGACCCGCCCCGGCTTCGCACGGGTGCAATGCTGATACTAAATACACTACATATAAACCTTCCTCTTCAATCACTCTATCTATAAAAAAAAACCGCATCAAAATCCGTTGTGTAGTTTTAAAGATTTAAGCATTCAAAGGGACAGAGAAAGCGACTTTGATTTATACTATGCAGTGATAAATAAATAAATGTGAATTTTTGTACACGGCATCCTTTTATAATGTAGGGGAGCTCTAAGGGATTTTTGGAAATTCAACCTTCAAGGGGGTGAAACGGGGGGATTTTGTTTGTATGAAAAATCTTATTCATTAATAAACTTGCCACGAATATTATGAAGTTTGACATTTATTGTTTTTCAAAACTACCACTTTAAAGGAGATTGGGGGGTGTCAAAATTTGTATTTGAATTTTAACGCCTGGTCAACTCGATAAATAGGCTACCTTGTAAACCGGAGTCACACGTCACTAAATATGTCTTACCATAACAAGTTATTATATAATTATATATTTTACTAGCGGCCCGCCCCAGCTTCGCACGGGTGCATTTTTTTTTCAAATTTTCTTTCATACCACAGAAATCTAAATAATAAGATTTCTGTGTTTTATACCAACCTTGTCCTGGCAATACGTACTTGCAATAAAATAATATTGCGATTATAAATAGAGATAAAGACTATCATACCTTTCAAGTTGGATGAAACTGCACACATCGTGCAAAATTTTATTAAAATCGGTTCGGTAGTTTAGGAGTCCATTGCGGACAAACAACGTGACACGTAATTTATATGTAGGTATTAAGATTTATTACTTTTTAGTTGTACCTACCCAAATTAATGTAACACTACTTGCTATGTAAATATCAGTGACAGAAACTAAGTGGAAAAAACTCCTATTATTGAACACATTTAAGTACCCGTCTAGAGGGTACAGGCGTGATGTTATGTTGTGTGATTGCGTAAACAATGCTTACATATGCGATAGCAGCAATCGCGCTTGATTTGCTAGCATTTATTGAAGAGTTCCATTGTCTGTCTCCGAAACTCATCATCTGATTGGGACCGTGTCGGAATACACATCTTTCGAACAAAAGAGAATTTTGCAAAGCCGTCTTTAAATGAAGGAATTATGCCCGAGAAAAATATGTTTGAGAGCTAAATAACTTACTTCGTTGATGGTTTATGTATAACAGTTTAATGATTCTCTTACAAATGAATAAAAGAAAATCATCCCATCTTCCTGGCTCGGCATGCTGTGCTGGCGCTGCTGCTGCGGCTGCGGAAAACCTCAAGCTGCGAAAATATAATAACCGTAGCGGAAGTTATATTTTCGAGCCGTTTGGGGTTGAAACCCTCGGGCCGTGGGGTCCGAATGCTCATGTTCTTTTTAAGGAAATTTCAAAACGACTGGTTGACACTTCCCATGACCCAAGGGCTGGCTTTTACCTTGGCCAGAGGCTAAGCATTGCTATTCAACGTGGTAATGCCGCCAGTCTCTTGGGTACTTTACCAGTCGACAGCGATGCGGATGAATTTTTCGACGCTATATTTTAGTTTTTTTTTGTTTTATTAAGTTAGGATTTAATTTTGTTATTTTTTTTGTTGATAATATAAATTAGCTTTGTAAAAGAAAATACAGCGAATAACTTCATGTTTCTGGCTGCACGACTCCACGACAATTCAAAAGTGTCTGCAAATGATTTAATTGAAATAAATGCTTTGAGTTAGAGTTAAAATCCAAAAGCGCACTTTTATTAGATATGTTTATTTAGATGTTGCCTAGTGTCAGTGAAAACGGACGTTAGTGCAACTGTATTGTTTCACACGGCTGTAACTTTCAACTATGTCGGGACTATAAAATACAATGCTTTGGAGCAATTTATGTGTTTATGTTGTTGTTGCGAGAGCTGTTTATTTGATCGTGAAATTGTGTTGTGTGACTATTTATCAGGAATTAAATGGCTGGCTTTCATAGCAGACCGTATAATGCAATATGAATGAAAAGTAGATTGAACGAAAAAAATCGACGGGTTGCACTCCGGGAGTGCCGGCAGAAGTGAAAACTTAAATATTAATGTTCTGCATTTTTGATATTTTGGAATGGTTAGAGAATAATTTTGTACGAATTGCTTTCGTTATCAGTATAAAAGTATTATTATTTATGTGGTAGGATACAATATTTATTCATTGCGCTATCGTACACAAACATGACAATTATCGAACATTCGCGCAAGCGCCTTGCGCCGCCTGCCCTCTCTCCATCCGTCTTACAAATTCTCGATCAGGTCACGTGTCCTGACGCGAGTTTAGAGATTTTTACCCATTCCAAAAAAAATACGCAGCGCCGCTAAAGAAGTTTTCACTTCAACATTCGCGCAAGCGCCTTGCGCCGCCTGCCCTCTCTCCATCCGTCTTACGAATTCTCGATCAGGTCACGTGTCCTGACGCGAGTTTAGAGATTTTTACCCATTCCAAAAAAAATACGCAGCGCCGCTAAAGAAGTTTTCACTTCAATAAAAAGTTACCAATATATTACCAGATCTGTATCAGTGAGTTTTTTTTATTTAAACGTAAAACCGGCCAAGTGCGAGTTGGACTCTCGCACGAAGGGTTCCGTACCATTATCTATAAAAACGGCAAAAAAAAACATGTCTGATGTATGAGCGAGCCTGATTAAATATTTATTTTATTCTGTTTTTTTTTGTATTTTTTGTTATAGCGGCAACAGAAATACATCATCTGTGGAAATTTATTATTATTGTTATTTATTTATTTAGACTAGTATAATATCCCTTTTTATTTATTTATTTATTGTATTTTGTAAATGGTACACCGCGGACTACCTACAGTATTTGTCTCTCCTCCCCCTATTTAATCCATCCAAAGGTTGTCTTTAAAAGATCGCTTTTAGCGATAAGACCGCCCATTCTGTCACCCTTTGCAAAATTTCTATATTTATGTCTGTAATTTATAATGGTGTACATAATAAAGAGTATTCTATTCTATTCTAAAATTTCAACTGTCTATCTATCACGGTTCATGAGATACAGCCTGGTGACAGACGGACAGACAGACAGACGGACAGCGGAGTCTTAGGTAATAGGGTCCTGTTTTACCCTTTGGGTACAAAACGCTAAAAAGTAGATTAAACGAAATAAAAAGTTACCAATATATTACCAGATCTGTATCAGTAAGTTTTTTATTTAAACGTAAAAAATCGCTGTAAGTTGTGAGCTTGTAGCATTGAGAGTTTGTATGTCCTTGATTCCTCTTACTTACTAGTATTAAAGAAATTCGCACACTAAGCGCGCGTTTCCGGCAGAGACTACTGCAGCCGTCGACGGCTACAGTTGCTCCTACCGACGCATGTCGCCCGTGTGTATGCATAGTAATACACTGAAATCCAGCACTAGGGTTCTGTCTTGCATAGGGTCAGAGCATAATGCTGAGCGATAGCCGTTTTGCGTGGATGTGACGCATGTTTCCTCCTACCTTTTATTTTTAAAGTGAAACTTTTATTACATCGTCTCAAACTTTTTCGTCTGTGTGTTGCATGTCGCGTGACGGTCGGCCGCGGAGTAGGGATAAAATGAAATTTTTAGTTAAAATAATGTATATAATGTGAAAAAAAGTTTCACTTTTACCGTGGTTTCATAAAACCACACAATCCTTTTTTTATTTCATTTTTTGTGTTTAGGTATGTTCTTTTTTGCGTCATGGTCACCGCAAATTAACGCCGCTCTTTTTTTCTTTCTAATAAAAAATAGTTATAATTATAGGAACAATAAATATGAATTTAAATCAATTCTAAAGTCAACATAATACATATTAATAGACCGAACATACATATTCGTTAGCAGCGAGTTTATTGATTCTCTATCGGGAAACTTAAACTATCATATGTATATTACGTGTATTGTGAGATGTTTATCCACGTTCTATTGTTTGCTTAGGGTAACGCTTTATGTACATAGGTACATCATGGATGATTTCGAATGTTAAAGCTTGAGGGAATAATGGTAAGGGACAGGCTAGGTTCAGAAGTTTAAAAAAACTACAAAAAAAACTACCGACTTCCAAAAAACACTACAAAGTCAAAAATAACTTTAATTTCGGAAGTCGGTATCGTTGGTTCCGAATTTTCTTTTATTGACACCGACTTCCGAAATTAAAGTTATTTTTCACTTTGTAGTGTTTTTTGGAAGTCGATAGTTTTATTTGTAAAAAAGTTTTTTATTTTTCACTTTTTAGTGGGCCAGTTTGTAACTTATCTAAGTTACAATAGCCTAATGTCAACTGCTCATCACCTTTTACAAAATATTGCTTTTCCCGATGCAGGGACGTTAATTGTTGAGTTCTCCTTGTACCAGGAGTAGAACCAGGAGAACTGGAGCTGATTGAGAAGTCACTATCAGCTCCACTCCACGATACGCATTGTGCTTAGCAACCGCATTAAAGTACCTAATCGAATCGCAAACCGTGAAATATTTATTATTGAGTAGTTCCGATGGCCATCTGTGGTCTTTATCGTCAGTTCCACTTCACCGAATGGTGCTTTCTGAGAGCAAATGCACGAATTACTATAAATAATACCCAAATCGTTATAGGTACAACCTACAAAATTTGAGGGTTTCCCTCGATTTCCATGGGATTCCCTCGTCAGATTCCGATTTGGTAACAATGGGACCACCTCGGGAGCATACGCTTTCAAACAAAAAAAGAATTTTTAAAATCAGTCGACAATTGGCGGAGTATTCGATGAACAAACATACAAAAAAAAAAACATACAAACATCCGAACATAGTACCTCCTCCTTTTTGTGAAGTCGGTAAAAAACAACCGATTTCCAAAAAGACACTAGGTACAAAGTGAATAACTTTACTTTCGGAAGTCGGTGTTGTTGGGTTCGCATTTTCGTGGTTTGTCACCAATGAAAATGCGAAACAACAACCTAAGGCATACTCTATCTCAACTCAGCCTATAGCCTTCCTCATACAGTCCATTCCAGCCAGAAGCAGCAGCTCTATCTATCAAAATAATACTTTTTGCAATCGATTTACAATTGCCGGAGATATTCCATAACAAACATACAAAAAAAAACACAGTCGAATTGAGAACCTCCTACTTTTTAAAGTTGGTCAAAAAATTTCGAAAATACTAATTGGGTTTTCTCAAAATCCATGAATTTTGGTCTAGGCTTTAGAGGAAGCTTAATTGTTGCAAATGAGTCACACAATCACGTCCTACAAGGAATACGTCAAATTACTAGTCACCCTGTATTACCTATACAGGTTGACTAGTAATTTGACATTCCACTTTTCAAACTTGCAAAGCGAAAAATACATCCACAATTTCAAAATAGACAGCAAGACAAATAAATGAATATAATCTTCCCAACCAATATCGATAATCTCCATACACCGGTCTAATTATAACATTGGTTCGAATTGAAACGCATTCAAATGAAACTGTTTCCCGGAATATAGCGCCATTGGTAGCGTATTTACATAATATCAACGGGTACGTACGGTGTCAGTTCAATATTAATTTATTTGTATGATTATGAATGTTTAGATTATGCTAGGGATTATTTGGTAGCCAGAAATTTGCATGAAACTGCCACGAAGCAAAATTATTTGAAGACCAATTTCTCGTAATCAAAAACGTTCAAAATCTCAGCGACAATCAATATCGAAAACTTGTCAAAAATGTAGGGAAATTAGAGGTATTTTAACCGACTTCAAAAAAGGAGGTTCTGTATATGACCCATAAGTATATATGTATGTATGTCCGCGATTTTCTCAAAAACTAGTGAATCGATTTTGATGTTTCTTTCACTAAAATGATCTACATACTTTCAGAAAGGTTTTAGTATATACGTGTAATACATTAGGTAATTAATCTTATGTACGAAGTTATATCATAAATGTACTCTCCGGTAATTCTTTTCCACTTAGTTTATTTTAATGATGTTTTAATGATACACTTACGCACCAACGACACTGACTTCCGAAATTAAAGTTATTTTTCACTTTGCAGTGTTTTTTTTTTTAAGTCGGTTGTTTTTTTTGCAAAAAATATTTTGACAGATTGAGACTGAAATCAGTCTGTAAACGTTCTTAAAAATAATTTTCAGGACTATGAGTGTATTATTTGAGCAGCTGAAAACCCCAAAAAAATTGCAAAAAACAAGCTGAAATTCATATTCTGAGATGATTTGCAAATGCCTGAACAACAGTTCCTATCGTTCAACAAACGTAGGTAATCATAGGTTTTCTGTGGGTGGTTTCACTTGTAGCCACACTGTCATGTGTATTGAACACATCGTTGCCTCAGCCTTTAAATACAACTGCAAACTGTCGACCACAGAAAAAAACTGAAATTGACAGGCTTTTACGTCGTAGCTGTAAAACCGACAGTTTTCGTATTTCAAGTGTTACCATTGACGTGCTGATCGTACGTGGGAACAATTTTCATACAATTTTGTGCGAGCTCAAAGCTATTTTTTCTATCCATCCATCTATACAGGATGGGCAAAAAATCGTCTAACAAACGAAACAGAACGACAGCTGGGGTTATTTGCAGTAAAAAAATTCTCTGTGGCAGTGCTCTAACTTCATCTCCTTAAAAGTTATGACAATTTGAGTGTTTACAGTAAGGTTCTAAAGTTCTAAATATTTTTTTATGAGACTTAAAAGATATTGAAAAATGTGCCAATACGGATAAATCATGGTACCCACTATCATAAGAGCACTTTTGTAGTGATGATGCTTTTTTAATTAAAAAAAAAAAATTACTGCAAATTACCCAAGCTATTCTTTTGTTTTGTTTGATCCACGATTTTTTTCCCATCTTGTATATTTAGCTCATAATGTCCCACGGGTGGACAAAGGCCTCCCTGTTGCTTTTCGATACACGCCATTGTGGGCCAGTAAATCGCAAGTTGAAAAATATTCTCTACGAGCATAATCAGCCTATAATGTTCCCACTGCTGAGACACACCTCTCGGTGAGAGGGAGTGGGCCACAATCCACCACGCAAGCCCAGTACGGGTTGGTAGATGTCACATGTTTTCAAAGTTTGAGTTCCAGGACATGCCGGTTGCCGCACGATGTTTTGAGAGCAGTTGTGATAAAATCTTCTAATATATAAAATTCTCGTGTCACAGTGTTAGTTACCATACTCCTCCAAAACGGCTGGACCGATTTTTATCAAATTTTGTGTGCATATCGGCTAGGTCTGAGAATCGGCTACTATCTATTTTTTTTTTTTTGCAAAACGACGTTTGCGGGGTCAGCAAACGTCGGTCTGAGAATCGGCCAACATCTATTTTTCATACCCCTATTTTTTGGAACGAAGTTCCTTATCGCGCGTTGTGAAAGGGGGCTAGACGGAAAAAATTCTTACGAAAAGTTGTCACGACACTTTTTGCTATAGTAAGCTATTGTAAGCTGTGCGGCGTCGCATGTTTCTCTGTCTGTCTCTCTCTCTCTTATAGAAAGCAAGCCAGATATTTTCATTTCTATTTCGCATTGAATATAATTATTAATATAATTATTTTATACAAGATTCAATACATTACATTATTTATTATTATAACTTAAAAAAAATAAAATTTTATTACAATTCCTTCACTAATTAATCGAAAGGAACTTCGTTCCATCCGGGTGTCCCTTGACACCTCTCAAGTTTTTTTTTTTGCAAAACGACGTTTGCGGGCTCAGCTAGTAATTATAAATTACAAGCTGAGCCCGCAAACGTCGTTTTAAAGTAAAGCGTCTGTCTGGGTTTGAACCTACGTCCTAAAACTCTTACCGCTGGGCCACCAATTCTCTCTAGCGCGATCACCATTCTCGATCTTAAATCACGCTTTTAATTTCACCTGTAAAATCATCACAGCTTTTAGGTATTTCCCCGAAGAAACTCATTAACAGACGCTTGTAATATTATCGAATAAATCCTTCATTCTCCCCTTTGCTTGTATATTCTGCATCCGATATTACCGAGTGCAATATGCACGGTGTGTTGTAAATACCTCATTCTCAGCTGTGAATGATAAACGGGGTGTGTAATAAATTTATGTTGTTAATTTCAGCTGGCGCCGTGGGTGGTCGTATTGATGAAAGGCAAGGTGGATGATTTATATGAATGTTGCTGTTGGCTATCTTTACTTAGTATGACGTCATTTTTGTTTAGATTTAGAAAATTATAAGTTTTTCCATAATATAATGTCGTGATGGCCCAGTGGTTTAGGCCTCGCCTCTCTTGCACGAGGTTGTGTGTTCAAATCCTGGCATGTACCAATTTGACATTTTTAATACTTAAATTCTTTCTGAGTTCATCTTGGACATTACTGATATCGGTTAAGGAAAGACATCGTGAGGAAACCTGAACTAATGGTAATTATAAGTCTGAAATCGCCAACCCGTCTTGAGCAAGCGTGGTGATCAATACGTATGGCTTATCTGTATGAGAACATTATTTTACCCCGAGGACTCCTTTTTCAAAGTTAGCTAGTTTACCTAAATAATTTCGTATCACCCTAGTTATTAAAAGAGAATAAATAATGTCTTCCATCAAATAGATAGCAGCATTTTCACATAAATATTTTCATTATTTATTTATTTACTAAAACTTTATGCACAATTAAAAAAAATACTGCACAAAGGCGGACTTAATGTCTGAGGAATTTTCTACCATAAATATTTTTCTTCTTTAGATTCGATGACCTTTAGAAAAAATAAAGATTACCTATTTAGAAAGAAAGAAAGAACTATTTTTTTTTTTTAAACCCATAAACATTTTGAACCGAACGGGATTCAGAGTCATGTAGGTACTGAATCCATGGTAAAATTTTCGCATCGATATCCCTGTCAGCAGGCGTAGCATGAGCACCGTTTTGTCGACGGAAGAGTAGACAAAGATGACATTCCGTGTAGACAGTACGACGGCAGCAAAGTAGAAAGAGTCAACCGCACTTTTTACGAAATACATACTCTTTTACATAATTCGACTCAGAATTCTGTTTTGTCATAGGATTTTTTTTTTTTTTTTTTACTGATAATAAATCACGTATATAAAGACAACTGCAACAATTGTTCTCAGTGTCAAAGACAAGTTTTGGAACAAAAAAATATTGTAATTATAAATCATGATTTTGTAGATAACCGTATATACTTTGTGGCCGTCGTGTAGAAAGTTTAAAATCTCCTTACAACTGTCAGTCGTCATCGTCATTTTGACAGTTGGGATAGAAAACTTTCTTCTGAAATAGTCTACATATAAAAAGACCTAGACAAAGTTAGTTAGAAACGAAAGACAAAATGAAAGATTGTAGAAGGATTTCTACGGTGCGATGTCAAAAGTGAAGAAACGAAATGTCACTTTGTATAGAAAAAGCTGTGTCTATTCTACGTAGAAATAGAATGCGTCATGCTAAGCCTGCAGGTCAGCCTACATACTTTTGTCAAATAAACAAAAGCGATCTAACCTTAGATTCATCTCCGAATGCCCTGCTTACTCTATCGTGGACAACTCGTGGAAAACTAACGCCGCCTTACGTCACCAATGACGTTAAGCCGGAAAATTTTACAATACCGCATAAATCACAATAGAAAACATGCAATAAACTGCGTTAGTACATTTACTAACGTAAATAAAAGAAAACCCACGGGTTTGGATCGTTTTTAAGATTTGTTTCTCTACCAGTATACAGTTTTATTGCTTGCACCGATTTTATTATCTATACTAGTTTAAATCATATTATTTATTGTTTGTTCCTTCTGACCGTACATTTCTGTCGGTGATTGTAAAATACTGCATGACTAAGACTTCGTAGTAAAAATTTTGGATTCGGTAAGAATTTCCCAGATATAAACTAATTTATATAAATTTAACAAAAACATTCGTTTTCTTAAGATGAAGTAACGCTTTTTTTTAACTGGCCAAAAGTGAGGCGGCCTCACACAATTAAGTTTCTGAACCAAACTATACTGAACAGTCTGGGGATTGGTCGCTGTCCTGCCGGAAACCTTCGCTAGCTAACTATAAAAATGGAAAAGTGACACGGAAAAAAGAATATCTGGACTATTTATGATTCTAAGTCAAAAGGCGTTTGTAAGTGCTTACTTACGAAGGCCTTTTAACCTACCTATTTTTTGGTACTTTTTTCCATCAATTACAACAGGATTGCAAATTGCTATAATTTTCCTGTAAAATAGAAATCATTATCTAATAATCCTATTGAAAATAACATTTTATCTGCAGAAACCTAGGAAATAATGCGGGAGGAACGATTTTTTTTTTGCAAATTTTAATATGTCTACAAGGCCACTTAACAAAATATTAATATTTCATTATAATCCTAAAATTATCTTTCGGAACCATATAAACGCTAAGAAGTCCTCAATGCCTCACAAATAATGCGGCACTAGAAAACAAGCGGAAAAAAATATTCGTTAGTAAAATAGGTTCAAAGTTCTAAATAGCTATTTCACGTCATTTCAGAGTTTAGTGTACTCGTAACTCGTGCAACAGTTTAGTTGAATTACATTTTCCACAGACAAACTGAAATATTTTCCAGTTCTAGAAAAATATTAAACTTGAAGCATAATAATCTTATTTCTGAAATAGCCTAATCTGGGAGTAACCTATTTTTTAGTTGACCCAAGTTTAAAAATACTATATTTTCCCTCTAGCCTAGCAAATTAGATTCATGCAACATCCCAGTGCCTTAAATCTAGAAATAGCGCGTTGAAAATGTATTCGTTATTTATTTAAATACAGAGTGCTGGTTGGCTGGTCGTGATGTTCCTAATTTAAAATAATCAATACGATTTGCTGTTCGTAGTATTATGCAACGGCCTCTTAATATGCTACGCTAGATTGTCGCGATAACGCGAACTACACTTCGCGCGCTCTACAGTGAAACGTGGAGCGGTTATCTCGATAATGGCCCCGATTCTGTTGTTCACAAACTAAACTAAATTTAAGTTCACTCCATCTTTTTTTTTCTATTTCATTAAGAAAAGGACAGAAGATAAATATTAGTTTAGTCCTGTCAAATTAGTCAGCGCCTGACGTAAATTGACGTATTTTTAGTACTCAAGTTTTTAATCACGTTTAAACTAGTCTATGGATTATCTAATTTGACAGGACTAAACTAATATTTATCTTCTGTCCTTTTCATAATGAAATAGAAAGAAAAAGATACTGAACTTAAATTTAGTTTAGTTTGTGAACAACAGAATCGGGGCCACTGTGTGTATTTGATTACGATGTCCCAATTATAATTTTATAAGAGTAACCGTGGACTTTCTTGTCACCTATTTTCCATAGGAAACGACCAATTGGAACCGTGCACCTAGCTTCTGACGTAAGTGCCCATAGGTAAATGGGTAGAACGGGCTGGTGTCCACAACATCACGTCAATGCGCGTAGTTTGCGTACGGCATAAGTGCCCATGTAGGTTTATGTGATTTTTTTTTTGGTTTCTGGTAACGCACCGTTAACCTCTAAATGTATTTTACAACGGTTTATACCGTTGTAATAAAAGTTATGGTCGCGAATTTTCCGATGTTAAATGTTTTATTTTTTTATGATTTACTGTGAGCGTGGTCTGAATCGGAATTATGAAGTTTTTTGAAAGGCTACGGAAAATGATATGAAAGATGGATGATCAATTTTATTGGCCTATAAATATTAAGATTGGGAAAAGTGTTTATTTTGGATGAGTTACGCTTTAATATCCCTCGATTTCTGAAAGCTTACCCGATTTAATCTTTTGGCAAATCTCAAATCATGTGATTTTATTGTCTGCCATGTTATTTCAGGCAGCTAATTACACCAGCTTACATGAGATTTTAACAGCTGATTTCTTCGAAACTTGGGTGCAAACCGCAAAAATTTGGCGTAAGTATAGTCAGAGAAATTAATGGTTTAGTAAATTAACTATCAATTTAAATTGTCAACATATTTTAATCACAACTGTCATTCTTTGACAGTGAAATGGCAATTTTGCAATATGTTTGTTTTTGAACAGTGGTGGATATATGAGAGCAGTCGTGGGTTCGAACAAAGGTAGGCGGTTTACTTTATATGTAAATAATTTCATCCCCACTGCTCTCAAAACGGTGAAGGAAAACATCGTGAGGAAACTGGCATGTCCTAGAACCAAAAATTCGAAGTCATGTGACATACAAACCCGCATTGGTCCCTTGTGGTAGATTAGAGGAGGCCTGTATCCCAACAGTCGGAAAGTTATAGGCTCTATAGTGACACTCAGAGCTGCCAAAAACATCCTATTGTTCACTAACACAACTGTTTCCAGACCTCATAAAAAGGGAATCATATCAAGTCATAAAAGCGTTAAAAGATATATTTTTTGTCCGAGTTATGATTGTTTGAAACGAAGAGATAGTGCTCGTAAATTGTGGGTCTATAAATCTTTTAATAATCTAATCTGGACCAGTAGAAAAATGCTTTGAGATATATATATGTATGTCTCAAAAAATAAAGGTTTCTCACGGACTGCCTTGAAGCATTTTGTTAAAGTGAGTTAATAAAAACCTGATTGGCTATCTTTAAGTTGTTGAATATTTTGTTTGGTAAACAGAGAAACCGAATAAATCTATACTAATATTATAAAGCTGAAGAGTTTGTTTGTTTGTTTGTTTGAACGCGCTAATCTCAGGAACTACTGGTCCGATTTGAAAAACTCTTTCAGTGTTAGATAGCCCATTCATCGAGGAAGGCTATAGGCTATACATCATCACGCTAAAACCAATAGGAGCGGAGCACGAATGAAGAATGTTTCAAAATCGGGGGATTTTTTTCCTATTGAGAGCTTCCGCTGCGTGCGCTGCGTAAACGGTTAAAGTTTCGCAAAAATCATATATGACAGAATTGTTTCTCTTTAAAAGCTTTAAAAAAAAGTCCGCGACAGCATATGTCTATCTTTTAAGGTTAGCTCACTATAACCTCTTTTATGCTAACCAAAGTTCTAAAATAATGCATTATTTGTGAAGGTGTTTTTACAAACATGGTATTAATCCTTATCGTATTATACGTTATTCATCACATGTATTTAATTTTGAACAAAATTGCCTCTGACATCATTTGATTTCAATGAATATCTTAGGAGATATCATAGTTTTAAAATAATAATAATAATAAAGCTGAAGAGTTTGTTTGTTTGAAACACGGTTTGAAAGTTTGATCTCTGGAAGTATTGGTCGCATATATAAAAATATTTTTGCGTTTGATAGCCCAGCTCTTGAGGAAGGCTATATTCTATTAAACTTGACGCTAGGACCCTTAGGAGTTGAGCAAAAAGAAAAAAAGTCTGAAGTTTTCGCCAAACGAAAACGAAGTAATAGCGCAGGCCGGCGACACTTTGCGACGGGGTGGATCGGGGAAACAAAAAAAAATTTACGCGGACGAAGTCGCGGACAGAAGCTAGTTGATATATATAGCTACTGAACTTGATAAGTGCTTAGGTAGGTACAGTATTTTTATCTTGCGAAGGGACGCACGCATTCCTTGTGGTACGACCCGATTCTTTAAAGGCGGCTCGGAACATGAGGCGAATTGCTGCGCAGTAACAAATTTATGAGTCAGCGGGGGTGAGGGGTAAGGTACTGGCGCAACGAGAAACGCACTTCCGAATCGCCATAAAGTTTGACGCAAACTATGACCAAGTGTACAAACACGTTTTGAATGTGTGCGTGCAGATGAGGAGCGTCAACTAATAACTCACACACACACTGCCAATTTCGACCGTGTCTAGAACGGTACCGAGAGCTCCTACGCTTACACACACATCAACAGCGTGTTTTGTACACTTGATAACCACAAGTAAAGCGCGCGTAGCTACGTGCGATAAAAATACTATAGATACTGTAAGGGGGTAGGCGCTAGATAAGAAATTAGGAACCAAAACTGATTCTTCCTATTTATTTCACGAGGATGTGCTGACTTTTACGTTTATCAGTTCTTGTTTTCTTATAGTAGTACCTACTCTTCTTCGATGTTTTATATTGTTAGAGCCAAATAGGTGTCCACGTTGATTGCGGTATCTGTGGCATTCTTCAGATCATCCAATGTGCTGGTGAACTAGCACTTAGGGCACTCCAACAAGTGGGGCATTATCACATAACTGTTGTTTCATGAAAACATTGATTTCCTGAGGATGTCCTGTCGTTTATCACTTTTGTTTCACGAAAACAATCGCCGCATATTTAATTTTGTAACTAATTTCAAAATTCGTGTGAGTGAAAGAATACAAATACAACCAGAGTCATTTTTCTAAAGCTCCGTTCTGCAGACAACCTTTATACCTATAATAATAATAATTTATTTATTTCAGACATACTTTTCGTCCATAGTTTTACACTCATACAATTAAAATTACTTACAAACAATATTAAATTCAAAACAGATAAAAACGCAAAATAAAATTGTGATGAATTAAATTTAAAAATGTCAGTCTTATAAAAAAAAAAGAAATATTAATAAAAATGTAAAATATAAAATTAAATTAAATTAAAATCTATTCATAAAATACTCATTTCATTACTTTAAATTAAATAATTTACAATAAAATCAAAATTGAGTTACTTTAAAAAAATAATATAATTCTATGTTAATTTAATTTTGTGGATAAAATCTTAATTGTATCGATCGCAACTTAATGAGTCATTAACCCAACTAAATTACTGTAGGTAAGCGTGAAGATCTCTTTTATAATATAAAAGATTTTCTTTTGTATGATAGAAGATAGTCCACAATGTGTAACTTGACTAAAATTTTGTTCAGCAGTAAAATCTGATAGCATAGCATAATCAGCCTAGAATGTTTCCAATGCTTGGACACAGAGCTCCTCTCGGTGAGAGGGAGTTGTCTATAATCCACCACGCGGGCCCAGTGCGGGCTGGTAGATGCCACACGTCTTCGAATGTTTGGTTCTAGGAGATGCCGATTTCCTCACGATGTTTTCCTTCACGTTTTTGAGAGCAGTGGTGGTGAAATAATTTACACAAAAATAAGCGCCTGTCAGGGTTCGAACCTACGATCTAAAACTCGTAAGTTGCAGGCGTTACCACTGAACCACCACTGCTCTAACTCTAAAATCTGATATGCTAAAGCAGATTGATTCGAAAGACAGTTTGTATTTAGAGCTATACGCAACTACGCATTTTGCAGAAATTACAGAACGCCAAGATCACATACTTTTTTTGTTTCGTGTACGTTCATACATCTGTAGGCCAATTCACGTAATGTAAAACGTTCAAAATCTGGTCGCAGTCTCATCTCGGCTTCGATCAATGCTATTATTGATCGAAGCATCTCGGCAACAAACAAATGTCAAAAGCTTGTCAAAATGTAGGGAAATTTGATGTATTTTTTACAGATTGAGACTGAGATCAGACTGTGAACGTTCTTAAAAATTACGAGAATTGCCCTTCTGGTCATTCACGCACACGCGCAGTTGCAAGAACTACCCATCTAACCTCTCTGAAGAACATCACTAATCAGTTCACTATACGAATTTTAGTACTGCGTTAAGAGCATAGTTACTTATTTATAATCAAAAACACAATTATTCCATTTCAGTAATCCTTACAACCATGTTAATTGAGTAATTAACATTCACGCAAGACTATAATTAGATGATTCTCGACACGGGTGTTTGAACATGTAACACGTATAATATTGAGTGTGTGTAATATAACCCAATACCTTCTGTCTGCGACCTTTACAGAACCCGCATCGCATCGCCTCCCCGCGCTATTACTCCGTTTTCACTTAGCATTCATTATGACTTATAGTTTTTGCTATTATTAAAATTGAGCTATCAAATGCAAATTATGTTTTTAAATCCAACTGTACTCATCTGCTTTATTATTAAAGTAAAAGTAGATATAGATAACACATAAACTCACGGCTTCTTCCCACGGGGATAGGCAGAAACTACAGAACCCCACCTGATACGACCTTACCTACTCATTTCGTTTCGTTTACGTTCTTAGATCTCGTCACATACCCATCATTCATTCTCTCAACATGATCAAAAGTCAGAGCCATCTAAACATACTCTTTTCAATGTTTGTCAGCCATCTTCTTTTTAACCGCACCGTTGTCTTATCGATCACGTCAAGCCTACCTTTCATTATAGTCTCACTACACACGTTTCGCAAGCAACGCATTTCCACAGCATATTCTACTTTCATGTTTCTTTTGCCACATCCAAAATTCACTTCTATACACAAGCGTAGGTGTAATATTGTATCTAGTACTACTATTAATAACGTATTCATCGATGTTTGTAATCTTACGCATAAATCTAATACACACATCAAAAGTGTCTAGAGATCAACATATATTTTTGCAATAACTTTTCTCCTGATTGATATTAATTAAAATTTTCTTTAAGGATTCATCAAATAAAGTGTTTTCGTTTGTCACAGTAACGATAAACCAAGTCACCTTTGCATTAATAAAGAAATTTGCCATTTTCCTAATAAAGGGATTTTTGACATTTGAACCACTAACACAAAAGTTCGAAAAAAAGACTGAAATAACAGTTTTCTCTAAAATTTTATTGGGTAACTTAAACAATTAATAATCCGTGTTTCTACCGCGAACACTAACAACACAAGAACATCGGTTTGGCATACTCAAAATGAGTTCATCCAAATCACGCTGTGGAATGGCCGCCCATGTTCGTTGCAACAACAAAAAAAGGTCTTCTTGCGACTGGATACCCTCCATATTCGGCAGAGCTCTTCTCTGTAGCATATCCCATGCATGCTCAATCGGGTTCAAGTCTGGCGACTGAGCAGGCCAGGGCAGGACATTGATGTTAGCTGCGGCGAGAGTCTGTCTTACAACTCTTGCGGTGTGCGGTCGTGCATTATCATGCATTAACTGAAATAAGGGACCGATTTGCACTTGTAAAGGAACGATGACGTCTGATACAATCGTCTCAGCATAAATTTGAGCGTTGAGGTTGCCTCTGATCCAAATCAACTCAGTTCTTCCGCCGATCCAAATACCCGCCCATACCATGATGGTTCCACCACTATAAGGATGGACTTCCTGGCAGGATTTTAATCGCTGTTGGCATCCAGGGGTTCTCCAGTGTCGTATACGTCTTGTATCCGGTCTCATACCAAAACGAGACTCATCAGAAAAGCACACGAAACGCCATTGTTCTTCTGCCCAATTTCTGTGTTCAAGAGCCCATTGATATCGAATCCTACGATTGTGCATTGCTATAGGTGGTACCCGTAGCGGTCTTCGGGAATGAAGGTTCACTTCATGCAAGCGGTTTCTGACTGTTTGGTCGCTAATTAAGTTCCCTGAAGAGTGATGAAGCCTCACGGCTAACATCATGGCGGTTATTGTTGGAGCTCTTCGAGTTAAGATTTGAATGTATCGGTCTTGTCTCCGTGTGGTGCAGCGATACCGTCCTCCATGGCGCTCAGCCACGGTACCAGTGCTTCGGTAACGTGTCCAAAGTCGACTGATAACACTCTGACTTGTATTCAGAGCTAAAGCCACAGTACGTTGCCGGGAACCAGCTTCTATCATTCCCACGGCTCTGAGCATTTCTTCCCTGCTTAAATGACGTCGCCGCTCCATAATAACGTTGGTTTTAATCAGTAGTAGGGAAACAGTAGCACTAATAATGTCTTCAATGCGTTGTATGTTTTTATAGGGAAAATATTGACAGCTGATTTTCATCTTTTACTCGAATTTGATTCACAGTTCCTGATTCAAATTATGAAATGCACCAAAAAGGATCCATATAAATTTATAAAATCATAAATTTATTACAAAGCCACATCTCAATCTCAAGAAATCCGCATAAAAATGCGTGATCCCTAGACACTTTTGATGTGTGTATTTCTAAGAAAAACGAAAAGCTGAAGCTAAGCTTAGAAAGCATTTGAAATAATTAGCAGAACGTTGGAATGGTATTCAAAATAAAATGCGTAATACTTCTTGTATTACGCATTTTATTTTGAATACCCATCACACACACATCTTCGTGTCGCTGGCACGATTGTATTTTTAACCGACTTCAGGAGGAGGTTCTCAATTCGACTGTGTTTTTTATTTTATTTTAATCGATTTCAAAAATTCTTTTTTAAATTGATAGAGTATGCCTCAGGGCCTGAGTCAGGGGTGGCCCCGTATAAATTTTATTAAAATTAGCTTAAAAAATACGTATTTTTGCCACTTAGTATTCCTGTCACTGATATTTACATAGCAAATAGTGTTATATGAATTTGTGTGGGTTAAATACAACTTAAAATTAAAAAATAAAAAAATTACAAAAAAAAAAAACAACTGACTTGAAAAAAAGACAACTACAAAGTGAAAAATAAAACTTGAGAGGTGTCAAGGGACACCCGGATGGAACGAAGTTCCTTTCGATTAATTAGTGAAGGAATTGTAAAAAAAATTTATTTTTTATTTTTTTTTTTAAATTATTATTATTCTGTTCAATGCGAAATAGAAATGAAAATATCTGGCTTGCTTTCTATAAGAGAGAGAGAGACAGACAGAGAAACATGCGACGCAGCACAGCTTTTTTTTTTTTTTTTTTTTTTTTTTTTTTTTTTTTTTTTTTTTTTTTTTTTTTTACAATAGCTTACTATAGCAAAAAGTGTCGTGACCACTTTTCGTAAGAATTTTTTCCGTCTAGCCCCCTTTCACAACGCGCGATAAGGAACTTCGTTCCAATAACTTTAATTTTGGAAGTCGGTGGCAAACAACGAAAATGCGAACCCAACGACACCGACTTCCGAAATTAAAGTTATTTTTCAATTAGTAGTGTTTATTTTTTGGAAGTCTGCTATTTTTTTTTTGTAAAATGTTTTTATTAATCTTGTATTTTCCCAAAAATTTGCCACTTCCACGGAGTTGTTGGTCGCAGCTGCATGTTTTGGGACACAGAGGGCAGAAAAAAAATACCCATTAGTTACAGAGACAATATTCCAAAATAATAACTGTCAGAATATGAGCAATAAACAGTGGCGGTAAAATGGTGGTTTCTGCAAGAAAGATTATAATTCGATCACAATCCTGGTTCATCAGATCGAAAACAATGTCTCATGGGCATTTTCCATATAACAATGGCGGACAAATTGTGTTACCAACAAACTTTTCTCCATAATATCAAGGACCCATTGCTCAAAACCCACAAAATATAACTAAAGGCCAATTTTACCCCGGGGTAATACAGGCCGTCCTTGAAAAACTTCACAAAATTTCTCGGGACAATGCCCAAACATTGGTAACACATCCCGGGCCGTATTTACTGGAATACAAACCGCTAAATTTATATATTTTCTCTCGTTTACAATAATTTATTTTGTAAACAAAATATGAGAACTTTACTTGGGCAGTTATTCTGTGCTTGGGCCGAATAGATTTCGTTCGCGAGTTTTCTATGAAAACGTGTTATAGATTGTTTTTTGATAATGGTTATCAATGTGAATCAGATAATTTCTTCGACGTCTTCAAAAGTTGCCTAAGTTTGCATTAAAATAATGCGGCAGAAGAAAGGTTGCGAAATATTCCAATGCCAATCTTAACACGTTACTAGCTTCCGCCCGCGGCTTCGCCCGCGTAGTATGTCGATAAAAAATAGTAGCCAGTGTTCTTCCCTAGGGTTTCCCCATACCAAATTACATCAAAATCGGTTCAGCCGTTTCGGAGATTAGCCGCAACAAACAGAAAGAAAGACAAAAAAAATTGTTTTAGGGTTCCGTACCTCAAAAGGAAAAAACGTCATCTTTAAGGGATCACTTTGTTATCCTTTATCTTAGAGGTATCGAGTTGAAATTAAAACCGTATACTCAGGTCCAGAGATGTCAGCAATAAGGAAAGGCAAACTGTAACAGATCTACTAGCCTAATAAAATAAAAAAAAGGTAGAAAGTACATCTGAACAATATAATTTAGTAGTAAAAAATACAGTATGGATTAAAAAATACCTATGACACTCTCAGAAGAAAGAAGGACGGAGGTTTGTTAGATGGAAACTTGAAAAACGCGTCAGGCCAGGTTTGACTTCGTTTATTAGTGATGATCCGCTTTCCAGTTTAAAAATGCGAAGCCATAGGTCACAGTGGAGATAGATTGCGGAGAACAATGATATTATAAGTGCGGAGAAGATAAGAAGTTCCATAGCCTACCGGGGCAGCGGGATTGTCCGAAAGGTTTACCGCTACCCCGGAACATAAAGGGCTAAGGAAGGAACACGGGTGGGTTTTAGTCAGTAAGAGTCTGACACTCCCTTCTGCTCCACCCAGAGCGGGAGGGGTCATTTGATGATTTCCCATCCATAAAAAAAAAATACTCAGGTATACTGTCCCTTGAAGCTGTAAAAAAATCAAATTACTAAGTTAACGTTAAAAAAGATACGGCCGTTTATGCCGCAAAAAACCTATATTTCGACACTCTCAAGGGAATCAAAATTTATAGGATACTTTTCGTTGACCTAGAATCATGAAATTTGGTAAGAAGCAATGTCATGTTAACAAGTAAAGGAAAAAATTCGAAAACGGTAAATTTGTAGTTACATACCTACAAATTTGTACGGAGCCCTCGGTGCGCAAATTCGACACACACTTGACTGTTTTTTTTTGTTATAAGTACCGTATATAATTTAATATGCATTTAGTAAAAAACTGTTATTTTGACATTACAAGTAGACACTCATTTATTTGTACAGATGAGGTCATACTGTAGTTACGTTATTGATATAATGTCAATAGGAATGGTACTGAAAGGTTTATTTGTACTTATTCACTCTGGTAGAAAAATGCTTTAATTTCGAATGAAATTGATACGCATAAGATAATAGAACTACGAAATTCAATTGCATTAAAGATTATTTATCTTACAAATGCAACAACTTCTCAAACTGACAAAAACGAGCAAATACTATTTTTTCCCCGTCACAAAAATAAACGAATCAATCGGAAACTCAATTTTATCAGTGATGAACTACTTTGATATGATATTGCAGTTATTTAAGATACTATAAACATTGGCGGTGGAATCGTTTGATCTCAGTAGATAGCTTTTACTAATCCCGTGAAAATGAATTCCTTGTAGTATGAACGATTGGTTTAATTTTCGTTCGTTAGATGTTTTTCTTGGCAAAAGTTGTGTTTCAAGTTCATAAATAAATATTGCCTGGTGGAATTAGATGTGGAAAGTACGGATTTGTTTTGATTCATATTAAAATTGGTTGAAAGATTCCTGTGGTCTATTTCTGTATCTGTTTTTGATGTTATGGCGAAGTTTGTTTCTATAATGAATCCAAACTAATATAGGAAGCAGCCTTGTCTGTCTTTATAATATGCCTTTTTATGAGTATACTAACTTCTGCCCGCTACTTCGTTCGCGTGGAATTTCTTGTTTAAACATAAAATATATTCTATGACGCCGGGCAATATTGTAGCTTACCATTAGTGATAGAAATTTCAGAATCAGATCAGTAGTTCTGAATATTACCCCGTACATACAAAATCACAAATTTTACTTTTATATAATACTAGCTGCGCCCCGCGGTTTCATCCACATAAGTGTCGATTCCGTGAAAAGACACGCGGCGCCATCTATTATCACGATTCTCATAATAACGTTATTGTTGTTTTCCTTGGGATCAGCACTTTTTTCGGGATGAAAGGTACCTTCAGTCCGTTTATGTACACCTGACAACGTATATGCAAAATTTCAGGATAATCGGTTCAGTGGTTTAGGAGTGAAAAGGTAACAAACAAACTTACTTTCGCATCTATAATATTAGTTAGGATTAGTTAGATATTATAATTTACCGGGTTGACTTATAATTTACCTGGGTCATCGTAATTCCACTACTGTTTAAAGGCATCTTACGTAATTTCGAAATGGCTCTGTAAATGCATACCAATTTTATGAAATACTAGCTGCGCCCCGCGGTTTAACCCGCGTAAGTTTTGATCCCGTGGGAATATCGGGATAAAAAGTATCCTATGTATTATTCTGATGTATAAACTATATTACTGTAAAGTTTCATCAAAATCCGTTCAGTAGTTTTTGCGTGAAAGAGTAACAAACATCCATCCATCCATCCTCACTAACTTTCGCATTTATAATATTAGTAGGATAGTAAGAAGTAGGAAGTAGGATTGTAGGACGTATACTACTAATACCTTGGTTTTTCTTTCCGACATTCTTAGAAAGGAATATTTCTATCACACTCCACACACGCCCACTTTACTCCACACTTTTATCAATTATGTTGGAGTCGGCTTCCAGTCTATCCGGGTGCAGCTGAATACCAGTGGAGTGTCTTCCTATCAGACCTCCACAGCTCGGTAAAACGATAATCCTTGATAGCACTGGTTGTCAGACTTTTGGGCTTCTGACTACCGTAACGTTTGTCAAAGATATAAGAGAGACTTCCAAGACCTTAACCTTCGTGCCCCGTATTGCTATTATCATCATTCAGCCACGAGCCCGAAATATTTCTATCAACCATTAGGAGCCTATACTACCTCAGCTAAAATTCACTCTTTATCTCGCTCGCACGATACTGCTCGCGGTCTGAGTGAGAGCGAGACAGAGTGCGGTGCTAGGCGGCAGGCAACGCCAATAGTTTAGGTATTTGATTTTTACGATGAAAATAATGGTAATTAAAAAAAAAATAAAAATCATAAGACTTGCTTTATAGTTAGTTCGACAAAGTTTCATTATCTAATTTGAAGTATTTTTGAATACCAGCGGTTTATTGTTCGGTTTGGAGGTAACTTTGGATTTTTTTTCTATCGAGAAAATTTTATGGAATCGTGTTTTCGTCTAACATAAGACTCAAACTCAAACTCAAACTCAAAGCATTTATTTCAAATAAACCAATTATAGGCACTTTTGAATTGTCAAGGGTCGGTCAGTCAGAAAGATGAAGCTAGTTGCCCATTCCAAAGCGTAGATCCCTGTGGAGAAGAACGGGCAAGAAACTCCACGGACACTCTTTTAAATCATAAAATTGTTACAAAAATCTTGATTACATCATTCATGTTGAAATTATACATGTGAGAACGATGCAGAAAGACGTGCACGTTAAAGGCGTCCGTACTAAAAAGAACAATTCATAAATTAAAATAAGCCGTGGCGGCTAAGAGATGACCAGTCCCTACTGACGGCGCCCGTTCACGAACATGACGTATGGATCAGCACCATTCAGCTCAACCATTTTGAAGGGAACCCAATGATCCAACACACACGCCACCATCAGCGAGACATTTGAGTGAGCATGACATACTCTTAGCTGCCAGGGCACATTCAAGTCAATTAAAGACGTACCCAGTAAATGGTAGCTTTATAGTTTAGGTACATAGTGCTCACACGTGTGCTATGCAATTATACAATACTAAGAGATTTAATTTATACAATGCAAAGATAGTTTTTCAATCTTCAGCAGCTCCAACTATAATTTCGAATGCTAATTAATTAGTTTATGCGCCCTTGTGGAGCAGGACCAGCGTTCAGCCAAGCATTTTTGTCAGCGATGTAATCCCCCAACTTATAATATGCTTGGCTGCATAGTGTGCGTTTTATGCAAGATTTGAATTTCGTTTCATTGAGTTGGAGTATGTGGGGGGGTATTTTATTGTAACATTTTAAACAGTACCCCATGAAGGATGAGTCTACTTTAGCTAATCTGAAACCTGGTTGAACTAATTGGTCCCTATTTCTAGTCCCATAGGTGTGTCTTTCACCTCTTTTACTGAAAAGATTTAAATTTTACTTTTTTTTCCTTACGTACATGATGTTTTCATAGATGTATTGACAAGGTACTGTCATGATATTAATGTCTTTAAACAGTTCCCTTAGAGAATCGCGCCTGCGGAGGCCATATATTGCTCTGATGGCTTTTTTCTGCAGAATAAAAATAGACTCGATATCTGCAGCCCGTCCCCATAATAAAATACCGTAAGACATGATACTATGAAAGTAACTGAAATAGACTAGCCTCGCGGTATCTACATTAGTAAATTGACGGATTTTTCTTACAGCATATGCTGCTGAACTAAGCCGTCCTGCAAGAGATGTTAAATGAGGACCCCATTGCAGCCTTGAGTCGAGCGTGATCCCCAGGAAAACAGTTTTATCAACGAATTCTAGTATCTCTTTATTCAATACTATGTCACAATCACTACTTTTAACATTCGGTAAAGAAAATCGTATGCATTTAGTTTTTTTCCCATTTAATACTAAATTATTAGCAGTGAACCAATTATGCACCTGCAGTAGGGCGTTATTTACGTCGTCAAGATTTGGAGCACGTCTACTTATCTTAAAAATTAATGAAGTATCGTCAGCAAATAACACCATTTGTGGTTGTTTTTTTAATAAATGGGGTAAATCATTAATGTATACTAAAAAGAGGAAAGGACCTAATATCGAGCCTTGTGGAACACCCATTTCTACTTTTAGACCAAGTGAATTGACACCATTTATTTGCAGTTTTTGTTGTCTATCATTTAAATACGATTTTACTAAACTGAGCGCAAGTTTACCTAATCCGTAATGCTTAAGTTTTAAGAGCAAGGTGTCATGGTTAACGCAGTCAAATGCCTTAGAGAGGTCACAAAAGATTCCTATGGCATCTTGGGCCTCCTCCCACGCTGTAAATATGTGTGTTAATAAGGTGACACCGGCGTCAGTCGTACAACGTCCTTTGGTGAAACCATATTGCTGATCGTGTAAGATTTTGTTTTTGTTGAAATGATTAAGCATTTGATTGAGCATTACCTTTTCGAATACCTTGCTGAATACCGGCAACACGGATACTGGTCTATAATTATTAGTGTCTTTACTGTCCCCCGATTTAAAAAGTGGAATAACCTTACTGTATTTCATTAAATCTGGGAAGACTCCTTGATCTACACACATATAAAATATTAAAGCTAAGTATGGTGCTACAGTCTCGATTATGGATGTACAAACTTTAATAGACATTCCCCATAGATCTTCGGTCAATTTAATTTTGATTTGTCGAAATGCTTTAATAACTATCATGGGGTTTATATGTTTAAATTTAAATTCAACCGGGCAGCTTGGAACGTTAGCTCTTAATAAATCAATTGATACGTCGGATGAGGAATTTAAAGCTTCCGTCGTTTTTAATGGTATATTAGTAAAGAAATTTACAAATTCTTGAGCTACTTCTAAGTTAGAGCTTATGGCACCACGTGAAGTCTCCAATGAGTAATCAGTGTTCCGTTTTTTATTCCTACTAGTTTCGTTATTTATGATTTTCCAAACTGTTTTTATTTTATTTTCTGCTGATTTTATTTTGTTACTAATGTACATGGCTTTGGCTATTTTGCAGGTATTTCTAAAGATTTTGGAATATGTACTAACATACTTGCTGAAAGTTTCAGTATTGATGTAAGGCTTAAGGCCATACAGCTCGAACAGTCTTTCCCTACTTATTCTAATACCTCTAGTTGCCCAGTCACTAAATATAAAATTAGGGCAAATATTTTTAGACCTAAAATTAATCCTCAACTTTACCATATATTTATTTCAAAATTAATGCTGCAGTATTTTCGACATAATCATAATCATAATCATTAATCATAATCATTCATTTATTGCATTTCATGTTGTTTACAGGTTGTTACATTATGATAGTTCCAAACAATGAACCCTGCTAGGGCACAGCAATGTATAGGCGATAGGTTTTAATTAATTTAAGATGCTATCATTATTCATATAATTTGTTGATATAGATTAATTGAAAAATTATTAATTATTATTATACATTATGTCATTCTTATAAACTAAATAAAATAAATAAATTATCATTTTCATATTATAATCTCATACTTACTACAATTTATATCATTTGCAATGAGCCTAAATGTCATTATTATCTCAGTTAATTTAATGTCAATAGATTAGTATGTCACATTTTCAGATAAAATAAAATAGAAAGTAATCACTAAAAAATACAGGAATGAGGCAGTAGCGGACTGATGTTTTATAGAGTACCTAGTTATGTATGTGTAATGTGTTCAAGTCGATATTAATTTATTTATTTCTCGGTTAAAAATTCTTTTAGGCTATAATATGATTTTAAGTTTAAGTGGTTTTGTAGGTCATTTTTAAATTTGTTGTCATACTCTGTATCCTTAACTGAATTGGGGAGTTTATTATAGATTTTAACGCACATGGCCAGAGGCCCAGAACGAAACATAGCTAGTTTAGAGGTTGGTACCGCTAATTCGTTTAGATATCGGTTTCTAAGACTGCGTTGTTGTGGGCGTTGCTGTTTTGCTAGCGGAAAAAGCGATGGGTATTTTCTCACAAATTTACTAGCTTCTAGGATATAAATACCTGATAGCGTAAGTATTTTATGTTCTATAAAGTATTGTTTGCAACTTTCCGTACTTTCTATATTTACTAGGATTCGAACGCATTTTTTTTGTAAAATGAATAGTCGCTCTATATCTACACTATTTCCCCACATTATAATTCCATAGTTTAGCCACGAATATGCGTATGCGTAGTAGGCTGAAAGAGCTGTTCTGAAGTCGGTTGCTTTTTTTAGTTCTCTTAAGGCGTATATAAAGCTAGCCAATTTATTTGATAGGGTTTGTATATGAGCTTTCCAGTTTATATTCGTATCGACAGTCAGGCCTAGCAGTTTAAAGTCGTTTACACATTGTAATTTTGTATTATTATATGAGAAGTCGATATCTACCTTTTCTTTCTGATATGGTCCATATTGCATCAGCTTCGTCTTCGAGAAATTTATTTCTAAATTATGGTCTTTCAACCATGCCACTATGTTAGTAAGAATGTCATTTAAGATTTCGTTAAGGGTCCCGTTATTATCATAAGGAAAAATTATTGAAATGTCGTCAGCAAATAGGACACTGTATGAATTTATTTCTTTAGGGAGGTTATTTATATATATTAGGAACAATAGGCACCCTAAAACACTACCTTGAGGAATTGACATGGTTACTTTTGCTCTATCAGATTTAACACGCGTTATCAGGCCAGTCTGTGCATCTTTATAATCTACCTCTACATATTGTTCCCGATTTTCTAAGTAAGAGCAAAACCATTTGTAGGCTGTGCCTCTGACACCTATTTCATACAATTTATTTAGAAGGATCTTATAAGACACTCTATCGTAGGCTTTGCTCATGTCTAGCAAAATCCCTACTGCATGTTTTTTATTATTTATAATATTTAGTGCTTCTTGTATATATTTGAATATTGCCCGTGTAGTAGATTTATTTTTCCTAAAACCATTTTGACTATCGTTGAAGATTTTGTACTTTTCACAAAATGAGTAAAGTCGTTTTGACATTGCTGTCTCAAAAATTTTCGCGAATGTAGGTAATGCCGAAAGTTATTTGTGTCGGTCTGATCTCCCTTTTTATGGATCGGTTTTATTACTGCTACTTTAAGCAGGTCGGGAACACAGCCTTCGTCGAGGGACTGATTTATTAGTAGAGTCAGTGGCATTACTAATTCCTCAGCGCATAATTTTATTAGTGTTGGCGGTAGCTCGTCGTGTCCATAGCTTCGTTTATTTTTTAGTTTTTTAATTATAAATTTTATTTCGTTTGGGTCCACTAGGCTAATGTAAATAGAGTTTTCGCTTTGTGAGGGCCCCGGGCGGCCAGTTACAGCACTATCTCCGATTGTACTGTCCGATTTGCCAACTGATGTGAAATAGTCATTGAAAGCGTTTGCTATGAATTTCGCATTATCTATAAGATTATTATTCATAACAGAGGATCATGCTAAGTCAATTGAGGTAGTATAGGCCCTTAAACATTTTATTTTTGTTTCAAACCAATCTCTAACCTTTCCATGTCCCGAAGCAATAACGAAAATAATGAATATGTCCGCAGGAAATACTTGTACTCCGCATAGTAGGCTTCGAAGGCCGACCTTAAGTCAATATTCATTTTATTTGAAGTGGTTAAGTATTTATTGGCGTTTTATTATGTTGGGGTAAATCATATATGTATTACAAATTGGATTTAGGATATTGCTGCAAGGGTTAATAATATTTTGAAATCAATTTGGTAATGAAAGGCGTAAACATGAAACCACTTTGTATCGGTTTTTTGCATTTCAGGAGTCTGATTTTTTTTTGCTGCCATACTTGATACGCTATGAATTACCTTTTCAAAAATGCTGTTTTTTTTCAAAATCATTAGTCATTTATTCAAAATAGACTGAGAATCGGCACTTTTTGAACGTCAAAATTACATAAGACAGTGCCACAAAACGCTCACTCTTCACCACTTCGTAGTGCTGGTAAGAAGAATTGGCGCAATAAACCCCCCAGCAACCTGTCTGTTCAGTTAGTAGAACAACTTGTTTCTGTACGATAGTATTTGCCTCATCATTGGTGGAATCTCATAAGAGAATGCTTGCCTTATAGCTTTTGGGATAGGAATAGGACCAAGAAAAACCAAGAGCAGACTAAATTATTAAAACCAGGGCATTAGCAGCAGTTATAACTTAGCTGGAGCTGTCGAAGGAAAGCAGTTATCGCGTTCTGTTTTTCGTAATAAAACAGTACAAGAACATCCATTCCAAAGTTTTTTTTTTAATGTAAACATTATATGAGTAACTTTAAGACCGGCACACTTCATATAAGTACCATACGTCAAAAGTTAACCTAAGTTCTCAGATTTCAGCCCAAAACGCCCCAAAACTATTCATCCTTGGCCTTGAGATCCAACTTCAATCGTTGAGAGACTTAAAGACTTTTTAACTGCTTAACCCTTGTTGGTCGAAGTTCTTGTGTAGGGCTATTATGTTCTGTGACGTATGGCGTTTATTTAGCCACTTTGTTTATTTCAAAATTTTGCAGATAATATAACAATATCTTCAATTTAGTTGATGATGTTGTGTCTGATAGTGTTCTGCGTGTCTTGTCAGCTACACGTTACAGAAACTGACGGACGCTGGTGATGGCGCCAAACAAGTAGCCAGATTCTGGGCCGAGTCCATTTAGATTGCTATCGACATGCTAAGAAAATTATGTTTTCATAAGTATGTACAGTGGGCAGCAGTATACAAAGTATCTCTGCCTTTCTCTTTGGGGAGCCTAGACGTGATGTTGCGTTTGTTTCTGTAGTTAGGTTTATCAAGCGGAAAGCGAAAAAAGCGAAGCGAAGCATTTAGGAAAGCGGTTCCGTCATATTATATAGGCCGTCATGAAAATCTGTCATTTTCACCAGTATTTGACATTATGGTGTCAAAAAACGCTCTGTATTTGAATAGCCGCTATTGCGTGACTGTTTATCGCTTACTTAGAAAACCAAAGCTTTAGCCTAAAAAAATACGTTTGCAGGCAGAAAAATTTCAAAAACCACAAAAAAATTGCGGCCACCGCCATTTCCATACATTTTCGCAGTACGTGAATAGATATTTCAATTGTCTGTTTATTTATCAGGGCCTGTCATGCGGTCTAACTGGAGGCCGTTTAGACTAATCGCTGGGGTACCGAGCGACCCCATTCCCGCGGCTTTGTTCCGGATTTGAGACACCTAATGCCTGTTATTTGCCATTTCGTGACTGTTTTACTACACTTGTATAGTTTGCGGTCAATTCTCTTGTGACGAGATAATGTTATATCATTTGCGACGTGGTGGAAGTGGTAAGTAGCTTGTTTAAGCATGCAAAAGCACTAAGTAGGTACTTAAAAACGATCTTAACGTAGTCTTTTGGGTCAGATTTGGTATTATCAAGGTAGTATTCACACTTAGGTATCGACGCGGAATCTGCTTGAGACGATCACGTACGCGTGACTACACAGTATAAGCTGACTTCCGACTGTACGAAAAACCTACACAATGAGAGCTCAACTAAAACTGGAAGCTATAGCTTGAAGTGTCGCCGCATGAACTTATCACCACATTTGTCGCATTAAGTTCGACAGAGAAACTAAGCTATTGACATAACTTAGAGAGAATAAACAAGTTGAAGTGGCAATGAGACGGCCATATTAGCCGTAGAATCGATGACCGTTGAGGTAGACGGGCTTTTGAGCGGAGACCGCGTATCGGCAAACGTATGGTAGAACGCCCTCAGGCTTGGTGGAGTGATCATCTTCGCAGGGTGGTTTGTAGCAGCCGGATGAGAATCGCCAAAAAATCGAGTTGAATGGCGTGACCAGGCGTATGACGTCTTTGTCGCTTTCACTACATACTTCTCTGATTTGCTCTAGGCACTTCTTTTTTACAATCGACTGTAACATCCATTATAACTCATCCTTTTTAATGGAAGAAAATTCTCTGATAAAAATAAAGGTTTTTCAGAAAATTTTCATCTCAATACGAACCAGCTGATGCTTCATCAACATGAAATACTCGTCTCATAAAGAGTAAGGAGCTCCCTAACCCTACAAACGCGATCAGGTGTCAACTCGACCCGACAAATATTTTCAACGGGCAGCCTACTACAACTTTGTCGATTTACATAAAAATGGCCACCCTTTCTAACCGGCCATGTTGTACTTTAAGCGGGAGCGGATGCGGTAGCGGGTGTCACCAATAAAGGCAAAAATATTATTCAATCGTTCACAATACTTAAGAACTGTCTTACCAGCTATTACAAAACGCTTTATTTAAAATACTAATTACAAGATATCGGATGTTATATTAGCCAGTGAGACAAGAACTCAAATAAAAACTTTTTACAATAAAAACTTTTTAACAAAAAAAAAACCGACTTCCATAAAAAAACACTACAAAGTGAAAAATAACTTTAATTTCGGAAGTCGGTGTCTTTGGATCTGTATTTTAGTTTATTGCCACCGACTTCCGAAATTAAAGTTATTTTTCACTTTGTAGTGTTTTTTTATGGAAGTCGGTTTTTTTTTGTTAAAAAGTTTTTATTTCTCGCTTTTTAGTGGGACTGTTTATAATGCATCAAGCTCATCGCCTTTTACAAAATGTTACTTTTCCCGATACAGGGACGTTAGTTGTTGAGGACTTCTCCTGGTACTCCACCATCAGCTCCATTTCACCATTCGCATTGTGACGAGCATAAATTGCTTAGAAACTATATTAAAGTAATCGAATCGCAACCTGTGAAATACTTATTATTGAGTAGTCCCGGTGGCCATCTCTGGTCTCATCATCAGTTTTACTTCACTAAATTTTGCTTTCCGAAAGCAAATGCACGAGTTAGTATAAATAATACCCGAATCGCTATAGGTGTGCCTATAATATTTGAAGAGTTCCTTCTATTTCTCCAGGATCCCGCTGATAATCCTGGCAGCATCAGGCCAGACTTATGTCAACATTGCATTAAACTTAAAATTTTGTCCTGTTTAAAATGAGCCCAAACACGACTACGGTGCTGTAATTTCAAGATTTGTACTTTTTCTAATGCTCCTGGCTTCAGCATCAAGTCTCTATGTATTTCGGTATTTCTCATTAACAGTACGTTTCACACATCGAGCTCTTTTCAATGAGCCTAAACACGATATATCTGCTGTTAGTTGCCGAGGAGTTAGGTACTCTGCAGACTATTCTGACTGCAGCATCAGGTCATGACTTGATGATCATGAGACCAAATGTGGCAAATGCCCTATCAAACATCAAAACAATTTACTAAAACTGTCCTTGTCTGTTCAAGTAACTTCTTACTATTAAGGTGTTGTACCTTCCATCATCAGCTCAGCTACCTGAGATGGTGACAACCATACGCAAATACACAAGATACTTCATAAAATATGCGAAAAACAATAAGTGAGCCTATAAAATTTGAGGGTTGCCCTCGATTTCTCTAAGATCCCATCATCAGATCCTAACTTGGTGACAATGGGACTACCTCAGAACTATCTTCTTTCGAACAAAAAAAGAATTTTGAAAATCCGTCGACAATTGGCGGAGTATTCGATGAACAAACATACAAAAAAAAAAAAAAAAAAAACATACAAACATCCGAACATAGTACCTCCTCCTTTTTGTGAAGTCGGTAAAAAAATAAAACAACCGACTTCCAAAAAAAACACTACAAAGTGAAAAATAACTTAAATTACGGAAGTCCGTGTCGTTGGTTCCGCATTTTTTTTATTGACACCGGCTTCCGAAATTTAAGTTATTTTTCACTTTGTAGTGTTTTTTTGGAAGTCGGTTGTATTTTTTGTAAAAAAAGTTTTTTATTTTTTACTTTTTAGTGGGCCAGTTCGTAACTTATCTAAGTCACAATAGCCTAATGATCTAAGTTACAATAGCCTAATGTCAACGGTTCATCACCTTTTTCAAAATATTGCTTTTCCCGATGCAGGGACGTTAATTGTTGAGGAGTTCTTCTTGTAAAAACCAGGAGACTGGAGCTGATTGAGAAGTCACCATCTGCTCCACATCACGATACGCATTGTGCTTAGCAACCACATTAAAGTACCTAATCGAATCGCAAACCGTGAAATATTTATTATTGAGTAGTTCCGATGGCCATCTGTGGTCTTCATCATCAGTTCCACTTCACCGAATAGTGCTTTCTGAGAGCAAATGCACGAGTTACTATAAAAAATACCCAAATCGCTATAGGTGTGCCTACAAAATTTGAGAGTTGTCCTCGATTTCTCCAGGACTCAATCATCAGATCCTGACTTGATGACTATGGAACTACTGCAAAAGTATCTCCTTTCGAACATAAAAAAAAATTTGAAAATCGGTCCACAATTGGCGGAGTAATCGCGTAACAAACACACAAGAAAAAACATACCGTCGAATTGAGAACCTCCTCCTTTTTTGAAGTCGGTTAAAAAGTAGAATAAAAGAAAACTGAAATCAACAAAGAAACAAATACTTTTCATGGCCGCGTCTTAACCCTTTGACCGCCATGGTCGTGTATAGACGACAAATGAAAACGTGCCCAAAACGCCACCGTCGGCTAATGCCGGCAAGAAAACACCATATTTTAAGTTTAAACACAGAAAACTGAATTTAGTTTATTTATTTTGTACTTAAAACATGGTGTTTTCTTGTCGGCATTAGCCGACGGTGGCGTTTTGGGCACGTTTTCATTTGTCGTCTATACACGACCGTGGCGGTCAAAAGGTTAATGGACTTTTTGCATGGATGTGATGCAGATTTCCCCCAACATGTTATTTTGGGTTAGTGTACTTCTTCAAATTAATGTATTTTGTTTCCTTTTTCCATTAATAGTGCATTTTTTTTTCTCCTTCTATAATTATATTAATATTTTGAACGCGCTGCTTGGCGATACTACGATGAAAAAAGCCGACACATAATTTTCCGCGCCCGCTTTCTCTTCCACCATCGTCGCAGTCAAACGAAGTTACCTAGGCACGCACTTATGAGCTCATCTGTCGTTCTTCCTGATACCCATTCGGTGCAGAATAAAATGTGATTTATTTAGGCAAATTAGGGCGAGCCACTTTGAATGTTTGCACAGGTTTGTCGAGTTGGTAGTCTAAGGGTTTATGTATTTGAAGATTTATGACGAAAAACTTTGTCTCGTATACGAAACATCATTGGAAGGGACTTGCAGTATTGTTAATGCTTACGATAACATGTCTATCAAGTTATACTTCGAGTTTCGCCAATGTTTGCAAGAATAAAAGGCCACGTACGAACGGACGTAAAAATACGGGATTTTAGCGCGCACTGGATTTTCAACCCTCGGTGTTGATCCGAGCATTGAGAATCCAACAGAGCGCATCCCGACGCCTCAAAAACCACTTGGATTTTCAAATCTCGGTGCTGAGCAGTGAGTTAAAAATCCAGTGCGGGGAAAAAATCGCCATCGGAAAAACACGCGCGTGCCGACCGGGGCTAAGAATCAGGAAGGGTTTCTTATCTACCCACAGTAATAAATTCTATTGTCATCTGGAGTTAGAGTTATTGTAAGTAGGTTTCTCAGACTGGCTGAGTCAACACCTTACACATGTATCAAATGTGGGTTTTACGAGTATCTTAGTAATACGTTTTCCAAACCATTTATGGTTACTATCAGACATTCCGTGTCACGGAAAGTACGTTAAGCCGTGGTTACCGGCTGACATTCGTGGATCTTTGACAGTCGTTACGAACCGTCAGAAGCCCTAAAGTCTGACAACCAGTCCTACTAAGGGGTATCTCAATACCCCAACATAGTTGGGAAAAGGCTAAGCAGATGATGGTTTATTGGAACAGACATAGGTTAAAAAACCGTGATAAAAACATACTGTCAAAACAACGTACTTATAATAGATACATCGAGCCAATTTAGGTAGGTACATTTTCTTTTCAGTTTTCATATTTTTCGTGTTATACTTTAATTAGGAAATTCTGCACGGAAAGGTTGAAAATTATGCTGATATTAGATACTATTAGCTGACCCCGAAAACGTCGTTTTGCAAAAAAAAAAAAATAGATAGTAGCCGTTTCTCAGACCTACCCGATATGCACACATAATTTCATACAAATCGGTCCAGCCGTTTCGGAAGATTATGGAAACTAACACTGTGACACGAGAATCTTCTAATATATAAAATTCTCGTGTCACAGTGTTAGTTACCATACTCCTCCGAAACGGCTGGATCGATTTGTATTAAATTTTGTGTGCATATCGGGTCAAACTCAAACTCAAACTTAAAGCATTTATTTCAAATAAACCAATTATAGGCACTTTTGAATTGTCAAGGGTCGGTCAGTCAGAAAGATGAAGCTAGTTGCCCATTCCAAAGCGTAGGTACCTGTGGAGGAGAACGGGCAAGAAACTCCACGGACACTCTTTTAAATCATAAAATTGTTACAAAAATCTTGATTACATCATTCATGTTGAAATTATACATGTGAGAACGATGCAGAAAGACGTGCACGTTAAAGGCGTCCGTACTAAAAAGAACAATTCATAAATTAAAATAAGCCGTGGCGGCTAAGAGATGACCAGTCCCTACTGACGGCGCCCGTTCACGAACATGACGTATGGATCAGCACCATTCAGCTCAACCATTTTGAAGGGAACCCAATGATCCAACACACACGCCACCATCAGCGAGACATTTGAGTGAGCATGACATACTTTCAGCTGCCAGGGCACATTCAAGTCAATGAAAGACGTACCCAGTAAATGGTAGCTTTATAGTTTAGGTGCATAGTGCTCACACGTGTGCTATGCAATTATACAATACTAATAGATTGAATTTATACAATGCAAAGATAGTTTTTTCAATCTTCAGCAGCTCCAATTATATTTTCGAATGCTAATTAATTAGTTTATGCGCCCTTGTGGAGCAGGACCAGCGTTCAGCCAAGCATTTTTGTCAGCGATGTAATCCCCCAACTTATAATATGCTTGGCTGCATAGTGTGCGTTTTATGTAAGATTTGAATTTCGTTTCATTGAGTTTGAGTATGTGGGGGGGTATTTTATTGTAACATTTTAAACAGTACCCCATGAAGGATGAGTCTACTTTAGCCAATCTGAAACCTGGTTGAACTAATTGATCCCTATTTCTAGTCCCATAGGTGGGTTGGCTACTATGTATTTTTCATACCCCTATTTTTTTTTTTTTGCTAAATGACGTTTGCGGGATCAGCTAGTCTATATATATAAAAAGAGAAGTCCTGACTGACTGACTGACTGACTGACTGACTCATCAACGCCCAGCCTAAACCCTTGGACCTAGAAAGCTGAAATTTTGCACAAAAGTTTTCTTTATAATGTAGACGAGGAATAAGGAAGGAATTTTCGAAATTCAACCCCTAAGGGAGTTAAATAGGGGATGAAAGTTTGTATGAAAACTCTCATTCCTTGGGTTAATAAACTTGAAACTTGGCACGAATACTTACCTAAGTAAATTATGAAAATTGGTCTTTTTTGTTTTTCTAAACTACCTTCTAAAGGGGGATGGGGGGGTGTCAAAATTTGTATGGAAGAATTTTAATGCACGGTCCGATTAACTCAAAACTCAGTATTTATACTTAATACCAAAAATAAAGAATTACGTGTATCAGGGTTTTTCGAAAATCTACCCCTAACGGGGAGAAAAGGGGTAGTTAATTTTACAGGGCAAATTTTACTGCCTGGCTTAATTAACTCAAAAATTGGTATAAATAATCTGTGAGTCAAGTAATGAACACATTTTAAACGATTTTTCAAAATTCCTCCCCTGTGGGGGTGAAAAGTGGGGATACAGCTTATATGAAAATTCTTATTCCTTGGGTTAATAAACTTGAAACTTGGCACGAATACTTATCTAAGTAAATTATAAAGTTTGGCATTTGTTGTTTTTCTAAACTACCCCCTAACAGGGGATTGGGGGGTGTCAAAATTTGTGTGGAAGAATTTTAACGCGCGGTCCGATTATCTCAAAACTCAGTATTTATACTTAATACTAAAAATAAAGAATTACGTGTATCAGGGTTTTTCGAAAATCTACCCTTAACGGGGAGAAAAGGGGTAGTTAATTTTACAGGGCAAATTTTACTGCCTGGCTTAATTAACTCGAAAATTGGTATAATTAATCTGTGAGTCAAGTAATGAACACATTCCAAACGATTTTTCAAAATTCCACCCCTGTGGGGGTGAAAAGTGGGGATACAGCTTATATGAAAAATCTTATTCATTTGGTTAATATACTTGAAACTTGGCATGAATACTTATCTAAGTAAAAAATGCATTTTGGCATTTTTTGCTTTTCTAAACTACCCCCTAAAGGGCGATTAGGGGGTGTCAACATTTGTATGGAAGTATTTTAACGTGCAGTCTCCGATTAAGTCGAAACTCAGTATTTATACTTAAGACCAAAAGTAAAGAATAACATGTATCAGGGTTTTGCGAAAATCTACCTCTGACGGGGTGAAAAGGAGTAGTTAATTTTCCATTTTACTGCGTGGCTTGATTAACTCGAAAATTGTTGGACATAATCTTTGAGTCAAGTTATGAACACATCCCAAACGTTTTTCAAAATTCCTCCTGTGTGGGGTGAAAAGTGGGGAAAAACTTTATACGAAAAATCTTATTCATTTGGTTAATAAACTTGAAACTTGGAAGGAATATTTGCCTAAGTAAGTAATAAGAAATGGGTCTTTCGAAAGTAGAACCCTGACGGGTAAAAAAGTAGTAATTCGATTTTTAAGGCCGGTATTATAGTGCGTAGCTTGATTTACTCCAAAAAAATGGTATGAATGAATTTAATCTTAGAACTTGGCACAATACTTATCTAAGTAAATTATAGTTTGTCATTTTATGTTTTTCTGCTATAAAGCGAGATTGAGGGCTTCAGTTTGTATGGAAGAATTTTATCGCGCGATCCAATAATATAAACTCGAAACTCATTATGTATACTTAAGACCAAAATAAATAATAAAGTGTAACTGGGTTTTTCGAAAATCTAACGCTAACGGGGTGAACGGGGGTGGCCCATTTCACAGAGGAATATTTTATTGCGTGGCTTGAATCAATGGGAAATTAGTACTTATAAATAATCTTTGATTCTTGATATGGAAACGTCCCAAACGTGTTTTCAATATTTCGCCCCTATGTGGATAAAAACTGTGAAGGTGAAAAGGCGGTCTTATTCCTTTGGTTAAGAAACTTGAAACCTTTCAACATTTGCCTCAGTAAATAATAAAGATTGTAACTTTTAGGGGTTTACTACTTACTTACTTAAAATAAAAAAGTATGAGTTTTAGGGTTTTACTTATTCGACTCCTACCGGAGTGGAAAAGGGTAATAAAGTTTAAGGAGTAGAAACTTCCATTAACACGAAAATGGGTATAAATAATCTTTATATCATAAAAATGGGAACGTACCAAATGCAAAAACAAGCCCTGTCGTGATGAAAAGGGAGGATAGTTTATTTGAAACATCTTAGGTAGTTTAACCAAAATATTGGCCCGAATACTTATTTCTTTAAATAAAGTAAGTATAAAGATCGTAATCAATAATTTTCGAAATACCTTTCAGGGGGAGGTGGAGAGGGTGTTAAATTTATTTGAGGAAAGTACGAATCCCACGCGGACGAAGTCGCGGGCAAAAGCTAGTCTAATATATATAAAAATCTCGTGTCACAGTGTTAGTTACCATACTCCTCTGAAACGGCTTGACCGATTTTTATGAAATTTTGTGTGCATATCGGGTAGGTCTGACAATCGGCTACTATCTATGTTTTTTTTTTGCAAAACGACGTTTGCGGGGTAGCTAGTTTTATATATTAGAAGATTTATTCAATTCTCTGTGAAACAGCTGATTTTTTTTTTAAACCTACGAAAAAATTCTACGCTAGAGGGTTCTAAAATAATGCGCTGAATTCATGGTTATAGTTTGCGCGTCGATAGCTCTCTAATTCTCTATACCTAGCTAGTAAGTACCTACCTGCTTATTGCTATGTTAATGTAATATTAATGTTCTATAACAGAACAACAGCCACCTTGTTTAGAAGCTCTTCAGCCTGGCGTATCTAAGAGGTACTAAATAGAGATACATTATAATACAGCCGTTTCAACCCACTTACAGCAATTAGGGACATACTTAAGTACCCAAATAGACAATAAATTAGTAATTAGTTAAGTTCATAGTGATTTGTGCTTGGTATTACACACACACATTTATTGACATATTCGTGTTCCATTGATTAAGTAAGTTCCAGTAATGTACCAGTAATAAGTTATTAATTAAATAAATTGTTCTATTATTTGGATTTCGTGTAGTGAACTGCCGTTCGATACTTTTAAAAATTGGCCGTGAAAACTTGAGTGAAGTGAGCTTAATGTGAGGTGTCAAGTGTCAATCTGTAGCGTAAGGTGGAGTGACAGAACACTTGAAGCTCACTACACCTATGTTTACACGCGGTGAGATTTATACAGAACTAGCGACCCGCCCCGGCTTCGCACGGGTGCAATACTGATACTAAGTACAGGTATTTCAAGAATGCCAGCACGCGCTGCCGCGGCCGGTACCGCAGCAACCGCTATGTCCCTGCATTTTAAATCTGTAATATCTTCGAAAATATTCATTTAAATTACATGCTGTAAAGGACCATATTTATCTATATTAAATGCACAATGTATTTAAGGTACTTAATTGGATAAAGATTAATGCTGTATTGCTTAAAATCGCTTCGTAAATAAGCCATTATTTCTCGTAAAAAGTAAAGGATAAAAATGATTATTGTGGGTTATCCCTACAAGATAGACATATACCATCGCGGACTTTTTTGTAGACCTTTTTAAGGTGTACAATACTGTAGTACATTATTTTGACCTATCTCGTAGGGTTCAGCCAGCGTTTGAAAAGTAAGCGCAAAAAAATGTGTTTATTTACGACATCACATGCATGCATGTATTATATATATAAACCTTCCTCTTGAATCACTCTATCTATTAAAAAAACCGCATCAAAATCCGTTGCGTAGTTTTAAAGATCTAAGCGTTCAAAGGGACAGAGAAAGCGACTTTGTTTTATACTATGTAGTGATAGACTGGCTGTTCGACTGTCAACACCATCTGCGTAGTTTTTCCCCAACTATGTTGGGGTCGGCTTCCAGTCTAACTGGATGCAGCTGAATATCAGTATTTTACATGAAGTGACTGCCTATCTGACATCCACAACCCAGTTACTGGATAATAGGTATTATACCCCTTGTTATGAGTGGTTGTCAGACTTTCGGGCTTCTGACTACCCGTAACGACTGTCAAAGATCCACGAATGATAGCCGAGACCAACGGCTTAACGTGCTTTCCGAGGTAAGGGGAGGGGTCTTGGTATGTAAAGATGGTCACTCATCCATAAACTAACCGCGGCAAGCGCAGCTTAACCTGATCGATCGACATTTACGAGGTTATTATTTATCCACGGGCCCCTTATCGGCTGTTCCACTGTATACCTGTAATTTGTAATATTACTTTCAGATACATTGTTGGCACAGCTCAAAGAAAAGTGGAAATATATGGGGAGACCTTTGCCCAGCAGTGGGACGCTATAATAGGTTAACTGAAAAAAATACAATGTTGGAAGATTTTCAGGTTTTAATAATATCTCGTAAATAAGTATTGCATGTCTTTGCTTCTTCTAAGTATTCAAACTATCTATAAACTACCTATCTATATATCTATTTTTTTATAGATATATCTATCTATTTATTTCTTACTAACTATTTCTTATATACAGGGCGCTGAAAAAATCGTGAATCAAACGAAATAGAAAAGGAGAAAGAAGGTCATTAAAGGGATAAAGGAGGTCATTTCCAGCAAAAAATCTTTCTACAGCATGGCCATAATTCATTTGCCCTAAAAGCTATGAATATTGTTGTATACTGAGTTCTTTTACAATTTGACTAATTTAAAAAAAGTGATATAAAACAATAAAACAAACTGTGTTACTTTATTACTGATAATGTATCAGTACTAAAAAAGTTCTATTGCGACTGTAGGTATCAAATTTCAAGAGCAATTAATTTTTTTACAAAAATTTTGAAGCGTTACCAAAAAATATTTCTCACTATAAAAGCGCTGGAAATGACCTCCTACTACTACTGGTACTTTCTGTTAACCCAGAATCATGAAATTTGGTAAGAACTAAGAAGCAATGTCATGTAGTACAAGTAAAGGAAAAAAACCGAAAACCGTACATTTTTAGTTACATACCTACTTTGTACGGAACCCTCGGTGCGCGAGTCCGACTCGCATTTGACCGGTTTTTTTTCTATGTAGGTAGGTATCTACTTCATATTTAACTTAAGGTACTCTAAGGCTTTGAGATTACCTAGTAATTTATTTACAAAATTCTCCCCACTAATAAGGCTTCGAACACAAGGCTCCATCTAATGACATAGCTAATATCATATTCATAGTATTTGCATGTCATCAGTCGCTAACTGCCTTTACAACCAATCTGGCCTCAGCCAATCATATATTCATTAAAATTTATAGCACAAACAACCCTTTTTCTATGTAAATAGTCTATCAACGAAAATTAATTTCTTCCGTCTGAACTTTACGACCCCACAAAAGGGTTGAATTTCGCGTGACAATTGAGTTTTATATTGTTTTTAGAAGGAAAAGATTGCCTTATGTTTTAGTCGATTTTCGCAAAGACGTAGGGAGTATTTCAAATATTATGATGAACTTACGACCTTTTTGATTTACATTGCCCGGAATTGGGATTTGGGACCCGAGGATGGCAAGGTTTGTGGCAGATGCTAAGTTTCCCAAGTAGGATAACATAAGTGATATTTTAAGAGATTGAATTTATTAGATTTGTGGTGTGAAGAAAGCTGAATTCTTGGTTATCTTTAGTCTCACTAAATCTCGGGAAGGGCTGGAATGATTTGGCTAATTTTGGTTTTGAAATAATTATATCCAAGGAAGGCTTAAAAGGTGAGAAAACATGAAGAAGTTGTAGGGAAAATAGTAAAAGCAACAATTTTATCATCCCATACAAACTGTTCGTACAGTAAACAGCAAAAGTAGATGATGAAAATCAGAAATTCAATACTATTGAACGGAGTTCGCGTCAGAACTGTGTGGCGTCGAAATTTCGTTATAATTATGATTGTAAATTATACCAAACATTTACTACTTCGACGCCACACAGTTCTGACGCGAACTCCGTTCATTAATTACTATTGAATTTCTGATTTTCATGATCTACTTTTGCTGTTGACTGTACCTGTCAAACAGGGTGTGATCAGAAATTAAATAATATGGAGGTAGGTAATAAGATTGTATAGTTTGATTTATTCAAGTGTTTGGTCTGTCCTATATTTTATTTTATTTCTATTTTAGTTTATTATAAAGACAAGACTTTTTTATGTAGCTTGACATATCTTTCTAAGTTTAGTCACAAAATAAATTTCTGAACGCATTATAAATATTTCACAACAAACTATTTAATAATTTATTTCCTTTCTTAACTTTCACATATTTAGTTCTGAGGCGGTACGAAGTTCGCCGCGTCAGCTAGTAACAGAAATAAAGAAAAATATGTATTCTGGACACGCACAGGAAATCTACAATTAATAACTGAAGGTGATAAAGTAACGTTGTGGTTTTGATACTTAAGATAATAAGTTGTTTAACTAACGGAATATAACACCACGCCAATATTCACTAAAGGGTTAGGGCAGGGGTGCGCTTATAGTAGAGACGCCAGTAACATGAAGCTACTACAATCTGTCAAATTTATTTAATAGGTTTTCAACTTTATTGCTAAAGCATAAGGTTCAAAGTTGATTGGGAAAATTTGACTGTTTCGGGTAGCTTGATGTGCTGGCGTCTGTACCACCACATTTCGTCAGCTGTGTTTGAATCCCATGTAATAGGGGGCGAGCCTATTGCAATCAACCGGGAACAAATCCAATCTCCGGGCTGCTACTGAGAAATTCCAGATGGAAAAATCCAATTAAGTTACAAATTGGCCCACTAAAAAGTGAAAAATAAAAAACTTTTTACAAAAAAAAAACAGCCGACTACAAAAAAAACTCTACAAAGTGAAAAATAACTTTCATTTCGGAAGTCGGTATCAAAGACGAAAATGCGGAACCAACAACACCGACTTCCGAAATTAAAGTTATTTTTCACTTTGTAGTGTTTATTTTTGGAAGTCGTTTGTTTTTTTTTTCTCAATAAAAACCAATGTTTATCTCGTAATTATGCCATCAACTTATAATGAACTCGCAGAGGTTGGGTGCTACAACTATGTGAGGTTAAAGCCTCTAAGAAAGAAAGAAGGAAAAATAGGTTTATTTGTCATAGAAAGACGTGCAAACAAAAAGATAATTAATTCTAATGACAGCATATACAGGGTGCAATTGAAATCATGGGCATTATTTTAACCTAAGGTACTACTTATGATACTAATTGCATTAGGGCTACTATTACGCAAATCAAAAATATTATTAATGCAAGTATGGAAAACCTTAAAATGTAGTAAGTCATACAAAGTATCAAATTAGTTGCGCTTCTCGATAGCAAATGCGTAGGTACACTACGCCGTACGCGCGTCATTGGGCGTGAATTCTTTGACCCCACCCGACTCACGTGACATTCGTAAGTTGCCAATGAATTGATTCATAATAAATTCCAATTTTCCCTTCGTACTTTGCCGGCTTAGGACGGTCAAAACTACGTCAACTAACATACATTAAAAAAAAACATTTACGTACCTAGCTTGTAAATTGTTTTGAAAAAACCTTATTTGTCGGTAAAGTGACAGAGGTTAAACGGGTGCTCTTCCACGAGCTTGTGCATGTGCTGGCACGTGAAAAGACGAAAAATCCAACAGGTTCTGAGTGGTTCTGGTGGAATGAGACCCCGTGAAGGAATAGGGTCGTTCGGGTAGCGCCGATGGAACATTTCACGAGTTCATACTAAATTTCTTGTGCGATCGTAAATTACAACCATTTGTGGGTATTGTTGGTTGGTGTACCTAGCCTGCACATTACGCGGTCGAGGCATCGTGTACACAAACACACACACAACACACAACTACTACACTAACACTTAATACACTGCAATCCAAGCACCGTATGACGCGAGCGGCGAGTACGGCGATTACGTCACGGGATCAATAAATCAATTACGCGTCAATGCACCTGCGCAGTCGTTATGACACTGGTTCCGGGTTCGTGACTTCGTGTTGCGGCGGTAAGCATACCCCGCGCGGGGGTGATATTCGTATTTTTGCGAGTGAGGGAGTGGGACGGAGAGAGTTCAGGGAATCCCGCCGGACGGAATGTCTTGTAGCCCATTGTTATTATTACTTGTAAGGAAAAACCCGCGCGCGCGCAGGTGATGTTTGTTTACATTTCGCTTTGCGCTGTACTGCGCTTTAAGATTTTGATATTTCAACAATTATTGGCGTTAACGAAGTATTTTGTTTTAATTACTTTAAGTGTTTATTTGCAATAATAAGCCTTGTGCAATTTGACTTACTACATTTTTAAGGTTTTCCTTACTTGCATTAATAATATTTTTGATTTGCGTATTAATAGCCCTAATGCAATCAGTATCGTGAGTAGTGCCTTAGGTTAAAATAATGCCCATGACTTCGATTCCACCCTGTATAATAAAAACAAAAAAAAAATATCTTTATACATGAGCATAAAGCAGAGATAGTCGACGGCTGCACGTCATGACTGTGACAAGAAGGCTTCCACTCAGCATGATGCCGTGCTATAAGGGACCCACAGCACAGCGCTGATTTTCAGTAGTTACCCGAAAAGGACACTACAGTACTCTTACCTAGCCCAATCTCATATGGAGCAAATTACAATAAGATTTCTCCAGCTCAAGCATTGCTATGTATAGAAAGTTTTTCTATGAAATAAAATCAACGACAATACCCTGACAGTACAATTCAAACTTATTACACGAACTTCGCATCTCGATCGCTATTCATAGCGTAAGTCGGACCGGAAGTCTCCAGCTCACGAGTCGACTTCCGGTTGCTAATGCTACTATTATAGAAAATAAACGGTAAAATAGACGGTAGGAAAATATACAACTACTAGCTTCTGCCCGCGACTTCGTCCGCGTAATTTTTTTTTGTTTCCCCGACCCACCCCGTCGCAACGTGTCGCCGGCCTGCGCTATTACTTCGTTTTCGCTGGGCGAAAACTTCAGACTTTTTTTCTTTTTGCTCAACTCCTAAGGGTCCTAGCGTCAAGTTTAATAGAATATAGCCTTCCTCAAGAACTGGGCTATCCAACACAAAAATATTTTTATATATGCGACCAATACTTCCAGAGATTTAGAGCTTTCAAACCGTGTTCAAACAAACAAACTCTTCAGCTTTATTTATTATTTTAAAACTATGATATCTCCTAAGATATACATTGAAATCAAATGATGTCACAGGCAATTTTGTTCAAAATTAAATACATGTGATGAATAACGTATTTATTTGGATAAGGATTAATACCATGTTTATAAAAACACCTTCGCAAATAATGCATTATTTTAGAACAAATTTGGTTAGCATAAAAGAGGTTATAGTGAGCTAACCTTAAAAGATAGACATATGCTGTCGGGGACTTTTTTTTAAAGCTTTTAAAGGGAAGCAATTCTGTTATATGTGATTTTTGCGAAACTTTAACTGTTTACGCAGCGCACGCAGCGGAAGCTCTCAATAGGAAAAAAATCCCCCGATTTTGAAACATTCTTCATTGGTGCTCCGCTCCTATTAGTTTTAGCGTAATGATATATAGCCTATAGCCTTCCTCGATGAATGGACTATCTAACACTGAAAGAGTTTTTCAAATCGGACCAGCAGTTCCTGAGATTAGCGCGTTCAAACAAACAAACAAACAAACAAACTCTTCAGCTTTATAATATTAGTATAGACTAGCTTCTGTCCGCGACTTCGTCCGCGTAAATTTTTTTTGTTTCCCCGACCCACCCCGTCGCAACGTGTCGCCGGCCTGCGCTATACTTCGTTTTCGCTTGACGAAAACTTCAGACTTTTTTTCTTTTTGCTCAACTCCTAAGGGTCCTAGCGTCAAGTTTAATAGAATATAGCCTTTCTCAAGAACTGGGCTATCAAACGCAAAAATATTTTTATATATGCGACCAATACTTCCAGAGATTTAGAGCTTTCAAACCGTGTTTCAAACAAACAAACTCTTCAGCTTTATTATTAGTATTATTTTAAAACTATGATATCTCCTAAGATATAATTGAAATCAAATAATGTCAGAGGCAATTTTGTTCAAAATTAAATACATGTGATGAATAACGTATTTATTTGGATAAGGATTAATACCATGTTTATAAAAAGACCTTCGCAAATAATGCATTATTTTAGAACAAATTTGGTTAGCATAAAAGAGGTTATAGTGAGCTAACCTTAAAAGATAGACATATGCTGTCGCGGACTTTTTTTTACAACTTTTAAAGGGGAACAATTCTGTCATATATGATTTTTGCGAAACTTTAACCGTTTACGCAGCGCACGCAGCGGAAGCTCTCAATAGGAAAAAAATCCCCCGATTTTGAAACATTCTTCATTGGTGCTCCGCTCCTATTAGTTTTAGCGTGATGATATATAGCCTATAGCCTTCCTCGGTGAATGGGCTATCTAACACTGAAAGAGCTTTTCAAATCGGATCAGTAGTTCCTGAGATTAGCGCGTTCAAACAAACAAACAAACAAACAAACTCTTCAGCTTTATAATATTAGTATAGATTACCTTCAATTTTAAATAATATTTGTAAACAAGATGTCTTGTTGTCGCTTTAAGAGAACAATAGTGACCTTATTGGTGACTAGTTACGCCTCACGGTTTCATCCGCATAAGTTTCGATCCCGTGAGAATATCAGGATAAAAAGTATCCTATCTGTTAATCCAGGATGTAAGCTACATCCATACCTAATTTTATCAAAATTGGTTCAGCCGTTTGTGCGTGAAGAAGTAACAAACATACAAACACACTCACAAACTTTCGCCTTTAAATATTAGTTATCAAGTGTGATGTTCTTTAGAAAGGTAAGGTGCGAAGTACTCGAAATCGGCGCACGTGTATGAGATTTATGAAAGTAAAGGAGGTAAAATGAGTACTTATGTAAGAATCGTAGCAGGTGCAGGCGTTCTGCATTTTTTGGCAAAAACTACAGATACATACATGTATCTGTTGTTAAGCAAAAGCGGCCAAATGCTCGTCGGACTCACACATGAAGGGTTCTGTAACATTTTCTAAAAAAGTCGTAAAAACATGGTGCTTAAATGAAAATAAATTAACTATTAACTTTTTTTTTTTTGATGTTTGTAATTTGTAAATCTTATGTTATGTTTGTGTCCATGAACTGTTAATTAACTACACACTATGGAATAGGAAAACTGTAATGGTAAGGTATGTATGTAATAAATAAATAATAAACTTTATTTTATTATATCCTGCTATAGTCGCCCTAGCACTACACACCAAGTGTCTACGTATTATGGTTCAAAATATAAGCCCTGTGACAGTCGGACCGACAGCGGAGCCTTAGTAATAGCCGTTGGCACCGTTTGGCTACGATACACATTTTTAATGTGAATTTAACTTGGGAGAAAAAAACTAGGTTAGTTACTTAATAAAATTTTGGACACGTACAAACCGCATTAAAATTTTTTGTCATCTCAGACAGTCAAATCGTTCTCCTGTGTCTCATAAAACTGCTTTTTTTTATAAGACGGATGACGGTTTCGTAACCTTCAATTATTAATTGCTAATTTATACAAAAGAAATTAAAATACCTTGACTTGAAGCGCTTTATTTACAAGAGAGTGTCACGTAAAATATCACATTCAGTAGCACGAATGATTTTACCAGTAACCTGAGCGAATTTTGAATAGAATACAAAATACTCGTGTTACATTTTGATTTCGTTATGTTATTTCAAAAGTCTAAATCCAAATCAAAAGTAATTTATTCAAACTAGGCTGAGAATCAGCGCTTTTTTAACGTCAAAATTACATTACAGTCCCCAAATAGCCCGCCATTCACTTGAAAGAAATAAGGTCTTCAATTGAAAAGAATATAACTAATTACCAAACGAATATTTCTGATACAAAGCTCATAAACGTTAATTTAACGAAACCTACACCATCACAAAAGACCTCCTGAAATCTACAAAATAATCTATATACTTATATAAAAATGAATTGCTGTTCGTTAGTCTCGCTAAAACTCTAGAACGGCTGAACGGATTTATCTTATCTTGGTCTTGAAATGTTCGTGGAGGTCTAGGAAAGGTTTAAAAGGTGAGAAAAAATCGAATAATTCTCAGGAAAACCCTAAAATCAGCCCTTTTCCCATACAAACGTTTTCTAAATAAAATGTAGAGTCAATTTGAACTTTATTGCAAAATAATAATAACACTTCATGCTTCATTCAAAAAATGTTTTTTTTTATTAAATACGTATTCGTTTTGTTTGTTTTAAAATTTATTTATAGAAAAGTTTAGGTCTTTTATTTATCGAGTGCCGTGTCAGTTAGTTTGAAATAAAAAAAATAGATTCCCGGTTAAATCATCAAGGCAGATGAACATAAATATTGGAAACTACAAGGTAGAATAACTATATTCTACAAGTACAGACGCCAGCAAGTCAACCTACCCCAATCTGTCAAATTTCTTTGATAGATTTTCAACTTTAGCACAAAGGAATAAGGTTCGTATTCAATTGGGAAAATCTGACAGATTGGGGTAGCTTGATGTGCTGGCCTCTGTACAAAATGCATGCATAATTATACAGCCTATAATGTTCCCACCGCTGGGACACAAACCGCCTCTCCTTGTGAGAGGGAGTTGGCCATAATCCATCATGCGGGCCCAGTGCGGTTAGGTGGATACACCTAGAGAAAGAGTAAAATCTTTAAATTATTATATACCGACTATAAATATGAGAACTCCTTCCCTATAGCTCCTGAATCTTCCCCATTTCCACGTAATAAAATTTCATGTCAATTTATTAAAAAAATAACTCAACAGAAAAGGTTTTGGATACAGGATAATGTTTGTCTGTTACAAGGATGGAGTAATGAAAATGGAGTGTTATTTACACGCTTACACAATATTTGTTTTACTGTTAATGAAATCGTCGAATAGTTAAATAATAAGACTGGCAAGCGAAGAGACTGGATTTCAAAGCTATCTGTTACATTATTGATAACGGAGAACCATCTTCTTCTTAATTAAAGTGGATAACAGAAATTTGTTTGTAAGTCCGTGAACAGCCCGAATTCACGACAAAACTCATAAGTAAGTAACAATTACAAGCTAAGAAACTGTTTCTTCCTTCAGAACTTCAACTATCACCGGCTGGCAGTACGGAGGAGCGAACGATACCTACAAGTATGCAGTGCTCAGAATCTAGCTGTCAAATTTCTCATGACACATAACATTGCACCTGTAATCCGCGCAGGGTTAGGTTGAGGTGTACCTAGTAATATTACACCCACATTTCGCCAATTATGTTTAAGTCCAATGTAATAAGGTGGCGAGCCTATTGCCATCAAGCGCAAAAATCGAGACTCCGTTCTACTGAGAAATTCTATATGAAAAAAAAACTGGTCATGAGCGAGTCGTACTCGCGCACCGAGGGTTCCATACCGTCATGTTTTTAAATCATCGGTGAGGCCTGTATTCGTCAGAGAATTTTAAAACTGTGGTGTAGAATATTTCAGTTTTTGGTCAGCGCCATCTCTTGACCGACTTTGAAACTAATGTATTTTTTGGTGATTTTTGAAAAAGTGTGCTATTTAGAGACATCGTTTTATTTTCCTGTAATCTTTACTTAAACTTCTATGACATAGAATAATTTCAGATTTTTCTCTATGCAAACTTCGGAGATAAGAGGAGAACGGTATATTATTTTGAAAAATTTCATCAAAAGTCGGAAACTATGTGGCCTAAAGAAAAAAAAAATTTAAGAATGTGCAAACTGCGCTCTTTCATATGATACCCCACATGCCCTAGTAACCCCACTTCGAACTTTTCAGAAAACCTTCCAGTCCGTTGCAAAAAAAAATCTTTCTTATTTGCAAAATAGTAGGGCAAATGTCATCTAAGACTGTTCCAAATTTCAAGTTGATAGCATTAGTAGTTCTTGAGATATCCAGCTGTGACAGACAGACAGACAGACTGAGTCTCACCATAAGGGTTCCGTTTTACGATTTTGGTACAGAACCCTAAAAACCTAATAACGCTTTGCCCGACCCGCGAATTGAACCCTGGACCATTTCAGCAGTAACGCTTACGACCACTAAACCAATGAGGCAGTCAATTTTCATGGACACTATAGCACTCCATTTCTTCCTACTCCTTACCATGCTTTCAAGATTATTATGTGAACTGGATGGAATCCAAATGGATGCAGTTTTATACTCTAGCTCATAAGTTAAGCTATAACTATCGATTCGCGGAAACTTTTATTATTCTGATTTAAGATGTTTCCATCATCATAAAGTTTTCTTCTTTTGTTACTTGTTGATGTTTGTTTGTTATTGCGGAAAGTAAAATTATTGAGAGAGAGAGAGGGAAGTGTAATTTATGGTTTTTAATAAGTTATTTTCTACTAAAATCATTACACAAAGGTGTATGACTAATCTAATAAAATCTCAAACTCAATCAATCTTCGGATTACGTGATGTTTGTTCAACCAAGGGGTATCGTATTACCCAGTAACTGAGTTATGGAGGTCGTTTAGTAAAAAAAAAAAAGATCTCCATGTAAAATACTGGTATTCAGCTGCATCCGGTTAGACTGGAAGCCGACCCCAACATAGTTGGGAAAAGGCTACCCGGTGATGATGTGATGTTTGTCCTCTAATGACGGATCGAAATATTTAAGATTAGTTAACATAACATAAACATCAAACACGCATTCTCCGAAGGCTTAGGCAGAGGTACATTTATAGAGTACATCATCTGTATAGTGCCCCACATTTCGAGTGTTATGAAGAATAGTTATAACATAAAATGCTAATTTCGCCAGACGTATTAGAGGACCCATCGTGACGCGTGGGCGCTCTTTGAACTAGCTCACAGAATATAAAAGCTATTATAAATACATGCTTTTAAGGAAGACCGAAGCTGTGGCGCAACAATGCTTCCTTTCCCAAACCATTTGTTTGCTCATGGGTTGCCTTGGGTGATCTGAAAGTCTTTGAATAGACTCCGGACCGGCCGAAGCAAGGAAACCTGTCCAGGTGGAAATTTATGGACGACTCCGCCTTGGAGTGTAAATGTGGTGCTGTTCCACAAACGATGGGACACTTAATATCGTGTCCTGCGTGTCCTGTCAGCTTAGCGTTACAGGAACTGAGGGACGCTGGTGATGGCGCCAAACAAATAGCCGGATTCTGTGCCGAGTCCATTTAGATTATCACCGACGTGATATGAAGAATACATACCTACTCATAATGCTGATTGAACAACGACGGTATAATCTATCAATCATCTCAGCCTATCGCAGTCCACTGCTGGACATAGGCCTGTCCCAGGCTGCGCCACAACACCCTGTCCTCCGCCTTCCTCATCCAGTCCATTCCAGCCACTTTCTCCGGGACGTCCTACACTACGCTTGCCGGTACGCGGTCTCCATTCAAGGACTCGTCTGCTCCACCGGCCATCGGTCCTTCGACAAACATGGCCAGCCCACTGCCACAGCACTACCCACCCTGCCCACTGCGACAGTATAATATCTTCTATCAAAACGAACCCAGACAAGATTAAAGTCAAAAAAATACAAGCGAAAATGTTTACAGAAGCCAGTGCTTACTTACGGCGGTACACAGCAGCGAACGTAACAAAGAGATACGACAGCTCATTCGCAAGCGATATGAGCGGTGTTAGCGCTCAAACAATTGTCTGCCGTTTTACGTCGACTTCACAGCTGAGCGGAGCGTGGCTAGGAAATGAGCGGGGACGTTTCGGGGAATTTTACTAAGAGCGAATTTCACCGATGAAACTGAATGCGATCAGACGAGCAATTCTCGTAATTTTAAGAACAATCACAGCCTGCTTTCAGTCTCAATCTGTCAAAAATACCTCTAATTTCCCTACATTTTTGACAAGTTTTTGATATTTGTTTGTCGCCGAGATGAGACGGCGAATAGATTTTGAACGTTTTAAATAACGAGAATATTGGCTTTCAAATTATCTAAATTGCGGCTAAGAGCTGTTAGTGTCAATATCCCTCACTAGTGATGACACTAACAGCTCTTGACCGCGTTTTAGATGTGCTAACAACGTTCAGTATTATTAGTGAAGTTTACCCTAAGGGCCCATCGTCCTCGACGCTACTCAGAAGTAACCAGTTACAAACTGAAATCACCATTAAGTAGCCACAATGTCAAAACACTAGTATTTCAATAGCAGTTCGTACACGAAGCTACCAATCACAATTGCAGAATACAGAATGTGTCAGTTTCATACAAACGCATACGTGTTTTCCGAATTTGATCTTTATTAGTTACGCATTGACGCACTGACAGGTCTCAGGAGCGCATTCTCTCGACGGCCGGACTGTAGTTTGTTACACGTTAGTTAGTCGCGTCGTGTACCTACGAACCTATAATTATTTATACGTACCTAACTCCGTCACGTGCGTATTGATATAAAGAACATTGAGAAAGCAACTGGGCCATGTGTGGCGGCAAAAACATTTTCTCACCACCACAACTGAATAATTTTATAGTGAATCTGTGAATCACACTTTACTGGAATCTATGAATTCTGGTGCTAACGTGCTAAAATCTTAATAAAATTCTCGGAAATTTTCAACACGTCGTCGTCGCCTGTACCTACGACGCAACTATGGTAATAATAATAATATGTGTTCGTTTCTTCTCTGTGTGAAAACAATCTCTTACATTGAGACAATAAAAGGCTAAGTACTGCACGAAAAACACTTCACTCTTTCCCCGCTTTTAAACCCCCATTTACAAGTTCTAATATGTTTTGTCAACCAGTCTTGTCAAAGTAAAAGCATTTATTTCAAATAGGCACATAGGACACTTTACTTAACGTCAAAATTTACAATATCAAATAGAATCGACTCTAATCACCCATTCCAAAAAATAATTTTCGTATGGAGAATAATGGGCAGAAACTCCACTGTTATTTGTAAAAGACGTAAGAAAAAAGTCGTGTATAAAACATGATGTGTCATATAACTATTTTGTTCACATTTTTGTTATTTTTACAAGTTTTAACTGAGTTCAAAAAAGGAGGAGGTTCTCAATTTGGATGTTTGTATATTTTAAAAATATATATTTTCGGGCATAACTCCGTCATATATACAGGGTGCCCCTGAAAGTATGGCAAATCAAATAGGGGCGTGGGCAAAGTCATTTCCAAACTTTTTGATCCAGAGAATGTTGGAGAATTTTTTACGGTTCAAAAGTTATGACCAACTTTTGTTATTTTTAATCACTTTCTATAGGCTCAAAGAACAAAACTGGAACTATCAATTTAAGTTTTTTAGACAGCCCTGATAGTTATGCGATGCGAAACGATTGAAAAAAATTGGTCACAACTTTTGAACCGTAAAATAATTCTCAATCATTCTCAGGATCACAAAGTTTGGAAATGACCTTGCCCACGTCCCTATTCGATTTGATCCATACTTCCAGGGACACCCCGTATAGATTTTGGATTGGGCAGGATTTGCAATTTTTTTCTAATGGATAATTTATGCCTCAGGGGTGGTCCCATATAAATTTTATTAATTTTGCGACTAACTTTGCTAAATTTTATTAAGTTTTTGAATTAGCTTCAGTAATACAATTTTTTTGTTTATATTGATGATGTTTTAAAAACTTCTTAACACTGATATTTACATAGCAAGTAGTGTTATATGAATTTGTATGAGGTATGTACAAATAAAAAATGAAAAATAAAACTTTTGCACAAAAAAAAAAACAACTGTCTTCCAAAAAAAAAAAAAACACTACAAAGTGAAAAATAACTTTCATTTCGAAAAGTCGGTGTCGTTGTTCAGCATTTTCATTTTTTGGCACCGATTTCCGAAATTAAAAAAGACCCTTACAACTTATTTTAAGCGTAAACAATAACATATCATTATTCTTAAAATAAACGAGTGTATGCAATTTGTAACTCAACACCTAAACCGTAGAATCCCGCGTCTCTCATAGCCCCAAAGCAAACGGCATGACGAAGCGGCGATACCCATGAAATACAACTTCCGTGCCAAAGGTTTACGTAAAATAAATTACGTACAGAACAAATAATATCAGTAACGTTACACTAAACATTCGTTAGAAAACAGTTTATGTCAGCATCTGTTGCTATTTCTGATTACAAGAAATATAGCTGAAATAAAAAGTAACATGAAACATGACACTTGTACAGAAGGTAAACATGAACTTTCATTTTTAGATAACATAACGCTTGTTTTCCTCCATGGGTTAGGAAGAGGTGTAAATTATAGTAAACCCACATTTGCCAGGAATGCTTCAGTTCCATGTAAACCCCTGGACCCCATAATCGGCTATATCACTTGCGACCATTAGTCCAATGAGGCAGTCAAATATGTTCTAATTAGTTTTAGGGTCAGTAGTTGAACTAGAAATCCTTTTAATATCGTCATGACCGTCCGTCTGCTTGTGTCTTCGATGAGACCCTCGTAAAAATTAACAGATTTGACCCATTTTGTATGCTCTTTTATTTAGGCCATTTCATCCGGTTAGAGTTTACTAAACCACTCAGCTTCCCGCTGCTTCTAGCATAGTCAGATACGACTGAGATATTTAACGTATAAAAACTGCCATAAACTGCCTCTGCAGCCTAATATTGGGTAATACTGAATTTTGGAAAAAAATACGAAAAACATGACGCGTCAGACGTAACGGGTGGGTGTATCTAAGCATTAATCAAAAGTCATTTATTCAAATTTGGCTGAGAATCAGCACTTTTCGAACGGCAAAATTACGAAAGATAGTCGTCCAAAACGCTCGCTCTTCACCACTTACTAGTGCTTTCGCTGGGGTGAAGAAAATGGCGCAACAAACTCGTTCCCCTGGCAGTAGTACAGACGCCAACACATCAAGCTACCCGAAACTGTCAAATTTTCGTAATCAACTTTGAACCTTATACTTTAGCGATAAAGTTGAAAATCTATTAAAGAAATTTGGCAGATTGTAGTAGCTTGATGTGCTGGCGTCTGTACCGAGTATTATTGATACAGACAGTAGATACTTTTTATAGTAGACAGAATTCTGGGACTAGGTGTTTGTTCATGTGAGATTTATGTCTATCAAAGTTTTTAACAATATAAGAAACATCCTTGTACGAGCAACAGAGCTTTATACATAGACCCAAACCACATAAACAAACATCAAATCCCTTATGTATTATCCAAAGAGGTAGGTAGAGATGAATAAAGTAAGCCCGGGGAGGGGCCCGTATCTAAATAATAACGGCCGCACCGGTCGATCGATCAGGTTAAGCTACGCTTGCCACGGTTGGTCTGTGGATGGGTAACCAATTGACCATATTTACATACCGAGCCCCTCAATGCCTCGAAAAGCACGTAAACCGTTGGTCCCGGCTATCATTCGGGGATCTTTGACAGTCTATATGGGTAGTCAGGAGCCCGAAATTCTAACAACCAGCCTTACCAAGGGGTATCGTATTACCCAGTAACTTAGTTGTGGAGGTCAGATAAGCAGTCGCTCCATGTAAAATACTGGTATTCAGCTGCATCTGCTTAGACTAGAAGCCGACCCCAACATAGTTGGGAAAAGGCTAGGCAGATGATGATGAATAAGCGAATAATGTTCCTACTGCTGCGATACAAGTCTCTTCCCTATGAGATTGGTCTGTAATCCACCACGTGGGCCTAGTGCGTGTTTATGCAGGGTTGCTTTTCAATGACCAGCCGAATTTGAGGATGTGGTACCTACAGACAATCAAACTAAACAACTTTCTCCATGGGACCAACATCGTAATCGCGAAAAATTTATCAACTGTCCCATAGAAAACTTCAATACCTACTCGAGACGGCTGAATTTTTATTCGCGATTACGATGTTGGTCCCATGGAGAAAGTTGTTTAGTTTGATGGTGTGTATCACATTCTTAAATTTGGCTGGTCATTGAAAAGCAACCCTGTATACTCGTATGTCACATGTCGTCGAAATTTCTGTTCTAGAACATGCCGGTTTCCTCGTAATGTTTCCTTCACCGATTAATTAAATAGCTCGCCAATATTTTACCATTTACGTTAAAAGTCCCTTGCCATAAAGGACATGGAAATTGATAATATCTACGACAAGTACGAGTTCTTATATTAACAGACTATCGTTTCAAAATGAAATAACAGTACTTGGATACATCTTCAAAGGTAACGATCAACGTATAACCCAATTATATCGGTTAACATAACATTCAACGCCCACATTGTTGTTTACCTGTTCCCAGAATTTATTCAATTACTTCGGAAAATATATCGGTAATGTTTTTTCGCTTTTTAACCGACTTCAAAAAAAGAAGGAGGTTCTCAGTTCGTCGGAATCTTTTATTAAGTACTAGCGACCCGCCCCGGCTTCGCACGGCTGCAATACTGATACTAAGTACAGGTATTTCAAGAATGCCAGCACGCGCCGCCGCGGCCGGTACCGCAGCAACCGCTATGTCCCTGCATTTTAAATCTGTAATATCTTCGAAAATATTCATTTAAATTACATGCTGTAAAGGGCCATATTTATCTATATTAAATGCACAATGTATTTAACGTACTTAATTGGATAAGGATTAATGTTGTATTGCTTAAAATCGCTTCGTAAATAAGCCATTATTTCTCGTAAAAAGTAAAGGATAAAAAATTATTATTGTGGGTTATCCCTAAGAGATAGACATATACCATCGCGGACTTTTTTGTAGACCTTTTTAAGATGTACAATACTCTAGTACATTATTTTGACCTATTATATATATAAACCTTCCTCTTGAATCACTCTATCTATTAAAAAAACGCATCAAAATCCGTTGCGTAGTTTTAAAGATCTAAGCGTTCAAAGGGACAGAGAAAGCGACTTTGTTTTATACTATGTAGTGATTCTTTTACATACATAAAGTATGTTCCCCGATTACTCGAAGACGGCGAAACCGATTTGAAAAAATATTTTTTTTGTTTGAAAGAGTATACTTTCCAGGTGGTCCCATTGTCATTAGGTCAGGATGATGGGATCCTGGAGAAATCGAAGAAACTCTTCAAAATATATTATAGGCACACCTATAGCGATTTGGGATTTTTTGAAGTGAAAACTTCTTTAGCGGCGCTGCGTATTTTTTTTGGAATGGGTAAAAATCTCTAAACTCGCGTCAGGACACGTGACCTGATCGAGAATTCGTAAGACGGATGGAGAGAGGGCAGGCGGCGCAAGGCGCTTGCGCGAATGTTGAAGTGAAAACTTCTTTAGCGGCGCTGCGTATTTTTTTTTGGAATGGGTAAAAATCTCTAAACTCGCGTCAGGACACGTGACCTGATCGAGAATTCGTAAGACGGATGGAGAGAGGGCAGGCGGCGCAAGGCGCTTGCGCGAATGTTCGATAATTGTCATGTTTGTGTACGATAGCGCAATGAATAAATATTGTATCCTACCACATAAATAATAATACTTTTATACTGATAACGAAAGAAATTCGTACAAAATTATTCTCTAACCATACCAAAATATCAAAAATGCAGAACATTAATATTTAAGTTTTCACTTCTGCCGGCACTCCCGGAGTGCAACCCGTCGATTTTTTTTATAGTAGTGCATTTGCTGTCGGAAAGCACCATTTGATGAAGTGCAGTTGATGATGAAGACCACAGATGGCCACCGGAACTACTCAATAATAAATTAAGATTCGATTACTTTAATATGGATGTTAAGCAGTTTATACTCATCACAATGCGAATGGTGAAATGGAGCTGATGGTGAAATACAAGGAGAACTCTTCAACAATTAATTGTTGAGGAGTTCTCCTGGTATTTCTCTGCATCGGGAAAAGCAATATTTTGTAAAAAGCGATGAGCAAGTTGACATTAGGCTATTGTAACTTAGATAAATTATAAACAGACCCACTAAAAAACGAGAAATAAAAATTATTAACAAAAAAAAAACTGACCTCCAAAAAAAACACTACAAAGTGAAAAATTCTTTTAATTTCGGAAGTGTTAAATACATATCCATATACACCGACTTCCGAAATTAAAGTTTTTTTTTCACTTTGTATTGTTTTTTTCGAAAGTCGGTTTTTTTCTGTTAAAATTATTTATCAATAATGTTAATTTATTGATAAATAAATTTAAAAAACAAGGATATATGAAACACGTGTAACGTGATATCTACTATATAACAACATAACATGACGCATGTAATCCATGTTGGTCAAGTGTACTTTTCATTCAGCCACAATTCACCAGTTATTTTTAAGTCCCACGTAAAAGGGGGCGAGCCTATTGTCATCAAAAACACTTTTCCAGACCTGGAAATCGAACCCAAGTCCTCATGCTCAGCAGTAGTGCTTGTGAGCACTAGACCAACGAGGCAGTCGTATCTATTACATTAATTTATTCTCATCGCTTTGTTTCTATTTTAGTTTGCCCAAAAAAAAAAAAAAAAATCGGTTCAGCCGTTTGGGAGCTACGATGGCACAGACAGACACACATCAAACTTATAACACTCCTCTGTTTTTTTTTTTTATCGGGGGTTAAAATCAAAATCAAAATCAAAAGTCATTTATTCAAACTAGGCTGAGAATCAGCACTTTTCGAACGTCAAATGGGTAAATAAGTAATAGACCTCGACCCGGTAAAAGGAGTAGGCGAACCCCCTATCCTCAGATAAGCTAGCTCATATGCCACATGGGACACGAGACTGCTCATCCATCAAGATGACTGACAGTTGGGATCTTTAGTGCGATAGGACTGATAGTGTACTGTTTTGAAAGCCCTTTAAACTTATGTGTCGAGATTGATATGAGGATACCCGTAGGGAGTTATTTTCATACTTTTTCTGGTGTAAGTATACTGTTGAATCTTTTTTAGGTGCTTATTTTCTGTCCTAGTTGTAAGTTAGATTGATAAAGGATGTACAAGATGAAAAGAACCAGAATCACAATTTCTTACATGTTCCTAATTGGAACTCAAGATCTAGGATTTGTTATCAATAAATTTCTATTTGATATAGGTGCGAAGGCCGATCAGACTGTCAGATCGTATTCACTATGTTAGTTTCTCTTACCTCAGAGATGGCTACATTTAACTATAGTAAAGTAATGGCTAAGTATAACTGAGCATTGAGCTTTACAGAAGTTTATTCCAAGGAACCGTCATTAACGATTTTTAAAATAAAAAGAAAAGAAAAACAAACGACTTCCAAAACATATAAAACTACAAAGTGAAAAATAACTTTAATTTCGGAAGTCGGTGTCTCTGGATATGTATTTTAGTTTTTTGCCACCAACTTCCGAAATTAAAGTTATTTTTCACTTTGTATAGCTTTTTTTTTGGAAGTCCGTTTTGTTTTGTTAAAAACTTTTTATTTTTCATTTATTACTTGTACCCCACACAAATTCAATTAACACTAGTCCATTGAAGAATTGAAGACACCGAGTAGAAGAATCATCAAAATTCGTATAGAAATGCCGGAAATGCAGTACCTATATTTATGCAATTAACTTCGTACATAAGAATAATTACCTAATGTATTATATACTAAAACCTTCCTGAAAGTATGTAGATCACATTAATGAAAAAAATATCAAAATTGCTTCTTTAGTTTTTGAGAAAATCGCGGACATTACAGACATACTGTATACATTCGGGTGGAATACAAAACCTCCTTTTTTGAAGTCAGTTAAAAAAGAACAAGTTTAGGGAAAATATGCGTGCATTTATTTTACTTTTTCTGTTTTGACCAGTGACCCTAAAATAAATAGCGTTTCCACATAAAATGTCTAGAAATAGAAGGCCTAAGATGCTTATCTCAAGCCCTAAAACCCCTAAAGCCCAATAGAAAAGGTCCCTATCTATTAAAGGCGGCGGAAGATTGCTTATCTCCTGAAAATGTGACGTTTCAGGGATTCTATTGGTTGGTTTTAGATGGCCTCACTTCCTTAAACCGTCTTTATTGGTTCAGACAGACACTGGAAGAAATTCGAAAGGGTTACAATTTGTTTAGCTAAACCAGATAATACATTTATATAGCACATTTTGAGGGCTTTCAGATTTATTTCAAGTAGTTTTTCTTGCGGTTTCCTTCCAGTGCTGGCGTAGAAAATCTTCAAATTCTTATCTTGATAATAAAATAAGACACTCACAAGTAAAGAGGATATTTTTCTGGCAAAGACGGTTAATGAATTCTGAATTTTGAATTCATCGGAAGGCCAGTTCTCATAGTTAAAAAAAAAGTTCAATTTCACGTAGCAATCTCATCTCAGTGACAAACAATGTTAAAAATCGTCTCAAAAATTTTGCGAAATTAGAGGTTTTGAACAGATTGAGATAAGAATGCGAACGTTTTTTAAAAATACCAGAATTGTCCGTTTGAAGGAGTGCCTCGGAAAACATCTTCGGATCTTTGGCAGTCGTTACGGGTCGTCAGAAGCCCGAAAGTTTGACAACCAGTCTTACCAAGGCGTACCGTATTAACCAGCAAATGAGTAATGGAGATCATAAGCAGTCGCGTAAAATACTGATATTCAGCTGCATCTGGTAAGACTGGAAGCTGACCCCAACTTAGTTGGGAAAAGGCTAGGCAGATGATGATGATGTCCCTCTGAAGGAGCCCTGAATAGACTAGTTTCCACCGTCAATAAATTGAATATCTATTTAGTCCGTCAGTTAGAGTATTGGAAAATAATGGACACGTATTTTTTGTTTTTGTAAATCTATACTAATATTATAAAGCTGAAGAGTTTGTTTGTTTGTTTGAACGCGCTAATCTCAGGAACTTCTGGTCATCTTCTGACATCATTTGATTTCAATGTATATCTTAGGAGATATCATAGTTTTAAAATAATACTAATAATAAAGCTGAAGAGTTTGTTTGTTTAAAACACGGTTTGAAAGCTCTAAATCTCTGGAAGTATTGGTCGCATATATAAAAATATTTTTGCGTTTGATAGCCCAGTTCTGAAGGAAGGCTATATTCTATTAAACTTGACGCTAGGACCCTTAGGAGTTGAGCAAAAAGAAAAAAGTCTGAAGTTTTCGCCAAGCAAAAACGAAGTAATAGCGCAGGCCGGCGACACGTTGCGACGGGGTGGGTCGGGGAAACAAAAAAAATTTACGCGGACGAAGTCGCGGGCAGAAGCTAGTAACGCAATAAATGTTGTTGTACTATCAAAATGAAAGCCTCAAAAAGAAATACTGTTAGTGTGTTACGCAATTAACCCGCAATCCTTGATCTTATAAATTCCTGTTTTAGTCGCTTAATCAATTTTGTATTATAATTAATTCTAAGATAAATTTAGTTTCATGTCCGTGACAACAGCAGTTGTTGTTCCAGTTTGATATAAAAGAGGCTCAATCCATTTGAGGATAATTTTTTATATTTATAGTCCGTTCTCACAATCCTTTACAATTTTAGGATGTTTCTTTTCGAACTGTTTTCAATCTTTCCTGTTCAATCCCTTTAAAAAATATTACATTTAAAAAGACACTCCTAAGTGAAAAATAACTGAATTTCGGAAGTCGGTGTCGTTCGTAAATAAGAGTTATTTACGCACAATAAATGTCATAGTGAAGTTTCGAGATAAAGAGGCAAATTTTTATGTCAAACTTGTAATTTTGTCTTCAGTTCCTTGAATTTAGCGGCATTGTATCAAAACTAACCCTGTCATTGTACTCATTGAATGTGGCCAGTGGCCACATGTGGCCAGACCTTTAGTAAGAGACAATAAAAAAAAATAGTAAATTTTTAGTATTTTTTTTTTGTTTACTTAATTTTAAGGTTACCGTTTGGGACTTTCCAGAAAAACGTTAAAATAAAAATATTTTGAAAATGGTTCACTTCCGCATATGGGTGTCCATACAAAAAATGTTGCAAATAGCCAGTACTATCACCCCCTACAAGATTATGCTCTAATAAAAAGTCACCCTATATAATAATTAGGTAGGGTAATTTTATTTTGATCGAACCAATAACTGCAATATGAATAATTATCATTATCTGCCTAGCCTTTTCCCAACTATGTTGGAGTTGGTTTCCAGTCTAACCCTTTCATCTAATTAGACTGGAAAACGTTACCTGGAGTGACTGAGTTGAGCGAAACAATGATTAATAACGAACTAAAAAGCTAGAAAGCCTTGGGATAGAAATAATAGGTAATCATCTTTCTTTATTGTTCACTTTATTAAACAAATTATGAGATACATTGAAAGTTAGCTAAGGTGTTACCTACAACATCCTATAAAAAATGTTACATTGGATATTTTCGCTCCCTTGAGGGTATAGGTAGGGTGTTGTAATCATCGTTCTTTTTCAAATATCCCAATTTCTTTAAGGTCGGTAATACCTTTTGTAAATATGGATGGTTTTATATTGCTTAAAGCGGTCTCTTGTCTTTCTATTTGTTTAATTATACCTTTATTATAGGTACTATGTAGGTAGGTTTAAGTGGCAGTGGGCAGGGCACATTGCTCGCAGAACAGATGGCCGATGGGGCCGAAAGGTTCTGGAGTGCTGACCGCGTACCGGAAGACGTAGTGTCGGAAGGCCTCCCACAAGGTGGACCGACGACCTTGTGAAGGCCGCAGGAATCCGTTGGATGCGAGAAGCACAGAACCGGTCGAATTGGAGGTGCTTGGGGAGGCCTAAGGCCAGCAGTGTGTGTCTTTCGGCTGAAATGATATGGGTAGATCAGGTAGGACCTAGCAACTAGAAAAATCAAGTGTCTTTTCCAAACACCGGTTTGTTTATTGTAATTCATCTTAGTGAGAAGTCTTGTAAACCAAAGGCTTAGCTCAGGCAGTTCTGGCAACTTGCCCAGTTTGCGCCAAATTTATTGCTTTTTTTTTTTCGCCGTTTGGTTCAACAGTTTCATCAATACCAGTCTCTATCATTTGCAATCTGGCAATCTAAGCTACGTCAATCCAGATAAAAAAGGCTCGTAAAAATCTGCTCCATTTTTTTGGCTATCAGAAGCAAGTTTGCTTTGTCAAAAACGATATTTGATTTTCATGAAAGTTTAACTTTGTGTGAGAATGGTTTTGTCATAACATTTGGTAAGATGAATTTTGGTTTGGTTAGTTTAGTTTATTTTTTTTGACTTCTTGTGTTACTGCGTAGTTACTTAGTAGGCAAACTTAAACAAAACTGTAAACTAAATAAACATAACTTAGTCGATTATGTGTTTTAAAATATACACACACAGCCAAGAAACCCTGATTCCGATATTCAGAAAATTCGTATGATTATCATAGCGATCATCCATATGTAGCGGTATTTACAACGACGCCACATGCGAACAACGCGTCATACTGACGTCACAAAATCCTGCATCTCGCAAGCAGAGTTTACCGCGCAACTAACATAGATACAAACGGCCCGACATGATTCATTGGGCAATTGCCCGCCAGACACAACACCCGTCTGGTCGGAGGATCCTCCCTTTTCTATAGAGTATAAGTGAACTTTACACCCTGTTCCTCATACCTCTAAACATATTAAGGACACCGCAAGATAAGGGTTTTTTGCGTTATTGAACAGGTGTATGCAAATTGTCAAAATATTTGTTCTTTAAATTGTGGATTTCTTCTTCTTTTCGTGACGATTGTACTCTTCTTCGATGTTTTTACATTGATTGAGCCCAGTAGGTGACCACATTGATTACAGCATCAGTGGCATTCTTTAGGTTATCCGAGGTGCAAGTGAACGGATACTAGGATACTCCAGCAAGTGGGGCATGGCCTGATCAGAATTACCGCACAATTGTCAACTACTAGTAGGTATTTGGGAGGACTTTAAAAATACCTAAATTTTTTCTGGTTTTCATCTTAATCATTATTATCTAACCTGTGTGTCCCTGTGTATACTGTAGGTGGACCAGCAGCAGGGTTCCACCTGGTTGGAGTCCAGCCCCCAGAACTCCAGCTCCTCCTCGAACAGAGGTCCGCACACATTTGTGGGGTAGTGCAGTTTGCCAGTTCTGGAACAAAGAAGAAATCTATCTTATGATAGAGTAACAGAAACTTAGAGGTTCTTATAAAGATTTTCTTGAATGGGTAGGTACAGATATCTCAAGAAAAGTACGCACTTCGGCAATCATCGTTTATCTTCGGAAATACGAACGCACGATGATGAGATCTAACATAGAGCTGTTATAACTGTTGCAGTACTTGCATATTTTGTATTTATGATGGCTAGAAAATTATAGATTAACAACTCTATGCAATTCCTCCTAACTTTTTAAATATTTTGAGTAATAAACGACCAAAGGAGATAACCCAACAGAGAGAAAACTTCATACAAACGCGCAATGATAGGTGTTCTACTATAAAGTTCAAAACTTAGAAGTTATGCCTCTGTGGGGAGTTTACTCTGCGGCGCGACGTTCGTGCTAATTCGGAAACACGAAGATTTCCGATGTGTCTTTTCTGGTTTATTTGTCCCTTAAACTTTTCCAATCTTATTTAGGAATATACTAGAGTTATATTGTGAACTCCCTACCGCTATTCACCTAGAATGTGAGTCAAGACCGGTTGGTATTTTCATACCGTTCGCCGCTATATGTCCATGAGAATAGAACGGACTTATAGAAAGCCGGCTATGCTACGCCGTGTCTTCGGTATAACTGGCAGACGTCTTTTGTTTCAAGCGATTTTAATAAATCGTTTGACAGCTCTGCTGCTGTTAGAACGGATCCATTGAAACTCACTTCAATGGATCCGTCACGTGAAGGTGTGTTTGGGGAAAGTGTTTTTGGGGTCATTACGATTTTAAGGGAATGATGGATATACAAAACGGACCAAGCGAAAACAATTGTATAATTGTTTTCGCTTGGTCCATTTTGCAGTTCCGGTGTAACTCTCGAAAATATTAATGACATTAACAATAGGTTTATTATGGGACTAGCTTCTGTCCGCGACTTCGTCCGCGTAAATTTTTTTTGTTTCCCCGATCCACCCCGTCGCAACGTGTCGCCGGCCTGCGCTATTACTTCGTTTTCGCTTGGCGAAAACTTCAGATTTTTTTCTTTTTGCTCAACTCCTAAGGGTCCTAGCGTCAAGTTTAGTAGAATATAGCCTTCCTCAAGAACTGGGCTATCAAACGCAAAAATATTTTTATATATGTGACCAATACTTTCAGAGATTTAGAGCTTTCAAACCGTGTTTCAAACTCTTCAGCTTTATTGTTAGTATTATTTTAAAACTATAATATCTCCTAAGATATACATTGAAATCAAATGATGTCAGAGGCAATTTTGTTCAAAATTAAATACATGTGATGAATAACGTATTTATTTGGATAAGGATTAATACCATGTTTATAAAAACACCTTCGCAAATAATGCATTATTTTAGAACAAATTTGGTTAGCATAAAAGAGGTTATAGTGAGCTAACCTTAAAAGATAGACATATGCTGTCGCGGACTTTTTTTAAAGCTGTTAAAGGGGAACAATTCTGTCATATATGATTTTTGCGAAACTTTAACCGTTTACGCAGCGCACGCAGCGGAAGCTCTCAATAGGAAAAACATCCCCGATTTTGAAACATTCTTCATTGGTGCTCCGCTCCTATTGGTTTTAGCGTGATGATATATAGCCTATAGCCTTCCTCGATGAATGGGCTATCTAACACTGAAAGAGTTTTTCAAATCGGACCAGTAGTTCCTGAGATTAGCGCGTTCAAACAAACAAACAAACAAACAAACTCTTCAGCTTTATAATATTAGTATAGATAACAGTGTAGGTCTGTCAACAAGTAAATATCAGATAAGTACCTGATATTTACATAAAGTTACTTTTTTTTAACAAAATAGAATAATTCAATCATTCAAGGCATCTATGAGTTTACAAAGCTTGCAACAATCTCACATTCACGCATAGAAAAAACGCTATATAAAAACTTGAGAGGTGTCAAGGGACACCCGGATGGAACGAAGTTCCTTTCGATTAATAAAAAAATAATAATAATAAATAATAATAAAAAAATAAATGAAAAATAGAAATAGAAATGAAAATGAAAATATCTGGCTTGCTTTCTATAATAGAGAGAGAGACAAACAGAGAAACATGCGACGCCGCAAAGCTTACAATAGCTTACTATAGCAAAAAGTGTCGTGACAACTTTTCCTAGGAATTTTTTCCGTCTAGCCCCCTTTCACAACGCGCGATAAGGAACTTCGTTCTAAAAAAGCACAATCCCACAGGCCAGAGTCTTAATTTGTGTCCACTCAGGCACTCACAGCTGTGGCTTATCCTTTAGGTAACATCTATAGGTATTCCAGTTTTATTTATTCCAAACGCATAATACTCGATCCAAACAACGTCAATAATAATGGAAAATGAATTTCGTTTATCCCTGTCTTGATCGAGAGTGTGATCGTGAATAAATAATAGTGCGTTTGATTATAAGATAAGAAGGGAAGTTTACTTTTATTTTATTGAACGGATATTGTTCGGAAGCGATGGCGGATTCCACTTTTCGTTACTGGGAATTTTGTGAGGTAGGTAAATAACATGGAGCTCGTAATTTCATCACCACTGCTCTTAAAACGGTGAAGTATAACATCGTGAGGAAACCGGCATGTCCTAGAACCAAAAAAATCGAAGACATGTGACATCTACTAACCTGCACTGGGCCTTCGTGGTAAGATTACGGCCTCACTCAAAGAAAGGAGGCCTGTACGCAGCAGTGGGAACATTATAGGCTGATTATGCTAGGCCAAACTTAACATTCGATGAAACATCTGCTAGTTCCGTCATCCATCTATATCTATACTTATAATAAATCTGTAGAGAGGTCAATTCTGTACATGAAATATATTTCCAAAATAACTATCAGCGGGTGATTAGTGATCGATACTGACGCCAAAAATGCAATCAGTAAATTTTTTGTCTGTCTGTCTGTCTGTCTGTCTGTCTGTATGTTCGTTATAGAAACAAAAACCACTCGACGGATTTCAACGACACTTGGTACAATTGTTTTTCATACTCCTGGTCAGGTTATAGTATACTTTTCATCACGCTACGATCAATAGGAGCAGAGCAGTGAAGGGAAATGTTGAGAAAACAGGAGAACTTACTCCATTTTTTAAGCTTCCGTCGCGTGTGCAGCCTTAATGGTTAAAGCTACACAGAAATCATGTATGACGGAAATGTTCTCCTTAAAATTATATAAAAAATATTCCACGACAGCAAATGTCTATCTTTTATGGTTGACTCACAATAACACGTGTAACTCCCGATAGCTTAGCAGTTCGGAGCTTTCTGATTATATTTGTCTACTCTTACCTTAATAAAACTCTCACTCATTCCTAATTAAAAAATGTTAACATTATTACCTATATAATAAAAAAAGAATCATAGAAATCGGTACAGAAATACCAAAGTTATACATGAAATACGCTAATAAGCCATCGCGCGTGAATACTGAATCATGCTATAAGGATTATTTTTGTGTAACGGCTCGCGGCGGGAGGTATAAAAGGGCGGGGGATCCAAACGCGAACTTCATACAATATTCCAATTTAAAAGAACGCAATTCCCAGTATCGGTGTATTATGCAATGACAATTAATAAGGCTCAAGGGCAGACTTTTCGTGTTGCTGGAGTAGATCTCAGTGTCAGTTGTTTCTCGCATGGTCAGTTGTACGTCGGTCTTTCCCGGGTTAGCAGTTCTAGAAATCTTTGTGTTCACGTGCCGGACGGGTCGACTTTCAACATAGTTTACCCGGAAGCTTTGCGCTGAAGTATTTTCGTTGTATGGGTACTTAAGCCTCATGTGAACGTGATCTAAACAGTATTACCAATACACTAACTTAATAAGACACAAGGAATTACACACTGACGGAGTTGCGAGCACAGTTATCTATATCTATATATATAAAACTCTTCCGTTACTGAGTGACTGACAGACAACGCACAGCCGAAACTACTGGCAGTAGAGAGCTGAAATTTGGCATGTGTGTTTGTTGGGAGGAGTAGGCTACCACTAAGAGAGGATTTTTGGAAATTCCCTCCCAACGGGGAGAAAAGGGGGATAAATTGTTTTTTTCCGGAAGTCATTATTCCACGCGGACGAAGTCGTGGGCAAAAGCAAGTATCAAATAAAAAGCGTCGATGGGAAGCCAGATATTCGCTATTTCCCCATAAACATATATCAATACTGCATTTTATATTCTGACGCATAACTTAAAAGACAGCAACATGCACATGTATTTATTTATTGCTTGGCTTGGCAAACAGCCAGAACAAATCATGGTTAAAAAACAAAACGTAAGTATCTATATTTTTATTGAAGAAGATCGTGTGGAACAAAAATATCAATCATGTATGTTTTTAAAATTATTAAGGATGCCCTTAGATACTCCGCTGATGATATCTTTTATGCTTGATTGTTTGATTACATAAATAAAATCACGTCTTATTTTCCCGAAGGGTTTGGCAGGGATTTACCAATAGTACACCCATAGGACACCTGTATTACACCCAAGTCCCACGTAATAGGGGGCGAGCTTATTGGCTGCCAAATTATTTTTTATAATGAAACACGTTATAAAATAAAAAAAAATAAAAGAAACTACTCCTTTTATCCCCAAAAAGAGACCAGATATAGAAATAGAATAAGAGAGATATTCCATTATTTTATCGCTTTTAACGTATGCCTACGTCTTTTTTACATCGTTCTCACATATGATTATAAATCAAACATTAATTATGTAACCAATATTTTTGTAACAATATAACTTATAAGTGTCCAAGGAGTTTCTTGCCCGTTCTTTTCCATAGGTATCTAGTACGCTTTGGAATGGGCAACTAGCTTCATATTCTCTTCTTCAGTAAATGATTTAATTGAAATAAATGCTTTGAGTTTGAGTGAGTTTATAAACTTAGCATAAGAATACAAAAAAAAAACGGTCAAATGCAAGTCGGACTCGCGCACCGAGGGTTCCGTACAAAGTGCGTATGTAACTACAAATTTATGATTTTCGGATTTTTTCCTTGACTTGTGCTACATGACCTTGTTTCTTGCCAAATTTCATGATTCGAAGTCAACAGAAAGTAGCCTATACATTTTGCTTCCCTTGAGAATGTCGAAATATACGTTTTTTGCAACATAAACGGCGTATCTTTTTAATAAAAAATTTGATTTTTTCAGAGCTTCACGGAACCGCAGACTTGAGTATATGGTTTTAATTTCAACTCGATACCTCTATGCGTTCTCGAGATAAAGGGTCTTGACAGACAGACAGACGAACGGACGGATGGACGAACAGACTACAAAGTAATCCTATCAGGGTTTCGTTTTTCCTTTGAGGCACGGAACCCTAAAAACGAAAAAACGAAGCCGTGTCCTTCGTTTTTTCGCTTAATTCTAATTAAATTCAAGAGGACATAAAAACGTGTTGGTTGTCAAACATAATAGACAGCGTGATGAGCGTGACAAATGACACTAACTCTGGCTGTAAAATATAAAGAACGGAGATCCTATAAAAGTATTATGACGTATGGTAGTCGTAATATAAAGAAGTATGAGGATGTAATGTTTTTATCGGTGAAGTTACGGGATCATAAGGATTTTCAACTTTGGGTCTTGGTAATGGGTCGTGTGAAAGAATATCTGGGGTGCCTATTACAGGTGGAGGTGACCTAGATTGTGATTTTTTGTGTCATTGCAATGGACAGAGTGAATGCCTATTATATCAATGGTGACCTCAGTTCATGCTTCTTTTTCCCGCACGCTTTTACTGTCATAAAATCACCAACGGGGTAATGGCGTAACACACTTAATTTAGAAAAGGCTTCCATTTTTACAATTCAACAACATTCATTGCGATGTTGAGCCAATAAATTTTACGAAAATCGAAAAAATGGATTAGCTATTCTTATTAGCTATCCTTCAAAATTATTCAGTTTGTGATTCATAGTGTTGTGTAATTAGAGTGCTGGTCATCAACGATCATGATGAAACTGTAGATGTTCGCCATCTTTGATGTGTCGATGATTCCATGGCACGATAAACTAATTTACAATTACAGTTGTGTCGATACCCATGTGCTATCTCATGTTCCTAGTACGGCGGGCTGTGCTGGCGCCGTTGCTGCGGCTTCTGAGACCCCTAAGCGGCGCAAATACCTTATGGGTAACTACAGCTTTGAGCCGTTTGGGGTCGAAACGCTTGGGTCATGGGGCCCGAGTGCGCGTCCAGTTTTTAAGAAAATTTCTCGCCAGCTGGTCAACACTTCACGTGACCAGAGGGCTGGGTCGTTCTTTAGCCAAAAAATTAGATTGCCATTCAACGTGGCAATACTGCCAGTCTTCTAGGCACGTCTCTAGATGACAGCGATGCCGACAAGTACTTCGACGCCTAAGTGTCCCTTGTTTTTGTATTTAATTGTATAGTAAGTTAGTTAGCCATTTAATTTAGTATGTAGTGTAAATAGTTATATATGCATACAATAAAAGTCACTATGCGCCTATGATAAACTAATTTACGATGCAATGTGACTAAACCACTTAACAACCTCTTATGGTCTGTACAGGCAAAAAATAATACCTCCATTTTTGTCCAGTCCGAATGTAATAAAACATACAACTGAAATCATAGTGCTGTAAAATGTAAAGCTGTAACAGCTCACCCTATAACAGTATAATGGATAGTCGTAACACGAGAAACGACATTTATTTTTACTGAGATCTGACTTAAATCTAGATGGACCGGGTACACGAAAAACAGCTGCAGTAAATGTTGGTATAAACATACCTAGAACAGAAGAATTTCTTGGGAGAATTTCCCAAACAATGAACTCAAAAGCCTGAAAGTCTGACAGCCAGTCTTACCAAGGGCTATTATGTTACCCAGTTACTGGGTTCTGGTGGTCAGATGGGCAGTCGCCCCATGCAAATTACTTGTATTCAGCTGCTGTTGGTTAGATTGGAAGTTGACCCCAACACGGTCGGAACTACTCTTTCTTTTCATTAAGTTTTAACATTGGATATAAGTAGATACTAATCGTACTTATCAACAAATCAACCTTAAAATCAGTGTACCCAATTGTATACTAGTGAAAACAAATTTTTAAGGTGACTTTTGTCAGCCGAAACTAGAATGAGAACACTTTTTTAAATATACTTGAATATCCAAGTGAAATATTGCCTGACAATATCAGTAGAATATCTTGCGGTATCTCAGAAGCACCAATCCATTAAAATGATCTGGCTAGTTAAATACATTTCATTATTACTTATCTAATTACAAGCCTACCAATCTTGGATCACAAACTACTGCCCCAGATAACTAGTAACTTTTCATGTTATATCCCAAGAAACTTCCTACATCTGATTCAACAACATAACTTCAATCAATTTGCGAACTAAACTTAAAGTCATAAAGTTCATTATTGATTAATACAAAACTTTGCCTTATTAATTAACAGATTTTGAACGATTTTCAATTTCGATGAAAGGAAATAGAGTTTAAAATTGCTTGGTAAGTAGATTTCAAATAACATTTAATGTTCCACAGTTTAGTGTTTATATTATTTGTCTGTTAACTATTTCAATAGTTCTAACTGAAATGACGTGTAAAGTGTTTTCTAGAAATAGTAGATTTTCTACTATTTACGCATAAATATAGGAAGTTAACGATTTCGTGTGGAAAAGTTAAAATAAGTTCTATTTCTGCGTCGAAGGAAAATAAACACGATTATGTTGGATTAAAATGGTAGTAGTAATACTGTAACAATGTTGATTTCGGATGAAATATATGAATCAGCTAAGCTTACAAGCACACAAAATGGCCATATTTGACCAAAACCTTTTACTAACGTCGGCCAGTTTCTTCATCAATAGTAACAGCCAAATTTACGTCACAGTCGTCAAAGTAACGGTTAAATTTGTTTCTTCACTATTTCTGTTACTTGAATCAAGAAAAACATTTGGCGTGTTATCAGTAAAGTTCAAGTAAAAGTCAATACTTTGACTGATTACTTTAGTTGTTGATGAGGCAATTGATCGTGTAAGGTTAAAGGTAAAGGTGTAGGTAAAACGCAGAAACATTTATTGCTGCAGCTGTGCTCGACCAACGTACATGAAAATAATTATCCTCAAACAGCATAATTTCATCAATAACAAAAAACTATTTTTTGAAGCAAAAAAAGGAGGTTATTGAGCAGTACTGGCCCAGCGTTATCAGCCCCGACATACGAGTCGTGAGTTCGAACCCAGACAGGCTTTGTATTGAATTTCATCACTATACCTCTCAAAACGGTGAAAGAAAACATCGTGAGGAAACCCGAATGCCCTAAACCCAAAAATTCGAAGACATGTAAGATCTATCAACCCACACTGGGCCCACGTGGTGGATTGCGGCCCACCTGACGTTCGCAGAGAGGAAACCTGTGCCACATCACAGAAAAGAGGCCCGTGTTCCAGTATATTATTATACTTATTTCCATTTTAATTATAAAGACCTATGTATACAATATTTTTTGGTAATGCTTCAAAATGTTTGTAAAAAAAAATTAATTGCTCTTGAAATTTGGTACCCAGAACCGCAATAGAACTTTTGTAGTATTGATACATTATCTAGTAATAATATAACACCGTTTGTTTTATTGTTTTATACCACATACATTTTAAAATGGTCTTATTGTAAAAGAACTCGATATACAAAAATATTCATAAGTTTTAGGGCAATTGAATCATGGCCATGCTATAGAAAGATTTTTTGTTGAAAATGACCTACTTTATCTCTCTATTTCGTTTGATCCACGACTTTTAGACCACCCTGTATATACATACACATACATAAATTGACACCTTCCCATGGGATCAAGCAGAAACTACAGAACGCCGCCTGCTACGATTCTTACAAAATCCTTTTGCTTCGTTTACGTTCATAACTCTGGCACATAAGGTGTTACATTGAATTTGGGATCATTAAGTTGTTGATTAAAATTGTCGCTACGAAACTTAGTAGAAGTTCTTTATTTACAAAATTTATGGCTTCTCGTGACGGATACTATATGTATAGTACTTAAAAATTCCCTAGTCAGAAAGATTTAGATTAAACCAGCGGCTTTAAATCACTACCGAAACGTGCCTGAATCTCATGAATTTGTCATCCTTTGTTATCAGTCCGATAGTGTGTCAACGTGGATTATCCTTCGGGTAGTTTTGTTATTGAACTGGAAATTTTGCTTGTTTGTAACAGTTACCGAACTTAACAAAACGTTTTGCTATTCAACGTGGCAATACTGGCAGCATTAAGAACACTTTTTCTGTTAACAGCCATGTGGACGATTTTTTTTACATACAGACGCCAGCACATCAAGCTACCCGAAACTGTAAAATTTTCCCAATCAACTTTCAACCTTTATACTTCAGTGATAAAGTTGAAAATCTATTAAAGAAATTTGACAGATTGTAGTAGCTTGATGCGCTGGCGTCTGTACCTGATGAATCGTTTCCTTTTTATATAAACTTGTATCATTGTCATTCTCCCGTCTTTATCAACATGTCTTCTTCTTCCATATTTCTCTATTAGTCGTCATCTCAGTAGTCACCCCCCTTTCTAACCATATCATCATTAACACCTTCCATCCATCGTTTCTTTGGTCTTCCCCTACTCCTATATCCATCTCATATAAACTTGTATATGTATTTTATTTTATTTTAGTGCGATCCAGTCTAAGAATGGACCGTCTAACCGGTCTGCTAATACTTTGGGAATTCTCTCGATGCTTCCTCTGATACTGCCGTATCAGAAAGCTATCAGTCTAATCTTCCTTAAACATGCCAGACGCACTACAGCATCTCGGCAGCCCCAACAACATCCTGCGTTTCTATACTATAAACGAAAGACATCAAGTGTCCACTGAGTAGGGCTGACCAAAGAAAGAAAGAAAGAAACAAAGAAAAATAGGTTTATTTGTCACAGAAACACGTGCAAACAAAAAGATAATTAATTCTAATGACAGCATATATAATAGGGTGGTCCTTATTCCTAAGAAAAAAATATTTTTGAAGTGAAAACTTCTTTAGCGGCGCTGCGTATTTTTTTTGGTATGGGTAAAAATCTCTAAACTCGCGTCAGGACACGTGACCTGATCGAGAATTCGTAAGACGGATGGAGAGAGGGCAGGCGGCGCAAGGCGCTTGCGCGAATGTTCGATAATTGTCATGTTTGTGTACGATAGCGCAATGAATAAATATTGTATCCTACCACATAAATAATAATACTTTTATACTGATAACGAAAGCAATTCGTACAAAATTATTCTCTAACCATTCCAAAATATCAAAAATGCAGAACATTAATATTTAAGTTTTCACTTCTGCCGGCACTCCCGGAGTGCAACCCGTCGATTTTTTTCTTTAATTTCGCGGGGCACCACGTAATTTGATTATATACCATAAGAAAGTATTTCAGTATTTTTTTTAAATTTTTTAAATGATATTTAGAGGTCGCTACCAAGGTTTGTTATCTGTATTTGTTAGATTCTTTTATTTTTATAGCCAGGACATAAAAAAATATTGTTGTTGTTATGAATCAAGATATTATGTATATTTGAATCATTTATTTTTAAGATACAAGCGTTGACTTGTTAATATTAGGATACTTTTCCTATACCTACTCTTTTATGAACAAAAGCAAATATTGCTTTTGTTCTTCATTGGTTGTAATTCATTTATTATATTCTTCCAATAAAGCAACACCGCGCTCAAAAACTGCTTGTCTTCTTCTGAAGTCATAATATTTAAAGCATCACGATTTTAATTGGATTGGTATACTAGTTTTTTTCCCACATAATAACTCCGCAAGCCGTCAAAGTCGCAGATTCACGTATGCTTTTCTTTTCTTCATTTATGTAATAAAAAAAAAACGCAAAACTTCACCGATGGTTGGCAACGTTGATTGGTTTAACTCGGTTAATAATTGACCGATAAGCCAAACTTTACTTGGATTTCTAGTAGTTTTACTGAGTCCGCTACTTGTAGACGCCATTGCAAGTTGAAACACGTTACTACTTTTAAAAATTAAACACATCCGCTCTCGTTAATGTCTTACTAGAACTGAAGTGCAGGGCGGGCTAAGGGTATCTGTACGCATGCGCACTATTATGATGTTAGTACGCACGTATACCTACGACTTAAATTGTACGACTTTTGGCTTATGTTTTTGATTGTGTGAACGGTCTAAATCTCGACGCGTCCCTATAGAAGAGAGGTCGAGGGGACGAAAGGATAAGAAGCGATTGTCTAAGTATGCGAGTTTCATTTGTACGTAAAATGTGATATAAACACCTAAATGAAACCATCATTTAAGCTGGCCTTCCACGCTTTTTGTAAAAATTTTGACAGCTGGCAGCGACCTCTAAATCTTAACAAAAAAAAAAACAAAAAAAACTTATTTCATATTTAGAGGTATATAATCAAATGAGAAAGTGCCCCGGCGAAAATTCAAAAGTCGAAAAATAAGGACCACCCTAATATATAATAAAAACAAAAAATATATATATATCTTTATACATGAGCACAAAGCAGAGATAGTCGACGGCTGCACGTCATGACTGTGACAAGAAGGCTTCCACTCAGCATGATGCTGTGCTGTAAGGGACCCACAGCACAGCGCTGATTTTCACAGGGTGTACGAATAAAACGATTGGCAGTATGCCCTGAACATAATATATATAACTTTGAGTACAAAAGTACTACTTATTTCTTATGAAATTTCTTGCAGCAGACCCATGTTTGTATACTAACACGCATTTCACTGTACCTTAACAAAATCTAAATGGTACAAACCGAGGTACAACATTCTCATCGATATAATATTTTTTTTGAAAAAATATGGTTTCCATTAGATTTGGTTTTTTTAGATATTTTTTATTTCAATCATGATAATATTGTATTCCCAAACTACATTTACAGCATCATTGAAACAAAATAAATATCGAGAGGTGGTTGCGCGGGATTTCTTAAATATGCGGGAAGATTATTTTATCAATGCGGGGTAAATAATTGTGGGCCCGGAGTACGTATAGGCAATGGAGGATGACCAGCCGACGAGAGACACAATCAAAGGACGGAAGTTTGAATCCACTGACCTTTATGCTGTCCTGCCGCTGCTTGTTCAGATGAGGGCGCCCTTTCTTCTTTTGTTTAAATTCGCGACGTAGGTACTCCAGCCAAGCGTGAACCGGGTCACACAGCGAGGTTTTAATTTGCGGAGAGTTTGAGCGAGCGAGCGAGTAAGTTTTTATTAATTAGCGGTGCGGTAGTTAAAACAACTGAACTTTTTTCTTGCGCGTGCCGGGCCTATATATAGGCTCGCGGCGGGTGCCTCGAATCTTCCGTACGTCATAGATTCGATGCCGTTTGCGGGTAGTTTCATCTCTTTCCAGTCCCTGAAGGTGACCAATCGAACGGCGCCAACAAGAGGTATAGAAATAGCTGAAATATATCCACAAATTGATAGTATCATCTTTCAGCTTTTATTCTAGACATAAATTTTTATTTTCAGCAGACAGCTAATGGAAACTTGACACGATCAGTTCTAGACATGACGAATTACGTAAATCCATTTTATATAAATGGAAAACAATGAAATATGCTTACTTATTCTGAATAACTCACAAGCTGCAGCAGCAAGGACTCACAAAGCTTTCTTTGTTTTTTATCATCATTATCATTTCAGCTGAAAGATGTCCAGTCACGAGCAATATCATAGAAACGCCCTTAAAATTCAAATTCATGTAGCAAAATTTAATCACAAAAATAAGTATGTTAACTGTGTCCATCAATTATGTAAACGTTAAATTGTGTCAAAATGAACTACACATTCTTATCAAATATTCGTTAACAATAGATTACCAAAAAATAATATTAACTTTTAGTTACATAATTATGAACCCAAGGAAATTTCAAAAACATATTTACAGTACAGTTTCGAAATTATGTAAACAATTATAAAGCAGCAGTTTCAAGCAGCTTGAGCTCGGAAATAAGTCGCAATTTTGATTCATAAGGAACCCAAATTGTGATCTTACCTAATTGACAAAATCTGTGTACAGACGCCAGCAGGTCAACCTACCCGAATCTGTCAAATATCTTTGATAGATTTTCAACTTTAGTACAAAGGAATAAGGTTCATATTCAATTGGGAAAATCTGACAGATTGGGGTAGCTTGATGTGCTGGCCTCTGTACATAAATATAGGATCTTATTATATTATTACTTTTTAGATTTTTTATCATTAATTTGCGTTAAACTTATTGTGTAAGGTAGCTAGTAGCCACCAGCGAGTGGCATCGACTCGCCCGTCGACTGTTTTTATTTCCGTGTACCGTCCTAAAACTATTGTGCTATTAGATTCCTATGGCAACATTGCAAATCATACAGAAGGGATAAGCGCGCATTACGGTTGTTTTTTGTTGTCGCGCAGTGCTATTACTATTTATTTATCTATATATATATACATATAATAAAATCGTAGGAAAGTCAAAACTGTACATTGAATATTTTTTAAAAAGAATACTTGGGGCGTGATCTACAATCGATATCGAAGCCAAAAATATAGTTTTTAGAATTTTTGTCTGTTTGTCTGTTTGTCTGTTTGTCTGTTTGTCTGTTTGTCTGTCCGGGATAATCTCAAAAAGTACTGCATGGATTTACTTCAAATTTTGTATGAATATTACTAAGAGGTCGGGTCAACATATAGGCTACATATTATCACGCTATCACCTACGGGGGAGGAGCTGTGAATCTTTATTCTTCTTACGCATTCTGTGACAGCGTGTAATCTAACGACGCATATTTAAATGTTGTTTTTCAGTAAGCCATGCTATTATCTAGCTTTACACTATAAAAACTACGCCATTTAAGTAACTTGGGCAGAGAAATATAGTTTAATGAATGTTAGTAGTATAAAGACAATTTTAAAACAGCGCCATCTATGAGATTTCATAAAAATCAAATCAAGTTACATGTTAACATTTTTTGGAAATTAATAATTTAAATTTGATCATGTTGGCGAGGTAAGTAGTTAGTTATTCTTAAAATTCATAGATGGTGATGTGCATTGTCTTCATAAAAGTTGTATCGTATAGTTCGTTTTGACAAATTCAAGTTCCAACAAAACCCTCAAAATCTTGAGCAGAGTTGAGGAAGACAATTTGAAAAAAATGCGTTGTTAAGTATTACAAAAAAGTTATGTTCATTGATGATGATCATTTTATTTCATGACACCCTCGCGGAGGCTAGCGTCAGTGACATTCCCAGCCGCATGCGTCATCTGTTTGCCGTCATCTTGGTGTTTTGTGGAATCGCGAACCCGGTAGCTTTGTGGGAGAAGTATCACCGTCATCTGTCTGAAGATTTTCTACGAGCTTTGAGGCATGCTACTGGAGACGAAGTCGAAGTAACTGATGAACGCGTGCTGAACACCTGTCTTAGTTCACTTCAAGATGTGGTCATTTCTATCGGCGGAAATCCATTGATCGAATATGGGTTACCAGCTCCCCATCATCACCGCATCAAGACCGTGGAAATCGGGAGTATAATGCTGAGACAAATTACGATCCGGGCGAAATGACCACCATACGAAATGACCATGTCGCTTTGTTCTCTTCAGAGCAAAAACAAATTTATGACACCGTCCTTGAAAGCGTTGGGCAAAACCAGGGTAAAATGTTTTTCTCGGATGCTCCTGGTGGAACAGGAAAAACATTTGTTACCACTCGCATACTTGCAGAGGTCAGGAGGCAAGGCAAAATTGCTATTGCTGTAGCGTCGTCGGGAATCGCTACCACACTGCTTCCGAGTGGCAAGACAGCACAAGCCATGTTTAAAATTCCCATTGAGAGCGCCAAAACGCCTGTTTGTGGTGTGTCACGTAACAGCGATGAGGGACACGTGCTCAAGGATTGCTCTCTGATCGTATGGGATGAGTGTACGATGGCCAATAGGAAGGCAGTTGAGGCCGTGGAAAGAATCCTGCAGGACATCCGCAGGAACGAACATTTGATGGGTGGTGTCACAGTTCTGTTCAGTGGTGATTTTCGGCAAACGCTTCCCGTTGTGACGCGGGGCTCGAGGGCTGACGAGGTGAATGCTTCGTTGAAACGATCTTCGTTGTGGTCACGAGTTCGTACGCTGCGCTGGACCATTAATATGAGAGCTCGGCTCGGCGGCAATGCACGTGCTCAAGAATTCTCCGATGTCCTTCTAAGTCTTGGCGAAGGCACTCTACCAGAAGAGATAGGTGGACAGGTGGTGCTTTCAGAGTCTCTCGGTAGAGTGGTGTCCAGCTTAGAAGAACTAATTCGCTGTGTGTACGGGGACATCAGTCATATACCGCACCAGCAGAATTCTTGGGTGTGAGCGGGCCATTTTGATGTCCAAAAATGATCAGACTGCAGCATAACGAATGCATTCTCTCAGAAATTGAGGGGAAATAAACTGGTCTACACCTCGATAAACACTGTTGTCGAGCAAGATGACGCCACACATTATCCCGTGGAATTTCTCAGCTCCCTGTCAGCAAGTGGACTTCCAGCGCATACCATCAAGCTGAAGGTTGGTGTTCCGATTATGCTTCTTCAGAACCTATCTCCTCCGAAGTTGTGTAACCCGCCTTAAAGTCATCTCGCTCCACAGACACACCATTGAGGCGGAAATTCTTACGGGTTGTGGCGTAGGCGAGGCAGTATTTATACCACGCATTCCCCTCATAATTTCCCGTTCCAGTTCAAGCGCGTACAGTTCCCCGTGAGTGTTTGCTTTGCGATGACCATCAATAAGTCGCAGGGGCAGATACTGAGGGCAGCGGGTGTCGACCTCAGGACGAGTTGCTTCTCACAAGGGAACTGTACGTCGCTTGCTCCTGCGTCACCAGTCCTGACTCTCTTTACATTTTGGCTCCTGGCAGCATAACTACCAACGTAGTTTATAGAGAAGTGTTGTAAGGTATGATACCTTTGTACGTATTTTTACTCTTTTGTGTCCTGGAATGTATTCCTGCATTATTTTCTCTATTTCCTTCAGTCACATCTTATGACTGAACTCAGCAGGATTCCCATATAATTCTCTTCACTTGCTTTGCTTGCAAAAAAACTTATATAATAATGCTATTTTAAAAGTTGTTTACTTATAATGCGACACTGGCATCTTATGTATTTTTGGTGCTGTAGAGCCTTCACGCAGACGACGTCGCGGGCAGCAGCTAGTAAAAAATAAGTTTAAAAAGTAAAACCCGACTACTGAAAAGGATGAAACAAGAAAACACCTTCCCGTGGTCGCATGCCGCAGTACTAACATACTTATAAGCTATGGTAGCATGCGACCACGGGAAGGTACTTTCTTGTTTCATCCTTTTCAGTAGTCGGGTTTTACTTTTTAAACTTATTTTTTTATTTAATTATTTTGGGGCTTATTTCAGTAATAATATTTTTATTTTTGAAATGTGCTAATGAAGCCTTTTCATTTGATACCCAACATTGCATGATAAAACAAAAAAAAATTTTTAGGTCGTGTCTTTATAGAAGAGGCTCGAGGGCGCCGTATTGAATTTAATGTGACGTCACAAGCCTATAACCAGCAGACGATCAAGACGCTTTCTACGATACGTCATTTGTCCAATTATGATAAGTAGTGTAGAAGTTATGAGGGAACAGATGAACATACATACATACATACATACCGGTCAAAATCATAACCCTCCCTTTTTGCTTCGCCGTAGTCGGGTAAAAACTGTAATGTATAATTCATCGCATTGTATTTGTCGCTAAGCGAGCTATGTTCGGGGTTTCTCTTAGGAATAGGATCCAAAATAAAATCGTACAGCAAAGAACAAATGTATAAGATAGCTTGGACTATACAGTAGCAGTGGGCTGATACAGGCTGATGGTGTTTGCATTAATCATCATCACTGAATTCGTCCAATTCAGAAACCATTGTATTATACAATGGTATATGAATAAACTTAACAAGAGCAGGAAAAAGTAGGTATACACTTTCAATGTCATTTTAATGTACCCATGACAATTCCTATAGCACGTATACAAATTCTATTACATGTATACATTTTGTATACATGTTATAGAAATTGTCATGGATACTTAAAGATGACATTGGAAGTGTAAACTTTTTACTGATTTTGTTTCGTTTACATTATTGTGAAACCAATGTAAACCCAGTTTTGACACAGTTTGATGGTTAGATGATTTAGAAAAAAAATATCGTACACATTATTTTTGAATGGTGGAAGTTAAGATATTTTAGAAAATGTGACAATGTATATATATTATTACTCGTGACTGTCCACTGCTGGACATAAGCCTCCCCCAAGCACCGCCACTTCGACCAACAGTACTGGGTAACCCTTTGGTAAGACTACCATACGGAACATTTAAATAATAGGTCAGCTCGTTCCATCGACGACCTCATCCATCCCCTTTCATCAGGCGCGGTCGAGGATAAGAGCATGCACGCTATAAAAAAACCGGCCAAGTACCTGTCAGACCACGCACAACGAAAGGTTCCGCAGTTGGAATGAATTCATACCAAGAACAAACTTAACATTGTAGACAAAAATCGTGTTCTTACAATGTCTTTGTAAGTTTGTACACACAATATTGAGACATTTAGCATGTTTTTAAACGGTTTTATTTAGCTCACCCCGTTTGTTTTATTCTTGGGTCAAATTTAGGAATTCAAATTTCACCCTCTTCCTGTCAACCGATTAATCTGAAATTTTGTATACACTTTGGATTTTGGTGACAATACAATTATGTTTATTCATTATCATTATAAATTCAAGATGGCCGCCGCTACAAAATGGCGGATAATTTATGTTTTATTAATCCCATCAATATGGGTATCAAATGAAAGGGGGCAACAAGCAGAATACAATATACTATAAAAAATTGAAATCCAAGATGGCGGCCGCTACAAAATGGCGGATAACGTAGGTTTTATCAATCCCATCAATATGGGTATCAAATGAAAGGTCTCAACAAGTAGAATACAATTTACTATGCAAAATTGAAATCTAAGATGGCCGCCGCTACCAAATGGCTGATAACAATTTTTTATCAATCCCACCAATATGGGTATCAAATAAAAGAGCTTGACAAGAAGAATACAGTGCACTATACAACCTCAATATTTAAGATGGGCGCAGCCACTAAATGGCGTATAATAATAAGATTTAAATTTAGAAATTGAATCTGTAATTTAGGTATCTGATTAATCCAGCCTGAATCCACCACCCAAGTCAAGATTTTGTATCGTGTTGAGGACTGTGTGGCGTTAGGGTGGCTAAAAATGATACGTCGTTAGCGGTACACCACCCAAGTTAAGGTGCAAGGTTAAAACGCGCCGAGAACTGTATGGCATTAGGGTGGATAAAAATGATATGTCGTTAGCGTTTTCCCCTCAAGACTCAGGCGCATCTTGTTGTACATAGCCTTGCCCCTTTATTGGACCTCTGGGGGGGTCGACCGTTTAAATGTCCATTACTCGTGGGAACAAAATGGTAAAAAAAAATATAAAAAATACAAACACAAATAAAACAGAAACTGCAACACAACGTAAACGAAGGCTTCAAAAAGCGAAAGAAAAGTATAAAGCAAAACGAGCTAAAGAAAGTGAAGGTGATAGAAATAGTCGATTACAGAAACGACGGGAACAATTAGCGTCAAAAACACCTGAGCAATATGAGGCCAGATTAAAAAAGCAACGTCAGCGATATACACAAATGACGGCGTCAGAAACGCCTGAAGAATATGAAGCCAGGTTAACAAAGCAACGTGAGCGATACACACAGATGATAGCGTCAGAAACGCCTGAAGAATATGAAGTTAGATTAATACAAAGCCGTGAAAGACAAAGACAGCAGTTGGGTTCAGAAACGCCTGAACATCGCGATACGAGGTTAAATAAACAACGAGAGCGTACCCAGCAATGCAGAGCTAATAATCTGCAGGCATTCGAGAATGCTATTAACACAATTTGTATACATGTTTGTGATATTTGTACCAAACGTTGTTATCCTAATCAAGTTCGTACAGTTCGGTACAACGCTACTGCATTAACATACTTACCTGTGGAGTTAACTTCGAAAATATCATTGTTATTATGTTCCCGCTGTCAAACACATGTTACTAGTAATAAAACAACAGCACCACCAAAAGCTTACTGGAATAATCTGGATCCAGGTTCTATACCAGACGTTATTCAAACATTGACACAGGCGGAACAACGTTTGCTGTGCAGAATTATTCCCTTTGTTAAAATCGTGAAATTTAGTGGCATCTATGGGCAGTACGGTTTTCGCGGACAGGCAGTTTTATTTGCCCAAGATATCTTTGAAGTCAGTGAAAGACTGCCTAGTATGCTACCAAGATCTGCAAGCCAGGTAGGCATTATTGTAGTAACCGAACGATTAGAAAATTTAAACATCACCAGGGAATTCACAATATGTCGCGAAAAAGTCTATAGTGCTTTAAGATGGTTAATCAGAAATAACCCGCTTTACAAAGATGTACGTATTGACGACAATGCCCAAATTAGTGACCAGGATTTAGTACGACTTAGTGTGCCCGAATTGTCTGAAGATGAAGGGTCCGAAAGGAATGAAAATGAAATTCGAAATGCATTCAGTACAATTAATAATGTTGCAAGAATTATTCGAGGTTCATGGCATCAAGCTGACTACAACATGTTTACTTCGGGATATGCTGGTGTACAATGTAGTGCTATGTCATTGGCGAACATTGTCCGAGCTGCAATCCTAAGCCCTAATCAATGGGACGTCAATATTCTGAATGCTAATATGTTAGCGGGTGACTCCTTATATTGCTGGATTCGTACCCAGCTTGATCCTACTGAACTGGATGAAACAGGATATTTAGAGATACGAAACTTTCATATCGTCAGGCAAAGTTTACAAATGTATGAATGCCGATTTTCTATAGAATATGATGAAGACACTCTTTTATTCGGGAGTCTCCAAGATTCTGAAAATACCGATAATATCGGCATTACATTACATACAGCTTTAAATAGATTATTTGATAGTCATTCTTCAGGAATATTGACAGCGTCAAATAAATCTGTTAGCGTATTTCGCGGTGAAGACAAATACTATTTTGCTGACTCCCATTCTTGTGGCCCAAAAGGAAAACCAACACCAGAAAATGGCAAAGCCTGTATTATAGAATGCGACAACTTACAAGAACTATGCCGCATCTGTAAAAGATGCCTCGGATCCCGTAATATCGCGTACACCCTTACACGCGTAGACGTACATTTGAGGGAAAATATTATCACTCGTCAGGGTGTTCAAGTACAGCAACAGGAAGATGCCATCACTCATCAGGATGTACAAGTACAACAACCGCTTTCGAATCTGAGATCTGAAACTATACCTATACAAACATCTGTAATGTTGCCTATTGATAGCGTCCAACCTGATGTTGAAGATGAGCTAGAGGTATCTGAAAATGTAAACGAAATCAGAAGAAAGACAAATAATAATATTGTGAATGACGCTTATGAGTTAAAAGCAGAAGAGTTCGCATGGTATCAGCTTTTCCCGTATGGTAAAAATGGTTTGAAAGAACAACGGCCCGTAAATATAAGTCCTTTGGATTACTATCAATTTCGTTTATTAGGTGCTGATGTTAGATTTCAGCGCAACGATTACCTATTCTATGCTCTATCAATGTTTGAGTACTATCGAGTTAAATCAACCATTGCAGCTTGTGCCAGAAAAGTTGAAGGTGAAAACGGCAATCGAGTGGAAGACCTGCACTTATATTTAAAAAATCTAAGAGGTTCCGCTGCTTATTGGCGTAGTGCTCTTAGTGATCTTATAGCACAAATCAGATGTTTAGGACCTCCCACTTATTTTGTTACATTGAGCTGCAATGATCTTCACTGGAAGGATATGAAAAGAGGTCTCCTTGTTAGTGATGGTAAACAGCACATTGACCCAGATGACATAGATATTCAGGAAACTCAGAGACTCATCGAGATGTATCCAGTTGTTGTGAGTAGACATTTTATGGTACGTGTTAATGCGCTAATGCAGTTTCTTAAAACTGATACTGAAATATTTGGCGGTAAAGTTAAAGATCATTGGTGGCGAATCGAGTTTCAGAACAGAGGAAGTCCTCATTTGCATATGGTTGTTTGGATCGAAGATCACCCGTCTGTTGCGACACCTGAAGGAATAGCTCGCATTGATTCAGTCTGTAGTACTGCCATTCCTCCAGAAACTTCAGAACTATATGAATTAGTTAAAAATTGTCAAATACATCGACACACTAGTACCTGCAAGAAAAATAATTCTGTTTGTCGTTTCAACTTTCCACGCTCGGAATGCTTAGAGACACATGTTATTGATCCTTCATCTAACGAATTTATCTACAACGGTGGTCGCATTTGCGTTCTGAAAAGAAAAAGTGAAGATGGTTGGGTAAATAATTACAGTCCTGCTTTGTTAAAAATGTGGAAAGCCAATATGGATATACAACCGTGTGGTACAAATGAGTCGATTGCGTATTACATCGCTAAATACGTGTCAAAATCAGAACCTACAAACCTAGATGGTTAAGTATCTCGAGCTATTCAACAAATTAGAAGAGAAGAAACTGACGTCTCGCGTAAGCTGTTTAAAATATGCATGCGCATATTAAGAGAACGTCAAGTTTCAGCCTGCGAATGCGTATTCAGGCTATGCCATTTGAGTATGCGTGACAGCTCGAGAAAAACAATTTTTGTCAATACTCGTAAAGCGGAACAAAGGTATAAAGTGTTGAAGTTTAATGAAGCTGGTCAAGCAGCAGGATATTGTGCCAATATTTTCGAACGATATGAAAAGCGACCAGCAGAGCACCCCAACTATGATTTTAACAATATGTGTCTCATAGAATTTGCGATGTTATTTGAGCCACACTACACAAAACCGCCAGTTATAAATGAAGAGAGCATCGATACCGATGCTTATGCACCGCACGAGCAAACAACAAGAAGGCGTCTTATAACTTTAACAGACAACACCAAAATGACTATTAGAAACACGCCAGCTGTAGTACGGGTGCCTAACTTCGTAGCAGCTTCTGATCCAGAGTCATATTATTACAGTTTACTAATCCAGTATATGCCGTATCGCAATGAGGCCGAACTTTTAGGAGAATTTAATAGTGCCAGAGATGCGTTTCTCGCCAACGAAGAAAGTTTAAGACAAACAAACGCCTACTTGGAAATATATCGTGAACGTGACAGGCAGCTTGAAAATGCATTCGCGCAAGTACACGCATTTCAGATACTGGAACACGCAGAGCCGATGGAACTAGACCATGAAGAAGAAGTTCCTTATTTGCCAATGAATGAAGACCAGTTCTTACAGGCTAAGCAGTCTATGAATGCAGGACAAAAGGAAATTTTTACATTAGTTACCCAGTCCATACAAAATCAAATGTCAGGTGCTGAAGAACGTTTAAAAATATTCTTTACGGGAGGAGCTGGTGTGGGCAAGACTTTTCTATTAAAGTTATTACGAGACCAAATTAATAGGTGCTACGCAAAGGATGCGGTTAAAGTCTGCTCACTAACAGGAGTTGCAGCTAGATTAATAAATGGAGCTACGATACACAGTACTTTAAAATTGCCTGTACAGAAAGACGGTCGCATAACTGGTATGTCACCACTTTCCGGAAACTATTTGCGAATAATGAGGCAACAATGGCATCAGACAGAATTTTTGATTGTCGACGAGATTTCCATGGTGTCTTATCAAATGTTATGCATGATGGACGCTCGATTAAGGCAAATTAAGAACTGTGAAAATCAGTTTTTTGGAGGAGTAAACGTATTACTTTTCGGTGATCTTTTACAACTGCCTCCTATAAAACGATCAGGAACACCTGTTTTCAAACAGCCAGAACATCTCCAACCAGCTACACATCTCTGGCGTTTATTCACGCTGTGTGAATTAACTGAAAATATGCGTCAGCAAGGTGACCAGACTTTTATTGATATTTTGAATGCTTTGAGAGTCGGTGAGCTAACAACCCAACATTTTAGTATTTTAATGGGAAGACTTCTTCAAGACACGAGTCATGAGTTTGCAATAGACAAAGCGTTAAGGGAACAAGTCAACGACCACAACTCTGCTGTATTGAATTTGTACAGAAATAATGGTGCTCGCATTTACAAAATAAAAGCGCAGGATCAGCTAGTACACGCCACACGAAATGCAAACAATGTAGATATAGCTACTATAATACCAGCTGATATCAACAAAACTGGGGGTTTACCAGCGGAACTGGAAATATTTGTGGGGGCAAAAGTCATGCTACGGTCCAATATTGACGTTTCAAAGGGATTAGTAAATGGCGCTATAGGCTACATCAACGAAATCGTTTGGCCTCAATTTCGTCGAACTCAGATGTATGCAACAGATGTACCTTCCGTCCGAATTGATTTCGCAAGAGACGGAGTACATCTTATACACCCGAAAGCCATACAGTTTCCAGCTAAGTACAATTACGGGACGGCTGAAAGAAGAATGTTGCCTTTAATACTATCATGGGCTTCTACAATACATAAAATGCAGGGCAGCACTGTGGATCACGCAGTCGTATACTTAGGTGCGAAACTGTTTGAAGAAGGTCAAGCCTACGTGGCTCTTAGTAGAGTAAGATCTTTGCAGGGACTACGTATAGAGGAGTTGGACTGCAATAAACTAACGGGCAAGAAACCTTGCAATAATGAAGCACTAAAGGAATTAAACAGAATGCGAACTAAAAACTAAAAACTAGAAAATAAAAATAGGTAAAAAAAACTTTTTAAGTTAAACGGTTTTATGTTAAACATACATTGCAATATAAGATAAATGTACTAAAAACCAAAAAATAATAAAATAGATACAGTCGTGGGAATTATAAACATATGCATAGACTAGACTAAAATAAAACCGTGGGGCACGTCAATTGTCTACAATCGTTGATTAAAATATTTGTTTTGTAATCTAAATATATAAAAGAAGATACTGACTGACTGACTGACTGACTGATTGGTGACTGACATATCAACGCACAGCCCAAACCGCTGGGTCTAGAGACACCATATTTGGAACATAGGTTCATTGGGAGGTGTAGGGGTGCACTAAGGAAGGATTTTTTAAAACTCAGTTAAGGGGGTAAAACGGGGGTCCAAAATTTGAATGCATTATGTTTTCCCTTGGACCACGCGGGCGAAGCTGCGGGTTACATCTATAATTAGGCAGTTGTTCAACCGACAACGAGGGCTAGAATGTGGAAACAAGCTAGCAAGCTCGATTATAAGCGAGTTTTAGGGTTTCATAGTGGTGAGCGAGTAGTACTTTTATCATATGTTTTGTCGATTAAAGACAAACTACGAGCAGTGAAACGATTCCTCGCCAGCCAGCAGTGTGAATGTCCAACGATAAACTAGTTGAAACATCTCTTTTATTTACATGGAGTGTAAAACTATTGGAATTTCCATGAGCAAGAAAATAGTAAGTAATTTCCTCACCGTCTGCGGGCCAACTGCCTAACGACGAATTAAACGATTCTTCTATCGCACATTAAGTCGATAATTTGTAGACAATTGACGTGCCCCACGGTTTTATTTTAGTCTAGTCTATGCATATGTTTATAATTCCCACGACTGTATCTATTTTATTATTTTTTGGTTTTTAGTACATTTATCTTATATTGCAATGTATGTTTAACATAAAACCGTTTAACTTAAAAAGTTTTTTTTACCTATTTTTAATACATCTTTTAATGTAGTTTGTATTGTATATGGAATTTTATTCTGAAATAAATAGATTATTGTTATATTATTAATACCACAAACTTCTTATAGGTTTTCCTGTAATATTTAGGTATAGATTTATTTTCTGTATTTTTTCAAAATTTTTGGCTCAGTACTTTCGGAGATAAGGGGGGGAATGGTCAATTTTCGTCTGTTTTCTTAAATAACTTTAATACAATTTACTTTAAATTATGATAAAAATATATTTGAGATCCTCACAGTAAGCCCTTTCATTTGATATGTCACAAGGTGCAGATTGCGAAACTTTTCTATTGGCCCCCCAAAAATGACCCCATATTCAAAATACATTTATTTACGTTACACGTCTGTGTTTGTATCACAGAGATCAACTTAATCGGTCCATTAGATTCGGAGCAAATTGGCTGTGACAGACAGACGGACAGACAGACACACAAGTGATCGTATATGGGTACCGTTTTTCCTTTTGAGGTATGGAACCCTAATAAAAACAATGCAGTCAATCCGGCGCAATTCAGGTCGCCAGCCCCCGTCCAACCTTTTCTACTGGTTAATCTTTTTATTACGACCTGCCTATTAGGCTATATCCGTTTAGATGGTGTTAAAAGAAGGTTAGAAGGATAATGTCGATCTTGGTACACCTCCAGCTATTTTAACGCCATTAACCGCAAATAACAATAAAGATTTGGGTTTTAAAGATCACTAAAGCTTAAACAAATTTCCCGGGAGACTATAAAATGTGATTTACAATCATTTATATGGTTTATTTAAGTTTTAAACTGATTTCGGAGGCAGGAGAATATTTTTAGTAGGCATGTTTGAAAATAGGAAAAATAGACTGTATTAAGGCTCACGCACACAGGCGTGACGCGACTGTGCGACGCGATTCCGGTAGAACAATTTTCATGAAGTTTTCATAGAATTTGTTCTACTAGAGTCGAGTCGCGCCTGTCTGTGGTAGCGGTTATGCTTTTTTAGTAGGTACATTTTTGTAAACGAGTTTAGAAATCATCGTGAGAAAAACTTGAATGTTTGGAATCCAAGTGAGAAGGTGTAAGTTGAACCTCGTAAAGTGGGGCTACCTCAACGGAGTGGCAGCCGGGTCTGGACGTGGTGCTGGTGCTGTTCAGAAACTATGCTCCACCTCTTATTCTGCCTTCTGTGCCCCAAAACATACAGCCAAAGTGTCCTCTGCGCTGCCACCGATAACGCCATGGAACTGGCAAAGTTTTGTGCCATCAAAATTTGAATAAATGTCGTGCCAGCGACATGAAGAAGAAGTTTGGAATCCAACATCGTAAATTGGCTAGGGAGCAATGTAAGTAAATAGGTACAGGCGGGGAAATAAATGATGATGATGGGGAAATTAATTGTTTATCAAATTGACACACTTAAGCCAATTTTCCGTGTAATAGCCATATTTTCATACAACTGTCATTCTTTGACAGTTTCATTCTTTGACAGTTGTGATTTGAATATACGGACAAATTGGGCAGTTAGTAATCACATTGATAATTAATTAATCCCCGGCTATAATCTAAACTAATATTATTAAAAGAAAATATTTGATTTTTTAACCGACTTCAAAAAAGGAGGAGGTTCTCAATTCGGATGTTTATAATATATTTTTATGTATGTTCGGGCATAACTCCGTCATATGTTTTAGACGAATTTGCAAAATTATTTATTTGTTCGACAGAAGTTTATTCCGAAACTAGCTTCTGCCCGCGACTTCGTACGCGGATCCTGTTGCTTATGCCAGCGACAACGGGGTCGTCAAAATCGAAGATCTGAAACGTCTGATGTCGAATTCTAAGAGCCCGGGGACGGGAAAACAACGGGATGCGCGAGACGATTCGAGACGTTCCAGACCTTTCATTTTTGTAAGTCAACAGAAAATTCCCATCAGACTAAACAACTTTTGCTAAGACGTCATTCCTATATTATTCCTATTTGTGTCGATGGGCTTTGGAGTTCCACAACAGGTGTTCCAGATCTTCAAATTTATTCTCACAGCAGAAAATGCTCTTCACGTGGAATAATTTTTGCTATGGCACCATTTTTATATATATCTTTATAGATTCAAAGGCAGATTTAAAACTGTGTACGTAGGGATTTACTTCATTCAATATATTTTGAAGCAGTGAAATCAGACTATTTGTTCAATTGCGGAAAGTTTTGGTTTCTAATATTTGCCTGATCTTGATAAATGGATACGAAATATATTTGGAGAAACTTGGGGTCATTTTCAGACAATAATGAACCAATAAGGTGGTAAACTTGGCCTTGCACTTTGAATGTTGGCATAAATGGGCCTTCTGAAATCTGTTTCGCACCAAAAGATGTCATTTGAAAGGCATTATTGTATGAATGGATGTTGTCCAAGAAATGTTTTGACTGTGGATGGTCACCAATTAGCAGTGATCTTAATATTTCTGGAGGATTTTGTAAAATTTCAATATGTACTTTTTCAACTGAGCAACACATACCGTTTGTTTCTTTTTGCCATTTAACAGCTTCACAAAAAGTACAATTTTGAACCATACCTCCGATGGCGGAATATGTGGCGTAGTCAATCATAGGAGTATACGTAACTGCACTCCGTTCCTTATCAGCCCAAGGAAGGTCGCCACGCCCTACGGCTATATTTTGAGACACATCCGATTCTTCAGATGATATCGACATTCTGTTCAGAGAATGTCAAGGTCGATCAGAATTCAAACGTTCGTTGCGCTCTTCTTCTGTCTCTTCATGCCGTACTCCAGCAATTCTTTCTCTCTCACTTTCTAACTGATTATGAATATTTTGTTGTGTGCTTGTTCGGGATAATGTATGATAATCTCGATCACCAGTTAGTCGCGCATCACTTTCACCACTCGTTTCAAAAGACCTGTTAGTAGATGTGCGAATACGCTGAGAACTTAAGCGTGATTCTGTATCGGTAAACGTTTCCGATTCGCGAGACAATGCATGTCGCTCACGATCAGCGGACAGTCGCGCATCACGTTCCGCACTTGTCTGTAGAGACCTCGAAGCAGATGCGTAGATACGCTGAGAATTCAAGCGCAATTCTCTATTCGTGAACGTCTCCGACTCGCGAGACAATGCGTGACGTTCACGATCAGCGGTCAGTCACGCATCACGCAAGTGGGGAACGTCCCCACTTGTCTCTAGAGACCTAGAAGTCGATGCGTAGATACGCTGAGAACGCAGGCGTGCTTCGCGATCCGAAGAGGTTTCCACGGAGCGAGTTGCAGCCTGATGTTCTCGAACAGCATCAAGTCTCTCCTGACGCTCTTCGGTAGATTCTTGGGATCTTATGATCCTCAATCTTTTAGCTCCTTTGGAACATTGGGAAAGATTTGATCTCTTTCTAGGCATGGTTATAGTTTTATTGTGAACATACCTGATCAATTAAAATCTAAGTGACTGCTCCCCTGAGTTACCGGGTAGGCTATCGTATCACGAAGATAAATAGCAAAGGAAATTAAACACTCAAATAACATAAGCCCGAAGGCATATTTGTTGATAAAGTAAAAAAATAAATGGGAGTTTCGGCCAGTAGAGTCAACTTTTCAATGATATACCATCGTCACCGAAAATCAGTCCTAAACTATTACCGCCTTCACCGCGTGGAGGTACTCCCAGCTTATGTTATTTTATAATTATACAGTGAAATTAGTGATAGCTTTGATTTCCACATCAGATGTTCCTGATCTTCGATTTTTATAAGTCAATATGAAATGCCCATCAGATCGAACAACTTTTGCTAAGACGTCATTCCTATATGTGTTTTGGTGTAGCTGGGCTCTTGGAGTTCCACAACAGGTGTTCCAGATCTTCGATTTTTATAAGTCAACAGAGAGTGCTCATCAGATTGAACAACTTTTGCTAAAACGTCATTCCTATATATGTTATAGTGTAGCTGGGCTCTTGGAGTTCCACATCAGGTGTTCCAGATCTTTAATTTTTATAAGTCAACAGAGAGTTCTCATCAGATTGAACAACTTTTGCTAAAACGTCATTCCTATATGTGTTATGGTGTAGCTGGGCTCTTGGAGTTCCACAACAGGTGTTCCAGATCTTCGATTTTTATAAGTCAACAGAAAGTGCTCATCAGATTGAACAACTTTTGCTAAAGCGTCATTCCTATATATGTTATAGTGTAGCTGGGCTCTTGGAGTTCCACATCAGGTGTTCCAGATCTTCAAATTTATTCTCTCAGCAGAAAATGCTCATCACATGGAACAATTTTTGCTATGGTACCATTATTGTATCTCTTATACTTTAGCTGGTCTGTTGCGGTTCTGCATCAGGTGTTCCATTTTCCAAAATAAATTATAGCCTATATGTTGCCCAGACTTAATATCTATACAACAAAAAAAAATCATTCAAATCCGTCCAGTAGTTCCGAAGATTAGCGTGTACAAACAAACAGACAAACAGACAAACAGACAAACAGACACATTTTTTTTTTTGGATTCGTGCTCTATTACTGTTTCTAAACCCCCCTCAAATATTTTTTTTTTTATATATTCAATGTACAGACACAGTTTTTTTACTGTTTTATTATATGTATAGATTTTTTTTTTGGATTCGTGCTCTATTACTGTTTCTAAACCCCCCTCAAATATTTTTTTTTTTATATATTCAATGTACAGACACAGTTTTTTTACTGTTTTATTATATGTATAGATATAGATGGTCCCATTTAAATTTTGTAAAAGATCTGATGATGAGTTTCGAAGACAGACAACGGAATGCCAGCAAATCAACCCCGAATACTGCTATCGCATATGTATGCATTGTTCACGCAATCACACAACATAACATCACGCCTGTATCCTCTAAAGGGGTACGCAGATGTGTTCAATAATAGGATCTTTTTCCGCTTAGTTTATATTGATGATGTTTTAATAGCTTCCTGTCACTGATATTTACATAGTAAGTAGTGTTATATGAATTTGTGTGAGATAGGTACAACATAAAAAACTTTTTAACAAAAAAAAACCGACTGCCAAAAAAAAACACTACTACAATTTGGAATAAATTTGGCACATGGGTAGATCATGACCTATTAAGACATACGATAGTAATTATATTTTTATTCCGATATTCCGGGATCGATACTTATGGGGTGAAACCGCGGGGCGCAGCTAGTATGCTAAAAATAAACAGCTGAAAAACTTAACATTGATAGAGGTGACTTAAATGTTCGAATTCTTCGTAAGTGACCTAGGTATCTACTTTTAGTCAAATCTAGGTGAACTTTGACCTACAGACATTTATTTTCTTAGAAACTACTAGATGATGAAAATTCTTTCTTCAAACGTACCCACTGTACATGTGACCCAGGCAAATGATGTTAGCATAAAAAAGACAGACTACCCACTTTACATTCGAAGATTTACCGTCATTAGGTACTTTTCTGGCAGATCTACTTATTCCAACAGGGATAAACGCGATTTTCGGTTTGGGTGATAACCCAACGAGGGATTCCCACTTGGGATCGGAAGGTCTTGAGGTCAGATCCGGCCGCATCAATTTATTATGGCGAACCCTCTCTATAGACTATTATATGTGTGTTCATTGTCTACACATTTAGATAAGTAAGAAATCTAAAAATAGAGTAATTTAAACTAGATTAATAATTATTTTTTGTACAACTTCATTAAGCACGTGGAGATAGCCTGTAAGTTATTGTTGCACTGTTACACACACTTTCACATGTTACCCTCAGCATAGAACCTGTTTAAACAATTTGGTGAACCAATAAAATAAAAAAACTTGAGAGGTGTCAAGGGACACCCGGATGGAACGAAGTTCCTTTCGATTAATTAGTGAAGGAATTGTAATAAAATTTAATTTTTTTTAAGTTATAATAATAAATAATGTAATGTATTGAATCTTGTATAAAATAATTATATTAATAATTGTATTCAATGCGAAATAGAAATGAAAATATCTGGCTTGCTTTCTATAAGAGAGAGAGAGACAGACAGAGAAACATGCGACGCCGCACAGCTTACAATAGCTTACTATAGCAAAAAGTGTCGTGACAACTTTTCGTAAGAATTTTTTCCATCTAGCCCCCTTTCACAACGCGCGATAAGGAACTTCGTTCCAATAAAAATAAATAAATAAACACTAGAGGTATTAGAGGAATATTAATAGCTGCTTAACTTGCGGCGTCTTTTGTGATTTCCTTGTCAATAAAGGCATGACTAGCTAGTTCATCCCTTATAAAATGCTTTTTTTTTAACGATCACATACAATCATCATCATTCATTCATCACACCTGTATTTCCGGAACGGGTGTGTACATTAAGTTATCCACACCCCATTTCGACAGTTATGTGATGAGCACAAAAGTCGTAAAAAATTTCATTTATGTCGTAGCAGTAAGCGTCGATGTGCGGCTGGCTGTGCTCTCTGACTACCCCGTCACAGGATACAAGCAAAATGCTTCAATTTATCTGCCTAGACTTTTCCCAACTATGTCGGTGTTAGCTCCCAGTCTAACTGGATGCAGCTGAATACCAGTATTTTAGATGGAGCGACTGTTATTTTTCAAGTGTGATGCTTATTTTATATTATTTTAAGTAAGTCAAGAGTTAAGTTTTTGGAATGTTTTATAAATAATAGCCTCAAAACACTGTTAAAATCGTCCCACTGTAAGTACAACACGACCATGGTAGCAATTTATCTTTGAAATGTCCTTTATTTCGCAGCAGTAAGGGCAGTTTTTAACCGACTTCAAAAAGGAGGAGGTTATCAATTCGGTTGTATTTTTTTTTTTTTTTTTTATGTTTGTTACCTCAGTACGCCGTCATTTATGAACCGATTTGGAATTTTTTTTCATCAACATGTCAAGCATTTGCATTCAAAAAGTATAATTTGGTGAAGTGGAACTGATGAAGGAGACCACAGATAGCCACAGGAACTTTTCAATGATAATAAGTATTTTACGGGTGGCGATAAGATATCTCGATTAAGATAGTTAAGCGACTATGACGAAGCAAATTTAAATAAATGGTTTTGACGAAAATGGTACCATCAAACCGATCTGATGATGAAGCTGGAAGGTAGGTACCGGAACTTCGTAATAAAACCATGTATTCTAGCCGTGTTTGGGCTTATTGGAATTGTCATGAGATGCACTCTGACTATAAAAAGTAAAAAATAAAAACTTTTTAACAAAAAAAAACAACCGACTTCAAAAAAAAAACACTACAAAGTGTAAAATAACTTTAATTTTAATTTTGGAAGTCGGTGGCAAAAACGTAAATACAAAACCAAAGACACCGACTTCCAAAATTAAAATTAAAGCAATTTTACACTTTGTAGTGTTTTTTTTTTTGAAGTCGGTTGTTTTTTTTTTGTTAAAAAGTTTTCGTTACTCAAATGTACTAAAGATGTACTGACTAGTCGGGAAAGCCGACCAACCGGCCATATTTTAGTTGGCAATTAGTCGGCAAAAAGCGCCGACTGGTCGGCTCGTATCTAAGCTTACTGCCAAGGACATTCTGTCATCTGAACTCCACCGATAGTAAATAATCAGCCTAGCCAACTAGTCGGTCTATTTGCATCAACCGACTGTTGGCTAGTCGGTCAATCTCTAGTTAAATACTATTGACGAACGGTTCACCATGCTAATAAGTTGGTTAAATATCTCGTAAGTTTATTCCGGCTTTGCATTAGTCGTTAAATTCTAAGCGGATTGTGACCGGGCTCGCGCTGGCGCTGTTTGATAGCTCAATAGTTAATGCTAGATTTAAAAGGCAGTATGTAGACTGAAGACTGGGATAAAAGCATTAATTCATTCAGTAAATAATTGTGGTCTGAAGATTTATGCACGGTTTCAGTATCGGAGCTGTAAATTTGACACAAGCTAGATGCTATTATTGTCTTATGTACCTGGGAATTTCCTTCATTAATTTAAGGCATAGAATCACTACATAGTATAAAACAAAGTCGCTTTCTCTGTCCCTACGTACGCTTAGATCTTTAAAACTACGCAAAGGATTTTGATGCGGTTTTTTTTAATACATAAAGTTATTCAAGAGGAAGGTTTATATATATAATACATGCATAATATAGTAAAGAAACACTGATAATTTTAGAGGTTTCTAATGTGATGTCGTAAATAAACACATTTTCTTGCGCTTACTTTTCAAACGCTGGCTGAACCCTACGAGACAGGTCAAAATAATGTGCTACAGTATTGTACACCTTAAAAAGGTCTACAAAGAAGTCCGCGATGGTATATGTCTATCTCTTAGGGATAACCCACAATAATCATTTTTTATCCTTTACTTTGTACGAGAAATAATGGCTTATTTACGAAGCGATTTTAAGCAATACAGCATTAATCCTTATCCAATTAAGTACCTTAAATACATTGTGCATTTAATATAGATCAATATAGCCCTATAGAGCATGTAATTTAAATGAATATTTTCGAAGATATTACAGATTTAAAATGTAGGGACATAGCGGTTGCTGCGGTACCGGCCGCGGCCGGGGGGCCGGCGTCGGCGGCGCGTGCTAACATTCTTGAAGTATTAGTATCAGCATTGCACCCGTGCGAAGCCGGGGCGGGTCGCTAGTTGAGAATAAAGACGAAAAATATACTGCGAATATCTTTTTGTGTTGCCAATAGGCCCGAGGAGTGACCTCGATCTCGTTGATGAACAGCGACGGATGAGGTTTAGGATGGAACGAGTGTGCTCAGAAAATGCCTGTTCACTCTTGCTTTGAAGGCTGAATGCACTTAGCATAATCAGCCTATAATGTTTCCACTGCTGGAACACAGGTCCCTTCTCTGTGAGAAGGAGCGGGCCATAATCCATCATGCAAGCCCCGTTCGGGTTGGTGGATGTTAAATATCTTCGAATTCCGTTCCTAAGACATGATAGCGGTGCTAATAAAATAAATTACACAAAGTAAAGTGCCTGTCTAGGTTCGAACCTAAAACTCATAAATCGGGGCCGATACCACTGGGTAACTGCTCCACCACCACTGCACTTAATAATCTGAAATATCCACTACTCAGGAGGCAAGGGTAAAGTTTAATGCTTGTTCTTTCTCTGTTCAAAAAGTGGGCTCTGCCTCGTTGTGCTAAAATAGCTTGATTGTCGGAAAACACCAAACAAATATCTATGACACAAAAAAAACTAAACGAAAATTGGTTGATCCGTTTGGGAGCTACGATACCACAGACAGATACACAGACAGACACGTTAAACTTATAACACCCCTCTTTTTGCGTCGGGGTTTAAAAAGGTATAAACAAGACATCATGGCCTTTTCGGTTTCGTACAACCGGAGTCACACGTAAATCTGTACGACATAGTTAGTGTGACGACGTGTGATCCGCAGAACAACATGTCGCTCATTAGACATACATACATAGCCTGTTAAATCATAAACCTCCTTTGGGCAAACCCAAAGGAGGTTTATGATTTAACAGGCTATGCTCACATCTGCTCTGCTCACTCGCATCTGCTATGCTGCTTTTAACCGACTACGGCAAAGCCGTAGTCGGGTAAAAACAGCATAGCAGATGACACACAATCTGCCGTAAGGTCAAACATACGAAAACCAGAGAGATCCATGACAACATATTTTTAACACCACACATTAAACCGCCATTTCTCACATTAATTCACATCAAAAGTATTAAAATAAATAGTACGAATAAAACATATACAATGATATCATAAACAAAGCTTGATATTTTTTAAATGTTTACTTAAAGTCCAGCCGGTCCACGGTTATCCATCAGTGAGATTGTATTTTATTAAACGTTTATTCGACCAAAAGATTTTATAACTGAAGTAAAAAGGGGGCTGGAACATCGACGCGCAAATTGTAACTATGGATTTAGTACATGATTCTGAATCCCCTTGAGTTGAAATTTTTGTCGGTTATTAAAAAAAGAAGTTGCTGTTCCATAAATTTTGACCGAATAGGTATTAAACTTTTCCACGAAACAGCTGTAAAAAGTATCAAGGTGGTTAAGAACGTGTAAAATGTGTTACGGTCCTATCACAGCCCCAAGCATCGCAGGGCAAGAAGACTAGGTACTTCATTTTTTGACTGTGACAATTTCTACCAGCTAACTAATGTTTCTAAAGATATAGCCTTGTGACAGACAGACCATACAGCCTACCCCGTCTGTCTGTAACAAAGGAGACAGACGGCGTAGGCTTAGTAAGCGGTTTCTGTTTTCACTCTTTGGCTACCGGAACCCTAATAAACGGTATCCAAGCAGACATGTCTGTCCGTAACATAATGATTGATTTCAATGCATCCCATTTCATTGGATACACATATTGAGGGGGTTGTGAAAAAATATGTAATCCGCCATTTTGTAGCGGCGGCCATCTTGAATTTACTAATTAAATTGTATTGTCATCAAAACTAAAGGTGTGTATCAAATATCCGATCAATCTGCCAAGAGGAAGGGGGTAAATTTTCAAGTACTAAATTTGACCCAAATAAATAAATAAACAAATAGCTAAATAAAACCGTTTAATAACAATATAAACCTGTATATAAAAATGAGGGCAAAGAATGTGCGTGTTACTAATGGTAATTAGGTTCAGCAGCTGGATATGGAAAAGTGAAGTTACAATTGAAAGACTCTTTAATGATTTTATATACTTAGATAATGTGCAATAAATTCCTAAATAGTTTTAATACTACTTTACTATTTACTTTCTTGAATGGCTGTATACGTCTACTACATTCCCTATTTCTTCGTCCAATTAAAAATGCAATGTTCCGGTTTACAAATTGTGGCCACAAGCAGCTGAGACCTTCTATAGTTAACAGTCTCAGTACTCATATGTTTTCAAAGAATTTATGTAGGTAGGAACTGCAGCTGTAATAATATAATAGTATATATAATAATAGTAGGAGATTGAAATTGCAACATGAGCAGTCCTGTCCGGCAAGAATTTGTCATTCAAATGAGTATATTTGCAGAAAAAGGAAGAAATTGCACTGAAAACTGAATCAATCGATCTAAAAATATAAATTTTGTAACACACAAAATTCACGGCGTTACTTACGTTGGAGCAGACATTTTTTTCAAACATATGAAGCAATGGCATTTCTTTCTCAATCCTTCGGATTGAAGGTGCTTTACCCAATTAAGGTGCAGTTTTGATATTTAAGACTAAGCTGACATTTCAGTCATCTATCGTAGTCCTGAAATATGATTTCAAGAAATTGCAGAGAAGACGGCAGGATGGCGAGTTACACGAGATCCTTTTCCAAATAAAACAAAAGAATAATGTAAATTGTGAGACTCGAAAGCGTTTAATAAAACAAAAGACAAACGCCAAAGGAAGTGAGTGCACGATATAAAATAAATGGAGCGTCGAGTAAGCCACTTGTCGTGGGAATTTACACACGGTCGAGAAACTTTGTGTTCCGAGCGTTCGATTCCACCGGTACTCGAGAGGCTGATTGACTAAGTGGCTGCAACACTCCGTGTATTGTAAAAGAATTGGTACTGTACATAATTATGTCTTCTACACTAACATTATAAAGAGGTAATTTTTTTTTGTTTGTTTGTTTGAAATGAATAGGCTCCGAAACTATTAGACTGATTTGAAAAAATCTTTTTGTGTTTATAGTCCATTTATCGAGAAATGCTAAAGGCTATAAATAATATCACGCTACAACCAATAGGAGCGTCGCATCAATGAAAATTGTTGCAAAAACGGGGAAAAATATTTCTTTTGAGAGCTTCCGTAGCGTGCGCTGCGTAAATGGATAAAGTTTCGCAAAAATAATGTAGGACGGAATTATTCTCCCTTAAAAGTTCAAAAAAAATCTATGCATATGTCAAGAAAGAAAGAAAGAAAATAAGTTTATTTGACCCAGGTTAAGTAAGGCAGACAAAAAACAATAACAAAAAAAAAAATAATAATAATAAATAAAAAACTTTTTAACAAAAAAAAAAAACCGACTTCCATAAAAAAGACTACAAAGTGAAAAATAACTTTGATTTCGGAAGTCGGTGTCTTTGGATCTGTATTTTAGTTTATTGCCACCGACTTCCGAAATCAAAGTTATTTTTCACTTTGTAGTGTTTTTTATGGAAGTCGGTTTTTTTTTTTTTTGTTAAAAAGTTTTTATTTCTCGCTTTTTAGTGGGACTGTTTATAATGCATCAAGCTCATCGCCTTTTACAAAATATTACTTTTCCCGATACAGGGACGTTAATTGTTGAGGAGTTCTCCTGGTACTCCACCATCAGCTCCATTTCACCATTCGCATTGTGACGAGCATAAATTGCTTAGCAACCATATTAAAGTAATCGAATCGCAACCTGTGAAATACTTATTATTGAGTAGTCCCGGTGGCCATCTGTGGTCTTCATCATCAGTTTTACTTCACTAAATTTTGCTTTCCGAAAGCAAATGCACGAGTTAGTATAAATAATACCCGAATCGCTATAGGTGCGCCTATAATATTTGAAGAGTTCCTTCGATTTCTCCAGGATCCCGCTGATAATCCTGGCAGCATCAGGCCAGACTTATGTCAACATTGCATTGAACTTAAAATTTAGTCCTGTTTAAAATGAGCCCAAACACGACTACGGTGCTGTAATTTCAAGGTTTGTACTTTTTCTGATGCTCCTGGCATCAGCATCAAGTCTATGTGTAGGTACTTCGGTGTTTTTCATTAACAGTATGTTTATCCACACATCGAGCCCTTTTCAATGAGCCTAAACACGATATATCTGCTGTTAGTTGTCGAGGAGTTAGGTACTCTGCAGACTATCCTGACTGCAGCATCAGGTCATGACTTGATGATCATGAGACCAAATGTGGCAAATGCCCTATCAAACATCAAAACAATTTACTAAAACTGTCCTTGTCTGTTCGAGTAACTTCTTACTGTTAAGGAGTTGTACCTTCCATCATCAGCTCAGCTACCTGAGATGGTGACAACCATACGCAAATACACAAGATACTTCATAAAATATGCGAAAAACAATAAGTGAGCCTATAAAATTTGAGGGTTGCCCTCGATTTCTCTAAGATCCCATCATCAGATCCTAACTTGGTGACAATGGGACCACCTCAGAACTATCTACTTTCGAACAAAAAAAGAATTTTGAAAATCCGTCGACAATTGGCGGAGTATTCGATGAAGAAACATACAAAAAAAAAAAAAAAAAAAAACATACAAACATCCGAACTTAAAATAGTATTGTGTGCCTCACGGCTGCGCCAAAATATGTCATATCTTTTAAGGTAGACTCACTATAACCTTTTTTATGTCAATCAAATTTGTTCTAAAATAATGCATTATTTGCGAAGGTGTTTTTATAAACATGATATTAATCATTATCCAAATAAATACGTTATTCATCACAAGTATTTAATTTTATAAACAAAATTGTTGACATCTTTTGCTTTCAATGAATATCTTAGGAGATATCTGAATATATGGTTTTAATTTCAACTCGATACCTCTACGCGTTTCCGGTCGCGGTCTTGATAGACAGACGGACCGACGGACGGACAACAAAGTCATCCTATAAGGGTTCCGTTTTTTCCTTTTGAGGTACGGAACCCTAAAAATCTTGATGACATGTCAAGTTGTTAAAACCGTGCGAAGCAAAGGTGGGGTCGCAAGTGAGGGGATAAAATTGTAATACCTATGCATTTTAAGGAAAAGGAGCTTGAAAATTTGATTAAGTATGTTGTGTGCAGTTACGGATATATTTTGGTTCATAGTTACGTATGATTGATTTAAGTATTTGTCCCTCTACGTCCATTTCCGTTATGTCAACTTTAGAGTTTTCTCGATATCATTACCTATGTCGAGCGTGCATCGTCTTTTGTTGAACGTGTGTGATGTAATGTGAAACTACGTGTTTCTAACCCAGTGTTTACAAGGTATACAACGTGTAATATTCATGTTGTGTCATCTGTTTAGCGCCTTTAAAAAAATGTTGTAAAAACTAAGTATGTAGTTGCATAAAATTTGTACAAAATTTTACAACGTGAACAAAATAGTTAAAAATACAATGTCTGAAACAACTTCAATGCATATAAAATACATCTGTTCTTCTATTCTATATCACTACATAGTATAAAACAAAGTCACTTTCTCTGTCCCTATATCCCTATGTACGCTTAGATCTTTAAAACTACGCAACGGATTTTGATGCGGTTTTTTTAATAGATAGAATGATTCAAGAGGAAGGTTTATATATTATATAATACATGCATAATATAGTAGAGAAACACTGATAATTTTAGAGGTTTCTAATGTGATGTCCTAAATAAACACATTTTTTTGAGCTTACTTTTCAAACGCTGGCTGAACCCTACGAGATAGGTCAAAATAATGTACTAAAGTATTGTACACCTTAAAAAGGTCTACAAAAAAGTCCGCGATGGTATATGTCTATCTTTTAGGGATAACATAATATTTTTATCCTTTACTTTTTACGAGAAATAATGGTTTATTTACGAAGCGATTTTAAGCAATACAGCATTAATCCTTATCCAATTAAGTACCTTAAATACATTGTGCATTTAATATAGATAAATATGTCTTTACATCATGTAATTTAAATGAATATTTTCGAAGATATTACAGATTTAAAATGCAGGGACATAGCGGTTGCTGGGGTACCGGCCGGCGGGCGGCCGCGGCCGGGGGGTCGGCGGCGCGTGCTGACATTCTTGAAGTACCTATACTTAGTATCAGCATTGCAACCGTGCGAAGTCGGGGCGGGTCGCTAGTATTATTATAAAGAGGTAAAATTTGTTTTTATTTAGGCGGTAATCACCGGAACTACTGGTCGGATTTAAATATTTATTTTTGAATTTCATAGCCCAATTCTTGAGAAAGGTTAAAGGCTATTAAACAGCACGCTTCGACCTATATGAGCCAAGTAAAAAGAAAAAAGTCAGAAAGAACAGTAAGCGAAGCGAAAGTAGTAACATGCCATGCTATTCTCTAAGGATACAGCTTTGCGGGCAGCGCTGTCGCGGTGTGTTTGACAGTTGCGACAGCGCTGTCCGCAAGGCTGTATCCTTATAGAATAGCTCCAATGGACGAGCGATGGGATACGACGCGATGGCAGTCGCGGGCAGAAGCTAGTGTTTTATATATGACATGTTTTTGACAAGTTTCACAACTTGTCTATACTAACTAGTATAAATGACTAAATACAGCATGTATCAGAAATGTGTGTTGATATTTATAGGGCAAACAGGCCACCGAACTGATTCTTAAAGGGGCCAACATCATAATCACGAAAAAAATATCAACCATACAAAACTTCAATATCGACTGGACTAAAAGTATGGGACGGCTGATAATTTTTTCGCGATTACGATGTTGGTCCCATGGAGTAAGTTGTACAGTACACACCTTTCTGATACGCGCTGTTTAAAAGACACTAATGGCATGCCCCGGCTTTGCACGGGTACGGGTTGGTATTAAAAAAAAATAACACACTTTTGGCAGACTTTCCATGCTTAGAACACTCGATCGAGTCTGCTTTTGACAAAACAATTAAAATCATCACTTTGGGAGCTATGATGCCGCAACTACCCACAGATAGATACACACACAGGCACACCCTAACACACATATATACACTCTTCTTTTTGCGTCAGGGGTTACTAAAAAAGAGTACATTATAAAGGAAATTTAGATAATTATTATTATTTGTAATATTTTTTTTTCTTCTTTTTTTAATATTTGATTATTTTATTTTTATTTCTAATATTGTGATTAGTTTGGCGATATAAGGATTATAATAGACCTAACACAACTAATAGAATAAGTTCGACAGTGCTGGTAAAACCGTCCTCGACTGTTACACAATAGGACTAGTGATTTCGTGGCCATTACGATGCATGTAAGCTGGATTTAGTTTCGACTTGTCAGCACCAACGATTCTATGCTGCACAATGCCGCGACGACATTCACATTCACAGAGTAACTCCTGAATATATTGGCTTCAGTTAAATTTTCAGACTCACTAGATTGTTCAACTTTGTAAGGAGACTTAGAATAGAAAAGAATAACGTTTAACCCTGGTTCGTACAGGTGCGTTTTTCTGGCGGCGATATTTTTTTGCGCACTAGATTTTCAACGCATTGAGGGGCCCGTGGCTAAACAGTAACAGCCGCACAGGTGGATCGACCAGGTTAAGCTACGCTTGCCGCGGTTGGTTTGTGGATGGGTGACCATCATTACATTCCGTGACCCCTCCGTGCCTCGAAAAGCACGTTAATCCGTTGGTCCCGGCTGTCATTTGTGGATATTTGACAGTCGTTACTGGTAGTCAGAAGCCCGAAAGTCTAACAACCAGTCTTACCAAGGAGTATCGTATTACCCAGTAACTGGGTTGTGGAGGTCAGATAGGCAGTCGCTCCATGTAAAATACTGGTATTCAGCTGCATCCGGTTAGACTGGAAGCCGACCCCAACATAGTTGGAAAAAGGCTAGGTAGATGATGCTGAGATTTTCAACGCATTGATGAGTGCCGAGAGTTGAAAATCCAACAGTGTGTTTTACTCTCGCGCTGGCATGCGCTCTGTTGGATTCTCAGTGCTCGGCTCAACACCGAGAGTTGAAAATCCAGTGCGCTAATAGTTAATACATTTTTACGTCCGGACCAAAGTGGGCTTATTGTCTCCAGTATTACAGCTAGAAATAAGTCATACACAAAACTATAATACCGGAAGCGAAAGTTTTAAGCGTTAGTATTATGCTTAGGTCACCTAGCGGGTTTCTAAGTGCCGGTTTTCAGCCTACACCATTTCCTGTTTACAAAAAAAAAAAAACCGTCAAGTGCGTGTCGGACCACGCACAATGAAGGGTTCCATAGTTGGAACGAATTTACCCCAAGAACAAACTTAACATTATTGTTGAAAATCATGTTCTCCCATACATTCCAACTGAAAATGTAGAACTATTTTCTGTATTTTTTCAAAATTTTGGTGGTAAATTTTCGCCTATTTTCTTAAATAACTTTAATATAACTTATTTAAAATTATGAGAAAAATATATTTGAGATCCTCATCCCTTAGTAAGCCCTTTCATTTGATATGTCACACGGTACAGATTGCGAAACTTTTTATTTTATATTTGCCCCAAAAATTACCCCCATATTCAAAATACATTTAATTACGTTACACGTCTGTGTTTGGGTCACAGAGATTCATATGTGTACAAAATTTCAACTTAATCGGTCCATTAGATTCGGACGTTTAAAAGTGTTTGTACAAACCTACTTACAGATACAAAATCATTTATCATTATTTTGTTCTATAAAAGTTATTTAGCTCGTGTTTAGATTTAAACATTTTCCCGTCTCTATCATGCACTTCCAGTGTGTCAGTTGTAAGAGAGTGACAGGAATAAAGCTTAACTAAAGAACGTGCTATAAGTAACTTTTTTAGATCTCGCCCTGGAGATTCTAGAGTAGAACTAATATTATGAAACAATCTTGGAGGTGGAACAAAATATTGCAGTGACCTAGATATAAGGTAACAACTATATAAATTACCTACGTGAGAGATGCCCAGTCAAATACATCAATATACACATACCAATATACATATTATACAAATATAAATAAAATTGAAGTATCTGTTTGTAATGTCAAAATAACAGCTTTTCACTAAATGTATAATGAAAGTATGTACCTATAAAAAATAATATATTTTTTTAATTGTCTGTCTGTCGGCTTGTTCCGGCTAATCTCAGATAGCTGATGTTATAAGGAGTAACTTAGGTTTACTGCTACTTCTATTTTAGAAAAAGAGTTAGGGTCCCGCGGAAAAAAAATGAAACCCATGTAATGTATACTATAAACATTACTGTTTTCCGACATTAACGCAAACGCAGTCGCGGGCAGAAGCTAGTATTACGAGAATAAAAGCGAGAAGCTACACGGAACAAAGAAAGATGAAAGCACACACGATTAGTTATTAATATGTCTCTAAAATCAACGTGATACAAGCGTAAACATTTTTCCTGCGGAAACACGCAGTAAATATCTCTTTAATAAAATAATGTATGGAGATTAAAGCGACAGGATTTACTGAACCTTATAAAGGAATTTCCTTCTAAGAAGTGAACGCTTGTTGCTTTCTTACGCACATGGTTGGATAAAAGCGGTGTTTATTGCCCGCCTTTACAATAAAAATCGCGTGAATTTAGTACTTGTTTTGTCTGGTAGGTTAATTGTGTTTTTTATGAGAATTGCCATGAAAAAACACTATTTAAACATCAAAGAGTCAACGAAACATATTTTCATATCTATTCAAAAAGAACTATAGTATTCTTCGTAAACATGGACTAAATAGCTCTTTAATCCCTAGGGACTAAAAGTGATTTCAATTTGGAATGTGAATATTGTTAGTAAAAGTTCCAATCACCAAAGAGATCAATCACGAACATTATATGAAAAAACTTTTTAACAAAAAAAACAACCGACTTAAAAAAAAAAACACTACAAAGTGTAAAATAACTTTAATTTTAATTTTGGAAGTCGGTGTCTTTGTTTTTGTATTTACGTTTTTGCCACCGACTTCCAAAATTAAAATTAAAGTTATTTTACACTTTGTAGTGTTTTTTTTTTTAAGTCGGTTGTTTTTTTTGTTAAAAAGTTTTTATTTTTTACTTTTTATAGTCTAGAGTGCATCTCATGACAATTCCAATAAGCCCAAACACGGCTAGAATACATGGTTTTATTACGAAATTCCGGTACATACCTTCCAGCTTCATCATCAAATCGGTTTGATGGTACCATTTTCGTCAGAACCATTTATTTAAATTTGCTTCGTCATAGTCGCTTAACTATCTTAATCGAGATATCTTATCGCCACCCGTGAAATACTTATTATCATTGAAGAGTTCCTGTGGCTATCTGTGGTCTCCTTCATCAGTTCCACTTCACCAAATTATACTTTTTGAATGCAAATGCTTGACATGTTGATGAAAATACCAAAATTGCTATATGTATGCCTATAATATTTGAGGAGTTCCCTCAATTCCTCGTGGATCCCATCATCAGAACTGGATTTTGACAAAAATGGGACCAATCTGGAAGCATATCCTTTCAAATAAAAAGAAAATCCAAATCGGTTCATAAATGACGGCGTACTGAGGTAACAAACATAAAAAAAAAATATACAACCGAATTGATAACCTCCTCCTTTTTGAAGTCGGTTAAAAAGTAACAGGCTGTATGATAAAATAAAACGCGCGAGCCAAATAAAAAAATTAAGTTTATGAGAAAATAAAAAATGCGCGAAAAACATTCTGCCTTCGTTCATAATTGTTTACTCAAAATTGTATGTAAATAAATTGTAATAGACGTACTATTCTTATTCATAAATTGCACTTACTTATTTTTCCATGGAGTGTGATAAAAAGTAGAGTGTCCACCTCGGGAGCAACACTATTTCAAAATACTTGTTTGCTCCCTTGGCAAACAATTTACTACTTTAACAGAGTTCAAAAATCCTCCTTTTTTGAAGTTGGTTCAAGAAAAAATGTTTATTTTGTCTGTATACATAGAAGGTAGCAGGGACGTCGACGCGCAACCTGTTACATGGATTCATTACATGATTTTGATCCCTCCGTCAAAGAAGTTATCTTTTATTATAAAAAAAAAAATGCTATTGTGTAGGGGAAGGTTGCTATGAATGGACCAGTTAACTTTACGACAACATTTTTCAAAAAATATAAGTGATAAAATGAAAGCAGTTTATTATTTTTATTTTGTAGGACCTTTATTTATAATAATCAAACGCACAAACAATTCGGCCTTACACTTTTTGGTATAAACGAAGAAAACTAAATTTTGGGCTGTTACCTTCTTTGGACCATGGGCACCTTCATTGAACCACCAGGTTGCCATCAATGGACTTCGAGAAATTTGTTCTAGAGGTCCAATCAAGGAAACTTATTATAATTATCAATATGATTAAATTATGGCATACGAGCAAGAGACAAACAATACACATACGACAAGTAAACAAACTATAGTTATAGGAATACTTAGTAACTAATTTAATTTTACATCCGGTATTTAGACGTATTCTTTGGCTTTTTGGTTTACTCCATCTAACCTTCGTTTAAGTGTTGCTTTCGGGACTCCGTATATTCTGCTTGCTTCATTTAAACCAGTTTTTTGTTTCCTTACTGATTGTAAAGCAAGGTTTCATACCTGTTTCATTCCATGCAAAGTATTTTCTTTTATTCGGCGACATTCTGAAATTTTACATCTATATGTACTTAATCATTATCCAGAGGTTTTTTCCATAATTAAATATTAATTAGTGAAATACTCGGTGCCCATTCTCATAATTATGACCAAAAAAAAAATACAAAAAAAAGTTGCTATGATTGGACCGGTCCAACGGTGGAACTCCCTTGAGGTCCATTGATGGCAACAAGGTACTCGTTAAGAAAAGAAAATCTAAAATATACATGGACATGATTAGACAAAATTGAATAACACACATGGAATCACAATTAAATTGTCTAATATTTCACAGTGCACGCAAACAAATATGAATAGAATGATACTTACATCAAATTGTTCCGAGTCAAATAATAAGATTTTGACCTCCGCAAATACAAACCACACGCGTCACTCCTCGCCACGTGCCGCAGCATCACTGAGGTAAGAGGGGGGTGCAACTGAGCCGGCACGGACTCGTTTCTACTGGTTTGGGTGTTGCTAGCTTGGACAGTTTTGGAAATACCTTGGTGGTCCAATGAAAGAACTAGTCCAATGATCGCAACTTTCCCCTACATTTTGACCGCGTAGGTTTTCACTTTTCACTTTTTTAAGAAACAACTGATTTTTTTTTTATAATCCATGAAAAGTGTCTAAAATCATGTGGTGAATTCGTAATTATAGTTTGCGCGTCGATTGCCAGCCTGTAAAACCATTTTAGGAAAATCTTTTACATTTTTGGTTTATAAACAGCAAGTTTTCCGTTTAATTTGTAGTTCCCTTCGTCTGTGGCGGCCATATTACGCGTCAGCGCGCACCTGTGAAGGTACTTCTGGGTGGTCCGGCGCGCTTAATTAAAATTTAAATAATTTTGTCGTACCTAATTTTCATCAACAAAAAGGTTTTTATTACAAGTGTATTGTTTTACAAGCTTTGTTCGTATATCTTCCTGGTTACTCTGTTTATCATCCATTTTCAAGCACTTCTTGGCAACTGATTGAACTGAAACTTGTGACAAGCAATCTGTTTGGTTCTTTCCTCAAAAGACCATTTCAGACACCAATCTACATGGTCTTCTCATGATCTGACCAATATTATGTTTGGACTTTGAAAGAGACTGTGAACTCTGAGTTTGTTTTGGCCTTTCTTCTCCGAGTAGTCAGATAGGAAACACCGACCTCGACTAGTTTTTAGGGTTCCGTACCCAAAGGGTACAACTGGACCTTATTATAAGACTCTGCTGTCCGTCCGTCTGTCTGTCCAACTGTCACCAGGCTGTATCTCATGAACTGTGATAGTTAGACAGTTGAAATTTTCACAGATGATGTATTTCTGTTGCCGCTATAACAAAAAAAATACTAAAAAACAGAATAAAATTAATATTTGAGGGCGCTCCCATACAAAAAACGTGACTTTATTGCTCGATATTGAAAACGGCAACAGGTAGATGCTTGAAATATTCACAGAATTCACTCACTCACTTTAAAAATAAATAATTGAAATTAAAATAAAACAAATATTTCAGGGGGGCTCCCATACAACAGCAACAGTATAATGGTACGGAACCCTTCGTGCGCGAGTCCGAATCGCACTTAGCCGGATTTTTTTTTCTTAAAGTGTACGAGTATCCTCAAACTTTTAGGAAAATATTAAAGTTCTATGTTTACGTAAGTTTTATTTAGCACTTTTTAGTTTATTAAAAACTTATTTTTAAAGCGTTTACTTACCTATATTTAATTTTTTCAATAATTTACATGCCAGAAATTGAATTCAGTGCTACGAGTTGTTTGAATTAGCAACCTTTTAAGTTAATTGAAATTGAATATGTATTCCCATTTCATTTATCAGCAAATAAAATAATTAAAACCCTACCATGAAATACCGACGATATAATACCTTTAGCACAAAATTGCGATGGCTTTGGTCCATGAGAAAAAAAAATCAGCTGTTCCCTACATTTATGTTCGGGTAACTCGTCAAAATGTAGGGAACAGCTGATATTTTTTTCGCGATTTCAGGTTTGCTCCCATAGTAAAAGTTGTTCATAATGATGAGTACAATGACCTCTTAAGAGGTTGCTGGTGTTTTACAAATAACCTTGTATAAATAAAACAAAGTCGGGTTAGTTACACCATTTATTATAAGTCACTAGCGACCCGCCCCGGCTTCGCACGGGTGCAATGCAATTTAATAAATTTAAGTAAATAATTTTTAATTTTAATTTAATGTTTTTTTTTTAACTTGCCGCCAGCCCCTGCCGCCGATACCGCAGCAACCGCTATGTCCCTGCATTTTAAATCTGTAATAGGTATCTTCGAAAATATTAATTTAAATAACATGCTGTAAAGGGCCATATTGATCTATATTAAATGCACAATATATTTAAGGTACTTAATTGGATAAGGATTACTGCTGTATTGCTTAAAATCGCTTCGTAAATAAGCCATCATTTCTCGTAAAAAGTAAAGGAAAAAAAAATGGTTATTGTGGGTTATCCCTAAGAGATAGAAATATACCATCGCGGACTTATTTGTAGACCTTTTTAAGGTGTACAATACTGTAGTACATTATTTTGATGTATCTCATAGGGTTCAGCCAGCGTTTGCAATGCAAGCGCAAAAAAAAGAGTTTATTTACGACATCACATTACAAATCTCTAAAATTATCAGTGTTTCTCTACTATATTATACATGTATTATACATATAAACCTTCCTCTTGAATCACTTTATCTATTAAAAAAAACTGCATCAAAATCCGTTGCGTAGTTTAAAGATTTAAGCATACATATGGATATAGGGACAGAGAAAGCGACTTTGTTTTATACTATGTAGTGAAGAACGTCTGGACCGATTTTTATGATCTTTGATTTGTTGGATTTATCTCCACCCCAAATAGCAGACTAACTATTAAAACATGTAAAACATTCAAGAAAATGAAGATAATTAATTTTCTCATACATTCGTTCTTATTGATTCTGAGGCGGTGTGAAGTTTGCCGGATCAGCTAGTATTTTCATAAATGTTTGACCTACGTTTTCTGCGTGATTTCGCAAGCCGATCAAACCGCCGCCCGCCGCAATTTCCCCACCTAGTGTGTTATAATGTTGATACAAGACAAGTAACGAAGCGGAAAATCGTCTCGAGCCAGCGATCCGGTCATTATTACGTCACAACCGGTGTATCGGTTTAAAACCATGTGTATTTTAAAAAGTTTCAATGTTCTATATTTAAAGCGGTCACCAGACGTGAATCGATCGATCCGTTTTGTTGTAGCCAAGAGCACTCCAGTGATTTCGGATAGATCGAAAATACTTGGCTGATATAACTCAAACCTAGTACATGAAAATCAGGTATGTTTATCATTATACCTAATTTGCAAAATATCGAAAAATCTCTTAACTTTTATCCGATCTTTCGGCGGCGTACAAATATAAGTAGGTAGTTTATTTTTATTACTAGTATATAAACATCTAATAATTATAAATGTGCGCCAACGTTAGCGGCGCTTGCAGAAAAAGTTATTTTATCTGAGACTACTTTCAAATTCATGATTAATTGACGACACGACGGCGTCTTCTTCAAGTTGATTCATTAGCGGACATTTTGAAACAACACTCTCTTAATTTGACAGCTACACCTTGTGATGAGACGCTCCTATATACGCGCCTACGCGAGCAAAAACAAGGCGCGTTCAGAAAAAGATTTCTTTTCAGAGACAAATTTCAAATTCGTGACCTAATGGCGACACGATACGGTCTTCATCAAGTTAATAAGTTCAGGACATTTAAGAACAACACTCTCACATATTAATAAATTAACATTGAACTTCACTCACAGGTAAGTTCGTTTGATTTGTAAATATTCTCTACAGGAGTGCTAGATTTCAACAATAACTGAGTTATAAGCCGAAGCCTGAATAATTCCATTTCCAATATTACCATCTTGATATTATTCAGATCAGTTAAACTAAAGTCAACAGACTGCAATTTCAAGGAACGCTTTGTAAATTGAGTTTTGGTTCAATATAATATAATATTTAATATACTTATCACCAATGAATGAGTTATAAGGGCCAGCCATCTGAAATTAACACCAATGCTTCTAGTTTTGATTTCTGAGCTCCAAGCTAAATTTTTGCCGCAAATCTGCAATATAGATGAAAGTTATTGTTTGTTTGTTAAATGGTACTTAATATAAACAATAGAGAAACAGAGTTATAGGTACTAGCAACTTATGAGTTGTGAGGAAATCGGCCGTGTTGCAAAAATTCGGAGACATGTAACATCTACCAGCACGCACTGGACCCGCGTGGTGGATTACGGCCCACTCCCTCTCACAGAGACGGAGCCTGTTTCCCAGCAGTGGGAACATTATAGGCAAATTAATTATGCCTTGATAAGGCTATAGGTACTACTGTCAGTTTGAATGATAATGTCTGCAAAAAAAAGAAGAACCAATTGCGTCAAGGAGCTTCCACCGCATCGCTGCTTGCCATAGTGATGGTTACAATGATGTGGTAGACGATTCTTCTTCACGTGAGATAGTGCACCCTACTAAATTGCGTAACTCACTATCAATCACAATCTGCATAATTTTGGATATTGATAATCCATTACTTCATATGTTCGAAAAAATTGTCAACCGCGTAAATTACGCAATGAATTTTGTTGCACTGATAAAATGAAAGCCATTCCTCTGTTAGTGCGTTACGCAATCACTTCACTGGTCAAATGCGAGCCTATCAAAATAAAAGCCAATAATTAACAAAAAAAAAACAACCGACTTCAAAAAAAAAACACTACAAAGTGTAAAATAACTTTAATTTTAATTTTGGAAGTCGGTGTCTTTGGTTTTGTATTTACGTTTTTGCCACCGACTTCCAAAATTAAAATTAAAGTTATTTTACACTTTGTAGTGTTTTTTTTTGAAGTCGGTGGTTTTTTTTTGTTAAAAAGTTTTTATTTTTTACTTTTTATAGTCAGAGTGGATCTCATGACAATTCCAATAAGCCCAAACACGGCTAGAATACATGGTTTTATTACGAAGTTCTGGTACCTACCTTCCAGCTTCATCATCAGATCGGTTTGATGGTACCATTTTCGTCAGAACCATTTATTTAAATTTGCTTCGTTATAGTCGCTTAACTATCTTAATCGAGATATCTTATCGCCACCCGTGAAATACTTATTATCATTGAAGAGTTCCTGTGGCTATCTGTGGTCTCCTTCATCAGTTCCACTTCACCAAATTATACTTTTTGAATGCAAATGCTTGACATGTTGATGAAAATACCAAAATTTCTATATGTATGCCTATAATATTTGAGGAGTTCCCTCAATTCCTCGTGGATCCCATCATCAGAACTGGATTTTGACAAAAATGGGACCAATCTGGAAGCATATCCTTTCAAATAAAAAAAAAATTCCAAATCGGTTCATAAATGACGGCGTACTGAGGTAACAAACATAAAAAAAAAAATCGACGGGTTGCACTCCGGGAGTGCCGGCAGAAGTGAAAACTTAAGCATTTTTGATATTTTGGAATGGTTAGAGAATAATTTTGTACGAATTGCTTTCGTTATCAGTATAAAAGTATTATTATTTATGTGGTAGGATACAATATTTATTCATTTATTTATTTATTTATTTATTTATTTATTTATTTTTAGGAAAACTTACAGCTAAACAGATACAGTAATAATAGTATAAACAAAATAAGGCCAATTACAAGTTTCCACGTGTAGTGTTTAAATCAGAAATACACATAGAAAAAACAGAAAAATTACTATTTACGCTCGAAGAAGCAATTAGATAACATTTTCTTCAATTTAGCAACACTAGTATTGAAAATGTCGATATCAGCTTCATTGCGCTATCGTACACAAACATGACAATTATCGAACATTCGCGCAAGCGCCTTGCGCCGCCTGCCCTCTCTCCATCCGTCTTACGAATTCTCGATCAGGTCACGTGTCCTGACGCGAGTTTAGAGATTTTTACCCATTCCAAAAAAAATACGCAGCGCCGCTAAAGAAGTTTTCACTTCAACATTCGCGCAAGCGCCTTGCGCCGCCTGCCCTCTCTCCATCCGTCTTACGAATTCTCGATCAGGTCACGTGTCCTGACGCGAGTTTAGAGATTTTTACCCATTCCAAAAAAAATACGCAGCGCCGCTAAAGAAGTTTTCACTTCAAAAAAAAAAATACAACCGAATTGATAACCTCCTCCTTTTTGAAGTCGGTTAAAAAGAGTACCTAGTTACAAAAAAGAGTAGAACAAAAAAGAGAAGAAGAACAAGATGTGACCCTTTTTCGTTATATAATTTTCCTAACTATCGTAAGAAACCAACATCTGGAAAGCCTTGAACTTATTTGGACATTGTATTTGAGTATTTTTTTTTTTTTAATTGTGATGTTCAAATATGGCCACAGGCTTAAAGACCGAGTTCCAAACGTCGAGATCAGAAGACGTACGAAGGTTTTCGATATCGGAACCAAGTACTGGAAAACGAAGTGCCGGTTGGCGGCGAAATGGGCGGACGATATTGTTGCCATCGCGGGTAGAACCTGGATGAGGCTGTCACAGAAGCGTGGAGAATTAGCACAACAAAAGAGAGGTATATGCTTGATAGTAATGATAATGAAATATGGCCATTTATTTAAACCTCCATACTCGATCAAACACTGAATAATAAATACCAGCCAGGGTAAATCTGTGTTCAAAATATTTAAACTTTGTAATTTGTAATGTAAGGGTCAATGAACCCAATTATAAAAATCCTAGGCCTCTCAAGGCCAATACCAGGTGTATTGTCGAAATTATTTCCTGATGTAGTTCTTATAAAGGCTCCATTTCATATAGCCTAACGCTATGTGAAATATCGTGATCATAGCTTGTTCGTGATACAATACAAGTATCAGGAACTCGGGGATTGTGACATGAAAACTAATTACGCTGACACATATTATACAAAGGAGCAAGGTTCAGAAATTAAAAATAAATAATTAAAAAAAACTCGCCTGCCTCATCAAAAAGTGAATGAAAAAACTAAAAACAATAAAAAAAGATTATAATATTTACTGTGAAATTAAACCGCCATTCTGCCCAAAAATGGAAAACTGAAAACCAATCTTTTCAGCGGAGTCGGGGGACCTGTAAAGAACCAACTAGGAACCATCCCCCGACTGCAATGAAAACATTAGTTTTCAGTTTTCACAAACGGATCCCTGAATCGAGAAATGGTTTTCACAAACCCGGAATATTTTTGAAAGACTTATCCAACGATACACCACACCATTGGCTAGACGAAAAAAAAAATCGGTTGTCTGTAAAGTCGGCTTACTGACGATAGTTGATTGAAGAGAGTTTTTTTGTATTTTCTTATGACGTTGTCACGTGACAACGTCATAAGAAAATACAAAAAAAAAATCATTCTTTATAATTTTTTTTTTTTCGCTTGTGCCTCTTTGTCGCTCGTTCCACGCTCTCGCTTGCACTTCAAGCCTTAAATGGAACGCCTCAGAGCGAGGTAACGCCGCATGACGTCATGTTTTTTCGTGCGTGCAGCCAGCTTCATCGAATTATAAGACATTGTCACGTCAAAAAAACATCCCCACTTTACGTGTAAATTTTTTTTTTTAAGTTTTTGGTTTACCACTTTGTTGGCGTGATTAATGTGTATATCTATGCCAAATTATAGCTTTCTACTACTAAGAGTCTCTGAGCTAAGCTGCAGACGGACTGACGGAATGACGGTCATGGCAAAACTATAAGGGTTCCTTGTAGACTACGGAACCCTAAAAATACTATTCTAGATCACGAAAACCTCTACGACTTTTGCACCAGTAGTAGACTAAGATAATAAACATAAATAAAACAAGACAGGTCCATCCCAGTGGTTATAAAAGGACCCGGGGTTGTAAAAAATAACGGAGCACAATATACAGAGTGTTGTGATCGAGCGGAAAGGTATTGAGGACAGATAAAAAGGTTTCCTGCTGATAAGGGAATGGAAAAGCAAGAATTATCTGTTGCTGTTACTGTAATGGATTTAAAGATGAAATCTGTTGGAATGGAAATGCATTTATGTACCTTTGCAGGAAGAAAGGAATTTGTACATTGCTTCTTTGGGAGGAGGAAGCTTCCATTAATATAGGTAAATAATAAAGTATTTATGCTGATCGTTAAAGGTACGAGTATTCATTAAAAGGCAAGAATGATCTGCATTGCGAAATCTATATATTTATCTCATCATCTGCCTAGCCTTTTCCCAACTTTGTTGGGGTCAGCTTCCAGTCTAACTGGATGCAGCTGAATACCAGTATTTTACATGGAGCGACTGCTTATCTGACCTCCACAACCTGTTACTGCGATACCCCTTCGGTATTCGGTATATTTCGGGCTTCTGACGACCCATAACGACTGTCAAAGATCCGCGAATGACAGCCGGACCAACGGCTTAACGTACTTTCCGTGGCACGGAGGGATCTCGGTATGTAAGGATGGTCACCCAACTACAGACCAACCGCGGCAAGCGTAGCTTAACCTAATCGATAGAGCCGTGCGGCTGCTATTATTTACCCACGAACCCCTCTTCACTTGAAGCGACTGCCTAGTCGCTCCAAGTGAAATACTGGTATTGTACAGCATATGATTGGACATCTGAAAGCCGACCTCAAAATAGTTGGGAAAAGCCAAGGCAGATTAATTTTTGGTTCTATGAATATCGTCTCAACCAGGAATTTTCGAAGGAAAATCGAATTCATTTGAGGCATTTCAATGCCCTGTAGTATCTTGGCCATCCCGCTCTAAACTAAAGGAAGTTATTCAATCGGCAAAATGCAATGAAAATAATCGACGGAGTACTTATTTTTATTTTCATAAATAGTAGAATACAACATTCTGAATAGGTTTTAATTATAATACACTACTTCTACTGCATGTATATTATGTATTTCATATTATTTAATCCAGAATGAAAAATTGTGTTTGTCCTTTTCCGGACCCCAGGCTACAAACAGACAGTTAATTTCGTATTTATTATTTTAGTATGGATCATCCAGCAGTATTTTTATCTCAGAAAGCGACGTACGCTTCACTAGTGGCTTTACCAAGTGTACAAACACGCTGCGAATGTATGCGTGAAGACGAGTGGCGTCAGCACATAACGCACACGCACACAATCCCGACTTCGCAATTGTCTCGGTACCGAGAGATCCTGCGCTTACACACACATTCACATCGTGTTAACCACACTTGGCAACCACAAGTAAAGCGCGCGCCGCTTCGTGAGATAAAAATACTATACCATAGTAATGATAATGACATTAAATCGAAATGCTCCGGCGGAGCAACGAGTAATGATTCAGAAAAGGAAGATATTTCTCCCTCAAAGAATACCATCCTTAATGACAAGACAGCTAAATGAAACCTCATTAGCATCTGAACATCAAGACTTAATGGTACTCATTGATTAATGTTATAATTCAATTATTAAACCTGATATTGGGCTTTTGATCCAAAGTTTGAATATAAAAAAACCCTCGACACAAACAAAAACCTCTAAAAACTAAATTAATAAAATATACATACATTGGCCCAAGTTTAATATAAGTTGTAAGAAATATTTTGATCCAGGCGTCCTCGCGTCAGCGGACGGCTAATGAAAATTGGAAGTTAACAGCAGCAACTATGTTTTCTATAATAGCATACATTCATTATTGCTGGGTATAAGCCTGATCTGTTTGGCGTTTTCATTGGACCAACGGTTACGTGCTTTCCAATGCACGGAGGGGTCTCGATATGTAATGGATGGTCACCCAACCATGAACCAACCGCGGTAAGCGTAGATTAACCTTCGATCGACCCGTGCGGCTGTTATTATTTAACCACGAGTCTCTCATAGGTTGGACTAACCATGTTTCAAACGACCTATCTTTCTTCCACAACCCCGTACTGGGAAGCACGATAAGTAGTTCTTGGCGTAGTAATTGACGTATTAGTTGTAGGCTGGTTGTCTGGCTTATTTTCAACCATATTGCTAAAAAGAAACCAAAAAGAAGAAGAAGAGAAGAAGTCTGTAGTTACCCCTAGTAATAATAATAAGTCTTTTATTGCCAACTATTAGTAAATACAATAGAGATACATGCTACATTCTTTATTAAATTGTCGGCGTGTTCTGCGACACAAAGACCTCCTCCAGCTTTTTCCAGTCTTCTCTTATTCTAGCCGTTCTTTGCCATAACGGGCCCGCAATCTTTTTAATGTCATCCGACCAACGTTTTCTTTGTCTTCCTCTTTTTCTCTTTGTTTGGAATCTAGGCGTCCATTCCGTTATGTCCTTTGTCCATTTGTTTTTGTTTTCCTTGACTATGTGGCTCACCCATCTCCATTTAAGTTTTTTAGTTTTGGTCACAACATCTTCTACCCTTGTTATGTGTCTTATATCTATTGCCTTTTTTCTTTCTCTTTTTGTAACCCCTAGTTATCCCTAGTAACCTTAGTTACCCCTAGTAACTATTGTTAAAACGATTCGTTTTTCTCAGTAATGGTAGATTTTGCAATCATCGTTACTTCAAACTGTTGCTATAATTAAGTCCACAGATGCTACTAATGAGTGTTCTTCAGTCGTTTAAAGTTAATTATTATTTCGTTTATTTGTCTATATACTTATCTAATTACATTTTTAAATATTTCTTAAAATATAAAATAAGTATAAAAAACATCTATACATATAATAAAATCGTAGGAAAGTCAAAACTGTACATTGAATATTTTTTAAAAATAATACTTGGGGCGTGATCTACAATCGATATCGAAGCCAAAAATATAGTTTTTAGAATTTTTGTCTGTTTGTCTGTTTGTCTGTTTGTCTGTCCGGGATAATCTCAAAAAGTACTGCATGGATTTACTTCAAATTTTGCATGAATATTACTAAGAGGTCGGGTCAACATATAGCCTACATATTATCACGCTATCACCTACGGGAGAGGAGCTGTGAATCTTTATTTTTCTTACGCATTCTGTGACAGCGTGTAATCTAACGACGCATATTTAAATGTTGTTTTTGAGTAAGCCATGCTATTATCTAGCTTTACACTATAAAAACTACGCCATTTAAGTAACTTGGGCAGGGAAATATAGTTTAATTAATGTTAGTAGTATAAAGACAATTTTAAAACAGCGCCATCTATGAGATTTCATAAAAATCAAATCAAGTTACATGTTAACATTTTTTGGAAATTAATAATTTAAATTTGATCATGTTGGCGAGGTAAGTAGTTAGTTATTTTTAAAATTCATAGATGGTGATGTGCATTTTCTTCATATAAGTTGTATCGTATAGTTCGTTTTGACAAATTCAAGTTCCAACAAAACCCTCAAAATCTTGAGCAGAGTTGAGGAAGACAATAAAAAAATGCGGTGTTAAGTATTACAAAAAAGTTATATTCATTGATGATGATCATTTCCTTTCATGACACCCTCGCGGAGGCTAGCGTCAGTGACAGTCCCAGCCGCATGCGTCATCTTGGTGTTTTGTGGAGTCGCGAACCCGGTAGCTTTGTGGGAGAAGTATCGCCATCATCTGTCTGAAGATTTTCTACGAGCTTTGAGGCGTGCTACTGGAGACGAAGTCGAAGTATCTGATGAACGCGTGCTGAACACCTCTCTGTTCACTTCAAGATGTGATCATTTTTATCGGCAGCAATCTACTGATCGAATATGGGTTACCAGCTCCCCAATCATCACCGTATGACCGCCAAAACTTTATGACACCGTCCTTGAAAGCGTTGGGCAAAACCAGGGTAAAATGTTTTTCTTGGATGCTCCTGGTGGAACAGGAAAAACATTTGTTACCACTGGCATACTTGCAGAGGTCAGGAGGCAAGGCAAAATTGGTATTGCTGTAGCGTCGTCGGGAATCGCTACCACACTGCTTCCGAGTGGCAAGACAGCACATGCCATGTTTAAAATTCCCATCGATTTAGAGAACGCCAAAACGCCTGTTTCTGGTGTGTCACGTAACAGCGATAAGGGATACGTGCTCAAGGATTGCTCTCTGATCGTATGGGATGAGTGTACGATGGCCAGTAGGAAGGTACTTGAGGCCGTGGACAGAACCCTGCAGGATATCCGCAGGAACGAACATTTGATGGGTGGTGTCACAGTTCTGTTCAGTTGTGATTTTCGGCAAACGCTTCCCGTGGTGACGCGGGGCTCGAGGGCTGACGAGGTGAATGCTTCGTTGAAACGATCTTCGTTGTGGTCACGAGTTCGTACGCTGCGCTTGACCATTAATATGAGAGCTTGGCTTGGCGGCAATGCACGTGCTCAAGAATTCTCCGATGTCCATCTAAGTCTTGGTGAAGGCACTCTACCAGAAGAGATAGGTGGACAGGTGGTGATTCCAGAGTCTCTCGGTAGACTGGTATCCAGCTTAGAAGAACTAATTCGCTGTGTGTACGGACATCAGTCGTATACCGCACCAGCAGAATTCTTGGGTGTGTGAGCGGGCCATTTGATGCCCAAAAATGATCAGGCTGCAGCAATTAACGAATGCATTCTCTCGGAAATTGAGGGGAATAAAGTGGTCTACACCTCGATAAACACTATTGTCGAGCAAGATGACGCCACACATTATCCCGTGGAATTTCTGAGCTCCCTGTCAGCAAGTGGACTTCCAGCGCATACCATCAAGCTGAAGGTCGGTGTCCCGATTATGCTTCTTCGGAACCTATCTCCTCCAAAGTTGTGTAACGGGAACCGCCTTAAAGTCATCTCGCTCCACAGACACACCATTGAGGCGGAAATTCTTACGGGTTGTGGCGTCGGTGAGGCAGTATTTATACCACGCATTCCCCTCATACCTCATAATTTCCCGTTCCAGTTCAAGCGCTACAGTTCCCCGTGAGTGTTTGCTTCGCGATGACCATCAATAAGTCGCAGGGGCAGATACTGAGGGCAGCGGGTGTCGACCTCAGGACGAGTTGCTTCTCACAAGGGCAACTCTACGTCGCTTGCTCCCGCGCCACCAGTCCTGACTCTCTTTACATTTTGGCTCCTGGCAGTATAATTACCAACGTAGTTTATAGGGAAGTGTTGTAAGGTATGATACCTTTGTACGTATTTTTACTCTTTTTGTCCTGGAATGTATTCCTGCATTATTTTCTCTATTTCCTTCAGTCACGTCTTATGACTGAACTCAGCAGGATTCCCATATTACTCTAGCAAGTGCTTCGCTTGCAAAAAAAACTTATATTCTAATGCTATTTTAAAAGTTGTGTACTTATAATGCTATAGCGACACTGGCATCTTAGGTATTTTTAGTGCTGTAGAGCCTTCACGCAGACGACGTCGCGGGCAGCAGCTAGTTTAAAAATATAAAAAAATAGTGATCGGCCTCCCCCAAGAACCGCCACTTCAACCAGTACTGAGCTTCACGCATCCAGCGGATTCCTGCGGCCTGCACCAGGTCATCGGAACACCTTGTGGGATGTCTTCCACCACCACTGGCCACTTCAGAACCTTTCGGCCTCATTGGCCATGTATTCTGCGAGCAATGTGTCCTGAGACACCTGAATAATGGTGTTACATAACCGATTATCTTAAAAGTCTTGAATTTCTACTGCGTATCTCTACGTGATACGCAGTATTTATGCACGCAATATTTATGTATTATCCTTTTGTATTACTTCATGGACACTTTAGATATACTAGGTATATTGTCCTATGATTAATGCACTTGCTAGACAGATTAGTCATCCCGATGACATTATTAGGTCACGTTTGATTAATGTTGTTGAATGAATGTACTTACATACGGGTATAACTCTCATCGAAACATTTGCGCGAGCGATGTTCCATTTGTGAAAATATTTAGCAATATCATTTTCCATTACTAATACTGTCGACATACAAAAGTCCTCACGCTTAGAACCTTTTCAGTTTATAAATGTGACACGGCAACGACATTTTTAATCAATTGACACGTAAAAAGATTAATATGACGCATTTCAAAAGTAATCAGCAGGATAGCAGTGCCCCAGTACTAATGGACCCGACTTACGAGTTTTTGGTTGTAGGTTCAAACACCCAGACAGGCGTGCAAAACATCGCGAAGAAACCGCCATGTTTTAGAACCAAAAATTCGAAGACAGAGCCTAGGCCCGCGTGTTGGAATACGATCATCATTCCCGCTCACAGAAAAGATGCTTGTGTCCTATCAGTGGGAATGTTATAGGCTGATTATGCAAAAGTGTTCCAACGTTTTTGTAAGATTGTACCTATTCACGTTAACTAGGCAAGGATCGCTTGTGATAGAAATGGATTCGAGTTAATTACACAAGGTGTGGATTTCGAACTTTTGACCTTTCGTTCATCAGTCGGACGAAAAGAAAATACTACTAGCAAAGCTACTATTTTTGACTCCCACTCACGTTTGCAAAGGTTCTTTATGTCGTAGGAACTAAATGTTAGCCTAGTGATACTCTTTAAATATATCGCGCTTGGATTCTCCGAGGAGAAACAGAGGTGTGTAGCACGTCTACATTTCGCCAGTTACTGCTATAGAAAAATTCATAATGGAAAAATTAAAAAATAGCTTGCCTGATCTAGTAATCGAAGACCCCTTGTTTGGCAGTCGTGCTTTCAATCCACTAGACCAGGGTTTCCCAATCTATGGGTCGCGACCCACTGGTGGGTCGCGAGCGAATTTTTAGTGGGCCCTGTCTGTAGAACGACGCACCAACCAATATTGAATTGGATTTGTAACCCATTTCAAGACCACCTAACTACTAACTGGTACGTCAACAAAAGCAAGTGAAGAACTAATTGATTTATAAGAAGATTCGTCACTTAAATATAGTTTCAATCGTAAGCAATATTAACAAAATTTTGGCTCTCGGTTGCTGATAATTATCCATGCCTGTTTGATGAAGCTATGAAAAACCTCCTCCCTTTTACTACCTCATACCTATGTGAAGCCGGATTTTCTAATATGGTGAACATTAAAACTAAATACCGAAATAAATTGGACATATCAAAAGTAACTCGAGTTGAAGTTGATGTCAAAACTGTAATGGCGAAACATAGGAAACAATTTAATCCTTCCCATTGAAATAAATGTTTGATGTAGTTATTTGATTAAGTATAAAAAATTGTGTTTAAGCTTTGATTTTTATTTGAAAAACCCCATTGTTGATATTGGTAACGGTTAAATTTCCTATAGGTGGGTCGCGAGTATGGTAACTTGTTTTAGATAGGTCGTGGGCCAGACAACTTTGGGAACCACTGCACTAGACCAACGCGGTAGTATAAACTTCAAATCCAACTTAATAAAATCCAAAGACTCTTTAAGAACATTCAGTATTTTATCCACATTCAGTTCCAGCCATTACTACAAATGTTCAGTGATCCCAACATTTTCACGTCGATCCTGTAAATCATACAACGTGACAGGGTCGCTGCTTGCCATTTTCCGATCATAACTCATGAAAGAATTTTTATGACCACCTCCATGGTGCAAATAGAAGTATGAGGTGCAGGATGGAATGTTCCTCATCGTCCATTGAAAAGGGAGGATCCTCCGACTGACAGACAGCTGATGTCTCTGGCAGGCTACTGCCCGACGTATGGATTTCGGGATGTTATATATCTTAACCGCGCAGATAACTTTACTTGCGCGATGCATGATTTGCGTGACATCAGTGTGATGGGTAGTTTATATGTGGCATTGTAGATGTCACCAGAATGTTTTCAAAGTCTTGTTAGGTTGTTAAAACCTTAACCTGTGTCCGCAAAAACACATTAGAGGAGCTAAAAGCTTTAGCTTTTTAGCAATGTTCTTGCGTGAGCTAAAATATATGCTGCATCCGCATTGCACTATAAAGGTGCAAGTACTTAGGAAGGAATTTGTATTCAACGAAGATCTGAATGGAGGCAAATAGCGACTATGTGACTCGCTTTACATGTAACGTAACGCTAAAATTGGGAGCATATTCCTATTGCATATTCCTGGACATTATTGGGTAAATGTACTAAAGGCACCAAAATAAAAATCTATGTTCATTTTTATTTGGTCCTAAAAGCTCTTCCCAATTTAGCATTTTCACCCCTAAAGCAAATCACTAACTCAATTATTTCTGTGTTACAAGTAAATTAATACTGTAATTCAATTATTCCCAGTACATTGGAAATCCTTTGATCAGCGCGCCCGAGGCAATCTCTGATTTCGAACTCCAAAATTCATCATGTATCTAAAATGATTCAGGATTCACCCTCCAGGCATTTCCATATTGCCTAGAAAAATTGTTTAAATATCAATTTATAGTTGATAAAAACATATCTTTACAAAATTCAGTGTAAGCTGGTCCCAGGCATTTGAACGCTTAACAATAATTTTATACTAGAATAGAATTTGGCAGGTAACGATAGTGATAAAATATTTGTCTGTTCCAGTGTTTTGAAGCGAAAAACCGATACATCTACTGCTTACTAACTCTTTACAAGCACTAGTTTTAAGTTTATAGATAATTTTTATGATAATCTATTCAACTTCTATATAACAGACTCGTTGGCAAATCATTTATCATTTCTATGCCGTTAACTTCGCATTCACACATCATAAATAATATTTATCGCTACATTATCTTACTTCATCTTGAAAACTATCTATATGAACAGGTCCACTCAATTTGTGTGGTTCTTTCCTCAAAATACTATTTCAGACACCAATCTACATGATCTTCACATGATCTGGCCAAGATTTTGACTTTTTTTAGATTCTAGACTTTAAAAGAGACTATGACCTCTGACTTTGTTTCGGCCTTTCTTCTCAGAGAAGTCGGATAAGAAACGCCAACCTCATCTAGTTTATTACAAGCTTTTATTTAACTTGCAATGTATGTATGTAACTATGTTTGTTCGGGTGGAATCTTGCAACTCAATTTAAAAGTATCAATTTAAGATATCTTCAACCGATTGAGCTGAAATTTTGTATTCACGTTTATTTTGAATGACAATGCATGGTTAGCTGTGTGACGTCATTCTAAATCCAACATGGCGGAACACCCAAGATGGCGCACTAGTTATTTTTAATGCACTCCTACAATATGGATATCAAATGAAAGGGCTTGCTGAGAATAACTCGAAAAATAAAGTGACGTCACTCTAAATCCAAGATGGCGGACGTCTAAAGATAGCGGACTAAGTTTTGTATGCTTTCCTACATTAAGGGTATTGAAAAGACTTGCTGAGAATACGAATGCGAGTTAAACTCCGTTGCTCTAATCCGTCTGAAATTTTGGTGTACTGGAGTTTTTGGAGTCCTTGATTATGATATTGAGGTCGAATTATTCGAGTCTGTAGCATCGGTTGGTTAACTTTGACTTGTGTTTGTACAAGTACAAATCTACTTGCAAAAATAAATCATTTAGCAAACGCTTTTTTACTATTTAGTTTTTAAAATTAATTATTTTGACTTACAAATTTTCTTCTTTCACCAATTCACATGCCAGAAATTTTATTCAGGCTCAAATCATTTATGAACAAAATTACTAAAGTTATCAGTGTCATTATCTGCTTCATCATCTTCCGAACTAAAACAAAAAACCGTAATTCTCCCTTAGAAGTTAGCGACACTATTATCGTCTACAAAATCTTTGAGCGTCCAACGTCCAACTTATTGAAAGGAGGACTGAAGCACCCGAAGTTTGGGCGCTCGTTAGAACCTTAAACAGTGAACGGTAATCAATATCTGGTAACACTTGCCCAAACATGTTGTGGTGGGCGTTTGACAGATTTAGGTGCACGTATTTATGTTATTAGGCATTGTTTTACTTCGATGTGTCCTTGTTGTAAGTTTGAACCGATCCAAAGTGACTTTGGTTTTAGCTAATTAGATATTCATTACGAAAAGCAACATCTATTAAGCAGTGGTGGCGTCGCGAGTAGAGGTGGTCCAGTGGTAACGGCCGCGACTTACAAATTGTAGGTCGTAGGTTCGAACCCATTTTATTTTTGTAATTAGTACATCACCACTGCCCTCAAAACGGTGAAGGAATACGTCATTAGGCATGCTCTAGAAGACATGTGACATCTACCAACCCGCACTGGCCCGCGTGGTGGATTACGGACCACTCTCTCACAGAGGGAGGCTTGTTATGTTTATGCTACAGACACAAAGAAAAACAGGACAATATGAAGAAACGATATTAATAACAGTACATGGTTTTATTAAACTTAGAAGTCAAACACCCATTATTAAGAATGGAGTTCACGATAACAGCCGATGAACGATAAAGTCATAAACAATAAACAACAAGCTTGATATGCGGACATGGCGTTATTATAAATAGCGCCAAACGTGAAAAAATCGCTTAAGTGGCTTAGCGCAGCAAAAAAAATCTTTTAGTTTTTTAACAAAATGCAGAGCTGATATCAACTAGTGAGACAAAAATCACAAAAGACAAGAAAGAAGAACTATTTTTCATGTCGCAAAGTGCCACCGCACGTTCAATGTTCTGTAAATTCAATTACCAGTAATGTTCCAAATCTCTTTCAATCTATGTAAAGAGGCCAGCACATCAAGCTACCCCAATCTGTCAAATTTCTTTGATAGATTTTCAACTTTACCTCAAAGGAATAAGGTTCATAATCAATTGGGAAAATTTGACAGATTGGGGGTAGCTTGATGTGCTGGCCTCTGTACCTATACGTTAATGTTCCACGTTTGGCTCGGCTTCAATCTAGGTAATTGTCTTATCTCTTCTTAACATTTTCTTTTTTTTTTGTCAGCTTTGTTTTTTTTTGTCAAAATTTGATCAATCAACTTTTTTTCTTACCTCATCCTGTGATGGACAGATATTTATTTTACCTTCGAATTTATTCTTGATTTTTGCTTACAAATAGTAGTTTTACCAAGGGGTGTCGTATCACCCAGTAACTTAGATTTTGGAGGTGAGATAGGCAGTCACGTATAAAATACTGGTATTCAGCTGCAACCGGTTCGACTGGAAGTCGACTCCAACATAGTTAGGAAAAGGCTAGGCAGATAATGATATTGCTATCTTATCTACCTAAGTAGATATATAAAAAAGCTACGGAACAGCAACAATTTGGTACCTACCAAATTTTTGCTGTTCCGAAGCTTTTTTATCCAAAGCGTATGTATAAACACCCTAGCGTAGAAATTTCTCCAAGGTTATTGAAAAAAAGACAGATGTTTCATAGAAACGTAAAAAAATAAGGATGTAGATGTAGTGAATCCATGGTAACAGGTTTCGCGCCGATGTCCCTGCATACTCTTTTATACCCAAGATCGAGTTTCTATTTCCATTTTAACTATTGTTAAGCGAATCTATCTATAATTTTGTCCAGCCCGTATAACCCGATCATCTCGCCTCTCTAACAACCTTTTAGACCTAATTGAATGAAGCCGAACAATTTTTATTTTTATTTCTGAAGGTTCTAATGAGGAAAATGTTTTGACGCTGGCGTAATAATGTTAGGTAATTTTATTTTTAGTTTTTTAATATGAGTTAGGAAAAGATAATGAAATTTCAATACCTGCCAAGGTATACATAAAGTGTAAGTTAGGTCTACCTAAAAGTTGGTAGTTGTAAAATGGTGACACGTTTTTAGGGTTCCGTACCTCAAAAGGAAAAAACGGAACCCTTATAGGATCACTTTGTTGTCCGTCCGTCTGTCTGTCAAGACCCTTTATCTCGGGAACGCGTAGAGGTATCGAGTTGAAATTAAAACCATGTATTCAGGTCGGCGGTCCCTTGAAGCTGTGAGAGCATCAAACTTCTAAGTTAACGTTAAAAAAATATACGGCCGTTTATGCCGCAAAAAACGTATATTTCGACACTCTCGAGGAAATTAAAATGTATAGGGTATTTCCCATTGACTTAGAGTCATGAAATTCGGCAAAAAGTAAGCTCATGTAACACACGTAAAGGAAAAAATCTGAAAACGGTAAATTTGTAGTTACATACCTACTTTGTACGGAACCTTCGGTGCGCGAGTCCGACTCGCACTTGACCGGTTTTTTTTTATACGGCTCCCTCCCAAACTAAGTTATCCTATAATTTGGGTTCATAGGTATTGACTGGCACAATCAACATCCTACTTCACATCTTACTACCCTATCCTAACCTATTATCTTACTGACCCTACTAATATTATAAACGCGAAACTTTGTGAGGATGGGTGGATGAATGTTTGTTACTCTTTCACGCAAAAACTACGGAACGGTTTTTGATGAAACTTAACAGTAATATAAGTTAAACATTAAAATAACTCATAGGACACTTTTTATCTCAATATTCCCACGGGATCGACACGTATGTGGGTGAAACCGCGGGGGGCTGCAAGTGTAGGATAAACTGAACGAACTCATGAAATCTAAAACAAATAGAGGAAGATTAAATGGCCGTAAAACATTTAAATCGACATTCAAAAATGTTCTTACCGAATTCTAAGCCTGATTGAACCCAAGAGGATCATTACCTAAAACCAAAATCACTTGATTTCCAGCTTCTCAACTCCTACGTCACCCTCAGGGCCGATTGGCATAATTAATGAGTCTCTAAGACCGTACATTGTGACGTCAGACAAGGTCACAGGATTGAGCCTGTCCGTGTCCATTTGTCCTATCTCACTTCGTCAGACGGTCTGACGTGTCCATTGGGACACAAAACTGGTATTTGGAATGACTTACTAAGGAAGATTTGTTTTTTTTTTTGTGTATCTAGTGTTAAAACTAAAAAGAATAAATTGCTGTGTATTTTCAAATTGGATTTTCAGTTTGTAGTAGTTTCAATAGTTGTCACTAATAAGTCTTCTATTCCTGAATGTTATTAACGTCTTTTTTTAATGACTTGGTAAGTTAATTTTACAGACAGTTGTGCTTCTGGGAGTTTTTTGCGCCACTTCTTCTTCCCAGTGAAAGCACTAGGAAGTGGTAAAGGGCGGGCGTTTTGGGGGGACTATCTTATGTAGTTTTGACGTTTGAAAAGTGTTGATTCTCAGCCAAATTTGAAGAAATAAATTTTGACTTGAATGTTTATCTAAAGTTTTCATTTGATTTGTTAAAGCCTTGCCTACTGTTTTCATATAGGTAGGACCTGTGGATCATACTTTGTTCTCTTCTGTTGTTTTTTCACAACACTCTTATCCATTTACCTCTAAACTCACTTCGAAAAATATACGTGACAAATAATATCTGCATTCTCTCGTGAATCTCATTTATTTCTATTACAAATTCGACTCACGTTTTCCCCACATGTTAAGCAGGTCCCAAATTAATCCACCCAATATCCCAAGAACCGTATTTTTTTTCACCTTACAACAAAACAATTGAGAATTACCCGCGCAAAAATCTAACCTCTACATTTTTCGCTAAATTAAATGCTACAGAAGCAAGATCTTCTCAAACTGAAATAGACTTAAAGTTTACGAGATTAGAATCCAATTTCGCTTGATCCCAATTAGAGGGATAAACTCCCAGTCTTTTAGAACATTTTTTTGCCTGAAAAATCCAATTGCCTTCTGCTGTAGCTGTTTGTAGAAAATTACAGTTTTTCGAGTACATTTTGTGAGCAAAATGGGTATATATCTATGTTTTTTTTCGCGCCCTTTGAGTGTTTCCTGTCGTGTGTTTGCTATCTGTGTACGTTTTGTGCTAATGTTTTCTTTTGTATTTTTATGAGGAACATTTATATAGCTATTTAGGACGTATTCTAGTCTAGTTCTAAACATTAGTGTTACTACTATCGGTAACTAAGCAATACATTGTAAGCAATCACATTGTTGTAACAGAATATAAATATCGATTCAGTGTTTTGGTTTCCCAAGAAAGTGAAGAACAGTCACAGAACAGCCGTCCAAATACAGAGCGTTTTCTGAGATCTTTATGTCAAATACAGGCGAAAATGACAGATTTTCATGACGGTCGTTATAATATGACGGAACCGCTTCACTAGGAGACCGTAGCGTTAATATTTTATTTGTATCAGCAGCAGCAGGGCTTTTGAAAGTTCTTCTTTTACTGAATAATGGAGCTCGGGTGGTTCCAAATGGCCAAGTCACTTAACGGCTTAAGAGAAAGAAAGATTTCCATAATCGCCTCTAGTAATGACAGTTTATTGTTTTAACAGATAGGAAGAATCCGTAATAGACAGCAGTGTCTTCCTAAGGGATGCTCCCTAAGGTCACATTTTACGACGACCGTAGTGTAACGGCTTTGCAGGTAGGCTACGCAGGCCGTTAACAATTAGGTTAGGTAAAAGAAACACTTAGGCAAGGTTCGTATATGTTTGTGTTAATCTTCGTAGCAGGTTTACATAGAAACGTGTAGTAGTAGACTAGGTCGCGGGTAAGGACACACTGATTCTGATCACTAGTACGAGTAAGTTGGGAAAGGTACCGTCCTTGGCTCTCCGGGAAACAGAAGTTTGGACACTAGAAAGCAGGGAATGCCGGCACAGGTGCAGAAGGTCGTGCGTGCAGCCCCCCACAGTTTAGCTGCGCATGCAGTGCGCAGTTCAGTTACGCATGCAGCGATTGAAAAGGCCCTACACTCAGCCTGGACGTAGAACCCCTAGATTTGGAGTACGAAGAATCTTGAGGGTCAGGCCGGAATCACTCCTGCTAGCTAAGCAAGCTGATGTTGAAATGACCGAGTGTTCATAGAAAATTAGTGATGTGCCATGATTTTAGTGATGTGACTTGCAACTTGCTAAATGGAAAATTTTAGCATCAGGCGACTATTTCCCGTTGGGAACTTGGCCTCAACATTATAGATCCGTTCCTACCCAGAGGTGTCGTCAAATGCGCTCTTCACTTTTACAGAAACTTAATATGGTGATTGTGGGCAATAACACATCATTACATCGCGCCTATATATCTCGAAATGTTAGGCATACGTGTATGTGTATAGTAGCACCCACATTTATATACATTAACTCACGCCATCTTCCCATGGGGTTGGCAGAAACTGCAAAACGCCACCTAGTGCGATCCTCTTATACCCCTGTTGCTTTGTTTGCGTTCATACATCTAGTTTTACACACACGCATGTAATAATTGCGTCCTTTACAATAGAGGTCGTTAATTATCTTACTCTAACTCATCATTCCATTATTTTACAACACTATTAAATATTAGGTCGGGGCAAAAGTATTTTCGTAATTTTCATACAAAAAAAATTTTTTTTTTTAGGTTTAATTTTTTATTTATTTATAATATGTATGTGCCGTTTTGATCGATGGCTTGTTGCCATCTTGTGGGCAATGCCATGATCCCATTGCTGTAGAAGTTTTGAGATTTTTTATCAAAAAAATCTGACAGGTAGTTTTCACAGAGTTCTTTTGAGGTTAACTTTATGCTTCCTAAAGAGTTCTGAAGTGACCGAAACAGGTGAATATCTGATAGAGCAAGATCAGGGTTATACGGAGGATGTATCAACACATCCCAGCCAAGCTCTCTCAATTTTTGCTGAGTGGATATAGATGAGTGCGGTCTGGCGTTGTCGTGATGAAACACCACGCCCTTCCTATTCACCAGCTCCGGCCGGTTTTTCTCAATGGCTTCTTTTAACCTCATCAGTTGTTGACAGTAGAGCTCAGAATCGATAGTTTTACCCGGCGGCAAAAGCTCATAGTGGACGATTCCTTTCCGATCCCACCAAACACACAGCATCACTTTGTTCCGAGTCAGGCCGGGCTTTGCCACGGTCTGTGGGGCTTGTCCATGCTTCGACCACGATCTTTTTCGGACATTCTTATCGTAAGTGATCCATTTTTCATCAAACGTAATCAACCGTTTAAGAAATGGGTCGGAATTATTACGTTTCAACAAAGAATCGCAAATGGAAACACGTTGCATTAAGTTTCTCTCAGTGAGATCATGTGGTACCCAAATATCAAGTTTTTCTTGTACCCAGACTTTTGTAAATGCCGTAAAACTGTTTTGTGATCAACATCCAGTTCTTCAGCAATATCATAACTACTAATATGTCGATCTTGCTCCACTTTTTCAAAAATGGCACTGATTTTATCCGTGACAGGGCGTCCAGAGCGAGCTTCATTCTTCACACTAAAATTTCCTGACTTGAAACGCTTGAACCACATTTGTGCTACTCGTATTGATACCGCATTAGGTCCGTTAATCGCACAAATTTTATTCGCGAAAAATTTACGCGCAAATTTTATTTTTTGTAATAAAATTTTAACATGTACCGAAATTTCTTCGTCACATACGTTCATTTTGCTTGCTTGAAAAACAATTGAAAAATGGCGGAACTAGTTTCTTTTTTTATTTATTGCATCTTTAGAATGTCAACATTTAATTGTATTAAAACCAGCCAGTTACATTCAGTACTGCCAAAGAGGTTTGATTACTAACAATAGATTCAAAATACGAAAATATTTTTGCCCCGACCTATTATTTATGTCGTCACATTGTTTGTTTACTGAACGACATAGTTTACAATTAACAGCGTTGTTATTATGAGCTAAGATGTTTACAGAATAATGTTTGTAAACTAGTGTTGTGTTGTTAAGTACAAATTGGGATATAAGTAGCTCTAACAAACAAGAATCGTTTGCATAGTGATAGCTAGGAATACGAAGTACTATTTAGTTAATTGCGAAGAGCTTGTTTTTATTGTCTTACCAGTCAGCATCATTTTAGAACATATATCTCTCTAAGACTGCCGTTGGTCTCGTGGTCGCAAGTGCGACTGCTGTGCATGAGATCCTGGGTTCGATTCCCAAGCCAGGCCTTTGCCACCGCGACGGACGATACTCCTAACTTAATTTATTAACTGTTTGTCCAGGAAAGTTTATATTTGTTCATAAGAATGGCAATAAACCATTGCCCTTAAAATACAGTCCACTCTTTAATTACTCCTCGCGCTAGCATAGGTTTTTTGCAGCCGCAGTCTGGATTTGTGTCCGATCGTTAGCAATAGGCTCGCCCTGTATTTTAGCGGATTTAACCATAACTGACGAAATGTAGATGTACTATAATCATACCTTTGCCTAGCCCGACTGGGATTACAGGTGTGATGTTATCTCTCTTATTTTTAGGGTTTCGTACCTCAAAAGGATAAAAAGGAACCTTATAGGATCACTTAATTGTCTGTCTGTCTGTCTATCAAGACCCTTTATCTCGAGAACGCGTGGAGGTATCGAGTTGAAATTAAAACCATATACGCAGGTCTACAGTTTTTTAACAGTAGTTAAATTAAAAGGCTATGGAAAAAAAAGCAATAATATTATATTTTTAGTGGGCCAGTTTGTAACTTATCTAAGTTACAATAGCCTAATGTCAACCTTTTACAAAATATTGCTTTTCTCGATGCAAGGACTTTAATTGTTGAGGAGTTTTACTTGCAAGAACCAGGAGAACTGGAGCTGATTGAGAAATCACCATCAGCTCCACTTCACGATACGCATTGTGCTTAGCAACCACATTAAAGTACCTAATCGAATCGCAAACCGTGAAATATTTATTATTGAGTAGTTCCGATGGCCATCTGTGGTTTTCCGCATCAGTTCCACTTCACCGAATGGTGCTTTCTGAGTGCAAATTCACGAGTTACTATAAAAAATACCCAAATCGCTATAGGTGTGCCTACACAATTTGAGGGTTGCCCTCGATTTCTCCAGGATCCAATCATCAGATCCTGACTTGGTGACTATGGGGCCACTTCAGAAGTATCTCCTTTCGAACAAAAAAAATAATTTTGAAAATCGGTCCACAATTGGCGAAGTAATCGCGTAACAAACACACACAAAAAAAAAAACATACCGTCGAATTGATAACCTCCTCCTTTTTTTGAAGTCGGTTAAAAACTATACAAACACAGTGGTGGGATGGGGGCATCTTCACGCAAACTGTGACCATGAATTCTGCACATTATTTTAGACCTAGCGTAGAAATTATTTGTCCGTAATCAATTTGATCGGCTTCATTCAATTAGGTGTAAAAGGGTGTTAGAGAGGCGAGATAATCAGGTTATGTAGGCTGAAGAAAATTATAGATAGGTTCGCACAGAAATAGCTAAAATGGAAATAGAAACTCCATCTCGGATATAAAAGAGTACACAGAATGGCGAATACATCGACGTGGAACCTGTTACAATGAATTCAGTTTAAGATTTGGTCTAGAGGATTATTATTGTTAGTATCCCATCTCTTTTAAAAAATCGGTAGTCTGTAAAGTCGGTTTACGGACGATAGTTCTGCGTGATAAAAGTCATAAAGAAACATTGATAAACAAATGTGTCACAAACCAACGATTGGGCCGATCGTGCCTATCTATCGCTTATTCCGCGCTTTCGCTTGCACGCTCAGGCTCAGGCGGAACGTGACACTTTTTCGAACGTGAAGCCGCTGTTCATTGATTTTTAAGACGTTATCGCGTCAAAATCAATGTTAACTTCATTAGGACAAGCTGTACCAATTTATACCAGCTCGTCTCTGACAGGAAGACCGTCAAAAAATATTTTTGTACAAGCAGACTTATAACCCTAGATTGATATCACCCTTTAAGCATCCAATAACAAAGGCAGCCCATCCATATTTTTTTAAAGTGTAGGTTGTAAATCACAGTGATTGTATCTGGGCTCGTAGTGGCTCTTTTGTCCACACTAATGGAATATTGAAACCCAAAATTTAGGCCAACTGTGTTTGACAGACGGCGCCGCCTAAGGTTTGCTAGGCATTGATGCGTAACATGGTAATCGCCGTCCAGCTGGGCTCTAATTTAACAATCTTTATAAAAATCAAGACACAAGTAGACACTAATGGTGCTTTGACCTATTAGTTTAAAAAAGCTATTGAAGTTGGTCTGGAGACTTTATTGAAGACCCTGAAATAGCCTCAACGTTCGATGTTTTGACAGCTCAAAAGTATGAGCGATTTATTTTCACACTAAACAAACAAATAGCTGTTTGTCCAACTTTCAGTATTTATATTCGTGTGAGTCTTATTAGGTAACGGGGCGACGTATTTATTACTATTCTAAAGGATTGTATATTTCCATTGGCAGAACTGATCTTCTAAAAGGTAAATTCGTATTGAGAAGAATGGATAATAAAAACCATAGGTACCATGCTCTCTCCGTAGTGAAACAAGTTTAACACCTATTTCCAATAAAAATGTAATTTTCATTCTTCAATATTTAAATAAAATTTGCGAAATCGTTTCCAATTATCATGCTCACAGTGCGAACATCTAACCACAGCCGACCACAGTGTCCACCAACCCTATGAATCATTCGAAGTTGACTGAATTTGAAATATCGAGCTGAATTAATAACTCTGTGGAGCGGCAGCGAGTATTGTTCATTTGTCAGTATTGTTTTAGTTATTGAGTAAATTATGGCGCTGACGGCCAGTGCGGTGGGCAGAGATCGCGGTTTTTATGCGAAAATTAATGCGGTTATTTTTTTTTTTCATCAAAAAACATCAGCTCTTCCCTACATTTATGTTCGTGTAACTCGTCAAAATGTAGGGAACAGATGATTTTTTTTCGCGATTTCAGGTTTGGTCCCATAGTAAAAGTTGTTCATAATGATGAGTACAATGACCTCTTAAGAGGTTGCTGGTGTTTTACAAATAACCCTGTATAAATAAAACAAAGTCGGGTTAGTTACGCCATTTATAACTCACTAGCGACCCGCCCCGGCTTCTGTAACCATCTCACCGTGAAAACTTAGGTGAAGTGAGCGTGGAGTGAGCTGTCAGTGTCATCCTGATGCTAGGAATTGATACTCTTGACAGCTCACTCTAAGCTCACTTCACCTAACTTTTCACGGTGAGATTTTTACAGAATCGATCGGCTGATACTAAGTAGGTACAGGTATTTCAAGAATGCCAGCACGCGCCGCCGCGGCCGGTACCGCAGCAACCGCTATGTCCCTGCATTTTAAATCTGTAATATCTTCGAAAATATTCATTTAAATTACATGCTGTAAAGGGCCATATTTATTTATATTAATGCACAATGTATTTAATTCGATAAGGATTAAACAGCATTAATCCTTATCCAATTAAATACATTGCTTAAAATCGCTTCGTAAATAAGCCATTATTTCTCGTAAAAAGTAAAGGATAAAAAATGATTATTATGGTTATCCCTAAGAGATTTTTTTGTAGACCTTTTTAAGGTGTACAATACTGTAGTACCTACATTATTTTGACCTATCTCGTAGGGTTCAGCCAGCGTTTGAAAAGTAAGCGCAAAAAAATGTATTTATTTACGACATTACATGCATGCATGTATTATATATATACACCTTCCTCTTCAATCACTCTATCTATAAAAAAACCGCATCAAAATCCGTTGCGTAGTTTTAAAGATTTAAGCATTCAAAGGGACAGAGAAAGCGACTTTGTTTTATACTATGTAGTGATGAGGAAAAAACCTACTATCTATCTATCTATATCTATCTATCTATACTTATAATAAATCTGTAGAGAGGTCAATTCTGTACATGAAATATATTTCCAAAATAACTATCAGCGGGTGATTAGTGATCGATACTGACGGCAAAAATGCAATCAGTAAAATTTTTGTCTGTCTGTCTGTCTGTCTGTATGTTCGTTATAGAAACAAAAACCACTCGACGGATTTCAACGAAACTTGGTACAATTGTTTTTCATACTCATAGCCAGGTTATAGTATACTTTTCATCACGCTACGATCAATAGGAGCAGAGCAGTGAAGGGAAATGTTGGGAAAACAGTAGAACTTACTCCATTTTTTAAACTTCCGTCGCGTGTGCAGCCTTAATGGTTAAAGCTACACAGAAATCATGTATGACGGAAATGTTTTCCTTAAAATTATATAAAAAATATTCCACGACAGCAAATGTCTATCTTTTATGGTTGACTCACAATAACACGTGGAACTCCCGATATCTTAGGAGTTCGGAGCTTTCTGATTATATTTGTCTACTCTTACGTTTATAACACTCTCACTCATCCCTAATAAATTTTTTTTAACATTATTACCTATTTAATAAAAAAAGAATCATAGAAATCGGTACAGAAACACCAAAGTTATACATGAAATACGCTAAAAAGCCATCGCGCGTGAATACTGAATCATGCTATAAGGATTATTTTTGTGTAACGGTCGCTGCGCTCGACGCGGCTCGCGGCGGGAGGTATAAAAGGGCGGGGGATCCAAACGCGAACTTCATACAATATTCCAATTTAAAAGAACGCAATTCTCAGTATCGGTGTGTTATGCAATGACAATTAATAAGGCTCAAGGGCAGACTTTTCATGTTGCTGGAGTAGATATCTCAGTGTCAGTTGTTTCTTGCATGGTCAGTTGTACGTCGGTCTTTCCCGGGTTAGCAGTTCTAGAAATCTTTATGTTCACGTGCCGGACGGGTCGACTTTCAACATAGTTTACCCGGAAGCTTTGCGCCATTGATATATATGTTACACTAGATTAGCAAATACCGCACCAAGGCGTTGCCACTAGGCTGATGGCTACAGCCATCAGCGTAGCTAACGTCAGTTCAGTGCTCTGTGTGACGCCAACCGAAGTCAACCGAGTGACATGCGACAAAAAATATCGCGAAAGATTGCGAATCAAGATCACAAAAACATAATAAATTAACCGGGATTACTTTCTACACGTAAATTAATTGTCTCTGTGTTGATATCAACGTAAAAACGCAATAAAATGTAGAATTTTGTAAATTAGGTTCAGTGTTACCACTAAAAACTTAGTTTTAGTTTCCCACATTAGTGGGAGTTTTTAATTTATGGAATAAGTGATTTTAAATATGTTTTAATAATAACAACGTAGCAGGGTGCCTAAAGATACAGCACGCCGTGAAAAATAGGTGGAAATAATCCGATTGCTGAGAAAAGAGACTGACTGGCTACCTACTAAATCATTAATAATAAAGAAAAAATATTCAAAAAGAAAATGTCTTAGTTATTTTCATTATTTATAAACTTCTATTACACATCCAACAAGAAATACATAATTCAAATATTTAAAAAACAATTTAACTTAACCTAAAATGCTTTTTATGGCTTAAAATGTTGGGTAAAATTTCGCATGGGTAGGCAACCCCATCCCGTCATTGCATGTTTATATTGCGGTCTTTGTCTAATCTAAGCGACGGTATTATTCTTACGACGTGTGTAAGTGAGACAGATATATGTTTACTTTTAAATGTTTAGTGGTTTCAAAGCTACGTCGTCGCGTTTATAAAGTGGCTACACTTTTTTGACACATTTTATTGAGGTTTGCTTCTCTAGTTATATAGCTCAATGCTTTGCGCTGAGTAATTTTCGTTGTACTTAAGCCTCATGTGAACGTGATCTAAACAATATTACCAATACATTAACTTAATCACACACAAGGAATTACACACTGACGGAGTTGCGGGCACAGCTATCTATATCTATATATATATAAAACTCTTCCGTTACTGAGTGACTGACAGGCAACGCACAGCCGAAACCACTGGCAGTAGAGAGCTGAAATTTGGCATGTGTGTTTGTTGGGAGGAGTAGGCTACCACTAAGAGAGAATGTTTGGAAATTCTCACCCAACGGGGAGAAAAGGGGGATAAATTGTTGTTTTCCGGAAGTCATTATTCCACGCGGGCGAAGTCGCAGGCAAAAGCTAGTGTTATAATATACTCCACTAGCAGTACCCGGCGGTTTCACCCGCATTAATTTGAGGAAAAAACCAACTATACTACTAAAATATATAACATTACTTTAAGATTATTACTAAGTACGCACGGCTACATATCAAGCTATACATATTAACCAGTATAAGCTGACTTCTGATTGTACGAGAAACCTATACAATGCGAGGTCAGCTAAAACTGGAAATGTATAGCTTGATGAGTAGCCGTATTTACATTACTTTAAGAAGCTATTTTAGGTACATCACGCTATGATTAGTAAGAGTGGAACGATAGTAAACCTCGCACAGCTACCGGCGCGCGGCGGCCGTGCTGTTTTATTTGAAAACTATGATATCTCAAAAGATATTCATTGAAATCAAAAGATGTCAAGGGCAATTTTGTTCAAAATTAAATACTTATGATGAATAACGTATGTATTTGGATAAGGATTAATATCATGTTTATAAAAATACCTTCGCAAATAATGCATTACTTTAGAACAAATTTGATTATCATAAGGTTATAGTGAGTCAACCTTAAAAGATAGATTTATTCTATCGCGCCCTTTTTTTATCACTTTTAAAGGGGAACAAATCCGTCCTACATTATGTTTGCGTTACTGTAACCGTTTACGCGGCGCACGCAACGGAAGCTCTCAAAAGGAATAATGTTTTCCCGTTTTTGCAACAGTTTTCATTGGTGCGACGCTCCTATTGGTTGTAGCGTGATATTATATAGCTTATAGCTTTCTTCGATAAATGGACTATCCAACACAAAAATAATTTTTCAAATCGGTGTAGTAGTTTCGCAGCCTATTTCAAATAAACAAATCTTTCCTCTTTATAATATTAGTGTAGAAAAACGAATTTACAAAAAAAACTACCGATTTCTAAAAAACACTACAAAGTGAAAAATTATAATTTCGGAAGTCGGTGTCGTTGGTTCCGCATTTTCTTTTATTGACACCGACTTCCGAAATTATAATTTTTCACTTTGTAGCGTTTTTTGGAAGTCGGTAGTTTTTTTTCTTTAAGTTTTTTATTTTTCACTTTTTAGTGGGCCAGTTTGTAACTTATCTACGTTACAATAGCCTAATGTCAACTGCTCAAATATGGGAAAAATTCACGAAAAAAACATAATGAAGATAATTCATTTTCTCATACAGTCATTCTTATTCTGAGGCAGTACGAAGTTCGCCGGGTCAGCTAGTGATTATTATTTTACGGAGACTTTGCCATGTTTATTACTAACTAGCTTTTGCCCGAGACTTCGATCACGTCAAATTTCTTGATGCTCCGTCTTGCCCCGTCGCATCACATCGCCCGCCCGCGCTTCTTTTTCTTTTAGCTCGACTCCTGAGGATCGTAGCGTGATGATAAATAAAATAGCATTATAACCGCCCTCAAAAATTGGACTATCAAATGCAAAATTTTTCAAATCCGACTAGTAGTTCTAGAAAGTATTCAAAGAAACTCTTCTACTTTATTATTAGTATAGATAATATTTCCCTCTGCGAAATGAAGGTTCTTATAGGTGAATCATTTAATTTATGGTAAACCCTTTTAAATAGATTCCCATCATAATTAATAGTATCTTTACCTACAATAAACTCCTGCAATGCGTGCATAGAATACAATCTCTTATATTTTGTAAAGACTCCCATGTTTTTCCTGAATAAACTATGCAGGACTTATTCAGAGGGTTCCATTTCCTCATAAATTATACATTTTTACTTTCATTCACCTCGTTAGGCCGTTTAAAGTGAAGCGATTTGGATGTCTTGTTTCTAAATCAACGTAAAATACATTAGGAAAGAACATTTTGTTTGTTTTGGACCTTTTTGGTGGAGGACAATGGCGTGATTATAAGACGGCTAAGGCTGGTCACACACTAAACGCGCCCCCGCGCGTGATTTTTTACATACACAAATTCAATAAAAACACGCATTCGCGCGGAACATTTGGCTCCGTTTCTCGCGCCCCGTCGCGTAGGGCGTTATAGTGTATGATCTGAATCCAGTAGATGCGTGAATGGTATGGAAGTAAGTTTGAGATGATAATATGTTTCAGGATGCGTTGATAATGGGAAATCATTTATAGTACAGTAACAGTTTAGTATGTAGTGTGGCTGCGAGAAAACGACTGTGTCATTATCACAATTTGTGACGGCCAATTTGCTCTATTTCTGACGCCTAATTAAAATTAATGCTTTCTAACTCACGCCTTCTTTTCATTGGATAAACAGAAACTACAGAACGTCATCTACTACGCTCCTTACATAATCCTTTTGGTTCATTTACCTACGTTCATAAATCTGGTCATACACGCATACAGGTTGAGATATAATGGATCAAAAACAATGAAAAAAACTTTTTTACAAAAAAAAAAAACAACTGACTTCCAAAAAAACTACAAATTGAAAAATAACTTTAATTTCGGAAGTCGGTGTCGTTGGTTCCGCATTTTCGTTTATTGACACCGACTTCCGAAATTAAAGTTATTTTTCACTTTCTAGTTTTTTTTGGAAGTCGGTTGATTTTTTTTTTGTGAAAAAGTTTTTATTTTTCACTTTTTCATGACGGAACTTTTTTCTTTCTTTCTTTCTTTGACATGGTCATCTGTTCGTCGAAGTACATAACCGTACTATCTCAATTTGGACTCTTTAACTTTATCCGCTATTTCTGCAACCTTGAAGGTCCCTCTTAATATGTATGATCGTTGAGCACCTTGTCTCTGAGTATACAGCATGTATGTCTATTCAAAATAACTTAGCCTTCTTAAACACTATAAGCACCATCAGTCACACAAAATGATTCTTATACAATTTTCTCGTCTAAAACTATAAAACCATTATAGGAAATGAAAATAAATCCGGACTAAACTCGAATAAAAAAGAGGAAAGAAGTGAATTTAAAGTTTAAGCCGCTTTAGCGCTCAATAAGAAAATTTAAGTACTCGTCAGCGCATTGCTTTACTGTCGCAGCGCGTTTTATCCCTTCCACTTGAATTTGAAAGTAGTGGATCACATTGGAAGATTGTCTGTTATGGTTAGATCTGTAAAGAGGAAGATACACAAATGTTTGAACACATACAGGTTCCATGGTAATTAGGTATTTAAAAAAGTGCCTAAAGATATATGCTTGATATATGCATTGCTTGTCACTTAGGGAATACTAGCTGCGCCCCGCGGTTTCATCCAAATAAGTCTTTATCCCGTGGGAATATCGGGATAAAAAGTCCTAAACCTGGTCATGGTTTACCTAAGTGCCAATTTTCATCCAAATCCGTTCAGCTGTTTTAGCATTTTCACGCTAAAAGGCTGAACCGATTTGGACGCCGGCGTTACAAATAAACAGAAACAAAAAAAAATTTTTTTTCTCTTTATAATACCTATAGTTTAAATATCAAGTAGACGAGCAAGTTTTCACCTGCATTCGGTTAGACTGTATACTGACCCCGATATACCTAATTGGGGAAACTCAGATGATGATGATGATTATCAAGTAAACGATAAATAGTAAGGACTAGAAATTCAAGACAAAATATATAATGAAATAACATCTACTAATGATACATAGGTAAATGATATATAGATATATAGGTTTAATGGACGAAATTGACTTAAATAAATTCTTTGATAACGTCATAGGTCGTCTTTAAGACCCTTAACGAGATCGTCCCTAACAAAATTAGCACAGCCAAAGAGACGAAACAAAGCGACAAAATCAAACGGAGCCAAAACAAAACATAAGAATAAAACGTAAAGATAAAACGGGAACAAAACAAGGCGTTTTATAGTCGTCACAAAACGCTAATTGAGGTCGAAACTCATAAAACTTATAAATCAAAGCTCAACAATACCTTGGGGCCTGCCTACCCCCTTAAACTTTAGATTTACGGTCCGTAAGCCGGTGATGTTGAATTAGATATCCATGCTGATTTCAGTGGTTGTACCTAATTCGTCAGGATTGCGTACTTGTAGGGATGTTGGAGTTTCTTGTCCGTTCTTCTCCTTAAGTAGGGTCTAATGTTCAGCAATGAAACAGTGGTACACAATAAAACACTGCGATATTTCGAAAATGCTGCGTTGCCAGATCTTGTATTATATCGCGTAAGGACACTCTCAAGAACCTCCCGCCCTATACCAGGTTGCATCGACGACGTCACGTGGGAGAGGACAAAAATGTTTTTGACAAAAATGTAAATATTTTCATCATTCTTTATAGATTTTTCATTAAATTATCGTTGAAAATTTCATCATTTTCATGGTTACGTAGCATTAAACATATGTCGTAGATTAACGTGGAATAGATCATATCTTAAAGTGTTACAATTTAGTGGTTTTTTTTTTTTTTTGAGATTAGTAAAATAAACCCTATATAGTCAACAATGAAACACTTGCACAATGAAACACCAAATGTGTACCACATACCTACCTAACATCATCCACTTTCCGTGCAAATTAATAATTTTTGTGGCTAGAAATTAATCTTAACATATTTATTTGTTTTTCTTTCTAAATAAAACGTTTACAGTCGAAAGTATATTATAAATTGTAAGGTTTTATCTTAATTCGTTATTACCTGAAGAGTCTGAAGTTTAATTAATAATAAAATAGTTTTTGATTGAACTCAAGCATATTTCGTCATTCACCTACTCCTTATATTTCACAAAATATGAGACAGACACTATTAATCATTATGTTTCATTGTTGAATTTGTGGTGTTTCATTGTGTACACCACTGTGGACACAGTGAAATTCCAATTTTTTTGTTTTTATTTTTTTTTCTGATTGATTACACATTCATTAAAAACACCATAAATGACATCCGATACCCAATAAAATTGTCTATATACTTGCAAAAAATTAGACTTTTATCTAGAAAAATAAAATGTTTACGTGACTTTAAATTTTTAGTGTTTCATTGTTGGACACTTGACCCTACTTAATAGTCCTCCAGACGGTATTTCGGCCTTGCGACCAATCTCAACGGAGACTAGCCTTCGGCGCGGGACATATTATAGTACACAAGTGTGTGCACCGATAGAGGTGCACTCTCTCTTCCCTGACTCATAGTCCGATGGGACGGCAATCCGACACAACCGGAGAGAGATCAGGTGCAGGAACAACAGCTTAACGTGCTTTCCGAGGCACGGGGCTATCACCACCTAACCTAGCAACTTCCAAACTCCAAGCTGTTATTAAGAAATTCCTAATAGAAAAATTTTCTTTTCTGGTCGGTCCGTTTAGTGTGGCCCCTAAAAAAAACTTCATGAAAGGACTTTTTGAACGAAACGTGTCTTTTGTAAATCTTTAGAACCCAGATACGATGACATAAATAAAATAATTTAAAACTTCTCAATTTATAAAACTAACTTCAAGAAACAATAATAATAATCATAAAAGTTCCAAGCCTTGAATACACAACTCATCATATGCCTAGCTTTTTCCCAACTAAGTTTGGGGTTGACTTCCAGTCTAACCGGATGCAGCTGAATATTTACATGGAGCGCCTGCCTGTCTGACCTCCACAATACAGTTACTGGGTAATGCTATACTTACCCTTTGGTAAGACTGGTTGTCAGACTTTCGGGCTTCTGACGACCCATAACGACTGTCAAGAACCCACGAATGTTAGCCGGGAATACACAACTAAAGTTCTTATTCTGCTGGTACCGGTAAAAAATAGACGAAAACTAGAGATTACTCAGCATTATCCTTTTTTCTGAAATTTTTGTCAGTAGCTAATCCTACACATTTCACTGGCGCCGATTCCCTTGTGATTCTGTAAGACCTCATTCTAAACTTCGATATCTGAATCCGCTGTGAGTTTCTTGATTGGCATTCTAAAAACTCGGTTGATAATTCCCACTATCGCTACCCCTTTTTTTTTGTTTTTTTTTTTGTGGATGGGAAATCATCAAATGACCCTTCCCGCTCTGGGTGGAGCAGAAGGGAGCAGCGAGTGTGTCAGTGAGTTGAACTAAATTGACCGTGAGATTTTGACAGATAAAGTATGACATGACAAAAAAAAATTATTAAATAATTTTTATTTTAAACATCATATTAGCTAAAATTCTGTGCCAAAAACTCAACTACTGTGTCAAGAAACTGCAATCGATAAAACTAGAATAACATTTGTTGAATGTCGTAGTCACTAGTCGCTTCGGAGCTCACTTGACTTCGCATGTGACTAAGGCCCGTATTATAGAACGTCACTCAGTACTCAAGCATTACTTAAAACTAGATTCAAGCCATTTGATTGGTTAAAACTAGTTTTAAGTAATGCTAGAGTATTGAGTGACGTTCTGTAATACGGGACTAAGTGATGCTTACAGAATGCAAAATCAAAGTCATTTTGAACCTTTTGCGAAGTGAGAGTGAATAGCGATGTGAGATGCCAGTTGTTGTCTGAATTTTACAGAATCGACCACAGTGAATATATTTCTTTCTATCTATTTAAGAAAAGGACAGCAGTTAAATATTAGTTTAATCATGTCAAATTAAGATACTCCATAGACAAGTTTAGACGTGATTAAAAAATTGGCTACCAAAAATACATCAATTTACGTCAGACGCTGGCTAATTTCACAGGACTAAACTAATATTTATATTCTCTCCTTTTCATAATGAAATCGAAAGAAAAAGGTGCACTGAACTATAATTTAGTTTAGTTTGTGAGCAAGAGAATCGGCGCCACTGACTACTTTTTCTTCATTACTCACTAAGGAAAGTAGATAACTTTCCGAATACATATTACACACATCGTTAGCGCAGCTAAACTCTGCTTACCCACAAACAAAGCGTGTAGATAAACAAGTGCGAACGATTGAAATTAAAGCTCTCATACAACACGCCGACACACCGATTTATGAGGTAATCAATCATTTACAATGGGATGTTAACGTCAGCATATTTACGGTAGCCATGTACACGGAGAAAGTGGAACAGTCTTTCTCATTTCCTTTTTTGTGTGGCCGAGTCTATTTCAGTCTTATATTAAATCGCCAACCCATCTTGCGCAAGCGAGGTGATCAATGCTCGTGAAAGAATTTTTCAAATCGGTCCAGTAGTTTCGGAGCCTATTCAAATAAATCTTTCCTCTTTATAATATTAGTGTAGATAAAGCACCTTGTTAGCAACTCGGTGTTGAGTTGTTGTGACATCTGGCGTATTCGATGGATCGCGTAATTTCATACACAATCTTCTTCGTAGGTATACGTGGTAATAATGACGTTGAATATGCAACGCACAGATGGAGTTTACAATGGAAGAAATCATTGATCGGTAATATAAAACATAGAAAGAGATATATAATATACCTAGAGCAGTGGTGGCCCAGTGGTAACGGGCTTATTATTATTTTATTATTTATTTCAAGTATTCAGATAACAGGGATCCGTAGTGTTAGTATATACATAAAAGTTAACAATTTTGGGTATGAGTCACTTTGTAGAGAAGACGAAACCAGTTTCTCAACCGTTCATCTTCTCCACAAAATGCCTTATAAAAGGGGAAAACACATTCTCAGTCAATGTTTTTAGAATGCTGTTGCCCCCAGCCCCGGTTCTAGCTGCCAAAGACGCTATTTTTTTCCGCACAATTGCGTGGAAGCCATCCGTACGGTTCTGCGTAAACATTTCTGACGCACTACAGAATCGGGGCAGTCTCAAGAGCATTCTAAAAACATTGTTGTACTGGACGCGACTTATGAGATGTCGTGGGTCGTGGGAACCCAGACAGGCACTTTACTTTGTTAATTCAATTTCACCAACATTGCTTTCAAAATGATGAAGGAAAACTTCGTGAGGAAACCGGCATGTTTTACAACCAAAAATTCAAAGACATCTGATATCTACTAACTCGCACTGGGTCCGCGTGGTGGATTGCAGCCCATAGCGGAGGCACAGAATACCTAATAGTATTTCGTACAGAATGGCCACTTCCTACCCCGCGCTGATATCAGATACCGCACCTCACCCCGCACACCGCGACATTATCGGCGGTTCATTAGCTCGGGGCGCTCACAAAGAACCGCACCACTGTACTGCTGACACGAACACACAATTTTGCGATTTAAAAGTTTTATCTGAGTTTTAATCACGATGGTTCGAAATTGTGATGCTTTTCCGAATTTGTATTTACATAAATGTTTGTAAGATATCACATTTTAATACCATGCGATATAATAACCGATTATTTATAGTTAAGTAGGTCATTTAAACGAAAATATTTTAGTGTAAGCAATATTTAGCTAAGTACCTTATTTGCATGGGTATTTGCTCTGGGATAGCAACATTTAGTGAAGTGGAACTGATGATGAAGACCACAGATGGCCACCGGGACTACTCAATAATAAGTATTTCACAGGTTGCGATTCGATTAGTTTAATATGTTTGCTAAGCACAATTTATGCTCGTCACAATGCGAATGGTGAAATGGAGCTGATGATGGAGTACCAAGAGAACTCCTCAACAATTAACGTCCCTGCATCGGGAAAAGCAATATTTTGTAAAAGGCGATGAGCAAGTTGACATTAGGCTATTGTAACTTAGATATTTTATAAACAGACCCACTAAAAAGCGAGAAATAAAAACTTTTTAGCAAAAAAAAAAACCGACTTCCAAAAAAACACTAAGTACAAAGTGAAAAATAACTTTAATTTCGTAAGTCGGTGGCAATAAACTAAAATACAGATCCAAAGACACCGACTTCCGAAATTAAAGTTATTGTTAAAAAGTTTTACATTTATTACTTAACTATTATAATATTATTTTGATTTCATTACGAACCTGACTAATTAAATAAACAATCAAACGCCGCTCGTACAAGGTCACTTATTCTTTCTAGTCGCGTCGTTGTCGTTCCCGCCATTTTTTTACGCTCCGCACGACAACCAACCCTACTAGAGTTTACGCACACATTTGCACGTGTACCAACGTCATTTGGCTATGTAGTAGTAGTAGGTAATTATTTTGCGCGCGTTGTACGGAGTGTCCGGGGTGTGGCGGAGGCCTGTGTCCGTGGGAACATTACAAACTGATTAATAAAACATGAAGAAGAAACATGGAATATAAAACATGAAGATAAAGGATACCGAGTAAAAATGTTAAGTAAAAATATCCACAAATCATTCAAAATCATTGTCACCCCAGTTCATACATCACGGATACTGCCGAGTGCTCAATATAACGCGTTTAGTGATTTAAGCGACGTATTTGCGTGCTACGCACTTTCACAATACGTAACAAATCTGAAGTGTTTTCTTATTGATCTCGCTTTGACGAAGATTTTATTTATTCATTTATGTGTACTCTTATAAACAGACAAGAAGAAAGGAACAGAGAAAAAAAAATATATACAACGTGTAACGAAAAGGGTATATATACAGAGAAGGCCCGGCTTCTTTGGATGATATCAAACGATATAGGAAGGGTTTTTTAATCCTATCGCTACATGTTCGGAAGTTATGAGATTTTTTAATACATTGATACCAGAAACCGAACTTTTCAAATTGAAATAAACACATCACTAGCACTAAAACAGCTGATCGGTGTCACCGACCTATTTGTAAGTAAAGATAAACCTCCTACTCCTGGTATTTCTGAATAAACGGTTCCGCATGTTTATTTTTTATTCACAAAATATTATTAAGTACTGACTTTTCCTAAACTTTGATTATGTTTGTGAACTAGCTACCTACAATACAATTAATTGGTCTAGGTATCAAAAGTTAACGAAATATTTAGATACCTGCTTGAATTGTCACGTATCATTTACACACTTGTTGGTTTTTTACGTAGTTGTCCTTTTGTAGAAGATTACTTTGTAGATAATTATTATCTACCTCGTAGTAATCTTCCACCCGCCACCCACCTTTCCATCATACCTACAACACAGTAAATACCTAATTCAAAAACAATATTCCTGTAAATTTCCTAACATTATTTCTAACCTTTTATTTTGGTGGCCATAAAGATGAACGATTTTTTGCTTTAAATCGATTTTTCATTCGATTCACAGATCGGATCTCGTGCTCTTCTTACATCGATCTTCTAAAAATTCATTCAAAAATCGTAATTAAAAAATTTTAAACAACATTTAACACACCTCTATTTTGTGACATATTTACAGTTGCCAGTCAGGTAGGTACGTCAATAATATTTGATAACCTTTCCAGCGTAATTCAAATGGATGATTAATATGTTTCAATCTTCGGACAAGTTAAAAAGTGTCGGCATACTTATGTAATTGATCTTGTTTGAAATAGATAAACCTACCTATTCGCTGTTTATGATTGTCAGCACAATGCTTTGGGCAAATATGAACTTGAACTATTAAGAGCCTTTATTTACACATACGATCCAAGAGATTCGATTCACGTTACTATTGAATCGATTTGCTTGAAGATCGCATTAAAACGATTTTTTCGAAAAATCGACAGCTTGTACAACCATTGAATTGATCATAAAAATCGAATCCTTACGTGCATCCTACCGGCAATTAATTGCTTAAATAAACATTATTATTTGCCATTAGTACTTAGAATAGGAAAAGGATTTAGAAACCATTTTTTTGTCCAACTGAACCCAAAACATCATTTCAATTCACCTCTTCGCAACTTATTCTTCTCCTAGTACAAATAAAATCACAGTGGGTTCCGTTCATAATTTTTAAAATAAGGTTATTTTTTTACTAAATAAGACGTAAACTATTAGCAACAAGTTAATCGTTTTTTTTTATTACAAAATAATACCACGCACGCATAATTTTTGTGTGTAGGACTAACCGAAAGAATTATCGGAGTTCACGGTCTGTCGGTGCTGTTTGAGTGGTACATAGGTTTTATTAGTTTGAGCACGTTTAGTCCTTGTTATTATAATTCAAATAAAAAAATGTCGCAAAATTGCATGTAACTGTCGAAAGAAATTAATAAAAGTACTAGAAGCGCATGAGTAACAGGAATTGTTATTTCCGAATTGAATATCGTTTGCTCACAGAACCCTGATTACGTCGCTACACACACAATGTAACATCGATGTGTGTGTAAACCTAATGACTTAGGGTTTTAAGGTACGTGAACCAATTGCAGTCCGTGTAGTTTCAATTACTCCTGGTAAATACAATTTTTATTTCAGACTTATAACGAGATAACGCGAACCCATATTATGATCTTTAATGGATTGAAATGAATGATTTTCCTGAGTTTTGGGAATTTCCGGGATTGCGGGAATATTCTAACGAGATAACCCGGAATGCAAGGGCAACTGAAGGAACAGGGTGGTATTTAGTCAGTAAGAGTCTAACACTTCCTTCAGCTTTCCGCCCCACCCAGGGCGGCAGCTGAGTCATTGATGATTTTCCCACCCAAAAAAAATGAATGATTTTTCAATTTTGAATTCGTAATTAGTTTGCTCGGTTGTGTTAGATTTACTTAAAATTTTAACGGGGTTTAGTTGAAATTATTATTAGTATGTAAAATAATCTTGAAATCTTGAATAATATTTTTAACAGTAGTGGACACTAATAGGGACAGCTACCCTATAGGTATCAAATTTAACGAAATAATATTTAGGTACCAGGATAGCAGGGAATAGGAGTTTCATTTTGGGCATTATTGTTATTGCTTTGCTCGTCGCCGTCAGTCGACGTCTGTCCTGCGTCTAGTACATTCGTTTTTATCCCTATGATAATTATGCGCATCAGTGATTTGCGAGCTGCCCGAGAACTGTACCGTCACCGTTTTATTGAGGGTAGACCAGATGCTGAGCGTCGATAGATGCCTTCGTCAGCATGTTTTAGTTTGATCTCGGATGGTACATCGGCTTGGTGCCTCTAACCATAGGTAATCAGGTACGTATGGCGAGCGCTGCGCAACGACGGTCAGCACCCATGTGCGTGTGTAGTGTACGCAGTGCAGTGTGATACAAATTAAAGTGCGGATTGAGGCCGCTTTCAGGACAATAACACCAGACATGCTACGTAATGTGTGTCCATGAACAAGTGAGCGGCCTTGTGCATACAATACCAAGGTCACCACATCGAACCCCATCTTTAAAAATGTAAGTCAATTTACTAAATTAAGCAAAGCTTTAAGATTTTACTGTTTACTCGGTATAAAGTAATAATAAGGGATGAAACTAGTTAACCTAGGTACCTACCTAAACTTTGTTTCGATTGTTTACGTAAGTTTTGTTATTCCAGTTTTTACGTGCAATTTCTAGCTTAATAACGAGTAAACTGTAAATCAATAATTAGAATTACACATTAATTTTTACATCACGGTAAAGTAGGTATGGCTTATTGCGCGCGCGCGCGGCGGCGGCGGCGGAATATTCCGTCAGTTGGCGCCGACAAAGAACACCGCCTCGCGCCTGCGCAGTAGGCTACGGTACTAGGCGCGCAGAGTTACGGAAGAGATTTATCGTGATATTAGCAAGTAACTTAAAAAGTTATTGACCTACGTAGTGCGGTGACACGTTTGTTATGATTTGAATTTAAGAAACCAATGAAACCGAAAATTTGGTATCAATTCTTAGAGTATTTTATTTTGAGTTGAAACTATGTATAGTGACTCTATACCAGCTGTTATGTTTAATGCTTAACGATAACTACAGGGTATAAATTACACCCTGTATAAACATTCGAATTGAGAACCTCCTCCTTTATTGAAGTCGGTTAAAAACTTACAAAGGCTAAGAAGCGACCAAAGCACAGATTACTAAATAGTTACTTCGTAACAGACACATCACTCCAATACAAAAGCGAAAATACCTACGCTATAATAGCCTACAAAATCTTAATAATAATACCAGCTGTTTGCAGCGAGAAGAAATGTACCATAAGTACGCACACAGACAGTTGAGATTGTATCGCCCGCCGCGCGACCCACGTGCGAGCGCGTCATCGAGCGAATGTGCTAGGGTTGTACCTATGATGATATTGGTAATAAAACGAATGTAGAAAAATGTAGAAAAACAATTATTTATTATTTGTTGATCAAATATGTTTCAGTTTAATAAAATGATAGATACATTTTTTTCCTTCCCTGAATGCCCTGCGTCTGAAAAGTAAACATTTTCAAACTGTATCACTTGATATTATATTAGTTTGAATTCGAGAAATAAATACTAAACACATATGTACTTTTTTGTTTGTGTAGACCACTTGTTGTAGGTAGGTACTTACTTACATCTTTTCCTTAAGTCTCGCTCGTTGCGTGCTGACCAATGTATTTTTTTGAAGTGAAAACTTCTTTAGCGGCGCTGCGTATTTTTTTTGGAATGGGTAAAAATCTCTAAACTCGCGGACACGTGACCTGATCGAGAATTCGTAAGACGGATGGAGAGAGGGCAGGCGGCGCAAGGCGCTTGCGCGAATGTTCGATAATTGTCATGTTTGTGTACGATAGCGCAATGAATAAATATTGTATCCTACCACATAAATAATAATACTTTTATACTGATAACGAAAGCAATTCGTACAAAATTATTCTCTAACCATTCCAAAATATCAAAAATGCAGAACATTAATATTTAAGTTTTCACTTCTGCCGGCACTCCCGGAGTGCAACCCGTCGATTTTTTTTTTATTGCGGTTTTTGCTGACGGAAACCTCAAAAAAGCAGCTACTTTGCGTAGGTAGGTACGTACCGGCCCTCCAGGTAAGTACCTACCTACGCAAAGCAGCTGCTTTTATTATTGTTATCAGGTATTATACTTCTATTCTATGACATACCTGCATGTAGGTCCACATATCAAATCACGACGACGCAGGTAGGTATGACCTACTTATTTTCTGACAATAGGTAGGTACCTAACTATTAATTTATATAAAACAACACTTTTATAATACCTGAACTCCTTAATTTACAACGATTATCATAGTATCTACCTACCTATTGGTGAAGTATTGACATTATTTGTTAATTTTTGCATGCCAAAACTCAGGCAGAATGTACCCGGCTCACTTTATTTTTTATAACAACTTTATTGTACAACACCTACATTCTATGCAAATAAATGATTTGATTTGATTTTTTGATTTGATAAATTGTGAAGGAACGACAAAAAGGAATTCGAAAAACAAAAGATTTAAAATACTACATAACTTACATTTGTTCGTCTCTCGGCAATGAAAAAAAAGACAAATTTTCATTTGTTTTTTTACTTTGACACCCATCCACTGCACAATAATTACGTGGTTTCGATTGTAATACTCCGCGCGGTAACCGTGACGTGCGAGCGAGCACTCAAGCAGGCGTGCGGCAGCCCTCTGTCGATTGTACCGACGGCGGTATGCGAAGCGGTAGGCATACAACGCGTGGCCTTGAGTAAGTGACGGACGCCTGACCAAAGCAAAGCTTTCTGCTGTTGTCTTAGATATCAATATATCTAAGTCAATAAAATGTAAGATCAACGAGCTAACTGACTAACACACTCACAATGGCAATTCCATTCATTTTGGCAGTTCAAAAATATTAATTGCATTAGAAATAATGGTTTAGGAATTTATTTCAAAATACTTGGGATTGTGCCTTAAGCCTTTTCATCCTACTGCTGGCTATAAACTTCTAAACGACCATTTGTATCAAAACCAAAGAAGAAATTGTTTTAATCACCACACTAAATAAACTGACTGATGTTAACCATTTGTGAATAGCAGGCAATAGGAAGCATCCTGTCCTTATAAGCATGATAAATATAACCCCGCTTTATAAAAACGATACAATATCTAAAACGATACGGTATAGGTATATTTTATTGGAACACTTTTTATCCTACGGGAAAGCACTCGAACGAACAAAAAAATTGACATTGATATATTATAAAATATGTATGACTTATTGGTACCATTATGTCAAACCCTTCCATTTCATTGGCTTTTGGAGGGTCATAGTGAGTCACTTTGCTTAGATAAATAAGGATAAAAGATTGGGAAATTCTCAGCTTACCATCGGTACCTACCTACCACGTCTTTTTTTTGTCCTAACTTAAAGCTGATACAGAACTTTGCCTGGGTGTATTTTGTATTTCAACATTTTATTTTATTAGTTCCTCTCTCACTGTTTATTTTTTAATATATTCCACTAGCAGTGCCCCGCGGTTACTACTACTACTATAGTACTAAAATATATTCCACTAGCTGACCCGACGAACTTCGTACCTACTGCTTCAGAATCAATAATACATAATTTATGAGAAAATGTTTTTTTTTTGTGTTCTAAAATAGTTATTCTGCTATTCGGGGCGGAAATAAATTCAACAAATCAAAGATCATAAAAATCGGTCCAGTCGTTCTCGAGGTACAAATGGTGTAACTAACCCGACTTTGTGTCATTTATATAGATTACTTTAAGATTATTACTTAGTACGCACGGTTACACATCAAGCTATACATAACCAGTATAAGCTGACTTCTGATTATACGAAAAACCTATACAATGCGAGGTCAGCTAAAACTTGAAATGTATAGCTTGATGTGTAGCATTACTAAAGTAATGTACACACGGCTACAAGTTAGGTTAAGAAGCTATTTAAGGTACATCACGCTATGATCAGTTAGAGTGGAACTACAGTAAACCTCGCACAGCTACCGGCGCGCGGCGGCCGTGCTGATTTATTTTAAAACTATATCTCCTAAGATATTCATAAAAAAAAAATCATACAATCATCCGAACATAGTACCTCCTCCTTTTTGTGAAGTCGGTAAAAATGAAAAGATTTCAAGGGCAATTTTGTTCAAAATTAAATACTTATGATGAATAACGTATTTATTTGGATAAGGATTAAATATCATGTTTATAAAAACACCTTCGCAAATATATATTTTAAAACAAAATTTAATTACCATAAAAAAGGTTATACTGAGTCAACATTACAAGAAAGACATATACTGTCGAGGATTTTTTTTGAACTTTTGGGGAAACAATTTTGTCATACATTATTTTTGCGTAACTTTAACCGTTTACGCAGCGCACGCAACGGAAGCTCTCAAAAGGAATAATTATTCCCGTTTTTGCTACATTTTTCATTGCTGCCACGCTCCTATTGGTCGTAGCGTGATGTTATATAGCTTATAGCGTTCCTCTATAAATGGACTATCTAACACAAAAATATTTTTTTAATCGGTCCTCTAGTTTCAGAGCCTATTAATTTCAAACAAACAAAAAAATTCCTCTTTATATAAATGTAGATTTATTACTTTATTGTACACCACAAAAATACAACAAGTAAAAGATTTATCAAACACTACAAAGTATACAATGGGCGGCCTTATCGCTTTCTGCGATCTCTTGCAGGCAACCTTAGGATGGATAGTGATTTTCCTGGACATAAAATGGGGCTGTCGTTGGTGCAATTATTATGTACTAGCTGCTGCCCGCGACGTCGTCTGCGTGCATGCTCTACAGCACCAAAAATACCCAAGAGGCCAGTGTCGCTATAGCATTATAAGTACACAACTTTTAAAATAGCATTAAAATATAAGTTTTTTTTTGCAAGCAAAGCAAGTGAAGAGAGTTATATGGGAGTCCTGCTGAGTTCAGTCATAAGATGTGACTGAAGGAAATAGAGAAAATAATGCAGGAATACATTCCAGGACACAAAAGAGTAAAAATACGTACAAAGGTATCATACTTTACAACACTTCCCTATAAACTACGTTGGTAGTTATGCTGCCAGGAGCCAAAATGTAAAGAGAGTCAGGACTGGTGACGTGGGAGCAAGCGACGTACAGTTGCCCGTGTGAGAAGCAACTCGTCCTGAGGTCAACACCCGCTGCCCTGCGACTTATTGATGGTCATCGCGAAGCAAACACTCACGGGGAACTGTACGCGCTTGAACTGGAACAGGAAGTTATGAGGTATTATTTTTTTTTTTTGGAAATGGCATCTCGCAGTTCAACCTGTAGGAGGTTGTCGACTGCTTAACCGGACTTTTTATGAGGTATTAGGGGAATGCGTGGTATAAATACTGCCTCGCCGACGCCACAACCCGTAAGAATTTCCGCCTCAATGGTGTGTCTGTGGAGGGAGATGACTTTAACGGCCCATTCACGACCTTGCCGCGGTGAGCGGCGGCTAAGCGCGGGGCGGCGAGCGGTAAGAACAAAAGTATGAAAATGTTTGAAGCACGCCACGAGTCGCCGCTCACAGCGAAAACGCGCGCGGTTTTGTCGGAGCGAATCGTTGCAGCGGCGCGCGGTGCGGGAAGCGGCGAGATCAAAAAAAGTACTGGCGAATGAGTGCGACGCGACGCCACGAAACACAGCGGCCCGGATAGCGGCGTAGATGTGACGGACTCGGCGGCGAACTGATAAACAAAAAATTTTAGACGATTTTGTGGCGGTAATGGATATAGAGTATAAGTATAGAATATAATCAAATGTTTCCACACTCATTCTTGTGTACTCATAAAACTTATCCGGATGTTTTCTGTAATCTTCGTATAGGTCACGAAATTTGCCATTTAAATATCGATCTTTATTCAGTTCGTGCACTCCTTCTGTCATACTTGTTTTAAAAATATACTGCTTTCTAAACACAAAAGAGATAATTTTGATAACGCCATAATTTTAGCACGTTCTAACTACCTAAATACGTCCACCTCGACCGCTGCCGCTAGCCGCTACTGAGAGGGTACGTGGCGTGTAAAACGCACGCCGCGCCGCCTGCCGCGCCGCGCGCCGCTTAGACCGAAGTCGTGAATGGGCCGTAAGGCGGTTAACACAACTTCGGAGGAGATAGGTTCCGAAGAAGCATAATCGGAACACCGACCTTCAGCTTGAGGGTATGCGCTGGAAGTCCACTTGCTGACAGGGAGCTCAGAAATTCCACGGGATAGTGTGTGGCGTCATCTTGCTCGACAACAGTGTTTATCGAGGTGTAGACCACTTTATTCCCCTCAATTTCCGAGAGAATGCATTCGTTAATTGCTGCAGCCTGATCATTTTTGGGCATCAAAATGGCCCGCTCACACACCCAAGAATTCTGCTGGTGCGGTATACGACTGATGTCCCCGTATACACAGTGAATGAGTTCTTCTAAGCTGGATACCACTCTACCGAGAGACTCTGGAAGCATCACCTGTCTCTTCTGGTAGAGTGCCTTCGCCAAGACTTAGAACGACATCAGAGAATCCTTGAGCACGTGCATTACCGCCGAGCCGAGCTCTCATATTAATGGTCAAGCGCAGCGTACGAACTCGTGACCACAACGAAGATCGTTTCAACGAAGCATTCACCTCGTCAGTCCTCGAGCCCCGCGTCACCACTGGAAGCGTTTGCCGAAAATCACCACTGAACAGAACTGTGACACCACCCATCAAACGTTCGTTCCTGTGGATGTCCTGCAGGATTCTATCCACGGCCTCAACGGCCTTCCTATTGGCCATCGTACACTCATCCCATACGATCAGAGAGCAATCCTTGAGCACGTGTCCCTTATCACTGTTACGTGACACACCACAAACAGGCGTTTCGGCGCTCTCTAAATCGATGGGAATTTTAAACATGGCATGTGCTGTCTTGCCACTCGGAAGCAGTGTGGTAGCGATTCCCGACGACGCTACAGCAATAGCAACTTTGCCTTTCCTCCTGACCTCTGCAAGTATGCCAGTGGTAACAAATGTTTTTCCTACCAGGAGCATCCAAGAAAAACATTTTACCCTGGTTTTGCCCAACGCTTTCAAGGACGGTGTCATAAATTTGCTTTTGCTCTGAAGAGAACAAAGCGACATGGTCATTTCGTATGGTGGTCATTTCGCGTTATACTCCCGATTTTCACGGTCTTGATACGGTGATGATTGGGGAGCTGGTAACCCATATTCGATCAGTGGATTGCCGCCGATAGAAAGTATCACATATTGAAGTGAACTGAGACAGGTGTTCAGCACGCGTTCATCAGTTACTTCGACTTCGTCTCCAGTAGCGCGCCTCAAAGCTCGTCGAAAATCTTCAGACAGATGACGGTGATACTTCTCCCACAAAGCTACCGGGTTCGCGACTCCGCAAAACACCAAGATGACGGCAAACAGATGACGCATGCGGCTGGAACTGTCACTGACGCTCGTCTCCGCGAGGGTGTCATGAAATGAAATGATCATCATCAATGAACATAACTTTTTTGTAATACTTAACACCGCATTTTTTTTAAATTGTCTTCCTCAACTCTGCTCAAGATTTTGAGGGTTTTGTTGGAACTTGAATTTGTCAAAACGAACTATACGATACAACTTTTATGAAGAAAATGCATATCACCATCTATGAATTTTAAGAATAACTAACTACTTACCTCGCCAACATTATCAAATTTAAATTATTAATTTCCAAAAAATGTTAACATGTAACTTGATTTGATTTTTATGAAATCTCATAGATGGCGCTGTTTTAAAATTGTCTTTATACTACTAAAATTCATTAAACTATATTTCTCTGCCCAAGTTACTTAAATGGCGTAGTTTTTATAGTGTAACGTCAGATAATAGCATGGCTTACTCAAAAACAACATTTAGATATGCGTCGTTAGTACACGCTGTCACAGAATGCGTAAGAAAAATAAAGATTCACAGTTCCTCCCCCGTAGGTGATAGCGTGATAATATGTAGCCTATATGTTGACCCGACCTCTTAGTAATATTCATGCAAAATTTGAAGTAAATCCATGCAGTACTTTTTGAGTTTATCCCGGACAGACAAACAGACAAACAGACAAACAGACAAAAATTCTAAAAACTATATTTTTGGCTTCGGTATCGATTGTAGATCACGCCCCAAGTATTATTTTTAAAAAATATTCAATGTACAGTTTTGACTTTCCTACGATTTTATTATATGTATAGATACAATACACTAAAATATATACACAGATATACATATCCAAAATTCTCATTCTCTTTCTAATATATAAACGAATGTGTGTGCGTGCGTCGTTCCTGACGAAGGTCCCCCGACCGCACGCGTTTTACAAATATCCATAGTGAAAAGTCTATGTCCTTCTACGGGACCTTGGCTACCACTAAACCAACTTAGTTTGCTTTCGCATATTTAATATTACTTTGAATTATGTAATAGCAGAAAGTAAGCCGACACGAATCAATTTACAACGACACCAAAATCAAAATTCTATCCGTGATCTAAAATAAACCCTACATACAGAATACAGAAACCCCACAAACAGATGTATTCTATCTGATATTTGACAGGTCCCTTGAAACGGGTTCAAAGTAAACTTCGGACACGACCAATGTTTGACGTAGATCTAAGTATTTGATATCAATTTCAACTTAATAGCCCCACGCATTCCTGAGAAAAAGGGTCAGACAGATAGACAACGAAGTGATTCCTATAAGAGTTTTTAACCGAATTAAAAAAAGGAGGAGATACCCAATTCTATTTTTTTTTTTTATTTATGTATGTCGGGCATAACTCCGTCTATATAAACGGACTAGGTTTTGCCCGCGACTTCGTCCGCGTGGGTTTCGTACTTTCCTCAAATAAATTTAACACCCTCTTCACCTTCCCTTAGTAAAATTACCTACTAAAATTAATGTTTACGATCTTTATACTTTATTTAGAGAAATAAGTATTCGGACCATTTTTTTAGTTAAACTACTTAAGACGTTCCAAATAAAATGTCCTCCCTTTTCATCACGACGGGGCTTGTTTCTATTAAAAAAGCGTTTGGTTCGTTTCCATTTTTATGACTTAAAGATTAATTATTTATACCCATTTTCGAGTTAATGGAAATTGGAGTTTCTACCCCTTAAACTCTATTACCCTTTTTCATCCCGGTAGGAGTCGGTTTTTGAAAAACCCTAAATAAAACACATACTTACCTACCAACTTTCGAGTTAATCCGACAGCGGGTTAATTTCTTTTTCTTGCCTATAATTTTGTCACCCCCTAAATTCTCTGTGAGGGGTTTTTTGAAAACTAAAAGTGACAATCTTTAGTATTTATGAGGCAAATGTGGAAAAGTTTCAAGTTTCTTAACCAAAGGAATAAGATTTTTCATATTAATCGTAGCCCCGCCTTTTCACCTTCACAGTTTTTATCCTCATAGGGGCGAAATTTTGAAAACACGTTTGGAATGTTTCTATAACTTGACTCAAGATTATTTATACCAATTTTTCAGTTAACCAAGCCACGCAATAAAATACTCCTCTGGGAAATTGACTACCCCGTTAGGGTTAGATTTTCGAAAAACCCGGTTACACTTTATTATTTATTTTGGTTTTAAGTATACATACTGAGTTTCAAGTTTATATTATTGGACCGCGCGTTAAAATTCTTCCACACAAACTTTGACACCCCCAACCTCCCTTTAAAGAAGTTTAGAAAAACATAAAATGACAAACTATAATTTACTTAGATAAGTACCACGTTTGGAGCTTAAATTTATTTATACCATTATTTTGGAGGTAATCAAGCTACGCACTTTAATACCGCCGTTAAAATGGAATTACCACTATTTTCCCCGTCAGGGCTATATTTTCGAAAGTCCCATTACATATTATTGTTTCTTTTCTGTCAAAAGTATTAATACTGAGTATCGAGTTAATCGGACCGGGCGTTATAATTTTCCACACAAACTTTAACACCCCCTAAACCTATATTTGAGGGATAGTTTTTTAAAAATATAAATGATAAACTTTATTACTGACCTAGGCAAGTATTCCTTCCAAGTTTCAAGTTTATTAACCAAATGAATAAGATTTTTCATACAAAGTGTTTCCCTACTTTCACCCCCCCTAGAAGAGAAATTTTGAAAAAAAAAAAACGTTTGGGATGTGTTCATAACTTGACTGAAAGATTGTTTATACCAATTTTCGAGTAAATCAAGCCACGCAGTAAAATAGAAAATTAACTACCCCTTTTCACACCGTCAGGAGTAGATTTTCGCAAAACCCTGATACATGTTATTCTTTATTTTTGGTCCTAAGTATAAAAACTGAATTTCGAGTAAATCAAACTGCGCGTTAAAATTCTTCCGTACAAATGTTGACACCCCCCAATCCTCCTTTAGGGGGTAGTTTATAAAGGCAAAAAATGCCAAACTTCATAATTTACTTAGGTAAGTATTCGTGCCAAGTTTCAAGTTTATTAACCAAATGTATAAGATTTTTCATACAAACTGTATCCCCGCTTGTCACCCTCCTAGGGGTGGAATTTCTTAAAATCGTTTGGAATGTGTTCATGGCTTGACTTACAAATTATTTATAACAATTATCGAGTTAATCAAGCCACGCAGTAAAAACCTCCTCTGTAAAATTAACTACCCCTTTTCTCCCCGTTAGGGGTAGATTTTCGAAAAACCCTGATAAACGTGATTCTTTATTTTTGGTTTTAAGTATAAATACTGAGTTTCCAGTTAATCGGACCGCGCGTTAATATTCTTCCATACAACTTTTGACACCCTTCAATCCCCTGTTTAAAAAATGACAGACTTTATAATTTACTTACATACATATTCGTGCCAAGTTTCAAGTTTTTTAACCTAAGGAATAAGATTTTTCATACAAACTTTCATCCCCTATTTAACTACCTTACGGGTTGAATTTCGAAAAACCCTTCCTTGTTCCTTGTCTACATTATAAAGGGAACCTCTGTGCAAAATTTCAGTTTTCTAGGTTCAAGGGTTTAGGCTGGGCGTTGATGAGTCAGTCAATCAGTCAGTCAGGACTTCTCTTTTTAACCGACTTCAAAAAGGAGGAGGTTATCAATTCGGTTGTATTTTTTTTTTAATGTTTGTTACCTCAGTACGCCGTCATTTATGAACCGATTTGGATTTTTTTTTTTATTTGAAAGGATATGCTTCCAGATTGGTCCCATTCTTGTCAAAATCCAGTTCTGATGATGGGATCCATGAGGAATTGAGGGAACTCCTCAAATATTATAGGCATACATATAGCAATTTTGGTATTTTCATCAACATGTCAAGCATTTGCATTCAAAAAGTATAATTTGGTGAAGTGGAACTGATGAAGGAGACCACAGATAGCCACAGGAACTCTTCAATGATAATAAGTATTTCACGGGTGGCGATAAGATATCTCGATTAAGATAGTTAAGCGACTATGACGAAGCAAATTTAAATAAATGGTTCTGACGAAAATGGTACCATCAAACCGATCTGATGATGAAGCTGGAAGGTAGGTACCGGAACTTCGTAATAAAACCATGTATTCTAGCCGTGTTTGGGCTTATTGGAATTGTCATGAGATGCACTCTGACTATAAAAAGTAAAAAATAAAAACTTTTTAACAAAAAAAACAACCGACTTCAAAAAAAAAACACTACAAAGTGTAAAATAACTTTAATTTTAATTTTGGAAGTCGGTGGCAAAAACGTAAATACAAAACCAAAGACACCGACTTCCGAAATTAAAATTAAAGTTATTTTACACTTTGTGGTGTTTTTTTTTTGAAGTCGGTTGTTTTTTTTGTTAAAAAGTTTTTATTTTTTACTTTTTATAGTCAGAGAATTCTTTTTTGTTCGAAAGAGATTTAATCCGAAATGGTTCCATATAAATTTTATTAACTTTGCTTGGGTAGTTTTTTGAGTTAGCTTCAATAATACGAATTTTTTCCACTTAGTTTATATTGATAATGATGATGTTTTAATAGCTTTCTGTCACTGATATTTGCATAGCAAGTAGTATGATACAAATTTGTGTGGAAAAGTACAACTTAAAAGTGAAAAACTTTTACAAAAAAAAAAAAAAACAACTGACTTCCAAAAAAAAAACTACAAAGTGAAAAATAACTTTAATTTCCGAAGTCCATGTCGTTGGTCCCGCATTTTCGTTTTTGACACCGACTTCCGAAATTAAAGCTATTTTTCACTTTGTAGTGTTTTTTTGAAAATCGGTTGTTTTTTTTTTTTTAAGTTTTTAATGAGTTATTATCCTACTAGCAGCGCTCCGGGGTTTCACCCGCATAAGTTTTGATCCGAATATCGGGATAAAAATCCGTGTATCCTATGTGTTATTACTAGTTATAAACTGTGTGCCAAATTTCATCCTGTCCTCACAAACTTCGTTTATATATTAGTAGTATAATATTTGTAGGAAGTAGAATAGTAGGATTCGGGGCGGAGACAAATTTCAACAAATCAAAGATCATTAAATCGGTCCAGCCGTTGTTGAGTTATAAATGGTGTAACTAACACGACTTTTTTTTATATATAAACTAGCTGACTTCGCAAACGTCGTTTTGCAAAAAAAAAAAATAGAGGTATGAAAAATAGATAATAGCCGATTCTCAGACCTACCCGATATGCACACAAAATTTCATACAAATCGGTCCAGCCGTTTCGGAGGAGTATGGTAACTAACACTGTGACACGAGAATTTTATATATCTATACTAATATTATAAAGCTGAAGAGTTTGTTTGTTTGTTTGAACGCGCTAATCTCAGGAACTACTGTTACGATTTGAAAAACTCAGTGTTAGATAGCCCATTCATCGAGGAAGGCTATAGGCTATATATCATCACGCTAAAACTAATAGGAGCGGAGCACCAATGAAGAATGTTTCAAAATCGGGGGATTTTTTTCCTATTGAGAGCTTCCGCTGCGTGCGCTGCGTAAACGGTTAAAGTTTCGCAAAAATCATATATGACAGAATTGTTCCCCTTTAAAAGCTTTAAAAAAAAGGCCGCGACAGCATATGTCTATCTTTTAAGGTTAGCTCACTATAACCTCTTTTATGCTAACCAAATTTGTTCTAAAATAATGCATTATTTGCGAAGGTGTTTTTATAAACATGGTATTAATCCTTATCCAAATAAATACGTTATTCATCACATGTATTTAATTTTGAACAAAATTGCCTCTGACATCATTTGATTTCAATGTATATCTTAGGAGATATCATAGTTTTAAAATAATACTAATAATAAAGCTGAAGAGTTTGTTTGTTTGAAACATGGTTTGAAAGCTCTAAATCTCTGGAAAAATATTTTTGCGTTTGATAGCCCAGTTCTTGAGGAAGGCTATATTCTATTAAACTTGACGCTAGGACCCTTAGGAGTTGAGCAAAAAGAAAAAAAGTCTGAAGTTTTCGCCAAGCGAAAACGAAGTAATAACGCAGGCCGGCGACACGTTGCGACGGGGTGGGTCGGGGAAACAAAAAAAATTTACGCGGACGAAGTCGCGGGCAGAAGCTAGTTAGAAGATAAAATAGAAGATTATTACGGAATAGACCGGCCGGCTACCTCATATTCATAACTTAATCAAAGTTTTTTGTTCTACAGGTGACAAGTTCGAACCCTACATGGAACAAAATTTTTTATAGCAATCGAATTGCTTGGCAGCCATAATTTCCGGCTGTCGTTCGTGTTTGTCATATTTCCCCTGTGTATTGGTGTGTTCTAGAGTTTATTTGACAGAAATATCTTCTCTGAATTGATATATTTTGCTGTATAAAACGACCTCATTTTAAATAGTAGGTAGTGGCAAAAATATCTAATAATCTATATAGATAAAAGGAGAAACTGACTGACTGACATTTCAACGTACAGCCGAAACTGCAAGGACTAGGAACGTGAAATTTTGCATACGGCTTCCTTTTACTATGTAGGGAAGCACTAAGAAGGGGTTTTTGGAAATTCGACCTATAATGGGGTGAAAAGGGGGAATTTTGTTTGTATGAAAAATCTTATCGCTTAAGTTAATAAACTTGAAATTTGGCACGAATACACGCAGAAAAAGTCGCGGGCGAAGTGCTAGTTACAGAATAAACAACAACACGCAACACTATAAAACCAAATCTTCGAAGACATATTCGCACACCTAGATCTAAAGAGAGCTAACTCGTAAATCTCAATTTTTGAGTTATGCGTATCATCGAATTCCTTAACTCACTACACGATTAAAACACAAGATTCTTATAACATCTTCTACTATCTGCATTTTAAAAAGTATTGATCAATACAGAAAACTCCTTCAGTGCACAGGGAGACAGTAATCAGTTTTCATCTTTTCTGAAAAAAGTGTTTTTTTGAGTTAATCGCTGTTTAGATCTAGGTGTGCGAATGACATCTACAGCGGCCCTATTGCGGATACCAATCTACACTGGGCCGCGTGGTGAATTACAGCTCACTCCTTCTTACAGAAAGGACGCCTGTGTCCCAGCGAACATTATAGGCTGATTACATATAGTTTTAACAAAGTTTGACACCAGAATGTAGATATGCGAATGATGAAATACAGTCGCAGCAAACTGCGACAGAGTAGATTAATTAATTGTTTTTTTTTGAGAAACCAACTTGATCTGAACAGTACCCAAAAATAAAAGTACCAAAGTACTAATACTTTCATATATACAGCTCGATCACTGCTCTCAAAGCGGTGAAGGAAAACATCGTGAGGAAACTGGCATGTCCTAGAACCAAAAATTCGAAGCCTACCAACGCGCATTGGACCCGCAAGGTAGATTACAGCCCATTTCCTCTCGAAGATAGGGAGGAGAGTCCCTTATGTCTGAGTATCGTGGACAACTTCGGAGTTGCATCTGGAGCGGATGATCCGCCTCCACTGGTTTCTGTCCAGAGCATCCCTTACTAGCGTCTAAAGTTTAGAGGATGATGATTCCTTCTCCTGATTGTTCCATCGTGTTAGTAAACGACCGCTCGTTAGTTTGTCTTCGGTGTTCCCAACAACAATCAGTTTTACCAAATCTTCATCGCCTCTGCGTACTATGTGGCCGAAATAGGAGAGAATGCGTTGTTCACATAATTATATGGTCTACAAGCTGGTTTTTAAACGAAGCTGGGTTAAGATCGACACATGGTGCGTTAGGCAGTCAACGGTATTCTCAACATTCATCTCCAGCACCACATCTCAAATATATCAATCTTGTTTTTGTCTGTCTCGGGCCAAAATCGTCCACGTTTCTACCCCATACAGGAAGATAGGGATTACTAAGGCTAATATCAATCTGATATTGGTGTTGATACCGATTCCTCTCTTTTTCCAAATGTTACTTAAATGGGTCATAGCATCTTTGACAATCTCAACACGACTTTCTATCTCGGGTGTGTACAAATCTGTGATTTGTGAGCCAAGGTAGGTGTAATTGTCAACGATGTACATGCCAGGAATGCTGCAAGTGTCATTTTTTAGCTTCCCGGCTCGATCCACAATCATTACCTTGGTTTTATAATACTGGTATTCAGCTGCATCCGATTAGACTGGAAGTCGACCCCAACATAGTTGAGAAAAGGCTAGGCAGATGATGCATACAGATCTATTTACTGAAGCACACCCGTTAAATTAACTAGCTTTAATGTTGTAACTCAGCAGACCTACATAAACCCAACTCACTACACTAACACATCTTTATGTGACTGTCAACAAAATAACAACCCTCTAATAACAAAATACAACACTAATTACGCTACTAAACCGTTAAATGGCGAAGTTATGGACATACATAAAACGTAAAAATGTCTAACATAAACTTAAAATGGCGGCCGACGCGTTTTATGTTCCCAAGTTATGTACTGTATCGATATATTGCTTATTTTTATACTTGATTGAGTTAGGGTAGCCTGGCTTTTTGCTTATAATAAAGCCTTTGCCCAAGTATAAATAAAACTGAAAAACAAATTATAATGTTACTAACAAAAAGTATTTACAAAGTAGATTCAAGTGGAAATGTCGGATCAGGCATCCCTAGAAGGACATATTGCGACGGAGAGTTGAAGGTGAGGATTAGTAAAAATTACCTGCCAGATCCTGTCCACTGCTTCGCGCTCCTATGTCTTCCTAAATCCTGCTAAACTTCACCACACATTTTTTCCACAGTTTAATGTTATTCTGCGTATCTTGAGGGGATTGTAGCACAAAATCACAGAAGGGCCATTTCTTATCAGGAAAAGTTTACAGCACGCGGAGCACGGCACTTTGTACACGCTGAGAAGATTAGTTCAAGTCAAAAAACACTCAGAAGTGCGGCGCCACTGTGCTCATCAACGGAACACTCAGCGAATAGGCGATGATCTAACTAGCAACTCATTCAAATCAACACCATTTCCATTACACATAAAAGCTTAATTACTATAATAGTTGTAGAGGAAAGCCTATCCAAAAATCCCTAATATTTAATGCGGTAGGTAATACCTACCTTATAAGAGAACGGTACGTAACACATATACCTGTACGTAACATACATACCTTATAGGGGATGTTCTTCAGAAAGATCGTATGCATCTGCGTAGTACTTGCAACCACTGTGCGTGTATGACCCAGATGTATGAACATAAACGAATCAAATTAATGTATGTATGGGTTGTAACAGGTAGCGTTATGTAGTTTCTGCCTATCCCCATGAGAAGAAGGCATTTATTTTGATGTCTGTAAATTATAATGTTTTGCCTATAATGGTAAACAGTAAGTCAAGTAAGTAGGACAACGGTCCACTTAATTAAAAGATGTTTCGGCAGCTTATGACATCAGCAAAACTTTGGCGATTTTCCGACAAGTTGACAATCTTAGAGGGAAAAGTGCTATTGCTATTGCACAAAAACTTTTTAACAAAAAAAAAACCGACTTCCATAAAAAACACTACAAAGTGAAAAATAACTTTGATTTCGGAAGTCGGTGTCTTTGGATCTGTATTTTAGTTTATTGCCACCGACTTCTGAAATCAAAGTTATTTTTCACTTTGTAGTGTTTTTTATGGAAGTCGGTTTTTTTTTTGTTAAAAAGTTTTTATTTCTCGCTTTTTAGTGGGACTGTTTATAATGCATCAAGCTCATCGCCTTTTACAAAATATTACTTTTCCCGATACAGGGACGTTAATTGTTGAGGAGTTCTCCTGGTACTCCACCATCAGCTCCATTTCACCATTCGCATTGTGACGAGCATAAATTGCTTAGCAACCATATTAAAGTAATCGAATCGCAACCTGTGAAATACTTATTATTGAGTAGTCCCGGTGGCCATCTGTGGTCTTCATCATCAGTTTTACTTCACTAAATTTTGCTTTCCGAAAGCAAATGCACGAGTTAGTATAAATAATACCCGAATCGCCATAGGTGTGCCTATAATATTTGAAGAGTTCCTTCGATTTCTCCAGGAGCCCGCTGATAATCCTGGCAGCATCAGGCCAGACTTATGTCAACATTGCATTGAACTTAAAATTTAGTCCTGTTTAAAATGAGCCCAAACACGACTATGGTGCTGTAATTTCAAGGTTCGTACTTTTTCTGATGCTCCTGGCATCAGCATCAAGTCTCTGTGTAGGTACTTCTGTGTTTCTCATTAACAGTATGTTTATCCACACATCGAGCCCTTTTCAATGAGCCTAAACACGATATATCTGCTGTTAGTTGTCGAGGAGTTAGGTACTCTGCAGACTATCCTGACTGCAGCATCAGGTCATGACTTGATGATCATGAGACCAAATGTGGCAAATGCCCTATCAAACATCAAAACAATTTACTAAAACTGTCCTTGTCTGTTCGAGTAACTTCTTACTGTTAAAGAGTTGTACCTTCCATCATCAGCTCAGCTACCTGAGATGGTGACAACCATACGCAAATACACAAGATACTTCATAAAATATGCGAAAAACAATAAGTGAGCCTATAAAATTTGAGGGTTGCCCTCGATTTCTCTAAGATCCCATCATCAGATCCTAACTTGGTGACAATGGGACCACCTCAGAACTATCTACTTTCGAACAAAAAAAGAATTTTGAAAATCCGTCGACAATTTTATTGGCGGAGTATTCGATGAACAGTAATTTACATGGAGCGACTACCTATCTGACCTCCACAACCCAGTTACTATAACACGATACCAGACTTTTGGGCTTCTAACTGCCCGTAACGACCTAGAAGCCTCCAATCATTCCATTTTTTTTTTAAAGAAAATAACATAAATTCTTGTTCATTGATTCTATCTAATTACCGACTCACAAAAAGGAGGAGGTACTATGTTTCTATGTTTTTTTTTTTTTTGTATGTTTGTTCATCGAATACTCCGCCAATATCGTGAAGTGGAGCTGATGGTGACTTCTCAATCAGATCCAGTTCACCTGGTTTTTACAAGGAGAACTCCTAAACAATTAACGTCCCTGCATCGGGAAAATCAATGTTTTGTAAAAGGTGATGAGCAGTTGAGATTAGGCTGTTGTTACTTAGATAAGTTACAGACTGGCCCACTAAAAGTAGTAGAAGTGGAGTGGTAGTAGTAGTAGTTGCTTTAATTTATGAGTACTGTTTGTTTTATTTTATTTTCTTACCTGTTAAGTACGAATCATTTGGTCTGACTTGGTTTCCGTACGTCCTTTTCGGGTAACCACTGAAAATCAGCGCTGTGCTGTGGGTCCCCTATAGCACGGCATCATGCTGAGTGGAAGCCTTCTTGTCGCAGTCATGACGTGCAGCCGTCGACTATCTCTGCTTTGTGCTCATGTTTATAGATATATTTTTTTTTTGTTTTTATTATATATGCTGTCATTAGATTTCATTATCTTTTTGTTTGCACGTGTTTCTGTGACAAATAAATCTATTTTTCTTTCTTTCTTTCTAAAAAGTGAAAAATAAAAAACTTTTTTACAAAAAAAACTACCGACTTCCAAAAAACACTACAAAGTGAAAAATAACTTTAATTTCGGAAGTCGCTGTCAATAAAAGAAAATGCGAACAATTTGGTATTCTACCACGGCATTGGGTACTTAGCAGAATAATCCATTTGATTCGGAAACACTGCTCGCTGGTTGCAACACTAAAGAGAAAGAAAGTCACCTAGATTCTCATGACTGCACAGAAAATGGAAGTGAAACAAAACATTTTCCAATATAAAACTAACAGAATTAAGTGAGATCGCAGTAACGTTTACGATCTCTACGTGATTCCGATCAGGCTATTTTTATTTCGCTATTTTTACGTCTGAATATCATAGGAGAATATTCAGGAGCGTTCGTACGTATCATCAGCTGTTTCTTGTAGTATTGAAATTTAAGGAATTGAAAACGTCGTTGAATAAAAAGCTATAAAAGTTGAAAATAACATTTGTTCTACTGTAAGAGAAAAGTAATTTTCATTAGAAAAATATTAGCTGTTCAAAGAATTTTGTCGCACTTTTTCGTCAATGTGTTTATTTTTCATCTATGTCTTAACGTTTACCTAAAGAATTGGTACTGTTTTAACAGTGGAAAGAACCTCATCGTTTATTATACAATACAATTATGGTTATTTAATGGCTGGCTCCTGAAATACAGGATCTTGCAGATCTGGTAGCGTCGTGTCATTGAGCTCCCTAAAGTAGGATTGAGTTACACGATGACTGATGCAAGCATACCGTCTGTTGGGATAGTTCAACATAAAGCTGCAATGACTCTTTCTTCAAAAAGCCCTTCCAGACATGGCCCTGCATACATAAAATCCTAATAACATAATTTTGGGGCTTTAAAAGAAACCGTGACCTCTGAATTTGCTTCTACATTTCTTCTCAGGGATCAGTCAGCTATTTTTATAATATTTAAATAAAATATAGACGTGTAAAGTGTCTTAAAAGATCTACTTACAGAAATTAACATTTCATTTCATAAAAACAACAAGCTTAGTCTGTACCAGTTGGAGCCGGTAAAGGCAAGAAAAAGTTACAGCTAATTTAGAACGTGCAAAATGAAAAAGAAACTACGTATCGTCTGGCTACCATATTAATTAACAAAGTGCACGTCTAGACTTCCAATTACTTGAAAAACAATAGTAAGATAATAATTCAAACGTTGCACTGTCATTTCCATTGTTTTGCCCAATAATATAACTGTCCAGAATAGTAGTGGCCCAGTGTTAACAGCCTCGACTTACGCTCGTTTACGCTCTCAAAACGGTAAAGGAAAACATCGTGAGGCATGTACTAGAAGCAAACAGTCGAAGATATGTGACATCCACTAATCCGCACTGTGACCGCGTAGATTACGGCGTACTCCCTCTCACAAAGTGGAGACCGGTGCCCCTTTTCATTATTATGCTAATATAACTGTCCAAATAGGTCCTGTAACCTGTTGCATTTTATAACTTTACATTACTTACACCACACACCACACCACCCACCAAACCCACCTTACATTACTTATTACTTTTTTTGCTTTACTTTTTATTGAGTATTGAGTAGGTTTTGAGTATTGTGATGGAAAATCAGTGGCAAAGAAACTGTGAAAGTCTGTACCTTACCGCTATCTATATTTGAATTAAGAATTTGAGATAATTTTCAAGATGGAACAACAAACTGAATGTCATAATTAACAAATTTAAAATTCCATTACAACCAAAAATATAGTAGGACCTTTTAGTTACAAATGGTCACTCAAAAAATCGACTTGAAATATATATTTTATGTAAATTATCTGAGATTATGAACACTGCTATACCTTATTATATTAAACAAAAGCGAGCTGAAAAAATATTGAAAAAACGATTTAATTAAAATACACCCCATTATTAAAAGAAACCTGATATTAAGGCTTAATAAGTTACCCTAATATCCTCCCGACCAAAGTTCGGTCATGGCGGCCAATCTAAACGGAGATATCGCACGCTTAATAATAAACCGGAATAAGACAAAACTTCACTTTTTTGGGAAATCACGGTCAAAGTTTAATGCATTGTCGCGCACTTTTGTAGAAAAGAGAGGGATGATCTAACAATCGGCCATTTTGGTTTGTTTCGCATGGTGGGATTGTACCTATAGATTCTTCAATCGGAGTTAGTTCGTTTTATTAAAAAAAAAGTGGGAATCCTTAATTTTTGACATATTCCGGTTTATTATTAAGCGTGCGATATGTCATCACAAGTGTGTGCGAAAACCTGTGTTTTCACACACACTCCAGAGTGAGGGAAGGGGAAGTGCACCTGTGTGCACTTCCTCTGTCCTCACTCTCATGGTTCGATGAACATGATCTCTAAGTTACCCTAGCATAATCAGCCTATAATATTCCTACTGCTGAGACAGGCTAACTCTCTTCAAGAGGGTCAGATGCCCAGTGCGGGTTGGTAGATGTTGCATGTCCTCTATTTTTTGGTGTTAGATGATGATGTTTCCCTTCACCGTTATGAGAGCAGTTATGATAAAATTATTTGGACTAAGTAATGCACTTGCCTGGTTTGACCCCACGACCCCTCGTAAGTCAGGGCTGTTAATATTGGACCACCACTGCGTTTACGAGAGATTGGCGCGACAAGTTACCCTACTATGCTATACTATAAGGTCTTCATTATCTAAAAAAAACTTTTTAACAAAAAAAAACCGACTTCCATAAAAAAACACTACAAAGTGAAAAATAACTTTAATTTCGGAAGTCGGTGTCTTTGGATCTGTATTTTAGTTTATTGCCACCGACTTCCGAAATTAAAGTTATTTTTCACTTTGTAGTGTTTTTTTTATGGAAGTCAGTTTTGTTTTTTGTTAAAAAGTTTTTATTTCTCGCTTTTTAGTGGGACTGTTTATAATGCATCAAAGTTACAATAGCCTAATGTCAACTTGCTCATCGCCTTTTACAAAATATTACTTTTCCCGATACAGGGACGTTAATTGTTGAGGAGTTCTTCTGATACTCCACCATCAGCTCCATTCGCATTGTGACGAGCATAAATTGCTTAGCAACCATATTAAAGTAATCGAATCGCAACCTGTGAAATACTTATTATTGAGTAGTCCCGGTGGCCATCTGTGGTCTTCATCATCAGTTTTACTTCACTAAATTTTGCTTTCCGAAAGCAAATGCACGAGTTACTATAAATAATACCCGAATCGCTATAGGTGTGCCTATAATATTTGAAGAGTTCCTTTGATTTCTCCAGGATCCCGCTGATAACCCTGACTGCAACATCAGGCCAGACTTATGTCAACATTGCATTGAACATAGAATTTAATCCTGTTTAAAATGAGCCCAAACACGACTACGGTGCTGTAATTTCAAGGTTTGTACTTTTTATGATGCTCCAGGCTTCAGCATCAAGTCTCTATGTACTTCGGTGTTTCTCATTAACAGTACGTTTATCCACACATCGAGCCCTTTTCAATGAGCCTAAACACGATATATCTGCTGTTAGTTGTCGAGGAGTTAGGTACTCTGCAGACTATCCTGACTGCAGCATCAGGTCATGACTTGATGATCATGAGATCAAATGTGGCAAATGCCCTATCAAACATCAAAACAATTTACTAAAACTGTCCTTGCCTGTGCGAGTAACTTCTTACTGTTAAGGAGTTGTACCTTCCATCATCAGTCCAGCTACCTGATATGGTGACAACCATACGCAAATACACAAGATACTTCATAAAATATGCGAAAAACAATAAGTGAGCCTATAAAATTTGAGGGTTGCCCTCGATTTCTCCAGGATCCAATCATCAGATCCTGACTTGGTGACTATGGGACCACTTCAAAAGTATCTCCTTACGAACAAAAAAATATTTTTGAAAATCGGTCCACATTTGGCGGAGTAATCGCGTAACACCACACAAAAAAAAAAAACATACCGTCGAATTGATAACCTCCTTTTGGAAATCGATTATTAAAAGAGACAGTGAAGTACCGAAACATATTTAATAGAAACTTTTTATATCAGAACGTAAATAGAATTACCAATAATTTTAGTTTACCAAAAACTTCGTTAAGATAGTGTGGACGTGACCTTACATAATTACCTAAACAATTACCCACTCGGGGGGACGGTAAAGGCTTATTTACACGAGATGAGTTTATCGCCTGACGAGAGGAGAGAATGTCCGTGCGAATCTCGTCGGCTCGTATCCACGAGCCGACGAGATTCGCACGGATGGTTACCCATCCGGGTAACCATTAGGGTGGGTCATTTTAATTTTTTTTATTTTTTTAAATTGTAATAGTGATAAAAGGGTGCTAAATGTAGTATAAATGAAATGTGCAAAGCATTATAAGTTTCTATTTTGATTAACTGCCTCCGGATCAGCTTTGAAGTTTCAAAATTTTCGTTTTTTAGGGGTACTTTCAAGAACCAATAAGAATAATTAAAATTGAGATTTTTAATATGTTTTTCATGTTATTTACATAAAAATATAATCAGCTTCTTAAAACCGATCAATAACCGTCATTGTTTTGATTATTTACGGAATGAACTGAGGTGGCCGGGGGCGTCGATTGCACTTTGCGCGACATTTATTACGCGCCAGTGACGCTCGACGCTCTCGTTGTTACCATGGAACGCATTCGAAACTCGTTAGAGTATCCTTTACATAGTGAAATAAGTAATATTAAAGACAATATGCTACCAACTTACGAAGAAATTATGAGTGGGCCAGGAGTGGGCGCGGTGACAGTTCAAATTAGACGAAGATACAAAGAGGAACCAACTTTTTTGGAAATTGCGAATATTATCTCTACTAGAATCGAAGGAATATGGATAAATAATAATAATAATAATAATTTATTTAACAGATCATACAATCCAATTTGTTAGTAATACATACACATCTTAAACACTAGTGTTAGTACATAATTATATTTAGAAACTTTTTGTTGTTTAATAATGTAAAAATAATCAGTGATAAAAATGTCAAAATCATAAACAATAATGTCAAAATCACCACTAATCATGTCAAATCATTAATATATATAAATATTATAAGATAAAAGCATCTCTTCTTATTTTCTACCACACAAAAGTGACTCAAATGTTTAAATCTTATAGTTTAAAGTACAAAAATCTACTGAAGTCCTACCCCAAAATACCAGAAAAAACTGTAGTTTCGGCGTGGCAGCAAGGGTAGGTATATTTCAATTGCCGGAAAGAAAAAACCTTAGTTATATCGAAAAAAGACGGCAGAAATTACAGACAGAGTATCCTAGAAGAGCACATTTCATTGATAAAAGATCCAGAGTCAAAATATTTGGGCTATGTTTCTCCAACCTCTGGAACTTATAAGGGAATAGAAAAAGCCATTACGTCCCGGCGATTGGATGCGATGGAACGAATGTTAACGTAGGAAAATATGGAGGTATTATAAGTTTACTAGAGAAGAGATTAAATAAACCATTACAATGGATTATTTGCTTGCTTCACATGAATGAGTTACATTTGTTCACACATATTGATGGCGCTACATCGAGACCGCAAACATTTACAGGAATAATTGGAAAACAACTGGAAAACTGTGAAAACAAATGTGTTGTTTAGTTTTGTCCGATTCCTTTGAACCTACCAGAGTTATCAAGCCAAGATCTTAGTACCGACCAATTATATTTGTATAGAATCGTCTTTGCTGTCATAAGCGGAGTGTTTCATGAAGACTTAGCCAATAAATCACCAGGCAAGGCGTTTCATGTCAGATAGCTCACCCGTGCTAATCGAATAGTTCGACTTTATGTTGCGACAGAAGCTTCTCCTGAAAAGCTAGGCATTTTAGCAACCTAAGTTGTGAAAGTTTACACACCGACTTGATACGCCATTAAGACTCATCCTACTTGTAAAGACGGAACACGACACTTGTGGAAACTAATCTCTGCCTCTCTAGGTATCTATCAGCTAATCTCAAAACTATAATAGATCCTGTCATCATAAGAAATACCTAGCTTTTTTGCTCAGCTATTTTTTGACTTAAACCTAGACGCCTCTTCTTACCTGGATCTTATTGATTGGCAGCTTAATGTCACCAAACCTCCTATTCTCAAGAGTATAAGTGTCTCAGATTTGCAAATATTTGTTGCACAGGGGGGAGAGGGTGATTTGCCTCTACTACGAATGCCATGTCATACTCAAGCAGTTGAACGGGCCATCAAGACTGTGACTAAAGCATCAAATACTTTATGCAGCAAATCTGCAAGAGAAGGCTTCATTAAGGTTCAAATAGAATCTCGCAAAGATATGCGAAAATTTGACAACAACAAGGATTTTGTAGTTAATTCAAAATAATAATTAACATACTTTTACTCCTTATTGATTCTTTATTGGTCTTTAATAAGTAAATATATCCTATTAACTTGCGTTTTATTAAAAAATAGTATATTCAATCTTATATTTTTTTGTTTTAAAAATATTTATACAAAAAGCTTATTTGTTCAATTTTTCAAAACATAGAGATCAATTCGGAGGCAAAACATGATATCCAATCTTGAATATCTTTTGGATATGAATTAAAGACGTACTAATACACCCTTTTATCGCTATTACATATTTAAATTAACAACTTTTTTTTTCTTCATACTTTCGTGGCCCACCCTAGTAACCATCCATTACATAATGAGACCCCTTCGTGCGTCGGAAAGCACGTTAAAACTTAGTCCCGACTGTTATTCGTAGATTTTGACAGTCGTTACTGGCAGTCAGAGGCCCAAAAATTTTAGGGGTATCGAGGTACCGAGTACCTAACTGGGTTGTGGAGGTCAGATAGGCAGTCGCTCCATGTAAAATACTGGTATTCGGCTGCATTGGAAGCAGACTCCAAAATAGTTGGGAAAAGGATACAAGCAGACGACAGACGCAGGCGGCAGACGATGCATACAAGGCGACTTTTTCAAACTGGTAATCGAAAACGGAAAATACAATTTACTAGAGTTTATAATTTTCGATGGCAAGGTGTTTCACCGCCGTTCATTATGCCAATATATTTCGCGAGTACTGTTTACACGCATCACGATTATATCACATCGATAATCGCCAGCCTAACAGACGTATTACATTTTCACGGAGAAACTTTCTCCGTGCAAATGTAATACGTGTCGTAAGTTATCTCAAAGTAATAAACTTCGGTAAACTTGTTAACTTTGTAACTAATAAATACGTGAGCCGCAGTTATGAGCAACAATTATGTTATTTGCACGTTTATTCGTATATATTGTAGCTTTACCTAATACTACGTGATAGATCGTTTTTAACCGACTTCGTAAAAGGAGGTTCTGTATTCGACCCGTATGTACGTCCGCGATTTCTTCAAAATTACTGATCCGATTTTGATGGGGGGATCCGTTATTTAAATGCATATTTTTCAGGGTAAGTTTTTTGTATTAATTTCTGAAATGTTTATGTCTCTTATTTGTTTAATTATTAATGTAGATTTTTGTTTTATTTGTTCACAAATGATTTTATTATTTAGTTTATTTGTGTATTCTTTTTTAATTGTTACTATGTCGCATCCGGTCATTCGTTTGACTATTCGGAACGCTAGCGCCATCTGGTGGCGGTTGACAGAGTCTAGCCTGAGTTCGTGAGGAGTCAAGGAGAGCGAGCAGCGAGGTGGAGCGGCTCTCTTAGACATTGGACATCGTACAGACAACATGTACTTAGAAAATGTCCCGCGTTCCGTATCTGGTTGTGTCGTGTACCTACGGTATGTGATACTACTACTGGTATGTGATTCGCTAGTAAGATTAATTTTTTGTGAAATTATAATCTGATTTGAACTGCAAACAGTTTTTTTATTGCGCGATACCAACACTACCCATAGTACGCCCGTAGTAAATAAAATATGCCTGATAATAACGAGACACACATGCCTTCTCCGTCATAAACATATTAGAAATTAAAGTCACTTTTCGTGTCTGACTGTGTATTGTGTAACCCGTTGTTGTTCTAAAACTAAATAATACGAAACGAATTTTGATGCGGTTTCCACGATCATTGACAGAGTTCATACCGAAATGTGAGATTAGTAAGTACTGCATACTTCAATAAACAAGATGGCCGTTTAAACACTTTAGTTCAACTTGATGTAAACATCTTAACACTTACATTACATTTAATTTATCTTTAAACGGACTTGGTCACCACTAATGTCATCAAACTCGTTTAACAGTCAAATAGTTTTAACTCCAAAACTGCTATAACCACGGGCTATAACTATAACGATGGGATCATAAAATTTCACCAGCTTGTTGAAGGGATAGAAAGGGATCTTTTAAGACCATAAAGACTAACCCCCATAAATACGCTGGAAGTTAAACACCATACATTATGGGGACGTTACTGTTATAAGTAACGTATACTTAGTTATAATAAGGGATCATTCTGTTTGGTGATTCGGTGGCTTCATAACATATACATACATAACATTACGCATGAAGTCCCCAATGAGTTAGACAGAGGTATGCATAGAGTAACACTCACATTTCGCTTATTATGTTCAAGTCTTTTATTATAGAGGGCGAGATTACTGCCATCATCGGGCACAAATACTGAGTTACTGAGTCGAATGAAAAAATAACACTTTTCTCGACTTGGGAACCGAATCAGGACCTTATGCTCAGCAGTTACGCTTGCGTCCACTAGACAAACGAAGCAGGTATTTGTGATTAAATGAAGATGTATACTAATGTATATTGATCTGATTTTCGTAAATAGTTTCGGCAAGAAAGCGTTTACGAAAATAGTTACTAATTAGATAAGCTTTCGTGCCGAAACGGACAGCTTTCAATGTTAACACAGTTCTCTAAACGCAGTACACAAATCTGAAACCCGAATTTTATCAGCAGACAATCGTTTTTCTTCGCTTCCGATATTGCTGCGGATGGTAAGGCAAATCGAATAGTTGTGAAGATAAATAGTTTTGCTCTAGTCATTATTTTAGATATTTAACATAACTTGGGTAGATCATCATCATAACTTTTCTAGGTTGCCATGCGAATGCCTGTGGCAATCAAAACTGGCTTCGTTGATACTTCAAGTGCAGACAGGGGTAAAAAATTAAAGTATTGTGTGGTTGGGGGATGTAATATAGCAATTTATCGGCTTCACATTTGATCTCTTAAGCTTGACTAACGGGTAATTTAATTTGTCTGTGGCATATCATAAGTTTAAGGGCCTATACTACCTCAAATGGCTTAGCATGATCCTCAGTTATGTCGAAAATACTGCAGCATTAATTTTGAAATAGGTATATGGTAAAGTTAAGGATTATTGTTAGGTCTTATGTTAGACGAAAACACGATTTCATAAAATTTTCTCGATAGAAAAAAATTCCAAAGTTACCTCCAAACCGATCAATAAACCGCTCGTATTAAAAAAATACTTCAAATTAGATCATGAAACTTTTTATACTAACCGAACTGACTATAAAGCAGGTCTCATGTTATTTAATTTTTTTTATTACCATTATTTTCACAGTAAAAAGCAAATACCTAAACTATTGGCGCTGCCTACCGCCTCGTGAGAGTGAATTTTAGCTGAGGTAGTGTAGGCTCTTAAACAACAATGAAAGTTGATACAAGTCATACATAATTAGCCTATAAAGTTCCCGCTGCTGGTACACAGGCCTCCTCTCTTCGAGAAGGAGTATGCTGTAATTTACCACGCGGGACCAGAGCGGGTTGGCAGATGTCGTCTTAAAATTTTTGGTTTTAGGACAAGCCGGTTTCCTCACGATGTTTTCCTTCACCGTTTTGAGAGCATTGGTGATACAATTATTTATACAATATAAACAGTCTGCTTGGGTTCGAACCCATGATCTACGAGTCGTACGTCGGGGCCTTTACCACTGTGCCGCCACTGTTCTGCTCTGTGATGAAAGTCATAATTATATTGCTTAAATTTTTTGTATGCCACAGGCAAGAGACTTACATCGAAGAAACTTTAACATCACACAACCTTTCCACTAGAAAAACAAACTGTCTATATTATTATTAAAAACCAAATAGACTTCAAAAATGCTATGGTAATGACTAATTTTGTAAATCATTAACAGTAATTTGGGTCGCCCATTTTAGATGGACCGACGCGGCGACGACGTAAGACGAGAATAGGAAGGGCGGAAAATCGGGTGCTGTGACGCAACTAAGGGGAACCCATATCGAGGAGTGGATTTTGAAAGGCGAGCTTATGAACTAGCCCCTCATTTTAAAGTTGATTGTATACAAAAAAAAATGCATTTCGTACTCGAACGTAGGCACAGATATAGATACACCTAGATAACGCATGAGCAACTACTTCGCGTGCCAAAAATCGCACCAACTTACGTTCAAAAATCGTAAGCCGCCACTTTAGCGCTCAGTCCTGTGTACTGCTGGCTGGGTGAGCGTGAGTGAGAAAGAGAGCTTGTAACGTCATAGTAGGTAGTCAAAAAAATGGCACGCTTGGTTTTCATACGCATTATGATACTAGCGTTATCTAGATCTATCTATATCTGTGAACGTAGGGCTACAAACCATCGTACATTATTTAACGCCGTCTATTTTTGAAGTGAAAACTTCTTTAGCGGCGCTGCGTATTTTTTTTGGAATGGGTAAAAATCTCTAAACTCGCGTCAGGACACGTGACCTGATCGAGAATTCGTAAGACGGATGGAGAGAGGGCAGGCGGCGCAAGGCGATTGCGCGAATGTTGAAGTGAAAACTTCTTTAGCGGCGCTGCGTATTTTTTTTGGAATGGGTAAAAATCTCTAAACTCGCGTCAGGACACGTGACCTGATCGAGAATTCGTAAGACGGATGGAGAGAGGGCAGGCGGCGCAAGGCGCTTGCGCGAATGTTCGATAATTGTCATGTTTGTGTACGATAGCGCAATGAATAAATATTGTATCCTACCACATAAATAATAATACTTTTATACTGATAACGAAAGCAATTCGTACAAAATTATTCTCTAACCATTCCAAAATATCAAAAATGCAGAACATTAATATTTAAGTTTTCACTTCTGCCGGCACTCCCGGAGTGCAACCCGTCGATTTTTTTATATTATTTTTTGTTATAACAGCCATAGTAGTACACAGACACCCTGTGGAAATTTTAATTGTCTACCAATTACGGTTCAAAAGATACGGACAGACGGACCGTGACAGACAGACGGATGGATGGACAGCGGAGCCTCAGTAATCCGATCCCGGTAAAAAATCCCAAAGATTGCCTTTACCTTTGGGTACGAAGCCCTGGAACGCATACAATTTTTAACCCAAATTCCTCATCGATTTTGTGTCAAACAAAGCAACTGTTACCTAATATATGGACGATATTACAGAACTGATGCTATTGTCAGGAAAAATTAATTGACACATACAAATCACAGCCCCAATATGCGAGGCATGTGGAACGTCGATATTTGTTCAAACATTCATCAAAGCTAAATAAAATGGCGAGCGAAACGATATTTTCTGTTCAAAAAAAAACTTTTAATCTAACATTCGGGTTGTATGCAGACTTGATTTGTGTGTGTTGATTTTTTTGCCATTCAATTGTTTTATTAGTTCGTTAACTGGATTACTACATTTTTGGAATACAATTCTGGTTTTTTAGGAAAATAATGATGACGTGATTGGACGTTTTTATAATATTCTAACGTGACGATAGATAGAGAGAATACTCTTTATTAAGTACACCATAAATATTACAGATATAATTATAGTAACACGACGATGTTATCATCACCATCCACGGTATCACAATAACATATTATGAAGACGCTTTTAAATTACTGCCAACGATGCGATGATGTGTGCCGCTTTTAAACTCTGCCCAGGGAAAGCGAAGTATTAAGTATCAGTGTTCCTCACCTTTACACCGGGGTGCGGAAAAGGTTAGCGCATTTTATCCGGTCCCCCGTGTATAGTCTTCGATTAGCATGAGAGCCTTTTCATTAATGTAATTGAACGGCAGCGTTTTAATTATAATCAAATAGATAATATAATAAATCGATCACTAGGAAAGACAGTCTAGGAAGAGAAGGGGTGGACACATGGTCGACGTATATACATTACTAGCTTTTGCCCGCGACTTCGTCCGCGTGGGTTTCGTACTTTCCTCAAATAAATTTAACACCCTCTCCACCTCTCCCTGAAAGGTATTTCGAAAATTATTGATTACGATCTTTATACTTACTTTATTTAAAGAAATAAGTATTCGGGCCAATATTTTAGTTAAACTACCTAAGATGTTTCAAATAAACTATCCTCCCTTTTCATTACGACAAGGCTTGTTTTTGCATTTGGTACGTTTCAATTTTTATGATATAAAGATTATTTATAAGTACCTACCCATTTTCGTGTTTATGGAAGTTGGAGTTTCTACTCCTTAAACTTTATTACCCTTTTCTACCCCGGTAGGAGTAGAATAAGTAAAACCCTAAAACTCATACTTTTTTATTTTAAGTAAGTAAGTAGTAAACCCCTAAAAGTGACAATCTTTATTATTTACTGAGGCAAATGTTGAAAAGTTTCAAGTTTCTTAACCAAAGGAATAAGACCACATTTTCACCTTCACAGTTTTTATCCCCAAAGGGGTGAAATATTGAAAACATGTATGGGACGTTTCCATATCTTGACTCAAAGATTATACCAATTTCCCATTGAATCAAGCCACGCAATAAAATACTCCTCTGTGATATGGACTACCCCCGTTCACCCCGTTAGGGTTAGATTTTCGAAAAACCCAGTCACACTTTTTTATTTATTTTGGTCTTAAGTATACATACTGAGTTCCGAGTTTATATTATTGGACCGCGCTATAAAATTCTTCCATGCAAACTGACACCCTCAATCTCCCTTTAGAGCAGAAAAACATAAAATGACAAACTATAATTTACTTAGATAAGTATTTGTGCCAAGTTTGAAGCTTAAATTTATCCATACCATTTTTTTGGAGTAAATCAAGCTACGCACTATAATACCGGCCTTAAAAATCGAATTACCACTTTTTTACCCGTCTGGGATCTACTTTCGAAAGACCCATTTCTTATTACTTACTTAGACAAATATTCCTTCCAAGTTTCAAGTTTAATAACCAAATGAATAAGATTTTTCGTATAAAGTTTTTCCCCACTTTTCACCCCACACAGGAGGAATTTTGAAAAAATGTTTGGGATGTGTTCATAACTTGACTCAAAGATCATTTCCAACAATTTTCGAGTTAATCAAGCCACGCAGTAAAATGGAAAATTATCTACTACTTTTCACCCCGTCAGAGGTAGATTTTCGCAAAACCCTGATACATGTTATTCTTTACTTTTGGTCTTAAGTATAAATACTGAGTTTCGACTTAATCGGACCGCACGTTAAAATTCTTCCATACAAATGTTGACACCCCCTAATCGCCCTTTAGGGGGTAGTTTAGAAAAGCAAAAAATGCCAAAATTCATAATTTACTTAGATAATAAGTATTCATGCCAAGTTTCAAGTATATTAACCAAATGAATAAGATTTTTCATATAAGCTGTATCCCCACTTTTCACCCTCACAGGGGTGGAATTTTGAAAAATCTTTTGAAATTTGTTCATTATTTAACTCACAGATTATTTATACCAATTTTCGAGTTAATTAAGCCAGGCAGTAAAATTTGCCCTGTAAAATTAACTACCCCTTTTCTCCCCGTTAGGGGTAGATTTTCGAAAAACCCTGATACACGTGATTCTTTATTTTTGGTATTAAGTATAAATACTGAGTTTTGAGTTAATCGGACCGCGCGTTAAAATTCTTCCACACTTATTTTGACACCCCCAATCCCTTGTTAGGGGGTAGCTTAGAAAAACAACAAATGCCAAACTTTATGATTTATTTAGATAAGTATTCGTGCCAAGTTTCAAGTTTATTAACCCAAGGAATAAGATTTTTCATATAAGCCGTATCCCCACTTGTCACCCCGACAGGGGTGGAATTTTGAAAAATCGTTTGGAATGTGTTCATTACTTGACTCACAGATTATTTATACCAATTTTTGAGTTAATTAAGCCAGGCAGTAAAATTTGCCCTGTAAAAGGACATGTCCCGTTTCTGCCCTCTGGTAATTCTGGTATCAATAATGTTCACGATTTAAGGTTTTACATTAAGATTTAAAAATTTAGATCTAAATTACTATGGATATATTAATTCAGTATTACTTGCGTAACATAATTCTCATAAAAACAGTACTCAGTCGTAGCTTCCGCTTTGTTATTTTTAACGGGAAGTACTAAAAATGTTTTAGTAACACTTGGTAAGTATTTGATAGATAAACAATAAGTGCTTTACATTTTTGTTATACAAATAGAAATATCCAAAAAAACTGATGAATATGATCTCAGACTAACAAATATTAAACGTTTCATTAGCCTCACAAAGGCATATCACCAATTAGTACCTGTATCCGCTCACAGATGGCGTTATACTTAAAAAACTAAGAAAAATCCCCAGCATATAAACCTTATTTTGATCAGTTTCCGCAAGATCCTGACTCCTGAAACTTACTAATTGATAAACTATAAAATACAACGATTATAATAATATAACAATCGTTACTGAACATTTTCTTTGACTATCTAGACAATCACCCATTGTTCCACCAGACATGTCCTTAACTACCCCTTTTCTCCCCGTTAGGGGTAGATTTTCGAAAAACCCTGATACACGTAATTCTTTATTTTTGGTACTAAGTATAAATACTGAGTTTTGAGTTAATCGGACCGTGCAGTAAAATTCTTCCATACAAATTTTGACACCCCCTCATCCCCCTTTAGAAGGTAGTTTAGAAAAACAAAAAAGACCAATTTTCATAATTTACTTAGGTAAGTATTCGGGCCAAGTTTCAAGTTTATTAACTCAAGGAATAAGATTTTCGATACAAACTTTCATCCCCCATTTAACTCCCTTAGGGGTTGAATTTCGAAAATTCCTTCCTTATTCCTCGTTTACATTATAAAAGGAACCTTTGTGCAAAATTTCAGCTTTCTAGGTCCAGGGGTTTGGGCTGGGCGTTGATGAGTCAGTCAATCAGTCAGTCAGTCAGTCAGTCAGTCAGTCAGGACTTGTCTTTTTATATATATAGACTAGCAGCTGTGCCCCGCGGTTTCACCCGCGTAAGTTTTGTTCCCGGGGGATCGTCGGGATAAAAAGTATCCTATGTGTTATTCTGATGTAGAAACTATATTACTGTAAAGTTTCATCAAAATCCGTTCAGTCGTTTTTGCGTGAAAGAGTAACAAACATCCATCCTCACAAACTTTCGCATTTATAATATTAGTAGGATACATTTTTCACACAAAGCTACGCAGCACTAAATATTTTTACCTTTTACAAGAAGTCCAAAGACGGATATTTTAACTTTTTCCAAACTATTCTGGGTCAGCTTCCAGTCTGACCGGATGCAGCTGAATACCAGTATTTTACATGGAGCAACTGCCTGTCTTACCTCCAAAACCCAGTTACTGGGTAACAAGATATCCCTTGGTAAGACTAGTTGTCAGACTTTTGGGCTTCCGACTATCCATAACGACTGTTAAGGATCTACAAATGAAAGCTGGGACAAACGGCTTAACGTGCTAAGTATTTATGTACACACTTATATAAGCACACAAGAAGAAAGGAACAGAGATATACGTACATAGATGATGCTTATTTCTACATAAAAAGAGATGTAGACAACATGAGTAAGAGTAGAAAGTGAATCAAAATACATAAAATCAAAACAATTGTCTAATTTTAATAATATAAACATACAATATGACAATTATATGTCAGTTAAATTTGATTGTTCTACCTCATCCTCATTCTATACACAGTTATTCTAGTCGATATTTGACATAGAATTTACATACACTCGTTCAATACCCAATACAAAAAACAAGCGTACATTTAAAAAAAAAAACCAAACGAAATACTAACCAAACGAACATTTTTTTTTATTAAAACAAAAATAGAATTTCTGTATTATGACGCGTAAAACACGGGAATACGGGATTGTATTGAACGAACCGTTTATTTGCATTTCTACGATTATTTCCAATTCCAATACTTATGAAAGCCGGAATGAAATAAAAATAGTGGAGGTGGATCGAGGTAAACGGAAACGTGGATGAAAGTTTTAATTCCCGCGGCGAATAGTGTAAACAGTTTGTATAATGAAGAGATAAATGTTTATGCAGTGATCGATGCAATAATTTAATTGAAAATGTCCGTAGAGTATCCATAATTGGAGTATCTAGCACTGGGATTTTGAACATCCCATTAAGTCTCTGAGGTGCATACCTGCATACCACATGATAGCTTTTGTATATACAAGGTAGGTAAAAAATCGTGGATCAAACGAAACAAAACGATAGCTGGGGTTATTTGCAGTAAAACAAAAAATTTTTTTTTTTTTTATAGCATCATCACTACGAAAGTGCTTTTATAATAGTGGGTACCATGACTTATCAGTATTGGCACTGTTCAATATCTTTTGAGTCTCACGAATTTTTCAAAATTATTTGGTACTTTAGAACCTTACTGTAAACACTCAAATTGTCATAACTTTTAAGAAGACCAAGTTAGAGCACTGCCACAGAGAATTTTTTTACTGCAAATAACCCCTGCTGTCGTTCTGTTTCGTTTCATCAATCGATTTTTTGCCCACCTGTCACACGTCACATGGGTCGATCGAAAGTTAATTACGCCTGCCACGGTCGATTTGAGGATGGGTGACCATCCATTACATATCGAGGCCACTCCGTGCTTCTGAAAACACGTTAACCAAGCTTGTCAATCGTAGATATTTGACAGTCGCTACGGGTAGTCACAAGCTCAAAAGTCTGACAACCAGTCTTACCAAGGGGTATCGTGTTACCTAGTAATTGGGCTATGGGGGTTTGATAGGCAGTCGTTCCATGTAAAATACTAGCATTCAGCTGCATCGCGTAAGACTGGAAGCCACCGCAACATAGTTTGACGAAAATGACGTGTGATTGGTTGACGGAAATTCATAAATAGCCCATCAATTGACTTGTGAGATTTGATACTCGACTCAGAAATCAGTGGCCAGCGATAGTTTGACGCAGTGAGTCTTTTTGTTGTGCACATTCTGTGTGGGTTACCAGGAGACAGGTCACAGATGCGGACCATTGTGCACTGACCTGAATAAAGCCTAGACGTGAAAAGCGTAAGTGTAGTTAAAAGCCTACACTTCCTATTTTTTTAACCGTTTCGCACAAAGTGAAGTAGGTACTGTATATGCACCGTTTCTCACCGTGAAGAAATACAGTTTATTCATCGTATGTAGGCGCACTAGTGCAGTGTGAATCACTATGGAAGCTTAATTAATGACAGACACGATATTTCTACGGCGCGGTTTGTATGAGCGGACTGGATGGTGTTACAATGAATTTAGCAGCATAGAAAAATCAGCTGTTCTATATATTTTGACCGTGTGTGTTGACTTTTGACAGACACCAGCAAATTGCTGTTTTGTGAACAGCAATTTGCTGGTGTCTAAAATCAACTGCCTTTTCATGGTCATAGTTTGGGCGTCGGTGTTCTTAATACCCTGTATTACAGCAAAGCATATTGTGTCAATAATGTCAACACTATTGCTCTCAAAACGGTGAAGGAAAACATCGTCAGGAAACCGGCGTGACCTAGAACCAAAAAATCAAAGACATGTGACATCTACCAACTGGGCACTAGGCTCGCGTGGTAGATTACAGCCCACTCCTTCTCATCAAGAGCGTGTGTCCCAGCAGAGGGAACATGATAATCTGATGCCATATCTGCCCTGTCCCAAAGATGCTACTTAAAACAAACCTGTAATAATTGAGTATCTGCGCGAAGACTCCAGGATGCCTATCGAAGAAGTACTCGTTGAGGACAGGGTCGTAGTTGGCCAGCGCCTCCGTGAGGCGGGACAGCCTGGTGGCCGGGATCTTCTTCAACGTCGCTTTGTACGTTTCGTATCTGGAAAAGAACGAGAATTGAACGTAAGACTTTTTTGTGGAACTGCTTTGAGAGTATGAATGGAGTAAGGACACGTTTTGCTAGAGAAGCATCACCAACTAAGATATGTTGCCATCTATCGCTACCTTTTACATAATCACACAAAAAAAGTCTTAAAATAATTACGATAATCTTCTAATATATAAAATTCTCGTGTCATAGAGTTTGTAATAAAACTCCTCCGAAACGGCTTGACTGATTTTATGAAATTTTGTGTGTTTATTTAGTAGGTCTGAGAATAGGACGTCAACTATTTTTATTTTGCAAAAAAACGTTTGCGGGGTCAGCTAGTATGTATATAAAAACGGGAGGAGCTTTCCCCTCCCGTATTAAAGGATATAAAAAAAATCGTCCGCATCGCTGCCAACAGGAAATGTGGCCCAAAGGCTGGCAACATTGTCACGTTGTAGGGCAACCCCAAACGTAAGTCCCAATAAAATTGGAGTATTTGCGCCGTTTGAAGTTTTCCGCCCCTGCAGCAGCCGCCCCAGCGTACGTATACACGCTGGGTTCCGCGTATATACCTTTTTGCAGTAACATAGGGTTTTAAAGGACAGGTGCTTGCGAAATAAAATATTTACAGTCAGTTATAGCATTTAGCTGACCCAACTTTGCATAAATTATTTGAGCAAAGTAAATAGAATATAAAAGAATCATAACATTCTATCGATTCGTATTCTAAAAAAATGTCAACCATTTATGAAAAGGTGGGTTGGCTAATTGCTTAAAACTGACTGTAGGTACATGAGAAATTTCACTCATCAGCTTTGTTGATACAGTCCTCATATTCAGCGGTAGTAATAGTTTTTCCGTTACACTCTTTATCGGCATCAATTTCTTTCCAACTCGCGGAAAGGTGAAGGACCCTAAACAAAAAACCGGTCAAGTGCGAGTCGGACTCGCACACCAAGGGTTTCGTACAAATTAGGTATGCAACTACAAATTTAGGGTTTTCGGATTTTTTTCCCATGCGAGTGTCAAAATATGCGGCATAAATGGAACATAAACGCCCATCTTTTGATTGCGTTTATTTAGAAGTTTGATTTTTTTAAAGAGAAATAAAGTCTTGACAGACGTACAGACAGACAACGAAGTGATCTTAAAGGGGTTCCGTTTTTCCTTTTGAGATAAGGAGTGTTTAAAAAAAACCGGGTAAGTGCGAGTCGGACACGTACACCGAGGGTTCCGTACAAATCTGTGGGTACTTAGGTATGTAGTTTTTTTTAAATGACTAGACTCAAGTAAATGGTTTTAATTTCAGCTTGATAACTTAACGCGTTCCCGAGATGTAGAGTCTTGACAGACAGACAGACGGATAACAGAGTGTGATCGTATAAGGGTTCCGTTTTTAGGGTTCCGTACCTCAAAAGGAAAAAATGGAACCCTTATAGGATAACTTTTTTGTCCATCCGTCCGTCCGTCTGTCTGTCAAGACCCTTTATCTCGGGAACGCGTCTCCACGCGTATCGAGTTGAAAATCATATATTCAGGTCTGCAGTCCCTTGAAGCTGTGAAAAAATCAAACTTCTAAGTTAACGTAAAAAAAAAGATACGGCAATTTATGCCGCAAAAAACGTATATTTCGACACTCTCAAGGGAATCAAAATGTATAGGGTACTTCGTTGACTTAGAATCATGAAATTTGGCAAGAAGCAAGGTCATGTAGCATAAGTAAAGGAAAAAATCATACCTACCTTCCTTAAAAAATCGTACATACCTACTTTGTACGGAACCCTCAGTGCGCAAGTCCGAGTCGCACTTAAACGCTGTTTTTCCTTTTACCCCAAACTAGTCATCATCAAATGTATAGTTCTGTTGTTACAATTCACCCAAAAGTTACACAAGTGACCTAAGCTTTGGGTATCGGTGTACATAATTTGTTTACCCGTCACTCCGTGTAAAATCCTTCCCGAATATCAGTATTTGGTCAGATTGGAGGCTGACCCCAATACAGAAACGACCCAGGCAAATATAGTAGTTAAGTACAACTTTCACTAAATAATCCCGTAAAAAGTTAACTGTTTCCAGTTTCCTGATTGTAAGCACATAAAAACCTTAGTCATGCTCTAACGGCCCTCGTTTAGGAACTAACTGACAGTTGAACTTGCTGAGTTTTTCCAATAATGGGAGCCGTTCCGGGTAAATATATTTTCTTGTCCTTTTTTGTATGTGTAAAACTTTAAGGATCGTAGCAACTTCCAATACAAAACAGTGTAAGTTCATACAAACAATTCTACTTTTAAACCAAAAGCAAAATTGTTTGTAACAGCTTAACTAAAACCATGATCATCGTCGTGTCAGCAACGAATCATGGTTTTTTTATGTTGTAGATGGTAAACAAGTCATACAGACCAGATGGTAAGTGGTCATAGTTAAAAATGAACCTGCACCCTATTGCGTATCACTTTCTGAATAATCTTGAAGGATATTGCTAAACCATTGCTTCATAAGTTCGAAAAATGTGTCTGCTCAACAACGTAAATAGCGCAATAATGTACGTTGTTGAACTTTCAAAATGAAACCCATTGCTACTGATAGTGTGTTACGCAATTACCCCGCTGCAATACCAGAGTTATCACAAGTGCGTTATCATCCCAGGCAAAAAGCTGAAATGTGCCTATAGTACATCAGTAACCAAACACTTTAAACTTAAACACAGCAATGCTGCTTTGTGATAGACATAGAATTGCTCAAAATGTCTTGTTTCAAATAGCTTTGGGCTACGAGGTATTACAATAATACCAGCCAACAAACGAAAATGCGGAACCAACGACACCTACTTTTGAAATTAAAGTTATTTTTTACTTTGTATTTTTTTTTTGGAATTCGGTTGTTTTTTTTTTTTTTTTTTGTAAAATAGTGTTTTAAACATATATTAAAAGCGACCCTCCTGTTTTTGTGAAACAGGAAAGTTTGGAGTACCTTGTTTATCATCTAAATTGCACCAAAACAGCATAACAATAACAATTTTAGCCGGTGCAAAGTTCAACAATGGAAACTATCTCGATTAGAGGAGGTGCACTTCAAAATACAGTTAGATCTTCTCGAACTACCCTATTTGCATAAATAGAAGTGCAAAAGTGGAATACTGTAGTTTGGTATAAGAAATTGACAATGGATATTCTCCTTTAACTCGCTGAAGTAAGTTTGAAATCGGTATAATTATTGGTTTATAATAAACGTGAGAATATGTCTGCTCGTGAATTCATGAGATCTTTGTTTGTTATCTTCTTCCATAAAAAGAATAAATTAATGTATTTAGTCTTAGAAATGGTGGTATTTCGGAAACTGATATGCCAATAATATATTTATACGAAAACACATGTTATGAAGTTAATTTTTTTTAAACCTGATCTCTCAAAATAGTATATGAGAACACTGTAAATAGGTTTTTCTTAGTATTGAAATAACTGAACGATATTCCCCCTACTTAGCTTATTTTTTTTTATTTTCTCCACCCCACCATACCCGCAACATACAAATTTTACATGTATCTACATCCGTGAACGTTGTGTGTCATTTATGAAGAATTGAAGAGTGAAGGGTAAGCGTTTTAGGCATTGATATATATGTTACACTAGCTTCTGTCCGCGACTTCGTCCGCGTACATTTTTTTTGTTTCCCCGACCCACCCCGTCGCAACGTGTCGCCGGCGCACTATTACTTCGCTTTCGCTTGGCGAAAACTTCAGACTTTTTTTCTTTTTGCTCAACTCCTAAGGATCCTAGCGTCAAGTTTAATAGAATATAGCCTTCCTCAAGAACTGGGCTATCAAACGCAAAAATATTTTTATATATGCGACCAATACTTCCAGAGATTTAGAGCTTTCAACCCGTGTATAAAACAAACAAACTCTTCAGCTTTATTATTAGTATTATTTTAAAACTATGATATCTACCAAGATATACATTGAAATTAAATGATGTCAAAGGCAATTTTGTTCAAAATTAAATACATGTGATGAATAACGTATTTATTTGGATAAGGATTAATACCATGGTTATAAAAACACCTTCGCAAATAATGCATTATTTTAGAACAAATTTGGTTAGCATAAAAGAGGTTATAGTGAGCTAACCTTAAAAGATAGACATATGCTGTCGCGGACTTTTTTTTAAAACTTTTAAAGGGGAACTATTCTGTCATATATGATTTTTGCGAAACTTTAACCGTTTACGCAGCGCACGCAGCGGAAGCTCTCAATAGGAAAAAAATCCCCCGATTTTGAAACATTCTTCATTGGTGCTCCGCTCCTATTGGATTTAGCGTGATGTTATATAGCCTATAGCCTTCCTCGATGAATGGGCTATCTAACACTGAAAGAGTTTTTCAAATCGGACCAGTAGTTCCTGAGATTAGCGCGTTCAAACAAACAAACAAACAAACAAACAAACAAACTCTTCAGCTTTATAATATTAGTATAGACTAGATTAGCAATTACCGCACCAAGGCGTTGCCACTAGGCTGATGGCCACAGCCATCAGCGTAGCTAACGTCAGTTCAGTGCTCTGTGTGACGCCAACCGAAGTTTACCGAGTGACATGCAACAAAAAATAACGCGAAAGAGTGTGATTCAAGATCACAACAAAAACATAATAAATTAACCGGAATTACTTTGCACACGTAAATTAATTGTCTCTGTGTTTATATCAACGTAAAAACGCAATAAAATGTAGAATTTTGTATATTAGGTTCAGTGTTACCACTAAAAAATTAGTTTTAGTTTCCCACATTAGTGGGAATTTTTAATTTACGGAATAAGTGATTTTAAATATTTTTTAATAATAACAACGTAGCATGGTGCCTAAAGATGCAGCACGCCGTGAAAAATGGGTGGAAATAATCCGATTGCTGAGAAAAGAGACTGACTGGCTACCTACTAAATCATTCAATTTCATTAATAATAAAGAAAAAATATTCAAAATGAAAATGTCTTAGTTATTTTCATTATTTATAAACTTCTATTACACATCCAATAAGAAATGCATAATTCAAATATTCAAAAAATAATTAAACTTAACCTAAAACGCTTTTTATGGCTTAAAATGTTGGGTAAAATTTCGCATGGGTAGGCAACCCCATCCCGTCATTGCATGTTTATATTGCGGTCTTTGTCTAATCTAAGCGACGGTATTATTCTTACAACGTGTGTAAGTGAGACAGATATATGTTTACTTTTAAATGTTTAGTGGTTTCAAAGCTACGTCGTCGCGTTTATAAAGGGGCTACACTTTTTTGACACATTTTATTGAGGTTTGCTTCTCTAGTTATATAGCTCAATGGTTTTAGGGGACTGTCTAATATAATTTCGATTTTCGATTATAGCACACTGTCATTCGGTCGGCGCGCCGGCGCGCGGCGCCTCGGCGGCGCGGCGGTGCGAGAACGTATCGATGGCGAGCGTGCTTCCCAAGTGGAGCAACAGATGGCGTTGCTTGTCGCAACACTGATTCTCAGCCTAATTAAAATAAATTACTTTTGATTTTGATTCATTCTCTAAACTTTTTTCTTTACTATTATGGGACCGAATTATACCAGAAAATTAACTAGTCAGTAAGCCAAACTTAGGCACATAGTCATGGTATATCATTCTCTCGTGGAAATATAATCACCACCTCCACTGCCTTGCTATCATTACAAAGCTATATAATATTATATTATAGTATTATCACATGATATTGATAATGTTACCTCATAAAATATATCACAAAAAATGTTTTATCGTCCACGCCAAAATTCACACGGAAAATATCCGGGTCTAATATGTTACCCTGAGGAACTCCCACTAGATTCAACATGCCCGAACAAGTTCTTCATTCACTCCCAGAGCAGCAATACACACTTGCAAATTCCCGGGGTGCAGAACCAATCCATCCCAATTGATCTGCTAAGTGGTGAACTTGCTCCAGAGTTGGTCTGAAACTAAGTGTGATTTCCCACGAGTCGCCCAAAGTATATAATATATTTTGTTTGGTGTTTGAGATGAATATGACTGATCTTTTTATTGGCGTCGTACGGAATATAGAATTTTAATTAAATTTGTTTAAAAAACATCATATTTTAAAACAAATGTTTACATATTTAAGACAAATAAAAAATCCGCAATTTGAGATAATAACCTTGAAAGTCATTGTAGCATTTAAAAGTAAATTGTTAAAATTTAAGTTTATAGTAGCATAATCAGCCTATAATGTTTCCAATGCTGGGACACAGGCCTCCTCTCGGTGTGAGGGAGTGGGCCGTATTCCATCAAGCGGGCCCAGTGCATGTCTGTTAGTTTATAATAAACTTACCAAAAACACGAAAATACATACTCTATAAAAAAACTTTTTAACAAAAAAAAATAACCGACTTAAAAAAAAAACACTACAAAGTGTAAAATAACTTTAATTTTAATTTCGGAAGTCGGTGTCTTTGGTTTTGTATTTACGTTTTTGCCACCGACTTCCAAAATTAAAATTAAAGTTATTTTACACTTTGTAGTGTTTTTTTTTTTTTGAAGTCGGTTATTTTTTTTTGTTAAAAAGTTTTTATTTTTTACTTTTTATAGTCCGAGTGCATCTCATGACAATTCCAATAAGCCCAAACACGGCTAGAATACATGGTTTTATTACGAAGTTCAGAACTGGATTTTGACAAAAATGGGACCAATCTGGAAGCATATCCTTTCAAATTAAAAAAAAAAAATCCAAATCGGTTCATAAATGACGGCGTACTGAGGTAACAAACATAAAAAAAAAAAAAATACAACCGAATTGATAACCTCCTCCTTTTTGAAGTCGGTTAAAAAAAAGGAATCTTCTGAGAAACGCTAGATGAACAACATCAGGTTCATATATTAATGTTATAACCTACAGTTTAGCCAGCATAAAGAATGCAGAAATTGATTCGGTTTATTTCAGAACTCCAAGATTAATTCAATCTCTTAACTCTGGACTTTGCTAACTGAACAATATTTAATGAAGTTACATCATTCAAGCTGCAAATAAATGTCGATCAACGGAACCTTTCATTTTGTTATTAGGCCGGAACACGTTGCTCCAATATTTATCTTACACCATTCCCTAAAGACCAGTCTAGATTCTTACTCTGTATTAATCCTGAGTGGCAGAGGTGAGATGTGTATTCAAACTTATCGTTCCTCACCTATCCCTGATTTCCCTCGAGAGGAATCCATGATTCCTTCACCAATTGTACAAATGGACTCTCCAAATGGTTCAATGCCTACTCATATAAATACTGAATTTAGTTACTTGGCTTTAACTGGAAAGTTGAATAGAATAGCTTTGTGAATATGTGTAACTTTATTTAAAAAACTAGGTCCATGTTCAAATAACGGTAAAAATAAATACAGTGAATCGTATTTATTTTACCGTTATTTGAACTTGAACTTACTACTATATTTTCGACATTCTACATTGTTACAGTTTTATATTTCATTGGATTCTGCTCGTGTATGTTTCAGTTTGTTTTTATATCTCTTTTATTGTTACATATTATGTACACAAGGATTTACTTAATGAAAAAAAAAAACAAAGTATGTGATGACATTTACTTAAAGTCTAGGTACAGTTAAAAATAAAATTAATCTACACTGTTACAGAAATTATATTCAAATAAACTTCAGTCTGCCTCAATAGGACGTATGAAAATATGTTGAAACATATGCTGAAGAGATTTACATAAAATTAGACAGAAACCACAAAAGTTAACTTAGCAAGCCGGCAAATGAAAACTTTGTAACAGTACATAAACACATGCTCTCCTAACATTTAAGTAAGTATTTATAATTCCAAAAACATAATTTCTTATTTTAGCAAAATATCCTTTAAACTATCTTAAAATGTTTAGTCTAAGATTTTAGCATTCTGAGTTCATCAGATTATGTATTTCGTCGAATATTATTCCTTTTAAAGAAAATAATATTAGTCTGGGTCGCTATCACTGGATACGGTAAAGAGGACTATAGTGGTCTCGTTTTGGCACTTTTGAATTGTCAAGGGGTTGGTCATTCAGAAAGATGAAGCTAGTTGCCCATTCCAAGGCGTAGTAGGTACCTCTGGAGAAGAACTGGCAACAAACTGTTTTAAATCATAAAATTGTTACAAAATATTGGTTACATCATTCATGTTGAAATTATACAGTGAAAACGATGAAGAAAAATATGCATGTTAAAAGCGTCGGTAATGATAAAGATACAAATTAATTATAAAAAAAAAAAACAGAAATTGAAATAAGCCTTGGCGGCTAAGAGATCACCACTGACCAGTCCCTACTGACGGCGCCCGTTCACAAACATGAAGTATGGATCAGCACCATTCACCTCAACCATTGAAGGGTCCTTAATAATCCATCACACACGCCACCACTAGCGAGCCATTTGTGTGAGCATGACATACTGTCAGCCGCCAGGGCACATTTAAGTCAATGAAATACGTACCCACAAAATTTTAGCATATCAAAAGGGGTCATTAACCCACAAAAAATTTGCTAGCACTTTTTATTTCAAAAATTGAAATTTAGTCCGTTAACGTGTTGAATCAATATCTATCGCGATCTTCAATATGTTCTAATTTGGTTTATTGTTTTGGTTCCTACGGAGAGATATTAGGGAAAGTGGGTGGCTTTTTTCTGCTGGAAACGGTACGATAACATAAAAACATTCAACATTTTGATAACTCTCTCGACACGATGAATGTACTAAAAGCCTGAGATAAATCGGTTTGTGTATTTATCAATAAAGTGTTCATTCACGGTTTAAAGCGTTTCAGTAATAGCTCTCGGCTTAACGTACACAAGAAAGTTAATGATGGATTGTTGTTGCATGAAGAATTTAGTATCAAACTGAGTGTCTGTAATAATTTAAATTGATATAGGAAAAATCAGTATGTCTGTAACCTTGTTACATGTCAGGGTTACCATGACACACGCAAGAATTACTCACTCTCGCGTCGAAGAAATATGTCTACTTCTATCACTTTTCTCGTGTTTTGACAGTGCTGCCAACTTTATATTTTCTCGACAAACCCTAATATGCTGCATGAATTATCTCGAATGTTGACAATTCAACACGAGTTATGCTCCGATTCTTCTGCCATTTAGTCTTCCTCGATTTTAACGTCAGAATTGTGGATAAATTTCGAGAAATCGAAAAAGGGACGCAATTAACGGCAAGGCACATGGCAAGTCAATGTAACTTTTGTAAGGACCTCTATTAAAATTCTTAACTTGAAATAAAGACAATGTGATTATTTCAGAGATATTCTACATTATGTAGTTCATTAAATATTGTTCATCTATACTAATATTATAAAGCTGAAGAGTTTGTTTGTTTGTTTGTTTGTTTGTTTGAACGCGCTAATCTCAGGAACTACTGGTCCGATTTGAAAAACTCTTTCAGTGTTAGATAGCCCATTCATCGAGGAAGGCTATAGGCTATATATCATCACGCTGAAACCAATAAGAGTGGAGCACCAATGAAGAATGTTTCAAAATCGGGGGATTTTTTTCCTATTGAGAGCTTCCGCTGCGTGCGCTGCGTAAACGGTTAAAGTTTCGCAAAAATTATATATAACAGAATTGTTCCTCTTTAAAAGCTTTAAAAAAAAGTCCGCGACAGCATATGTCTATCTTTTAAGGTTAGCTCACTATAACCTCTTTTATGCTAACCAAATTTGTTCTAAAATAATGCATTATTTGCGAAGGTGTTTTTATAAACATGGTATTAATCCTTATCCAAATAAATACGTTATTCATCACATGTATTTAATTTTGAACAAAATTGCCTCTGACATTATTTGATTTCAATGTATATCTTAGGAGATATCATAGTTTTAAAATAATACTAATAATAAAGCTGAAGAGTTTTTTTGTTTGAAACACGGTTTGAAAGCTTTAAATCTCTGGAAGTATTGGTCGCATATATAAAAATATTTTTGCGTTTGATAGCCCAGTTCTTGAGGAAGGCTATATTCTATTAAACTTGACGCTAGGACCCTTAGGAGTTGAGCAAAAAGAAAAAAAGTCTGAAGTTTTCGCCAAGCGAAAACGAAGTAATAACGCAGGCCGGCGACACGTTGCGACGGGGTGGGTCGGGGAAACAAAAAAATTTACGCGGACGAAGTCGCGGGCAAAAGCTAGTACTAATAATAAAGCTGAAGAGTTTTTTTGTTTGAAACACGGTTTGAAAGCTCTAAATCTCTGGAAGTATTGGTCGCATATATAAAAATATTTTTGCGTTTGATAGCCCAGTTCTTGAGGAAGGCTATATTCTATTAAACTTGACGCTAGGACCCTTAGGAGTTGAGCAAAAAGAAAAAAAGTCTGAAGTTTTCGCCAAGCGAAAACGAAGTAATAATGCAGGCCGGCGACACGTTGCGACGGGGTGGGTCGGGGAAACAAAAAAATTTACGCGGACGAAGTCGCGGGCAAAAGCTAGTATTAAAATAATTTTATAAAACTTAAAGGACGTCGCCCAAAGCTTTTTTATCCGTTATAATAAAGTTATAATTTGGATTCGATTTTTTAGGTTATTAAACTGAAGTTTCATCAGAATATTGATTACCGAAGCGCAAAAATAACCGACGTAGTCTTTTTAGACCACTTGTGAACGCCATCAAGAGGGTAAGCAGCGGGTTGTTCTGATGGACTGCTGAAAAAACATTGATAATGATGATATTGCAATTGTGTATTTATTTTCTTTGGTGTTGATCGTTGTGGTCGTTGGTGGAACAGACCATTAATAAATTGTGACCTGCCCTGACATCAAACCTTAAACTTTTAACTGTTTAGTACGTTTTGTTATAATGTGCGTTTAGATTGTGCAAAATAAACAATTTTGCTTTTCTTCTCTTATAAATCCTTAATGACTTTCAACCGACTGTTTCACCTTGAAAATACTAGTATTTAGGTAAATTCGGTTAGACTGGAAGCCGACGGTTGCTAGACTAAATTTTATTTTAGGGGCATCGTCTTCACATATAATTATGTAATGAATGTATACAAAAACTTGTAAAACATTTTAAAAGAGTAACGGTGGAGTTTCTTGCCCATTCTTCTCCACACCAAAAACTAAATTTTGGAATGGGAGACTAGAATCAATTCTATTTTTTAATTTTGACGTTCAAAAGTGCCTTTTGAGTGCCTATTTGAAATAAATGATTTGACTTTGACTTTGTTGCCAAAAGGCTAGGCAGGCTTTTTTTTACTGCTCAATGGGCCCGCTCTTGACCTCGATCACGCCTGATGGAAAGCGATGGATGAGGTCAATGATGGAACGAGCGTGCCCAGAAGATGCCTAAGGCACTGGAACTACAGAATAGATGTTGGAACTCCCACGCATCGACGAAACACAGCAGGCTGCTTGACGCCGGACTCCGGTGGCAGGGTGATGATGAATTTAGGGAGATGATGATGTGTTTTATGACTTTTAAATCCAGGGCGGAGATTGTCAACTCCGGACATGAAACCGGAGGTAGTTACTATCAGAAATACATTTAAACACGAGCAAAGTCGCAGAAAAACCCTATTGATTCCGTGTGCAATAAATCCCAATTTACTAACAATAAATCAACTGCTTGTGTTCAGGGTATCTGAGTAAGTATAGCGGGGAACGGAAGAATTTCAAAAGAGTTAATGTAGGACGTCTTTTAGCGTCGACACATTGGTAGAAATATGTGTTGGCTATGTTTGGAATTTTTAGTCTGAACGGAGAAGAATTGACTCTAAATTTTTCGAAATTAATTAAATAACTTACATCAGAGATATCATAATGAATGAACAGACGAGATGTGGTGTATAAATATACCACCTACAAGTACCTGGAACATAAATCGCGAAATTGGAGTAAAATGTGTTTTTCAAAGTAAGGATAATGGGGAACCAAAGTTGTGCAGACAGTTTGATCTTGGCGAAGATGTAGTTTCAATTTTACATACAATTTACTGTGGACAATTATTCTAGCCTTATTCCGACTATGTTGGGCTTGGCTTCCGGTTCCGGATGCAGCTGAATACCAGTCTATACTTATACTTATTTACTTATATACTTCTTACTTATTACTTATTTACTTATACTTATTACTTATATAATATTATAAAGAGGAAAGGTTTGTATGTATGTTTGTAACGAATTGGTTCAAAAAGTACTGGACCGATTTTAAAAATTCTTTCACCATTTGAATGCTACATTATCACTGATTATTATAGGCTATTTTTTTTTCTTTTTTTTTTGCAACCCGTGCGAAGCCGGGACGGACCGCTAGTATTTTATATAGAGCGTCTGCTTATCTGACCTCTACAACCGGTTACTGGGTAACACAAAACGCCTTTGTTAGACTGGTTGACAGACTTTCGGGCTTCTGCTTCTGACTACTCGTAACGACTGTCAAATATCAACGAATGACAGTCATGTCCAAAAGCTTTACGTGATTTCTGTGGCACAGAGTGAGGTCTCGATATGTTATAGAAATATAGATGGTCACCATGGAAGATCGACCAGTGCGGCTGTATCATTTAGGCGTGGCCACAAAGCCTAAATTGCAGACGGAAACAGATCGCTACTAAAATATTTCACAATAACAAAACCGATTTACACACTCACCAAAAGTAGTTGTTGATTTAATTTCTATAACCTTGATTTACTTTACGATGTATTCCTTCCATTACATCACGTTCTTCAAACGTACACGACCGGGAATTGAAGTTGAGACTACGCTGACGTGTGTAAAAACTTTACGACTGACCTTTTTCTCATATAAACTGTATCGGTTGTATATTTATTTATAATGTTTTTGATATTTCCAAATCGATGGTGATATGATATGCGTTTAAAGGCAAATTTTTCCAACGCCAGATCTTATCCGAGGAATAATTTTATATTTTTGATAGTTCTTCCATACAAAATCTATACAAAATCTGACAGACGTCAATTTAATTCCACGAATAAAAAATATCTTCAGATTGAGAAATCAGCCTTAAGAGTTGCTTAAACCAAAGTCAGAAGGCCATTTCTCATAATTTAAAACGTTCAAAATCTAGTCGCAGTCTCATCTCGGCGACAAACAAATGTCAAAAACTTTTTAAAATGTAGGGAAATTAGACGTATTTTTAACCGAATTCCAAAAAGGAGGAGGTTATATGTTCGACTTTATGTATGTTTTTTTTATGTATGTTCACCGATTTCTCCGTCAATTGTGGACCTATTTTAAATATTTTTTTTTGTTTCAAAGGGTATGCTTTCGAGGTGGTCCCATTGTCACCAAGTTGGAATCTTGTGATGGAATCCCATGGAAATCGAGAGAAACCCTCAAATTTTATAGGCACACCTATAGCGTTTTGGGTATTTATTATACCCAAAACGCTATATATAGTCCTGTAGTATATATATATACCCAAAACGCTATAGGTGTGTAACTCATGCATTTGCTCTCGGAAAGCACCATTTAGTGAAGTGGAACTGATCATAAGGACCACAGATGGCCATCGGAACTACTCAATAATAAATATTTCACGGGTTGCGATTCGATTAGGTACTTTGATGTAAGCAATTTATGCTCGTCACAATGCGTATGATGAAGTAGAACTGATGGTGACTTCTCAATCAGTTCCAGTTCTCTTGGTGCTTTCTGGGAGAACTTAACAATTAACGTCCCTGCATCGGGAAAAGCAATATTTTGTAAAAGGTGATGAACAGTTGACATCAGGCTATTGATAGATAAAATTACGAACTGACGCACTAAAAAGTGAAAAATAAAGAACTTTTTTTACAAAAAAAAACCGTCTTCCAAAAAAAACACTACAAAGTGAAAAATAACTTTAATTTCGGAAGTCGGTGTCGTTGGTTCCGCATTTTCTTTTATTGACACCGACTTCCGAAATTAAAGTTACTTTTCACTTTTTAGTGTTTTTTTTGGAAGTCGGTTTTTTTGTTAAAAAGTTTTTATATCTCGCTATTTAGTGGGTCAGTTTATAATGTATCTAAGTTACAATAGCCTAATGTCAACTTGCTCATCGCCTTTTACAAAATATTGCTTTTCCCGATGCAGGGACGTTAGTTGTTGAAGTGTTCTCTTGCTTGCGGAGCTCCATTTCACCATTCGCATTGTGACGAGCATAAATTGCTTGGCAACTAAGTATATGAGAGTAATCGAATCGCAACCCGTGAAATACTTATTATTGAGTGAGTAGTTCCGGTGCAGGTGGCCATCTGTGATCTTAAAAAAAAAATTTTTTTGGAAGACGGTTTTTTTAACCGACTTCAAAAAGGAGGAGGTTATCAATTCGGTTGTATTTTTTTTTATGTTTGTTACCTCAGTACGCCGTCATTTATGAACCGATTTGGAATTTTTTTTTTTTATTTGAAAGGATATGCTTCCAGATTGGTCCCATTTTTGTCAAAATCCAGTTCTGATGATGGGATCCATGAGGAATTGAGGGAACTCCTCAAATATTATAGGCATACATATAGAAATTTTGGTATTTTCATCAACATGTCAAGCATTTGCATTCAAAAAGTATAATTTGGTGAAGTGGCACTGATGAAGGAGACCACAGATAGCCACAGGAACTCTTCAATGATAATAAGTATTTCACGGGTGGCGATAAGATATCTCGATTAAGATAGTTAAGCGACTATGACGAAGCAAATTTAAATAAATGGTTCTGACGAAAATGGTACCATCAAACCGATCTGATGATGAAGCTGGAAGGTAGGTACCGGAACTTCGTAATAAAACCATGTATTCTAGCCGTGTTTGGGCTTATTGGAATTGTCATGAGATGCACTCTGACTATAAAAAGTAAAAAATAAAAACTTTTTAACAAAAAAAAACAACCGACTTCAAAAAAAAAAAACACTACAAAGTGTAAAATACCTTTAATTTTAATTTTGGAAGTCGGTGGCAAAAACGTAAATACAAAACCAAAGACACCGACTTCCGAAATTAAAATTAAAGTTATTTTACACTTTGTAGTGTTTTTTTTTTTGAAGTCGGTTGTTTTTTTTTTGTTAAAAAGTTTTTTTGTTAAAAAGTTTTTTTCCTCGCTAGTCTGTTGAAAAACGTCGTCGACATTATACACATGTATCATTTATGTATTATTATTTACGGCAAAGATGACGCAGAGAATGAACAAAAACACAAAAATTCAATTCTAAATTAATCATTTCTTTCTGCATCTTGTCGAACTTGACCAGTGACATCGTCAATTTCTCAAGGTTCAAGGTAGAATGCCTCTTTGTAGCAACCCGAAAAATGTTAACATGATTGTGGCATTAGCCCCCTAATGAGCCCATTTCATCGGTCGACTGCGGAAGTTATGTTGTTCCATTACAGTTCATTTTCCTTATTAGCTTGATGTAGTGATAGAAAGTTCGACTGACGATTGTGAGGTTCTGGGTTCAAATTAAAGATTGACGAAATTTATGCTTATTGGTATGTTGTTATCAAAAATTGTCACACATCGTTTTTTTTTTTCAAGTTTATTGATATAAAGCATTTTTAACCGACTTCAAAAAGGAGGAGGTTATCAATTCGGTTGTATTTTTTTTTTTTTTTTTTTATATTTGTTACCTCAGTACGCCGTCATTTATGAACTGATTTGGATTTTTTTTTTTATTTGAAAGGATATGCTTCCAGATTGGTCCCATTTTTATCAAAATCCAGTTCTGATGATGGGATCCACGAGGAATTGAGGGAACTCCTCAAATATTATAGGCATACATATAGCAATTTTGGTATTTTCATCAACATGTCAAGCATTTGCATTCAAAAAGTATAATTTGGTGAAGTGGAACTGATGAAGGAGACCACAGATAGCCACAGGAACTCTTCAATGATAATAAGTATTTCACGGGTGGCGATAAGATATCTCGATTAAGATAGTTAAGCGACTATGACGAAGCAAATTTAAATAAATGGTTCTGACGAAAATGGTACCATCAAACCGATCTGATGATGAAGCTGGAAGGTAGGTACCGGAACTTCGTAATAAAACCATGTATTCTAGCCGTGTTTGGGCTTATTGGAATTGTCATGAGATGCACTCTGACTATAAAAAGTAAAAAATAAAAACTTTTTAACAAAAAAAAAAACAACCGACTTCAAAAAAAAAACACTACAAAGTGTAAAATAACTTTAATTTTAATTTTGGAAGTCGGTGGTAAAAACGTAAATACAAAAACAAAGACACCGACTTCCAAAATTAAAATTAAAGTTATTTTACACTTTGTAGTGTTTTTTTTTTGAAGTCGGTTGTTTTTTTTTGTTAAAAAGTTTTTTAAAATTTAAGGTAAAAAAGTGATATTCTGCAGTTTTTGAACTTAAAAAGTTACTCACTGAAAAGTCTTCTTAGAACTCCTTAGCTTCGATTTGGAAGCTGGTAACCAGGCACTGCCTGCCCACATATCCCTTTAATCTTACAGCCGTGATGTTTTATCCTTCTTATCTGGGTCACCAAAGCAAGTCCAACAAAATAAGCCAATTTAACCCAATAACACCATCACGAAACATTTTATTATACCCTTAAAAAAGTCAAATTAATCACGATGTGAACAAATGGCGCAGGGTCCAACAAATTATCGACGAAAACGTTAAAGAGCCACTGTTAAGCCCAAAGGGTTTCGCACACAAAACCCGTTTAGAATAAAGAAACTTTTTCCTTTTTTGTAAAATGATATAAGAATGACTTTAATTGGAGATTCTGTGATTGGTTTTTTTCTTTATTATGTTTTTTCCGGAATAAGATTGTAGAAATGTTTAAGGACGTACCGAATGATCTTCTCAGCGTGTCGATGGCAATCCAAATAGCGCCGACCCAGAATTTGGCTACGAGTTTGGCATCTTTTAAAGCGGACACGATATCACACTAATATTATAAAGGCGAAACTGTGAGTGTGAGTATGTTTGTCTCTTCTTCACGCTCAAACGACTGGAACAATTTTGATAAAATTTTGTATGGAGGTAGCTGACACCCTGGATTAACATATAAACTACTTTTTTATCCCGATATGCCCACATGATCGACATTTACGCGGGTGAAACCGCGGGGCGCAGTTAGTTAATTGTAATTATATCCGAAAAAATTAACGCAATGAATGTTGCAATGAAAGCCTGTCGTACTGTGTGTTACACAATTACCTAGAAGGTTATCCTTGCGTCGCCAATCTGAGCCTGGAGTCTATTTAAAGACTTCCAGGTAAGCCAAGGCAATTCATGTCCGGAAATTTTCAGAAGGTGGCAGAATGATGACAAATACATCATGAATAAGCTTTCCAGGTACGAAATTGTTACTGAAATCTGTGGAGTATGGACACTCAATATTACGGGAATCAACCTGACCTGACCTGATAAGACAGTTTTTACCAGCGCAGTTCAAGATCCCTACATTTAAACTACCTACGTGGCGTTAATATCCAGTTCGAAAAGGTACCACGTGCCTGCGATGCTTGACATGTACTAGCATGTCGGTCAGTGAGTGTTTTTTACCGTAAGTGAAGTTAAAGTACAGAAGCCAGTACATCAAGCTACTACAATCTGTATTTCTTTAATAGATTAACAACTTTATCGCCAAAGCATTAAGGTTCAAAGTTGATTGGGAAGATTTAAGTTTTAAGTAGCTTCATGTGCTGGTGTCTGTAACTACTTATCAAATCAGAATCCATACACGGTAGTAGATCGAAGCGCTACCTGTTACAATGGATTCAGTATATGATTCTGAATACCTGCGTTGAAATATTTCGTAGACCGTTATTTAAAAAAATAACTGTTCCATGCATTTTGACCGCGTAGGTATTGCACTTTTCTGTGAAAGACCCGATTCTTTTTTTGATAACCGTCGAAACATTTCTACACTAAAGGGTCTAGAATCATGATTGAGCTGATTTCAGTTTGCGCGTCGATGTGCCTGCCACTCTATATAACTTGCATTCGCGATTTATTTGCCAAAAATGTAAATAAATATGAGTTTATGGAAACATAATCTTTAAATCCTATAAAATAAAGTTCAGTTTACGCTACAACTTCAAACATTTTTATAACTTTTTAATTATAGTCACTGAAATCAACCTAATAACCATTAAATAAAGTTAATATTTGTTTAACTTGAAATAATATTAATTTGAAACATAACTTTTTGGCAGCTAAAATATGTGTACCAAACTCGCCATACTTGCTGTAACCCCATCAAATGAGGTCTTTCACAAGGAGCTGTACGTGTTTTGCAGAATCAACAAGTAAACGTTCCTTTGCCTCCCAGTCTTTTTCACTAAACCTTTACATCGTCGCAGTGTAACTGTTTTCAAAGCACAAAGATAAACCACAGCGCAGAAAGAATTTTAATAGCCTTCCAAAAAACACGAGTATACTCACACGTAGATGGTCTGTGGTATTTTAGTCTGTGGCTTAGGCTCAGTTCTGCGGCTGCTTTGTATTCAAACAGAATCTATTCTGAATAATGGATAGCATAGAAAAACGTCATTCGTAAATCTTTGGCAGTCGTTATGTGATTGTACATCAGAATCGCGGGTGTACTTTTCAGATTTGCCTAAATTTATTGCAGTTATTTGGTACCCTCTGTGTACCTTTACGTAACTCTCTTGAAAATCTGTGTACCTACACCCGTGCAATGATATTTTAAAAAATTATGTAAAACCGCCTATGGCATTAAGTCCGCCGCTGTACATTTATGTGCTAGAAGTATTAAATAAATAAATAAACCGCCATCCTGATGTCAAAACCGCGGATATACTGCTAACCAATATATGTACTTAGCTAAGTACACTTTTTTCCATAAAGTTAATAACAATACAAGTCTGTTTATTTCCTCGCAAGTGTGTTGAAAAATGTCGATTGAAACGCATGTGCATTGATCATTACACATTCGGCTTCCTACCACCACGGGTATAACGATCAAAATAGCACACATGTTTCATAATGTACTATTTTATAATCTACTAGCTGACCCCGCAAACGTCGTTTTGCAAAAGAGAAAAAAAAATAGATAGTAGCCGATTCTCAGACCTACCCGATATGCACACAAAATTTCATACAAATCGGTCTAGCCGTTTCGGAGGAGTATGGTAACTAACACTGTGACACGAGAATTTTATATATTAGATTTACAGAAATTAATCATTTATTTTAGTTTTATGAAAGGTGAAATGATATATTGTTTTTTTTTTTCTGGATCCTAAACATAAAACAAATCATCATTATCTTGTCTTTATTATTTTATTTGGGGATGACGCAACACGTCTGTTTCTTCTATACTTCTCTATAGTCCGTAGTCACTCCCTTTCTAGCCATATCATCTTTCAGGCAGTCCATCCATCGTTTTTTCTTCCTCCCCTACTCTTATAAATACTTTCCCCATGATATTTTCCTCACTCCTCTACATAAAAATCAAATTCCACACAACTGTTCAGTCACCGGTGCTAGTTTCAGACTTTATCTTACATACTATTTATTTCTTATTTTATCCATCAGCGTAACGCGCTAAATTTGAAACAAACACACATAAAAATATGATATTCCATAATAAATGACTTTTGATTTCTTATAAAACAATTTCAGTCTCAAAAATATCTTCACAGTATCTTATAATGACGACTTAAACTCTCATTCCACCAAAATATACCAACTTAATTACACAACCCCAACAAAAAGACATACACGCGCCCACACAGGACACATACACACACATTATAGGCGTGATGTTATGAGTGTGTGTATATTCCATCAAAACCCAATAAATCACAATAAAAACACATCTGACATCAATATTCGCCTCCATATTTCCTTCAGCACTTCAACGGCACACTTTTATGAATAAATACGAGGTAAACGGCACACTTTATGTCACTGGGGTCCCATGACGCCGTATAAATTGACTAAAGTATTACCCGGCCGCGCCGTATGTCATCCGTGTTCCTGTGATGCTCAAACTTGATGTGATTAAGGGTTTTTGGCTATGGGAGGGTTATGGGAGTGAAAGCATAATGGAGGATGTATGTGTATATTCAAATACGGGTCCGCTCGCGAAAAATTACAACGGTTTTTGCAATTTTAAAAACACATTTTGGGCAAATGGGTTTTATAAAATTGTGGCAGGAGAATTGTGTCGCTACATTCTATCTGTTCCACTTTAAGAAAGTGGCTTATATTTATTTAATTACCAGGCGGCCTTTCCTATGATGCAGGCAAAAACAGAACTACTTACGGAACTCCACCTGCCAAAATCTTTTTAACATAATTTGTTTTAATTTGTGCACGTTCATACATCTGATCTTAGACTGGTGCTGGTTTCGGGTACTACACACAGCTCACCTTTTTACCCGACTGTGGCGCTGTCCAAAAGAAAGGTAATGTAAGGTGGTGTACATAATAAAGAGCATTCTATTATAGTCTCTTCTAATGTTTTTGAAGGATATTGAAGAGCAATAAGCAATATACCTGCACGGTTAATATAAAACAAGGAATAACGCATATATACGCATGTACCTACATTTTCTATAATGGGCGGTCTTATCGCTAATGGAAATGAGATAAGATGGTTTTATCAAAGATTTATCTACATTAATTTTAATTTCGGAAGTCGGTGTCTTTGGTTTTGTATTTACGTTTTTGCCACCGACTTCCAAAATTAAAATTAAATTTATTTTACACTTTGTAGTGTTTTTTTTTTTGAAGTCGGTTGTTTTTTTTTTTTGTTAAAAAGTTTTTATTTTTTACTTTTCATAGACAGAGTGCATCTCATGACAATTCCAATAAGCCCAAACATACGAAATTCCGGTACCTACCTTCCAGCTTCATCATCAGATCGGTTTGATGGTACCATTTTCGTCAGAACCATTTATTTAAATTTGCTTCGTCATAGTCGCTTAACTATCTTAATCGAGATATCTTATCGCCACCCGTGAAATACTTATTATCATTGAAGAGTTCCTGAGGCTATCTGTGGTCTCCTTCATCAGTTCCACTTCACCAAATTATACTTTTTGAATGCAAATGCTTGACATGTTGATGAAAATACCAAAATTGCTATATGTATGCCTATAATATTTGAGGACTTCCCTGAATTCCTCATGGATCCCATCATCAGAACTGGATTTTGACAAGAATGGGACCAATCTGGAAGCATATCCTTTCAAATAAAAAAAAAAATTCTAAATCGGTTCATAAATGACGGCGTACTGAGGTAACAAACATAAAAAAAAAAAAATACAACCGAATTGATAACCTCCTCCTTTTTGAAGTCGGTTAAAAACCCATTATGGAATAGCAAAAAAAACATCTCAGCGTCACCCTAAGGTTGACTGGTAGAAAATGCCTCAGGCATTAAGTCCGTCTTTGTACAGTATTTTTTCACTAGTGCATAAATAAATAAATAAAAATCACAACAGTTAGAGAATTCAACATATATTCTACCCCACAAAGAACCAGGCTTTTCTAGTCGTAGTAGTCGTCTATTTGAATTTAAAATTCATACACAAAAACCTACTTTTTATCGACAATGAATAGATGTCGACACGAACCCTTCATTCGGATGCCACTCTTAGAAAAGAAAATGCACCAGTGACACTACGAAATCTAGGTCAAGGTGCCAGCTTGATAACCGTAGATGTCAGTTTATTTCATGTAATTACTGAAGCCAGTGGAAGTCTAAATGGTGGCAGCTTTCTTATAATGAAGTAGGGAAAAGAATTTGAAGGCTATTTTTCACGTAAACGATTTCAAAGGCAATCTAAAACCATTTAGAAATATTTTGTTTTTGGCATAGATACCAACAGTGTTCGTAGGTAAAATACCTATTTCTTTCGATATCAATATTAGAAAAGGTACTACTATGATATAAACAAAACTATCCACAGCGGACACATACATACATTACATACATGAACTCACGCCTTAAGGTCATAAGCACACATATCAACTCGGAAAGGGATCATCACGGTATCGCCTTTCGCCTCACCGTCAAACAGGCGTCAACCTAACGTAACCACGTAACCAAAGCGGATCAACAGCTCCGATACGTCCACTCAGATACGGCTAGGCGACGCCGCGCTTACGGCTCGCCGACCGCTGGTTGATAGTGCTGCAGGCAGGCCGCGAGAGGGGTGAGAGGGGCCAGGGTGGACGAAGAGACGTAAGGTCATAGCAACCATATTAACTCGGAAAGGGATCGTAACCGTATCAACTCGAGCCATTCAGTACAAACGGAATCGTAACGTAATGCCTCGCCTCGGGACATGGGACATCGCTATGACCTTTAAGCGTGTGCGTTGCAGTAGGGAGGTTCATACTGTGACGTGATCGGGTTTACGTGGGGAGATAAATGACACCCACGTAAAGTGTCAACATAAAATTAATATATTTAAAAAAGTTGGCACTAGCCAACTACCCGGTTTTTTCATTGTAGGTACTAACCTACAATGAAAAAACCGGTCAAGAGCGAGTTGGACTCGCGCACCGAGCATCATGTTTATAAATTTTCATCGGAGAGGCCTGTATTCGTCAGAGAATTTTAACACTCGGTCTAGAATATTTTATTTTGAGGTCAGCGCCATCTCTTGACCGATAGTGAAACTAATATATTTTTTGATGATTTCTGAAAAAGTGTGATATTTAGAGACATCATTTTATTTTTCCTGTAATCTTTACACAAACTTCTATCACATAGAATAATTTCAGATGTTTCTTTATGCAAACATCGTATATAAAAGGGGGAACGGTATTTTTATTAAACGGTTTTATTTAGCTCACCCCGTTTGTTTTATTCTTGGGTCAAATTTAGGAATTCAAATTTCACCCTCTTCCTGTCAACCGATTAATCTGAAATTTTGTATACACTTTGGATTTTGGTGACAATACAATTATGTTTATTCATTATCATTATAAATTCAAGATGGCCGCCGCTACAAAATGGCGGATAATTTATGTTTTATTAATCCCATCAATATGGGTATCAAATGAAAGGGGGCAACAAGCAGAATACAATATACTATAAAAAATTGAAATCCAAGATGGCGGCCGCTACAAAATGGCGGATAACGTAGGTTTTATCAATCCCATCAATATGGGTATCAAATGAAAGGTCTCAACAAGTAGAATACAATTTACTATGCAAAATTGAAATCTAAGATGGCCGCCGCTACCAAATGGCTGATAACAATTTTTTATCAATCCCACCAATATGGGTATCAAATAAAAGAGCTTGACAAGAAGAATACAGTGCACTATACAACCTCAATATTTAAGATGGGCGCAGCCACTAAATGGCGTATAATAATAAGATTTAAATTTAGAAATTGAATCTGTAATTTAGGTATCTGATTAATCCAGCCTGAATCCACCACCCAAGTCAAGATTTTGTATCGTGTTGAGGACTGTGTGGCGTTAGGGTGGCTAAAAATGATACGTCGTTAGCGGTACACCACCCAAGTTAAGGTGCAAGGTTAAAACGCGCCGAGAACTGTATGGCATTAGGGTGGATAAAAATGATATGTCGTTAGCGTTTTCCCCTCAAGACTCAGGCGCATCTTGTTGTACATAGCCTTGCCCCTTTATTGGACCTCTGGGGGGGTCGACCGTTTAAATGTCCATTACTCGTGGGAACAAAATGGTAAAAAAAAATATAAAAAATACAAACACAAATAAAACAAAAACTGCAACACAACGTAAACGAAGGCTTCAAAAAGCGAAAGAAAAGTATAAAGCAAAACGAGCTAAAGAAAGTGAAGGTGATAGAAATAGTCGATTACAGAAACGACGGGAACAATTAGCGTCAAAAACACCTGAGCAATATGAGGCCAGATTAAAAAAGCAACGTCAGCGATATACACAAATGACGGCGTCAGAAACGCCTGAAGAATATGAAGCCAGGTTAACAAAGCAACGTGAGCGATACACACAGATGATAGCGTCAGAAACGCCTGAAGAATATGAAGTTAGATTAATACAAAGCCGTGAAAGACAAAGACAGCAGTTGGGTTCAGAAACGCCTGAACATCGCGATACGAGGTTAAATAAAGAACGAGAGCGTACCCAGCAATGCAGAGCTAATAATCTGCAGGCATTCGAGAATGCTATTAACACAATTTGTATACATGTTTGTGATATTTGTACCAAACGTTGTTATCCTAATCAAGTTCGTACAGTTCGGTACAACGCTACTGCATTAACATACTTACCTGTGGAGTTAACTTCGAAAATATCATTGTTATTATGTTCCCGCTGTCAAACACATGTTACTAGTAATAAAACAACAGCACCACCAAAAGCTTACTGGAATAATCTGGATCCAGGTTCTATACCAGACGTTATTCAAACATTGACACAGGCGGAACAACGTTTGCTGTGCAGAATTATTCCCTTTGTTAAAATCGTGAAATTTAGTGGCATCTATGGGCAGTACGGTTTTCGCGGACAGGCAGTTTTATTTGCCCAAGATATCTTTGAAGTCAGTGAAAGACTGCCTAGTATGCTACCAAGATCTGCAAGCCAGGTAGGCATTATTGTAGTAACCGAACGATTAGAAAATTTAAACATCACCAGGGAATTCACAATATGTCGCGAAAAAGTCTATAGTGCTTTAAGATGGTTAATCAGAAATAACCCGCTTTACAAAGATGTACGTATTGACGACAATGCCCAAATTAGTGACCAGGATTTAGTACGACTTAGTGTGCCCGAATTGTCTGAAGATGAAGGGTCCGAAAGGAATGAAAATGAAATTCGAAATGCATTCAGTACAATTAATAATGTTGCAAGAATTATTCGAGGTTCATGGCATCAAGCTGACTACAACGTGTTTACTTCGGGATATGCTGGTGTACAATGTAGTGCTATGTCATTGGCGAACATTGTCCGAGCTGCAATCCTAAGCCCTAATCAATGGGACGTCAATATTCTGAATGCTAATATGTTAGCGGGTGACTCCTTATATTGCTGGATTCGTACCCAGCTTGATCCTACTGAACTGGATGAAACAGGATATTTAGAGATACGAAACTTTCATATCGTCAGGCAAAGTTTACAAATGTATGAATGCCGATTTTCTATAGAATATGATGAAGACACTCTTTTATTCGGGAGTCTCCAAGATTCTGAAAATACCGATAATATCGGCATTACATTACATACAGCTTTAAATAGATTATTTGATAGTCATTCTTCAGGAATATTGACAGCGTCAAATAAATCTGTTAGCGTATTTCGCGGTGAAGACAAATACTATTTTGCTGACTCCCATTCTTGTGGCCCAAAAGGAAAACCAACACCAGAAAATGGCAAAGCCTGTATTATAGAATGCGACAACTTACAAGAACTATGCCGCATCTGTAAAAGATGCCTCGGATCCCGTAATATCGCGTACACCCTTACACGCGTAGACGTACATTTGAGGGAAAATATTATCACTCGTCAGGGTGTTCAAGTACAGCAACAGGAAGATGCCATCACTCATCAGGATGTACAAGTACAACAACCGCTTTCGAATCTGAGATCTGAAACTATACCTATACAAACATCTGTAATGTTGCCTATTGATAGCGTCCAACCTGATGTTGAAGATGAGCTAGAGGTATCTGAAAATGTAAACGAAATCAGAAGAAAGACAAATAATAATATTGTGAATGACGCTTATGAGTTAAAAGCAGAAGAGTTCGCATGGTATCAGCTTTTCCCGTATGGTAAAAATGGTTTGAAAGAACAACGGCCCGTAAATATAAGTCCTTTGGATTACTATCAATTTCGTTTATTAGGTGCTGATGTTAGATTTCAGCGCAACGATTACCTATTCTATGCTCTATCAATGTTTGAGTACTATCGAGTTAAATCAACCATTGCAGCTTGTGCCAGAAAAGTTGAAGGTGAAAACGGCAATCGAGTGGAAGACCTGCACTTATATTTAAAAAATCTAAGAGGTTCCGCTGCTTATTGGCGTAGTGCTCTTAGTGATCTTATAGCACAAATCAGATGTTTAGGACCTCCCACTTATTTTGTTACATTGAGCTGCAATGATCTTCACTGGAAGGATATGAAAAGAGGTCTCCTTGTTAGTGATGGTAAACAGCACATTGACCCAGATGACATAGATATTCAGGAAACTCAGAGACTCATCGAGATGTATCCAGTTGTTGTGAGTAGACATTTTATGGTACGTGTTAATGCGCTAATGCAGTTTCTTAAAACTGATACTGAAATATTTGGCGGTAAAGTTAAAGATCATTGGTGGCGAATCGAGTTTCAGAACAGAGGAAGTCCTCATTTGCATATGGTTGTTTGGATCGAAGATCACCCGTCTGTTGCGACACCTGAAGGAATAGCTCGCATTGATTCAGTCTGTAGTACTGCCATTCCTCCAGAAACTTCAGAACTATATGAATTAGTTAAAAATTGTCAAATACATCGACACACTAGTACCTGCAAGAAAAATAATTCTGTTTGTCGTTTCAACTTTCCACGCTCGGAATGCTTAGAGACACATGTTATTGATCCTTCATCTAACGAATTTATCTACAACGGTGGTCGCATTTGCGTTCTGAAAAGAAAAAGTGAAGATGGTTGGGTAAATAATTACAGTCCTGCTTTGTTAAAAATGTGGAAAGCCAATATGGATATACAACCGTGTGGTACAAATGAGTCGATTGCGTATTACATCGCTAAATACGTGTCAAAATCAGAACCTACAAACCTAGATGGTGAAGTATCTCGAGCTATTCAACAAATTAGAAGAGAAGAAACTGACGTCTCGCGTAAGCTGTTTAAAATATGCATGCGCATATTAAGAGAACGTCAAGTTTCAGCCTGCGAATGCGTATTCAGGCTATGCCATTTGAGTATGCGTGACAGCTCGAGAAAAACAATTTTTGTCAATACTCGTAAAGCGGAACAAAGGTATAAAGTGTTGAAGTTTAATGAAGCTGGTCAAGCAGCAGGATATTGTGCCAATATTTTCGAACGATATGAAAAGCGACCAGCAGAGCACCCCAACTATGATTTTAACAATATGTGTCTCATAGAATTTGCGATGTTATTTGAGCCACACTACACAAAACCGCCAGTTATAAATGAAGAGAGCATCGATACCGATGCTTATGCACCGCACGAGCAAACAACAAGAAGGCGTCTTATAACTATAACAGACAACACCAAAATGACTATTAGAAACACGCCAGCTGTAGTACGGGTGCCTAACTTCGTAGCAGCTTCTGATCCAGAGTCATATTATTACAGTTTACTAATCCAGTATATGCCGTATCGCAATGAGGCCGAACTTTTAGGAGAATTTAATAGTGCCAGAGATGCGTTTCTCGCCAACGAAGAAAGTTTAAGACAAACAAACGCCTACTTGGAAATATATCGTGAACGTGACAGGCAGCTTGAAAATGCATTCGCGCAAGTACACGCATTTCAGATACTGGAACACGCAGAGCCGATGGAACTAGACCATGAAGAAGAAGTTCCTTATTTGCCAATGAATGAAGACCAGTTCTTACAGGCTAAGCAGTCTATGAATGCAGGACAAAAGGAAATTTTTACATTAGTTACCCAGTCCATACAAAATCAAATGTCAGGTGCTGAAGAACGTTTAAAAATATTCTTTACGGGAGGAGCTGGTGTGGGCAAGACTTTTCTATTAAAGTTATTACGAGACCAAATTAATAGGTGCTACGCAAAGGATGCGGTTAAAGTCTGCTCACTAACAGGAGTTGCAGCTAGATTAATAAATGGAGCTACGATACACAGTACTTTAAAATTGCCTGTACAGAAAGACGGTCGCATAACAGGTATGTCACCACTTTCCGGAAACTATTTGCGAATAATGAGGCAACAATGGCATCAGACAGAATTTTTGACTGTCGACGAGATTTCCATGGTGTCTTATCAAATGTTATGCATGATGGACGCTCGATTAAGGCAAATTAAGAACTGTGAAAATCAGTTTTTTGGAGGAGTAAACGTATTACTTTTCGGTGATCTTTTACAACTGCCTCCTATAAAACGATCAGGAACACCTGTTTTCAAACAGCCAGAACATCTCCAACCAGCTACACATCTCTGGCGTTTATTCACGCTGTGTGAATTAACTGAAAATATGCGTCAGCAAGGTGACCAGACTTTTATTGATATTTTGAATGCTTTGAGAGTCGGTGAGCTAACAACCCAACATTTTAGTATTTTAATGGGAAGACTTCTTCAAGACACGAGTGATGAGTTTGCAATAGACAAAGCGTTAAGGGTATACCCCACAAATCAACAAGTCAACGACCACAACTCTGCTGTATTGAATTTGTACAGAAATAATGGTGCTCGCATTTACAAAATAAAAGCGCAGGATCAGCTAGTACACGCCACACGAAATGCAAACAATGTAGATATAGCTACTATAATACCAGCTGATATCAACAAAACTGGGGGTTTACCAGCGGAACTGGAAATATTTGTGGGGGCAAAAGTCATGCTACGGTCCAATATTGACGTTTCAAAGGGATTAGTAAATGGCGCTATAGGCTACATCAACGAAATCGTTTGGCCTCAATTTCGTCGAACTCAGATGTATGCAACAGATGTACCTTCCGTCCGAATTGATTTCGCAAGAGACGGAGTACATCTTATACACCCGAAAGCCATACAGTTTCCAGCTAAGTACAATTACGGGACGGCTGAAAGAAGAATGTTGCCTTTAATACTATCATGGGCTTCTACAATACATAAAATGCAGGGCAGCACTGTGGATCACGCAGTCGTATACTTAGGTGCGAAACTGTTTGAAGAAGGTCAAGCCTACGTGGCTCTTAGTAGAGTAAGATCTTTGCAGGGACTACGTATAGAGGAGTTGGACTGCAATAAACTAACGGGCAAGAAACCTTGCAATAATGAAGCACTAAAGGAATTAAACAGAATGCGAAATAAAAACTAAAAACTAGAAAATAAAAATAGGTAAAAAAAACTTTTTAAGTTAAACGGTTTTATGTTAAACATACATTGCAATATAAGATAAATGTACTAAAAACCAAAAAATAATAAAATAGATACAGTCGTGGGAATTATAAACATATGCATAGACTAGACTAAAATAAAACCGTGGGGCACGTCAATTGTCTACAAATTATCGACTTAATGTGCGATAGAAGAATCGTTTAATTCGTCGTTAGGCAGTTGGCCCGCAGACGGTGAGGAAATTACTTACTATTTTCTTGCTCATGGAAATTCCAATAGTTTTACACTCCATGTAAATAAAAGAGATGTTTCAACTAGTTTATCGTTGGACATTCACACTGCTGGCTGGCGAGGAATCGTTTCACTGCTCGTAGTTTGTCTTTAATCGACAAAACATATGATAAAAGTACTACTCGCTCACCACTATGAAACCCTAAAACTCGCTTATAATCGAGCTTGCTAGCTTGTTTCCACATTCTAGCCCTCGTTGTCGGTTGAACAACTGCCTAATTATAGATGTAACCCGCAGCTTCGCCCGCGTGGTCCAAGGGAAAACATAATGCATTCAAATTTTGGACCCCCGTTTTACCCCCTTAACTGAGTTTTAAAAAATCCTTCCTTAGTGCACCCCTACACCTCCCAATGAACCTATGTTCCAAATATGGTGTCTCTAGACCCAGCGGTTTGGGCTGTGCGTTGATATGTCAGTCACCAATCAGTCAGTCAGTCAGTCAGTCAGTATCTTCTTTTATATATTTAGATTACAAAACAAATATTTTAATCAACGATTGTAGACAATTGACGTGCCCCACGGTTTTATTTTAGTCTAGTCTATGCATATGTTTGTAATTCCCACGACTGTATCTATTTTATTATTTTTTGGTTTTTAGTACATTTATCTTATATTGCAATGTATGTTTAACATAAAACCGTTTAACTTAAAAAGTTTTTTTTACCTATTTTTTTTAACATCTTTCATCAAAAGACGAAAACAGTGCGGTCTATGGAAAAAAAAATTGTTTGAGAATGTGCAAACTGCGCTCTTTCATATGATACCCCACATGCCCTAGTAGCCCCACTTCGAATTTTAGAGAACCTTTTCAGTCCTTGTTGCAAAAAAAAATTTATTTCTTTCTTATTTGCAAAATAGTTTGGCAAACGTCATCTAAAGCTATTCCAAATTTCAAGTTCAGAGCATTAGTAGTTCTTGAGATATCCAGCTGTGACAGACGGACGGACGGATAAACGGAGTCGCACCATAAGGGTTCCGTTTTACCATTTTTGAAAACGGTGGTTACGGAACCCTAAAAATAAAACATGAAAGAGAAAATGTGTGGGTAGGTCACAAGGCCGCTGGTGACTAAAATCGCAAGAACCAAAGTAGAGTAAGTTTCGACTTTTGTCGTGCGGCGATAGGTCGCATACGGCGGGTGACTAAAATCTGCCGTGAAAATCCCCAGTCTCCGGCAATCGCCCGCCGCATGTAAGTCGTTTTTTTTTTTTATGCAAAATGTACTATAGTCACTTGCGATTTCTGTCTACCTGTGTAAATGGGGTGGCGATTTGTCCTGTGAAGCGATTTGGTAAGTGACCAGCCGCACGGTGAAAATCGACCTAGGGTAAATCCCCCATAATAGAAGAATCGTCAAATGAGGCACTCCGGTATCACCGGGTGCCGACCTACCTCCGTCGAGTAGTCGGGGCGTATCTGACGGACAGAGCCGTCATCTACCCCGGTCGCAACGGGGAATGGAACCGGCGAGAGATGTCGTGCGGTGTCCCACAGGGATCGGTTCTGGGGCCGCTCCTGTGGGACATCGGTTACGACTGGGTGCTGCGGGCCGATCTCCCTGATGGAGTCAGCGTGGTTTGCTACGCTGACGACACGCTAGTCCTGGCGCAGGGGAGGTCGCATCAGGCGGCGGCCGACGCGATGACACGCGGGGTTGCGATAGTCGTGGAGAGGATCCGGCAGTTGGGTCTCGAGGTGGCTTTGCACAAGTCCGAGGCCATGTCTTTTCATGGGCCTCGGAACGGGCCGCCTTCGGGAGCCCAAATAACGGCAGGAGGGGTTCACATCGGCGTCGAGACAACGATGAGGTACCTGGGTCTCGTCCTCGACAGCCGGTGGAACTTTGTCGAGCATTTTCGACGTTTGGCTCCCAAATTGGAACGGGCCGGGGCCGCCTTCAAGCGGCTCTTGCCCAACCTGAGGGGGCCAAACGCCTCCTGCCGGAGGCTTTACGCGGGGGTCGTGCGGTCCATGGCCCTATATGGGGCCCCGGTGTGGGCGCGTTCACTGCGGCGGCGAGCCGCCCATTACCTGAACGCGCCCCAGAAGGTGGTAGCCGTAAGGCTAATCCGGGGGTACCGCACGATCTCGGGCGAGGCGGCAAGCCTCCTTGCCGGACTGCCGCCGTGGGATCTGGAGGCGATAGTCCTCGCGCGCCTGTACGAGTGGCGCGCGGAGGCACTACGCCGGGGGGAAACTCCGCTTCCGCGGCAAATCGCAGCGGAGCGGACCGACCTCCGGCGCGATCTCATGGCGGCATGGAAAGAGCGACTGTCGCAACCCAGCGCAGGGCACGCCGCGATAGCGGCGGTAAGACCCCTCTTTGAGGAGTGGCTAGAGAGGCGCCACGGCGCCCTCACCTACCGCCTGACGCAGGTCCTCACCGGACACGGGTGTTTCGGGAGGTTCCTGCACATTATCGGGCGGGAGGATACGCCCGGGTGTCACCACTGCGAGGGTCGCCCGGAGGACACGGTGGAGCATACGGTGGCGGTATGCCCCAATTGGGCGGAGCACCGCCGTGTTCTCGCAGAGGCGATCGGCGGCGGCGGCGACCTCTCGCGCCCGGCCCTGGTTCAAGCCATGGTCCGGGGCGAGAGGGAGTGGGAGGCAGTCACCTCCTTCTGCGAAGCAGTCATGCTAGCGAAGGAGGTGGCGGGACGGCTGAGGGAGAGGGCCTCACGTCCCAGCCGCCGCGGGAGACGCCCCGGGCGTCGGGAGCCGCGAGACGACTCCCGGCCACCGTAGGCGCGGGCCTGCGGGCGGAGAGTAATGGGTAACTCTCCGTCCGATCAGGACCAGGCCCGTGCCGGACGGCGCGTACGTGTTCCACGCGCGCCTCAAAGAGATGTCAGCATAAGGAAGGGGCCCGAAAGGGCCGAAGCCTGCCGGGGCAGCGGGATCGTCCGAAAGGGTTACCGCTACCCCGGAACACAAAGGGCTAAGGAAGGAACACGGGTGGGTTTTAGTCAGTAAGAGTCTGACACTCCCTTCTGCTCCACCCAGAGCGGGAGGGGTCATTGGATGATTTCCCATCCACAAAAAAAAAAAAAAAAAAAAAAGGCCCTTAGATTGAGAGAGATAACTACTTTTCATATTTTCTTTCATCACACTTCATTCAAAACTAACATAGCTTAACAACCATCAGTTACTTCCTCCATTCCATATAACTCGGCCTGGAATCCAGATCAAGGCTGAATAAATTCAGTGAACTGGAATCATCGCTTACCGAGTTGATGCGATTCAGTAAGCCAAGTGTGGCTGCCAACTGCTAGTACTTATGTGTGATTGTTTAATAAAAACGTGGGCATGGATAATATAGCAGGATAAGTTACTTTTGTTGTTATAATCCCCTGTGCCATGTGCCGTATATTCCCATATTACAAAAAGTAGTTTAACGATATTCTTTGTTTAAGTCTACTGTTAGCATTGTGTGACGGGTCGTTGAGCTCCCTAAAATAAGGCTGAGCTACACGATAATTGATCCATGCATCCGTCTGTTGGAACAACTCAACTCAAAGCTGCAATGACTCTTTCTTCAAAAGGCCCTTCCAAACATGGCCGTGCATTGTTAGATTCACATAAAATAATGTTTGGACTTAGAGACCATGACTTCTGAGCTTGTTTTGGCGTTTCTTCATTTCTAGGAAATGCCACCGCCATCTAGTTTTAAAATATTGACCAACATAATATTGACGTGTAAAAGTGTATTATAATATCAACTTACTTAGATAAACTTCTGATGTCATTTCATTTCTGTTTACCGCGTTCAAGAGCTGTCGGTGTCGTCAATGCTGTGAAATATTGAAACTGACAGCTTTTTAAATGCAGTTTAGAAGTGCTATACTCGTTCAGTTTCATAGAAGAAATTGGCCCTTAGAGTGACAACCGTAGACAAACACCAAGACAAAATTATATTCATGTAAAAACTACAGGCATATATGAAAATGTTTTACTTCTCTGGGAGTTACAATGCAATATGTCAAAGAAAATTTTGAAAAATAGAGTGGAATCAGCTGTTCCTTTTATAAGCAACTACTGATTTTTATTTTAATAACCGACGAATTTCAACGCAGATGGTTCAGAATCACGTATTGAATCAATGGTAACAAGTTGCACCATGTCGTCACGTCCCTGCCGCCCTGTAGATATAAACCTTCCGGAATATAATACTAAAAGTGATCGTGAAAACCGCATCAAAACCCCTTGCCTAGTTTAGAAGAACAACACAGTCACAACAGACACGAAAAGCGATTATAAGTTACTAGCTTTTGCCCGCGACTTCGTCCGCGTGGGTTTCGTACTTTTCTCAAATAAATTGAACACCCTCTCCACCTCCCCTTGAAAGGAAGTTATTTTGAAAATTGTTGATTACGATCTTTATACTTTATTTAAAAAATAAGTATTCGGGTCAATATTTTAGTTAAGCTACCCAAGATGTTTCAAATAAACTATCCTCCCTTTTCATCACGACAGGGCTTGTTTTTATTAAAAAAGCATTTTACGCTTCCACTGTTATGACATAAAGATTATTTATACCCATTTTTGTGTTGGAAGTAGGAGTTTCTACTCCTTAAACTTTATTACCCTTTTCCGCCACGGTAGGAGTTGAATAAGTAAAACCCTAAAACTAATACTTTTTTATTTTAAGTAGTAAAACCCTAAAAGTGACAATCTTTATTATTTACTGAGGCAAATGTTGAAAAGTTTCCAGTTTCTTAACCAAAGGAATAAGACCGCCTTTTCACCTTCACAGTTTTTATCCCCATAGGTGCAAAATATTGAAAACACGTTTGAAACGTTTCCATAAAAAAAAAACTAACTAAAAAAAACTAAAAAATAACGTAACAAAGTAACTCAACAATTATTTATACCAATTTTCCATTGAATCAAGCCACGCAATAAAATACTTCTCTGTGAAATGGACTACCCCTATTCACCCCGTTAGGGTTAGGTTTCCGAAAAACCCTGTTACACTTTATTATTTATTTTGGTCTTAGGTAAGTATACATACTGAGTTTTGAGTTTATATTATTGGACCGCGTGATAAAATTCTTCCATACAAACTTTGACACCCCCAATCTCCCTTTAAAGGAGAAAAACATAAAATGACAAAACATATTTACTTAGATAAGTATTTGTGCCAAGTTTTAATCTCAAATTTTTTTGGAGTAAATCAAGCTACGCACTATAATACCGGCCTTAGAAATCGAATTACCACTTTTTACCCGTCAAGGGTCTACTTTCGAAAGACCCATTTCTTATTACTTACTTAGGCAAATATTCCTTCCAAGTTTCAAGTTAATTAACCAAATGAATAAGATTTTTCGTATAAAGTTTTTCCCCACTTTTCACCCCCAGACAGGAGGAATTTTGAAAAAAACGTTTGGGATGTGTTCATAACTTGACTCAAATATTATCAAATATTTTCGAGTTAATCAAGCCACGCAGTAAAATGGAAAATTAACTATCCCTTTTCACACTGTCAGGGGTAGATTTTCGCAAAAGCATGATGCATGTTATTCTTTAATTTTGGTCTTAAATATAAATACTGAGTTTCGACTTAATCGGACCGCACGTTAAAATTCTTCCATACAAATGTGGACACCCCCTAATACTCCTTTAGGGGGTAGTTTAGAAAAGCAAAAAATGCCAAACTTCATAATTTACTTAGATAAGTATTTATGTCAAGTTTCAAGCTTATTAAACCAAATGAATAAGATTTTTATATAACCTGTATCCCCACTTTTCACCCCCACAGGGGTGGAATTATTAAAAATCGTTTGGAATTTGTTCATTACTTGACTCACAGATTATTTGTACCAATTTTCGAGTTAATTAAGCCAGGCAGAAAAATCCTGCCCTGTAAAATTAACTACCGCTTTTCTCCCCGTTAGGGGTAGATTTTCGAAAAACCCTGATACACGTAATTCTTTATTTTTGGTATTTAGTATAAATACTGAGTTTTGAGTTAATCGGACCGCGCGTTAAAATTCTTCCATACAAATTTTGACACCCCCCAATTCCCTGTTAGGGGGTAGTTTAGAAAAACAACAAATGCCAAACTTTATAATTTACTTAGATAAGTATTCGTGCCAAGTTTCAAGTTTATTGACCCAAAGAATAAGATTTTTCATACAAACTTTCATCCCCTATTTATCTCCCTCAGGGGTTGAATTTCGAAAATTCCTTCCTTATTCCTCGTCTACATTATAAAGGGAACCTCTGTCCAAAATTTCAGCTTTCTAGGTCCAAGGGTTTAGGCTGGGCGTTGATGAGTCAGTCAGTCAGTCAGTCAGTCAGTCAGGACTTGTCTTTTTATATATATAGATAATGTGTATAGAGTACCAATTCTTTTACAATACACGGGATATTGCAGCCATTTAGTAACGCCTTTAGTTGGAACGGTTTTGTGGCTTTATAGGTAGACGAGGCAACAAGCTCTAAGAGTAAAGAGCTCCATACAAAGTTAGCCACTCGACGACGTAGCCTTTCTCAATGAGACTTAGGTACTACCCGAAGTCTTAACTCCAGCCATAGGAACAAAGCAGTGCTTTAATAATCAAGAACTGTACTGAAATAGGTTTCAACACTAATCTATCTTCACTACATAGTACAAAACAAAGTCGCTTTCTCTGTCCCTATATCCCTATGTATGCTTAAATCTTTAAAACTCCGCAACGGATTTTGATGCGGTTTTTTAATAGATAGAGTGATTCAAGAAAAGTTTCTATGTATAATACATGTATAATATAGTAGAGAAACACTGATAATTTTAGAGGTTTCTAATGTGAAGTCGTAAATAAACCCTTTTTTTGCGCTTATATTGCAAACGCTGGCTGAACCCTATGAGATACATCAAAATAATCTGGTCTACAAAAAAGTTTGCGATGGTATATGTCTATCTATTAGGGATAACCCACAATAACCATTTTTTTCCTTTACTTTTTACGAGAAATAATGGCTTATTTACGAAGCAATTTTAAGCAATACAGCATTAATCCTTATCCAATTAAGTATCTTAAATACATTGTGCATTCAATATAGATCAATATGGCCCTTTACAGCATGTTATTAAAATTAATATTTTTGAAGATATTACAGATTTAAAATGCAGGGACATAGCGGTTGCTGGGGTACCGGCCGTGGGGTCGGCGGCGCGTGCTGACATTCTTGAAGTACCTGTACTTAGTATCAGCATTGCACCCGTGCGAAGCCGGGGCGGGTCGCTAGTCATCTATATAATAAAGCTGAAGAGTTTGTTTGTTTCAACACGCTTATCTCTAGAACTTCGAGTCGGATTTGTTTTTTTGTTTTGTGTTTGATAGCCCAACTTTTGAGGCTATTAACATCACGCCGTTCCTTAGGGTTGTACCCTAAGGAACGGAGAAAAAAGGAAAAAAATCAGAAAGAAAACGAAGTAATAGCGCGACCAAGTTATGCGATGCGATTGGTTGGGTCGGGGAGCAAGAAATTTCACGAGGACGAGGTTGCGGGCAGAAGCTAGTATCTTATAGGTACCTAAGCTAAAGTTAACACTTACATAAATGGCAGTTAACATTGAGCTTTATACAAGATTTATTTGTAAGGCTTCACTCGTTGCAAATTGTGAAATAGCCGCGGCTACACGTGACTTTGGACCATAATTAATTAAAATGGTTCTATAATATGAAGCACGTTTTCCTTAACAGAACGTCTTTTTCTTCCCGTGCTGGTGTGGGCTATGTGGGAGTAGCTTTTGCCGTCAGAAAAAGATTAGCCAATCGATAAGGTTGGTACTTTGGTAGTCGGAAAAGGTAAATATAAAACAGCGTAACATCATGCTGAGTGGAAGCCTTCTCCTCACAGACACGACTTGCAATTGCCGGTTACTTCTTTTCCGAGTTATTCTGGTCTGATCCCCAGAACCCCCCCTCCACCCCCCTGGATCCCCCGCTAGATCTTCTTCTGTTTTAAACTCGTGTCTTATCCACTATAAACTTTTTCATTCAGATTATTTTGTTTTGTTTTAATAAGACTCGAGCTAACTTAATTTTTTATATGAACGTGTTTCTGACATAAATCGGCCAACTGCGAGTTCTACAAGAAAAGTGTTATTTACTGTACTTTGAGATCTTCTTTAACTTTTATTAACTTTATTTTATTTTTATTATTTGCTGCTATAGCGGCAACAGATCTACACGCACTGTGTTTTTTTTTACGATTCACGAGATACAGCCCGGCCGACAGACGAACGGACGAACAACGAAGGCTTAGTAATAGGGTTCCGTTGGCACTCTTTGGGTCCGGGATCCTAAAAACAAGATGGCAGCGTTAGTTCCGATTTTGGCCACGCACTAAGACATCTTTGCACCGATGCAGATAAATTGAAATAAATTGTCATATCTGGTAAAATATTTCGAAGTGATTTGAAAACTTTCAAATGGACATGTAAGTATTTGTAAATAATAATGTCACATTATGACGTTACAATTTGATTTAGGGCTAATTTTTCAATCGATAGATAATTTTTTTTTTTTTTAATTGACATCTGGCAGATTTTGTATGGAAAAACTGTCAACATTTTTAAATTATACCTCGAATTAAATTATCTGGCGTTGGATAATTCAGCCCTTATTTGACACAAGAATCCTACTAGTTGCCTATTACGCAACTCACTTGTTTCGTCATGAAACTGTCATTCACCGAAAAATAAATAAAACACACCAATCCCACACAAAGTCAAAAGGCTTTTCATAACACTACTGTGGCATCACATATTTACATATTCTTCGTACAACATTCGCTTTTAATCGGCTCAAAGAAAACCGTCGAAACATAAAAAACAAACATTTATTCTGACGTACTATTTATTTCAATTTCTTCCTTGATAACCGCCATTTATTTAAAAGGACTTCGTTAAAATGTAATTAATTGATATCAATAGATATTTCAGAAAAAGTAATATCGTTTTCGGCTTGACGAAAATTGTAAATGAAAATTAATGACTGTCGCGTCACTAGCAGAGTAGTTGGTCAGGAAATTGTATTAAGTAGTCTAAAGTCTTATTTTATTACATTGTTTTTGTACCGTATTCATGTTAAGGTTTTGGCAAACGAACAAAGAAACAAATTGTATAATAATAAGCAAATCGAAAACTAGTTATGTTGATTAATTCCAAATAAGAATAAAATATATAAAATATAAATGTATACGAATATTATCATGTTATATTTCTCAGTAGAAAGTTTTCTTTTAATTTCGAAAAAGATACTTAGTCTTAAAAATTTCATATATTATTTCTATCTCTACGTGGTAACAATTGGATTATAAAATAAATAAAATTCATTAATTTCAGGTAAAGACCCATATTCAATATAAAAAAGAACATAAATTATCAATTTGTCATCTTAATTATTAAATAAGAAATAAATTAATTGTCAAGTAAAAAGTAAATGTCAACTACAGTAAATGTCAGAATGGACTATCAAATGTTAACTACAATAATTAGGTAAAAAGATAACCAAATAATAATACCAAAACACAGAATTGATATAATGTCTACAGAACTGGAATTATAACATGACAAATTATACTCCCGCAACATGCCTGCCACAACATTGCCCAATATAGCGATAATCAAAACGCTTGGCAATCATACGCAGGACAGTGTTGGAGCTAGCCCGCACCCTTTGCACCAAGGACGCGCACCGCTTGCGCATGTTGGCGTGGAAACAGTCGGTGCGAGCTTCCTCGCGATTATGGCTATGTAAATGGACTTCAAATCTAAGTCGGCCGGAGCGAAGTCAATCTCCACAGATGAAGGTTCTCCCCAGAGATAATGACCCAAAGAAGAAACAAAGTTTTTACATGTTTTTAAGGTTCCATACTTCAAAAGAAAAAACGGTACCCTTATAAGATCACTTCGTTGTCCGTCTGTCCATCTATCACAGACCCTTTATCTCAGGAACGCGTGGAGTTACCAAGTTGAAATTAAAGTCAAATACTCAAGGCTGCAATTTCTTGAAGCAGTGAAAAAATCAAAGTTCTAAGTCAACGCAATCAAAAGATACGGGCTTTTTTATGTTCCGGAATCAAAACCTATAGGTTACTTCCCGGTGACCTAGAATCATGAAAGGCAAGAAGCAATATCATGTAGCACAAATAAAGGAAAAAATCCGAAAACCGTACATTTTTAGTTACAGACCTACAAATTTGTACGGAACCCTCAGTGCGCGAGTCCGACTCGCACCAGACCGGTTTTTTAAGTATATTGTTACAACGATATCAACTGTCCGTGAAACCACAATCTTTGCTAACCTCGATTAAACCTTGTTACAATTTAATCGCTCAGTGGATAGGTACCTGTTGCTACTAAAATATTCAGGTCTAAAACACCACTGACATTTAGAACTACAAGTTAATTAAATCGTGAAAGAGCAAGCCTTTATTTAATTGAAGATCGAAGTCGAACCATGGCAGAAGCTAGGTAGTAATTGAAATATTAATAGATAATGATGCAGGAGTCCGAAGAAAGTAAAGTGAGTCATATCAGTAGCACGGTGATCGCTGAAAGCACGGCTAAATAAATTCGACGAGGATGAAGATACAGATTAAAGTTATAATTTGCTTTATATTATTTCACATCGCTACAGTATGTAGTCTTACATGTGATGAATACCTAGAGCTCCCGCCAGATAACAAACTGTCTCAAGCAGACTTGGAGTCAATGCCACCAAAGGACATAGTGCAATGTCTGCTGCAGCTGGGAAGGGAACGGTTGCCACTATCTGAAGCCGAGTTCATTTGGCAGTCGATAATAAAATATTATGATGGCATCGCTAACATACCAGACGAGGTACTTGGAACTCTCCATTGGATAACTATCGCCATAACCCCAGAAGACTATGCGAACATTACGTTAGGCGACATTGACGTGGTTCAAAACTTTGGACTCAACTATAATTTGAACGAGGAGCAGCTATCAACACTTGCAACTAGAGTACTTGAAGATTTTGCATCAAAAGAACCAGAGGATTATACCTTCTACGACCTGACTGCTATCCGTCAAATACTTTGTGCGTTCAATAGGACCGTCATTGGGAGAATTCATCCTTCATCATATAGGGAAACGTCTTTACTAATCGGTAAGTTAGAGAATTGTAATGCCGAAGCGATGTCGGGATTTGCAGCGTTGGCTGTTCAGGAAAAGGCATTCGGACCGCTCGAGAGCTGGACCGAAGACACAGTCAATACAGTTGGAAAAGTTGCTGACTTCTTACCCAAAGAATTTCAACTCAAATTCAGTGCCCGCTCAGCTGCACCAAAACAATAATTTAGTAGTTAAATAATACACGCATTATGCTTGAGTGTAAATTAGTTTTGCTTGATTATATCGTGATAATTATAATTAGCTATAATCTGTTAGGACTAAAGGCGGACACCAAAGAAAAGGCCGTTCTAAGAATTTCAATAATATGTTTATTTATTATCCTTTTACTTATATATTGAAAGGTGTGTTTACTGTAAAATTCACATTCAATCTATACTAATATTATAAAGCTGAAGAGTTTGTTTGTTTGTTTGTTTGTTTGTTTGTTTGAACGCGCTAATCTCAGGAACTATTGGTCCGATTTGGAAAACTCTTTCAGTGTTAGATAGCCCATTCATCGAGGAAGGCTGTAGGCTATATATCATCACGCTAAAACCAATAGGAGCGGAGCACCAATGAAGAATGTTTCAAAATCGGGGGATTTTTTTCCTATTGAGAGCTTCCGCTGCGTGCGCTGCGTAAACGGTTAAAGTTTCGTAAAAATCATATATGACAGAATTGTTTCCCTTTATAAGCTTTAAAAAAAAGTCCGCGACAGCATATGTCTATCTTTTAAGGTTAGCTCACTATAACCTCTTTTATGCTAACCAAATTTGTTCTAAAATAATGCATTATTTGCGAAGGTGTTTTTATAAACATGGTATTAATCCTTATCCAAATAAATACGTTATTCATCACATGTATTTAATTTTGAACAAAATTGCCTCTAACATTATTTGATTTCAATGTATATCTTAGGAGATATCATAGTTTTAAAATAATCTATACTAATATTATAAAGCTGAAGAGTTTGTTTGTTTGTTTGTTTGTTTGTTTGAACGCGCTAATCTCAGGAACTACTGCTCCGATTTGAAAAACTCTTTCAGTGTTAGATAGCCCATTCATCGAGGAAGGCTATAGGCTATATATCATCACGCTAAAACTAATAGGAGCGGAGCACCAATGAAGAATGTTTCAAAATCGGGGGATTTTTTTCCTATTGAGAGCTTTTGCTGCGTGCGCTGCGTAAACGATTAAAGTTTCGCAAAAATCATATATGACAGAATTGTTCCCCTTTAAAAGCTTTAAAAAAAAGTCCGCGACAGCATATGTCTATCTTTTAAGGTTAGCTCACTATAACCTCTTTTATGCTAACCAAATTTGTTCTTAAATAATGCATTATTTGCGAAGGTGTTTTTATAAACATGGTATTAATCCTTATCCAAATAAATACGTTATTCATCACATGTATTTAATTTTGAACAAAATTGCCTCTGACATCATTTGATTTCAATGTATATCTTAGGAGATATCATAGTTTTAAAATAATACTAATAATAAAGCTGAAGAGTTTGTTTGTTTGAAACACGGTTTGAAAGCTCTAAATCTCTGGAAGTATTGGTCACATATTATTATAGAAAAATATTTTTGCGTTTGATAGCCCAGTTCTTGAGGAAGGCTATATTCTATTAAACTTGACGCTAGGACCCTTAGGAGTTGAGCAAAAAGAAAAAAAGTCTGAAGTTTTCGCCAAGCGAAAACGAAGTAATAGCGCAGGCCGGCGACACGTTGCGACGGGGTGGATCAGGGAAAGAAAAAAAATTTACGCGGACGAAGTCGCGGGCAGAAGCTAGTACTAATAATAAAGCTGAAGAGTTTGTATGTTTGAAACACGGTTTGAAAGCTCTAAATCTCTGGAAGTATTGGTCGCATATATAAAAATATTTTTGCGTTTGATAGCCCAGTTCTTGAGGAAGGCTATATTCTATTAAACTTGACGCTAGGACCCTTAAGAGTTGAGCAAAAAGAAAAAAGTCTGAAGTTTTCGCCAAGCGAAAACGAAGTAATAGCGCAGGCCGGCGACACGTTGCGACGGGGTGGATCGGGGAAACAAAAAAAATTTACGCGGACGAAGTCGCGTGCAGAAGCTAGTTGATTTATATAAGGTCATCAACACTAACTTTTTTTAAGTTTTCAAATGTAGCTATTTTAGATCTTACGTTTACTGTTTAAGGTTACAATTTGAAGGTTCTCTGATAACATTGCTAGTAAGAGCACGCAGCTGACTAGATATCCTTGGATGAAAAGGCGATTGGACAGGTAAAAACGTATGCAAACAAAACATTGCCGATTAATTTTGAACTTTTGATTGTCTTTATTGTCATCTACTATTATGTTCAATTTTATTGTTCATGCATGATTTCTATTAGATTTATTGTAAGAATATTAACGTGCGTAATTCACATCATGCAGTGGAATGATGTTTAGTGTTCGATACGTTGACAATTCACTTGCATTCAATAATTCCTTTTGTAAACTGGATATTTAGTCCCTCGATACCCTCGACAGTGTTTTAATTAGTAGCCTATTTTCATGTACAGTATAATTTGGGTATATATTGGAAGTCTTGATTTTCAAACAGGTACGTAATGAATTAGCTATAATATTTCTACTTCTGCCGTGATCATCATTTTCATAATGCTCATGTCCTTATCCCTTGCAATCCGCAATTTATTTAAAAGTACTTCTTTTAAATATAATTAAATTACATCAATATTTCATCATTCGTTTAAATTTAATGGATCGGATTAATAAATATAATAATTAATTACATCAATATACATTTCAGGAAAAGTAATATAATTTTCGACTTGACGAAAATAATAAATAAAAAATAATGACTTTCGCATCACTAGCAGAGTTGGTCAGGTTTTACCAAGTAGCTAAAGTACTTAATGAATCGTTCATTGGTGCTCAATGATTTCCGTAGCATGAATTTAAGTTTAGATATTGGCAAACGTACAAAGAGACAGCAAGCTATAATAAGTAAAACGAAACATGTCAATAATAATGAATTCCAAACAAGAATAAGATAGAAAAAAACTGATTATTAAAAAAATATATTATTTGAAAATGATTCAGTCCTATTGAATGATTCAATAAGGACTTGATACAATTTTTTGACCACAGTACTCTGCTAGTGACTGTGAATCAAGTTCTTCTAAGTTAACAGACAGTTGTGCTCTTCGGGGTTTGTTGCGACACTCTTTCTTCCCAGCTAAAGCACTAGGAAATAATGAAGTGTGTGTTTTGGGGGACTGTCTCATTATAATTTTGACGTTGTCAACCAGTAGGTAAATCAATTAGTTATTCAGAGGGACAATTCTCGTAATTTTAAGAACGTTCACTGTTTGATCTCAGTCTTAATCTGTCAAAAACCCGTCTAAATCTCTACATTTTTGACAAGTTTTTGACATTGATTATTGCTGAGATGAGATCGCGACTAAATTTTGAACATTTATACGGAAATTGGCCGCCTGATCTCTTTATAACAAGTTCGAAATTATATCAAAATAGACAATCTTTTACGCCAGGTTTCAGAGTAATGATAGACATAACATAAATAGATAACAATAATCAGATAACTATGAAACGTTGTTTGAAAACTTATCAAGAAATTCTTCAAGATAATCTTTTATCAAAAATAACTATCCCATTGTTTGTACGCACGAAAATGCAATAAAGCGTGGTACAGATAAAGGAAAACTCGACGATTCAGCCCGTGCAAACAAATATTCACGTTGCATCTACATGCCACGATAAAGCTGAGCGGTATTCGAGGTATGAAGCGAAAGTATTCAACACTAGCCTTTTGAGAATTTAATTTTTTGTTGAAAACTACGCTTTGCCAAACGCTACCCAGTGCCACAGGGTATGTTTTAAAGTACAGTTGACCACCACGCAGGCGAAGCCGTGGGTAGAAGCTAGAGGAATATACATACGTACATGTGTCTTGATTTGGAATCAAACTATCTCTTGTTTGCTAATGTTATTGCTTCTTACAAAAACACAAGTGTTCTCCATTTTATTTCAGTTTATTGTTTCTTACGCACTCCCACACTAAACTACACACCAATTGATTTGATCGGCCTGTTCTGTAAACAACGTAGGATAACAATAAGTTTGGGTGGCACTGATCGTTTTATTGGTTCGTAAAGCTGAGTGGGAATTTCGCAAAACTATCAAGGTTAGAATAATTAGTGTACTAACTGCTTGTTTATATAAACTAATAATATATTATCTAATATATAAAAAATCTCGTGTCACTGTTTGCTATCGAAGTCCTCCGAAACGGCTTGACCGGTTTTTATGAAATTTTTTGCGTATATTTGGTAGGTCTTAGAATAGGTCGTCGGCTATTTTTTTTTTGCAAAACGACGTTTGCGGGGTCAGCTAGTTATTATATAAAGAGAAAAGATTTGAGTTTTTTGGATGTTCGTTTGTTACGCTTTCACGCTAAAACGGCTGAACGGACTTAGATGACATTTAGCACATGGGTAAACCAAGACCTGGGTTAGGACATATGATACTCCTATTAATATACTAACTTTAGAATTAATAGCTGCATCGCGGTAAGCTTTGGTTTCCTAGAAAAGCGCTGTCCACCACACAACGGCCGCAGTGACGGCTGTCATAAGGGTGAGGACATAAAGAGGCGGGTATTCCGGTACGGACTTGTCGGTGCAGGTCGGTACGGATCGGTGCAGGATGCCCTAGAGAAACAGGTAAATTAAACCGATAAGTCCCAACCTGTTTCTTTATGCGTGAGCGCATTTATGATAACATTGGAATATTTTACCTGTACGGATCGATACTTACCCGTACCGGTTTGTCTGCACCGGGGACCCGCCTCTTTATGTCCTCACCCTAAAAAACAACCGACTTCCAAAACAGCACTATAAAGTGAAAAAATAGCTTTAATTTCGGAATTCAGTGTCGTTCTGCATTTTCGTTTTTGACACCTATCTCTGTAATTAAAGTTATTTTTCACTTTGTAGTATTTTTTTTGGAAGACAGTTGTTTTTTTTAGTTTTTAATTTTACTTTTTAGTTGTAGATATCTACCCCACACAAATTCATGTAACACTATTTGCTATGTATCTAAAAATCAGTGTCAGGAAGCTATTAAAACATCATCAATATAAACTAAGTGGAAAAAATTCCTATTATTGAACACGCTGCTGCCTTTAGAGGGTATAGGAGTGATGCTATGTTGTGTGATTGCGTAATCAATGCATACATTTGCGATAGCAGCAATCGTGGTTGATTTTCTGGCATTTATTGAAGAGTTCCGAAACTCATCGTCAGATCTGTACAAAATTTAACTGGGACCATTTCGAAATATACATCTTTCGAACAAAAAAATAATTTTGCAAATCCGTCTATTTATGACGGAGTTATGCCCGAACATACATAAAGGTGTCAAAAAACGCTCTCTAGGAAAACACACCAACTTAGGTACTTTCGTAGATTTATGAAAGTAAGTTAGTGTGTTTTTATAACGTTTCAGTGACGTAATTGCGGACGCTATGAGGTGTTCACCACAGTCTTAAGAAACCCTTGCTTTAGACTGGAAGCCGACCGCAACATAGTTGCTAAAACTTTTTAGCAAAAAAAACCGACTTCCATAAAAAACACTACAAAGTGAAAAATAACTTTAATTTCGGAAGTCGGTGTCTTTGGATTTGTATTTTAGTTTATTGCCACCGACTTCCGAAATTAAAGTTATTTTTCACTTTATAGTGTTTTTTTATGGAAGTCGGTTTTTTTTGTTAAAAAGTTTTTATTTCTCGCTTTTTAGTGGGACTGTTTATAATGTATCAAGCTTTTACAAAATATTACTTTTTCCGATACAGGGACGTTAATTGTTGAGGAGTTCTCCTGGTACTCCAAAATCAGCTCCATTTCACCATTCGCATTACGAATGTGACGAGCATAAATTGCTTAGCAACCATATTAAAGTAATCGAATCGCAACCTGTGAAATACTTATTATTGAGTAGTCCCGGTGGCCATCTGTGGTCTTCATCATCAGTTTTACTTCACAAAATTTTGCTTTCCGAAAGCAAATGCACGAGTTAGTATAAATAATACCCGAATCGCTAAAGGTGTGCCTATAATATTTGAAGAGTTCCTTCGATTTCTCCAGGATCCCGCTGATAATCCTGGCAGCATCAGGCCAGACTTATGTCAACATTGCATTGAACTTAAAATTTAGTCGTGTTTAAAATGAGCCCAAACACGACTACGGTGCTGTAATTTCAAGGTTTGTACTTTTTCTGATGCTCCTGGCTTCAGCATCAAGTCTCTATGTACTTCGGTGTTTCTCATTAACAGTACGTTTATCCACACATCGAGCCCTTTTCAATGAGCCTAAACACGATATATCTGCTGTTAGTTGTCGAGGAGTTACGTACTCTGCAGACTATCCTGACTGCAGCATCAGGTCATGACTTGATGATCATGAGACCAAATGTAGCAAATGCCCTATCAAACATCAAAACAATTTACTAAAACTGTCCTTGTCTGTTCGAGTAACTACTTACTGTTAAGGAGTTGTACCTTCCATCATCAGCTCAGCTACCTGAGATGGTGACAACCATACGCAAATACACAAGATACTTAATAAAATATGCGAAAAACAATAAGTAAGCCTATAAAATTTAAGGGTTGCCCTCAATTTCTCTAAGATCCCATCATCAGATCCTGATTTGGTGACAATGGGACCACCTCAAAACTATCTTCTTTTGAACAAAAAAAGAATTTTGAAAATCCGTCGACAATTGGCGGAGTATTCGATGAACAAACATACAAAAAAATATATATATAAACATCCGAACATAGTACCTCCTCCTTTTTGTGAAGTCGGTAAAAAGGGCAGGCAGATAACAATGATGATGATGTCGGATGTGTTTATATTGTACAAGTAAATATATGAGGAATAGAACGCAACGCATGAGAGAGAGAAGGAACGATAGTGAGAAAGAGAGAGATTGCAGTTTTATTTCAACGCCATCTCTGGACCGATAGTGTAACTAATGTGATTTTTATTGATGATTTCTGAAAAGTGTGCTATTAAGAGACATCGTTTTATTTTTTCTGTAATCTTTACATAACTTTTTATCTCATAGAATAATTTTTGGTATTTTTTTTTACATTTTCTATCAAAGTTGAAGACTATGCTGCATAAAAAAAAGAAAAATGTTTGAGAATGTGCAAATGTGCAAACTGCGATCTTTCATATGATACCCCAATGTCCTAGTAGCCCCACATTGATTTTTAAGACCCCCTTTCAGTCCCTGTTGCAAAAAAATAATAGTATAAAATTAATTAATATATATTTTTTTATTACTTTCTTATTTTTAAAACCTTTGGGCAAATGTCATCTAAAACTATTCCAAATTTCAAGTTGATAGCATTAGTAGTTATTGAGATATCCAGCTATGATAGACGGACAGACGGACAGAATGAGTCGCACCATAAAGGTTTCTTTTTACCAGTTTGGTATGAAACCCTAATTAAAGGGAGACCTCTCTTTGATTTTAAGATTTTTATACAGGGTGCAAATGAAGTCATGGGCATTATTTTAACCTAAGGCACTACTCATGATACTAATTGCATTAGGGCTACTATTACGCAAATCAAAAATATTATTAATGCAAGTATGGAAAACCTTAAAATGTAGTAAGTCATAGAAAGTATCAAACACTTTGCGCTTCTCGATAGCAAATGCGTAGGTACATTACGCCGTACGCGTCATTGGGCGTGAATTCTTTGACCCCGCCCGACTCACGTGACATTCGTAAGTTGCCAATGAATTGATTCATAATAAATTCCAACTTTCCCTTCGTACTTTGCCGGCTTAGGACGGTCAAAACTACGTCAACTAACATACATTAAAAAAAACATTTACGTACCTAGCTTGTGGATTGTTTTGAAAAAACCTTATTTGTCGGTAAAGTGACAGAGGGTAAACGGGTGCTTTTCCACGGGCTTGTGCATGTGCTGGCACGTGAAAAGACGAAAAATCCAACAGGTTCTTAGTGGTTCTGGTGGAATGAGACCCCGTGAAGGAATAGGGTCGTTTGGGTTGCGGCGATGGAACATTTCACGAGTTCATACAACCATTTGTGGGTATTGTTGGTTGGTGTACCTAGCCTGCACATTACGCGGTCGAGGCATCGTGTACACAAACACACAAATACTACACTAACACTTAATACACTGCAATCCAAGCACCGTATGACGCGAGCGGCGAGTACGGCGATTACATCACGGGATCAATAAATCAATTACGCGTCAATGCACCTGCGCAGTCGTTATGACACTGGTTCCGGGTTCACGTTGCGGCGGGAAGCAGACCCCGCGCGGGGGTGATATTCGTATTTTTGCGAGTGAGGGAGTGGGACGGAGAGAGTTCAGGGAATCCCGCCGGACGGCATGTCTTTTAGCCCATTGTTATTATTACTTGTAAGGAAAAACCCGCGCGCGCGCAGGTGATGTTTGTTTACATTTCGCTTTGCGCTGTACTGCGCTTTAAGATTTTGATACTTCAACATTTATTGGCGTTAACGAAGTATTTTGTTTTAATTACTTTAAGTGTTTATTTGCAATAATAAGCCTTGTGCAATTTGACTTACTACATTTTTAAGGTTTTCCTTAATTGCATTAATAATATTTTTGATTTGCGTATTAATAGCCCTAATGCAATCAGTATCGTGAGTAGTGCCTTAGGTTAAAATAATGCCCATGACTTCAATTCCACCCTGTATAAGAAACGTGATTTTTTCCGCGTTTTTTGACTTGTGTCACGGAACCCTTAGTTTAGGAGTCTGACTCGCACTGGGCCGCTTTTTTCGTTTGCTGATTTATATAGACAGGCAAGACTGAATCAGTGTTTGTCAGAACTACAGTGCTCACCTTAAACCTTGAAACCCCTTAGACCCCATAAACCTTTGGGATCGAATTGAGAACCTCCAAAGCTCTGCACTCACGTTAGCAACCCCAACCAACAATAGATGGGAGTAATAATCCAGACCTTCTAAAACACAAATCTATTTACCAAAAGGTTTCACTCTACAAAGCCACAAACACTCATTCCTCCTTTTAAGAAAGGCAGACAGTTTCCATTCGAGCCCTGAGTGGCACTTCTAGTGTGATCAATCAGCCTTGGTGCCTCAAAAGGCAGGCTGTCAGTGCGAAAGAACTGACTTATTGGAGGCACTGAAGACCTTTTTATCATTAGAAAAGGAAGAATACATGGACACGATGTTAAGTAATTGGGAGGCTTCATGCTTGAAAGACATTAGGGTAAGTACTCGGTACGTATGTATATAAAATGTACAGGGTAAAATTACTTAGTGAAACGTCTCAGGGTGACGTGGAGCGATATCAAAGCATGTTAGATATTTGATTTTCCATGTCCTTAAGTCGTGATAAAGAAAAAAACGTGTGCTCTAGTTCTATCGTGTTTTAATATCGCTCCCCGTTAGGTCTGTCAAGTTTAGTCGGTTTTAAATTTGACCCTGCTTTTATATCTACTTAATAAAAATCTTAACTTTTGTTAATTTATTTATTCACTGACTAGCAGTGCCCCACGGTTCCACCCGCGTTGATTTGAGGAAAAACCTACTAAAATACTATATTCCAATACTTTAAGATTGTTACTTATTACGCACAGTTACTCATCAAGCTATACCTAGATAACCAGTATAAGCTGACTTCTGATTCTACAAAAAAGCTATACAATGCGAGGTCAGATACAACAGGAAATGTATAGCTTGACGTGTAGCCGTGTGTACATTATTTTAAGAAGCTATTTTATGTACATCACGCTATGATCAGTAAGAGTGGAACTATAGTAAACCTCGCACAGTTACCGGCGCGCGGCGGCCGTACTGATTTATTTTAAACCTATAATATCTCCTAAGATATTCATTGAAATCAAAAGATGTCAAGGGCAATTTTGTTCAAAATTAAATACTTGTGATGAATAATATGTTTATTTGTATAAGGATTATTATCATCGACTTCTTAAAAAGAAGGAGGTTCTCTATTCGGATGTTTATATATATACTAGCTGACCCCGCAAACGTCGTTTTGCAAAAAAAAAAATTGATAGTAGCCGATTCTCAGACCTACCCGATATGCACACAAAGTTTCATACAAATCGGTTCAGCCGTTTCGGAGGAGTATGGTAACTAACACTGTGACACGAGAATTTTATATATTAGAAGATTTTTTATGTTTTGTTTTAAACTCCGTCATTTAAAGACGGATTTGCAAAATTATTTTTTTACAGACAGACACATAAATTGTATCGGTCTGTCTGTGTGTGTCTATCTATCTGTGGGTACTTGCGGCATCATAGCTCCCAAACGGATGATATTGTTTGTTTTGTCAAAAAAACTTTTTACAAAAAAAAACGACTTCCAAAAAAACACTGCAAAGTGAAAAATTACTTTAATTTCGGAAGTTGGTGTCGTTGGTTCTGCATTTTCTTTTATTGACACCGACTTCCGAAATTAAAGTTATTTTTCACTTTGTAGTGTTTTTTTGGAAGTCGGTTTTTTTTTGTAAAAAGTTTTTTATTTTTCACTTTTTAGTGGGCCAGTTTGTAACCTATCTAAGTTACAATAGCCTAATCTCAACTGCTCATCACCTTTTACAAAATATTGATTTTCCCGATACAGGGACGTTAATTGTTGAGGAGTTCTCCTTGCAAAAACCAGGAGAACTGGATCTGATTAAGAAGTCACCATCAGCTCCACTTCACGATACGCATTGTGCTTAGCAACCACATTAAAGTACCTAATCGAATTGCAACCCGTGAAATATTTATTATTGAGTAGTTCCGATGGCCACCTGTGGTCTTCATCATCAGTTCCACTTTACCGAATGGTGCTTTCTGAGAGCAAATGCACGAGTTACTATGAAAAATACCCAAATGTGCCTACAAAATTTGAGGGTTTTCCTCGATTTCCATGGGATTTCCTCATCAGATTCCGATTTGGTGACAATGGGACCACCTCAGGAGCATACCCTTTCAAATAAAAAAAGAATTTTGAAAATCCGTCGACAATTGGCGGAGTATTCGATGAACAAAAAAAAACCATAAAAACATCCGAACATAGTAAGTACCTCCTCCTTTTTGTGAAGTCGGTAAAAACGAACTCGATCGAGTGTTCCAAGTATGGGAAGAGTGACCTCTTTGGCAGTACTGAATGTAACTGGCTGGTTTTAATACTATTAAATGTTGACATTCTAAAGATGGAATAAATTAAAAAAAAAAAACTAGTTCCCGCCATTTCTCAATTGTTTTTGAAGCAAGCAACATGAACGTATGTGACGAAGAAATTCGGTACATTTTAAAATTTTATTACAAAAAAAAACAACCGACTTCAAAAAAAAAAAACACTACAAAATGTAAAATAACTTTAATTTTAATTTTGGAAGTCGGTGGCAAAAACGTAAATACAAAACCAAAGACACCGACTTCCGAAATTAAAATTAAAGTTATTTTACATTTTGTAGTGTTTTTTTTTTTGAAGTCGGTTGTTTCTTTTTGTTAAAAAGTTTTTATTTTTTACTTTTTATAGTCAGAGTGCATCTCATGACAATTCCAATAAGCCCAAACACGGCTAGAATACATGGTTTTATTACGAAGTTCCGGTACCTACCTTCCAGCTTCATCATCAGATCGGTTTGATGGTACCATTTTCGTCAGAACCATTTATTTAAATTTGCTTCGTCATAGTTGCTTAACAATCTTAATCGAGATATCTTATCGCCATCCGTGAAATACTTATTATCATTGAAGAGTTCCTGTGGCTATCTGTGGTCTCCTTCATCAGTTCCACTTCACCAAATTATACTTTTTGAATGCAAATGCTTGACATGTTGATGAAAATACCAAAATTTCTATATGTATGCCTATAATATTTGAGGAGTTCCCTCAATTCCTCATGGATTCCATCATCAGAACTGGATTTTGACAAAAATGGGACCAATCTGGAAGCATATCCTTTCAAATAAAAAAAAAAATCCAAATCGGTTCATAAATGACGGCGTACTGAGGTAACAAACATAAAAAAAAAAAAAAAAATACAACCGAATTGATAACCTCCTCCTTTTTGAAATGGGTACAAGAAAAAACTTGATATTTGGGTACCACATGATCTCACTGAGAGAAACTTAAGCAACATGTTTCCATTAGCGATTCTTTGTTGAAACGCAATAATTCCGACCCATTTCTCAAACGGTTGATTACGGGTGATGAAAAATGGATCACTTACGATAAGAATGTCCGAAAAAGATCGTGGTCGAAGCATGGACAAGCCCCACAGGCCGTGGCAAAGCCCGGCCTGACGCGGAACAAAGTGATGCTCTGTGTTTGATGGGATTGGAAAGGAATCGTCCACTATGAGCTTTTGCCGCCGAGTAAAACTATCGATTCTGACGTGACGTCGACGTCGACGACTACTGTCAACAACTGATGAGGTTAAAAGAAGCTATTGAGAAAAACCGGCCGGAGCTGGTGAATAGGAAGGGTGTGGTGTTTCATCACGACAACGCCAGACCGCACTCATCTATAGCCACTCAGCAAAAATTGAGAGAGCTTGACTGAAATGTGTTGATGCATCCTCCGTATAGCCCTGATCTTGCTCCATCAGATTTCCACCTGTTTCGGTCACTTCAGAACTCTTTAGGAAGAATAAAGTTAACCTCAAAAGAACACTGTGAAAACTACCTGTCAGATTTTTGAAGTGAAAACTTCTTTAGCGGCGCTGCGTATTTTTTTTGGAATGGGTAAAAATCTCTAAACTCGCGTCAGGACACGTGACCTGATCGAGAATTCGTAAGACGGATGGAGAGAGGGCAGGCGGCGCAAGGCGCTTGCGCGAATGTTGAAGTGAAAACTTCTCTAGCGGCGCTGCGTATTTTTTTTGGAATGGGTAAAAATATCTAAACTCGCGTCAGGACACGTGACCTGATCGAGAATTCGTAAGACGGATGGAGAGAGGGCAGGCGGCGCAAGGCGCTTGCGCGAATGTTCGATAATTTTCATGTTTGTGTACGATAGCGCAATGAATAAATATTGTATCCTACCACATAAATAATAATACTTTTATACTGATAACGAAAGCAATTTGTACAAAATTATTCTCTAACCATTCCAAAATATCAAAAATGCAGAACATTAATATTTAAGTTTTCACTTCTGCCGGCACTCCCGGAGTGCAACCCGTCGATTTTTTTTTGTTAAAAAATCTCAAAACTTCTACAGCAATGGGATCATGGCATTGCCCACAAGATGGCAACAAGTCATCGATCAAAACGGCACATACATATTATAAATAAATAAAAAATTAAACCTAAAAGAATTTTTTTTTGTATGAAAAATACGAAAATACTTTTGCCCCGACCATAACCGTGCCAAGCCGGGGCGGGCCGGTAGTTGCTCATAATTACATCGATCCAATACCACTGAATTCCAGTGTTCGTTTGAGTCACTGTATTAATATAAATAAAATTTTATATTTATGATTCCTAACTTAACAGCTATTCTTTTTGCGCTTTGCAACTAATCCAACATTGTCGCAAATGGTATAACGTGTGCTGAAACTCAAAGCGTTGCGGTGCCATCCGTGTAGTGAATACTAATGCCCTATTTTGTGCCTGCCTAGAACAGGCCCATGCCTACCTATGTTCCATTATTGGGTAAAGTATGGATCATCCGTGGACTGTTGTAACGTGCCAAGATTTTAGTGGGTGTTCTTTTATTTTAAGGGAAGTAGAGGGACGAATAAGGCCCTTTGTACACACATTTTTTTTTGCCATGAAAAACTATTTATTCGCCGTACCGTAAAGAAACCGTGCCGTGTGTGAGGGCACTATAGCGGGTTCGATTTCCGAGTCGTATTCTCCAACATAATCGCACCCGCATAAGCAATTCCACCATTATTACGGTAATTACTTAACTGTATATCGATGTGGCTTTGTTGTTGGCTACACAATACAATGAAACGAATGATAATTTTGCTGTAACCACAGATATACCGTGTCAGATAAAATTAGCTAGCGAAACTCTACAGACGTGATGGGTATCCATATCTAAACATGATAAAACAAAAAAAAAACAACCAACTTCCAAAAAAAAAAAACGCTACAAACTGAAAAATACACACATCAAAAGTGTCTAGGGATCAACATATATTTTTGCAATAACTTTTCTCCTGATTGATATTAATTAAAATTTTCTTTAAGGATTCATCAAATAAAGTGTTTTCGTTTGTCACAGTAACGATAAACCAAGTCACCTTTGCATTAATAAAGAAATTTGCCATTTTCCTAATAAAGGGATTTTTGACATTTGAACCACTAACACAAAAGTTCGAAAAAAAGACTGAAATAACAGTTTTCTCTAAAATTTTATTGGGTAACTTAAACAATTAATAATCCGTGTTTCTACCGCGAACACTAACAACACAAGAACATCGGTTTGGCATACTCAAAATGAGTTCATCCAAATCACGCTGTGGAATGGCCGCCCATGTTCGTTGCAACAACAAAAAAAGGTCTTCTTGCGACTGGATACCCTCCATATTCGGCAGAGCTCTTCTCTGTAGCATATCCCATGCATGCTCAATCGGGTTCAAGTCTGGCGACTGAGCAGGCCAGGGCAGGACATTGATGTTAGCTGCGGCGAGAGTCTGTCTTACAACTCTTGCGGTGTGCGGTCGTGCATTATCATGCATTAACTGAAATAAGGGACCGATTTGCACTTGTAGAGGAACGATGACGTCTGATACAATCGTCTCAGCATAAATTTGAGCGTTGAGGTTGCCTCTGATCCAAATCAACTCAGTTCTTCCGCCGATCCAAATACCCGCCCATACCATGATGGTTCCACCACTATAAGGATGGACTTCCTGGCAGGATTTTAATCGCTGTTGGCGTCCAGGGGTTCTCCAGTGTCGTATACGTCTTGTATCCGGTCTCATACCAAAACGAGACTCATCAGAAAAGCACACGAAACGCCATTGTTCTTCTGCCCAATTTCTGTGTTCAAGAGCCCATTGATATCGAATCCTACGATTGTGCATTGCTATAGGTGGTACCCGTAGCGGTCTTCGGGAATGAAGGTTCACTTCATGCAAGCGGTTTCTGACTGTTTGGTCGCTAATTAAGTTCCCTGAAGAGTGATGAAGCCTCACGGCTAACATCATGGCGGTTATTGTTGGAGCTCTTCGAGTTAAGATTTGAATGTATCAGTCTTGTCTCCGTGTGGTGCAGCGATACCGTCCTCCATGGCGCTCAGCCACGGTACCAGTGCTTCGGTAACGTGTCCAAAGTCGACTGATAACACTCTGACTTGTATTCAGAGCTAAAGCCACAGTACGTTGCCGGGAACCAGCTTCTATCATTCCCACGGCTCTGAGCATTTCTTCCCTGCTTAAATGACGTCGCCGCTCCATAATAACGTTGGTTTTAATCAGTAGTAGGGAAACAGTAGCACTAATAATGTCTTCAATGCGTTGTATGTTTTTATAGGGAAAATATTGACAGCTGATTTTCATCTTTTACTCGAATTTGATTCACAGTTCCTGATTCAAATTATGAAATGCACCAAAAAGGATCCATATAAATTTATAAAATCATAAATTTATTACAAAGCCACATCTCAATCTCAAGAAATCCGCATAAAAATGCTTGATCCCTAGACACTTTTGATGTGTGTAACTTTAATTTCGGAAGTCGGTGTCGTTGGTTCCGCATTTTCGTTTATTGACACCGACTTCCGAAATTAACGTTATTTTCACTTTGTAGTGTTTTTTTTGGAAGTCAGTTTTTTTTTGGAAAAAGTTTTTTATTTTTCAATTTTTAGTGATTTTTGAAGTGAAAACTTCTTTAGCGGCGCTGCGTATTTTTTTTGGAATGGGTAAAAATCTCTAAGCTCGCGTCAGGACACGTGACCTGATCGAGAATTCGTAAGACGGATGGAGAGAGGGCAGGCGGCGCAAGGCGCTTGCGCGAATGTTCGATAATTGTCATGTTTGTGTACGATAGCGCAATGAATAAATATTGTATCCTACCACATAAATAATAATACTTTTATACTGATAACGAAAGCAATTCGTACAAAATTATTCTCTAACCATTCCAAAATATCAAAAATGCAGAACATTAATATTTAAGTTTTCACTTCTGCCGGCACTCCCGGAGTGCAACCCGTCGATTTTTTTTTTTTTGAGGGTGGTAAAGCGCATGCCAAGTATCGAACCCGCGATCTAAAACTCGTCAGCGGGGCCGTTGCCAATGGACCCCCACTGCTTTACAGGGCCACCAATACTCTATCTATGGAAGTACTGAAACGATTACAAAAAAAAAAAACTTTCACTGATAGAAAGTTGATTTATTCCGGTTATGCCATTGCCGAATGCGGATATGTGTTATGTTTCAGGTGGATCGTTTTGACTGTTACATATGTATAAATATCATTTACCTGTAGGTAACACTTATATTGTTAGTAGTTTACGTTCATTGAAACTAATTCATAACGTTATAACATTTACATTAATCAGACAAGTGTTTTACTAATCACTTTAGCGAATCAAGACTTGGCAGCAATTCCACTAGAAATTAAACATGATCAAAAACTTATAAATTTAATTCAGAAAAATTAAATGAAAAATACTTCTGTAGTGTCAGTAGAACAAATCTCAGTAAGTAAAGCAATTAGGAAAATGAAATCATACTCTCTTAATTGAAAAATGCACTTAATTTCAACGTGTTTAAGTCTCACTTTCAGTTTTTCAACTGACGCTTACTTAGTGTTAAAAACGTTTTTCTCATTAAGATTGATGATATTCACATTTTTATCTCCTGAACGTCGCCTTTTCAAGAAAAGTAACGGGTTGGCTTTTCACAGAGGCTTTTTCACATAATATGATGACTCCTGAGGTAGTTGTACAATTCGTAAAGTATTAGAAAATAATGGGGACAACGGGGTTTTCTGGTAAATGTGAATATTTTACATTTAATATCAGTAAACATATATGCTGTACATAATGCTATAAGTCTTAACACAAGAGCAAAATAAATCTGGAGTAGGTACGTATGTACACATAAAATAAGCAGGAGAATTGACTTGATTGATCTGTCCGTCATTTCGGTATCGCGGCTAGATTGTAGAATCAAAAGCAGAACAGTCCTCAAAAAAAAAAGGGCGCATGTTATTTTTGAACATTGTAATAGTTACCTTTCCTATCAGTAAGGGCTTTTTTAAGTAACAGCTTCGAATTTACTTATATAGCTTCACAAACTCACGCTATCTTCCCATGAAGTTAGGCAGAAACTACAGAACGCCAAAGTCAAAGTCAAAGTCAATTTTATTTGCGTAGATTGCAGGTACATAAAATAGGATGTTACAATAAGATGCGTGAGCCTTGTACAATCTACCTTATATAAGGCATGCAAACATTAATGAAATTGTTCACTAAATTGAAATTAAAATTAATTACCTAATGAAAATAAAATAAAATTACAACTTTAAAACATTAGTCGACACAGCACATCCACAATACATTAATAAATAAAAAAAATAAAATAAAATAAAAAAAATAAAAAATTAAACACAATTTTGAATAAAAACAAATAAATCGAGAAAAAAATTCGCCACCTGCTACAATCCTTCCATTTGCTTCGTTTACGTTCATACACGTAGGCATACATACACGCCGGTTGCGGGTACTACGCACCTATCCTTTCTGAAGAACATAACCAATAAGGTCACTAAATATCATGTCCTTTCTTTTCCTTACAAATTATCTTCGTGAAAAAACCTATAGCGATCATAAAGTCTATTCTGACGTGCTAAGCTCAAAAGCGGTATCGAAAAAAAAACGAGTGTGCTTATGACCACACGACTGAAGTGAAACTTCTTTCGCTCCATCTGTATGTATATTTCATTTACTAGCTATAAGAGAAAGAGAGAAAGAAAATGTGCGCGCGCACTGCTCTCTCTTGCTCCTACACTGTGATACAGACAATAAGCCTGCAGTGTGCTTAGATATACGGAACGTATTTGGCTATGAGAGGAAGAGAGAAAGAAAATGTGCGCGCGCACTGCTGTCTCTTGCTTATATCCCCCACTTAACTTCCGTTCGCCTTGCCCGATCACACTTTTCGTAACGCTTACGTCACGCGTTCGCCAGCTTACTCCCCAAGTCAAGCGTGCGTAAAGAAGTTTCACTTCAAAAACATAAAGTTGATTTTGCATCGGACAGCTTAAAGAAATACGCATCCAACGAGCTAAGCCAAATAGCGGTATATTAAAAAAAAACCGGCTAAGTGCGAATCGGACTCGCGCACAAATGGTTCCGTACCATTAGGTATCTATAAGAACGCCAAAAAAATCATGTCTGTTGTATGGGAGCCCCCCTTAAATATTTGTTTTATTTTAATTTAATTATTTATTTTTAAAGTGTAAATATATGATATTCTGTGAATATTTCAAGCGTCCACCTGTTGCCGTTATCAATATCGGGCAAATACGAGCAAAAAAATTACGTTTGTTATATAGGAGCCCCCTTAAATATTTATTTTATTGTTTTTTAGTATCTGTTTTTATCACGACAACAGAAATTTATACATCGTCTGTGAAAATTTCAACTGTCTAACCATCACAATTCATGAGATACAGCTTGGTGACAGACGGACAGGCAGACAGACGGACGGACAGCGGAGTCTTAGTAATAGGGTTACGTTTTACCATTTGGGTACGGATCCCTAAAAACCCTTAAGAAAATTTTCCCGATCTCAGTGTTTCCTCAAATCACAAAGGGAATAAGAGCAAAACTTTAATTTTCTCGAAACTAGCTTTTTCTGAGCACGGCAGTATACCTAAGGGTAGGCAGAACGACCTCGTACATAAAGTCTGTAACTTTTACACAATCTCACTTCTCCATTCGGTACTTATGTCAAACATAATCCTTTAGAAGCCTCTTACTGTATTTTTATGACATTTTTTCTTCAATAAGCTTAGTACTTGTGCTTAGTTGAACTTATGTCCTAGAGTAGGTACTACCTATGGACCTGTAGACCGCGAAATTCAAATTTTCTTACGTTTTGCAATTTTTAGGTCAGTATGATTCGCGATTATAAGAATCATTAATATATCTCTTAATGTTAGATTTGTTCCGTAAGCACTTTTCTATAACAGATTTGTTCTTATGGTACAAATCTAACTTAGGAAGATGTATTAATGATTATAATTCTGTAAATACGAACCTGTTATAGTAGCAAATCATATTTTGATCAAGATACAACCTGACACTGACCTGCAAATTGCAAAAAATGTAAGAAAAATTGAATTTCGCGATCTACCACTACGCATTCACCCTAAATTGTCAGTGGTCGCTCCCGGAACCATACAGAAATAAAAACTTTTTTACAAAAAAAAAACCAACCAAAGTTTTTATTTTTCACTTTTTAGTTGTATCTACCTCACACAAATCCATATAACACTACTTGCAACAGGGAAATGAGGGTGTATAACGCTAGTGTTTACATACTTTTTGTGAGGGTGTACCATGGTATACTGAACACATCTGCGTACCCCTTTAAAGGGTACAGGCGCGATGTTATGTTGTGTGATTGCGTAAACAATGGAAACATATGCGATAGCAGCAATCACGGTTGATTTGCTGGCATTTATTGAAGAGTACCATTGTCTGTCTCCGAAACTCATCATCAGATCTTTACAAAATTGAAATGGGACCTTTCCGAAATACACATCTTTCAAACAAAAAAAGAATTTTGCTAATCCGTCTATAAATGATGGAGTTATGCCCGAACCCGTAAAATACTTATAATTGAGTAGTTCCGATGGCCATCTGTGGTCTTCATCATCAGTTCCACTTCACCAAATGGTGCTTTCCGAGAGCAAATGCACGAGTTACTATAAAAAAATACCCAAATCGCTATAGGTGTGCCTATAAAATTTGAGGGTTTCCCTCGATTTCCATGGGATTCCCTCATCAGATTCCGACTTGGTGCCAATGGGACCACCTCGGAAGTATACCCTTTCAAACGAAAAAAGAATTTTGAATATCGGTCCACAATTGGCGGAGTAATCGCGTAACAAACACACACAAAAAAAAAAACATATCGTCGAATTGATAACCTCCTCCTTTTTGAAGTCGGTTAAAAAGACCCTGACTGGTGTTCTATTATTGCGGATTCTCAATGAACTAATTTATATCTCTCTACTTATGCCAATAGTATTTTCTAATTCCCTACTAACTAAACTACAATTTGACATACGACAACACTACATCAGTCTAAAAATGATTTTGTGTTTACTATATTTTTTCTATAGGCTGTTAAGCGGTTTTGTCTGTTGTCAGTGTCTTTATAATTTTTCCTCTATGGCTTTTATTTACACCTGCGCGCGCATCGCTAGCGAAAAACAAAACCAGCGCACCATTTTCCATACAAGTTAATAATACAAGCCTGTTTTTCCTCGCAAGTGTGTTGAAAAACGTCCTATAAAACGCGTGTGCATTGATCATTATACCCGAGGCGGTTATTATTCGAATAAGAAATATATTCGATAAGGAAGTCGATTGTATCATAGTACACATGTATCATAATGTAGGTACTATTATGTGATGTACATAATATAGAGTATTCTATTCGATTCTATCATCATATTAATAAAACTTGAGTGGTCCAGTAGGTACCAAGTTAATCTTCAGCAGTATCATAGTCATTAAATAAGTTATAGTGATACTAATTCACAGAAAAAATGAGTAAAGACTTTACAAACAGCATCTACCTTAAATGACCTCCTTTTTCTCACAGAGCAAGCCAAAAAGAACGCCAACATAAATAACGCAAATTAATTTAACTTCCTCGTACAAAAGCAAATATTTTCACTCCATTCCTCACGGGATTGCGCGCATTTGCTTTGCTAATCATGAAATATGAACGTATGACCTGAACAAATATGTCTTACTAATTCTAATTTGGTTATTCCTGAAGATTTGGGTTTCATTAAACAATAATCCCTAATGGAGTATCCAGTTTGGATTTGGGAAACAATGGCCCCGATTCTGTTGTTCACAAACTAAATTAAATTTAAGTTCAGTGCATCTTTTTCTTTCTATTTCATTATGAAAAGGATAGAAGATAAATATTAGTTTAGTCCTGTCAAATTAGTCAGCGGCTGACGTAAATTGACGTATTTTTAGTAGCCAATTTTTAATCACGTCTAATCTTATCTATGGATTATCTAATTTGACAGGACTAAACTAATAGTTATCTTCTGTCCTTTACTTATTGAAGTAGAAAGATAAAGATACACTGAACTTAAATTTAGTTTAGTTTGTGAACAACAGAATCGGCGCCATTATGTCAATAGTAGCTGTTTTATTGCTCTAGTGGTCGCAAGCGCTACTACATCAGATCGGCGAAAGTGTTATTGGGTTTTTCCATAAGGAATTTCTCAATAGCAGCTCAGAGTCTGGATTTGTGTCCGGTTGCTGGCAATAGGCTCGCCCCCTATTACCTACATGTGAAAAAAACAAAATAAATGTGACTTAAGCTGTAACTGGCGAAATGAGGATGTACTATGTCGTTATGTATACATCTGCCCAAAATTTCGGGAATTACAGGCGTTGTGTTATGTATGTCGATAGTAATCTTATGCGATGCGAACAAATGTGGAACATGTGATGAGAATTGTTCAGAGAATGAATTTAGATGTCTATAAATAAGTAGAGGAAACCCAAAGAATCTATGGATGGACAGTGTGAAAGATGAAATGGCTGGAAAGAGATTGAATACTGAGTTGATGGCTGACAGACATAATATGGAAGAATAAGACATGGATACTGCGGTGACAACAAATACATGGGGATAAGGGCTGGATAATGACAAGCCGGACCCATCGGACTATGAGAGTAAAGGAACAGAGAGTGCACCTGTGTCTGCGCGCACACTTGTGCATTATAATATCTCCTGCGTACCTGGCTAATCTCCGTTGAGACTGCCACCGTGACCGAAATAGGTCGGGTAGCTATTATTAATGATAAGTTCTTAATAATATATTTATAGCTTGTGTTACAATGCTCAGGAACCTCGATCGATCCCTTAAAAGGCTCCTGTTAGGTAGTTGGTTCAAGGTCATGATGCTAAACCAGTACAGTCAACAGCAAAAGTAGATGATGAAAATCAGAAATTCAATACTAATGAACGGAGTTCGCGTTAGAACTGTGAGGCGTCAGTTTGGTGTAGCTTGATGTGCTGGTCTCTGTACGTATCAAAGTACGTGACTTCGTGTAAAAATAATTGCTGGGAAACGAGCTTGATTTTTGGTCTGAAAAATCATTGCTGTTTAGTAGTGCACAACGGAATGTACGCAAAACATTGTGCTTATAGGTGCATGCAACAGTACATGGCTCATAGAAGTATTTAAGGTTGTGTTGTAATATTGAAAACTTGTCATCTTCAAAAAACTTCAGTGAAAGTTGGAAATCAGATCTTCAATATCTCCGTAACCAGAAGGTTCCCAGGTATGGTCCAGTATAAAAATTGTCACAATAACAGGGAGTACTAGTGACTCTCGGCTTTGCTAAGTGTCTTTTAACAACAGTTAGGTGGAAATAATTATCATTTTCCCTAACTAAAGTGCAACTGAGAGCAGGTGCCAGTAAGTAGGTTACGTTACCCATTCTTCTTTATTAGCAAGATTCGGGGCTCAGCTGGACCATTTGGAAGATTATCCGCACTACTCATATCTTTGTCTAGGAGTGGAATCAATTAACTAATGGATGGAAAAGATAAATATGTAGTATTTTATTGTAGGTAAAGTTAGGAAAGTAGAGCTTCAAGCTGAAGTATGAATCTTTTTTAAATCATGTCGATAGTTTCAGTGATAAAAAACACTTCAATTGCTTTGAATTTGAACTGGAATACTCAAAATAGAGATACAATCAACTATAATACAATTGAAAATTCTCAAATAAATGCGCTAAATTCATAACACTACAATTATTGAATAGTAGATTATTCACTACGGGGATAAAGTGGTGTGTTATTGTCGCGGGCGCTATTTTGAATCCTGAACGCAACGAAGAATTTCTAAGGCTCCCGAGCGTAGTGAGGGAGCTCTGAGTTATAACCTCCTGTGCGAAGCGAGGGAGTTAAGACCAGAATCCTGAGTGCAGTGAGGGATTCAAGCTCGCCCAAGGCGAAGACACCTTTATCCTCGAGGAAAATACTTTACTTTTCGCACCTACTGCGGGCTAATAAAAACCAAATCGATTATCGAATTAATAGTTTATGAAAATGTTAAATAACCGGGAAATACCTAGTTATGTGCAGTGTCATACACTATTTACCCGACTACGCGACAGGACAGGGTTATGATTTTTTACTTAACTATGTATTTTTGTATGTGGAATTCCTTATACACTCGAAGCATCCTAACGGCCGGATGGATTTTAATACATGAGGAGTCTATCGACTCGTTTGGGTCGCCCAAAGGTTATAGACAAAATCATAACCCAACTGCAACTAAGATTCAAAACTAGCTCACTTTTCAAGCAGACTGATGCAGTTGGTGGCATCAAATCTGAGATTGAACTAAAATAATATACCTACTGCCTGACGAGTTTTTTATCTTTTCAATCTTATCTCATGCATTTTCATCAAAAACACAATAAATAATATAGTCAATGGAGCGTCAGTTCCGTCAGCTTCTAAGCGCGGGGGTATACGCGCCACAGCAACCGATCATTTTGTTCGGCAACGGCGACTAAATCCTATGAAGTAAGAACTCTTTGGTCGACCCGTACATTAATAGAAAAAGTCTTCTTTTTTTGGCTAATGTTTCCATACGTTTTTCTCAGTTGACGTTCCAAATTCAAATCACATTAATGACCAGCGGGTCATAATAAAATTCAGTACAATATTAATGACCGGCTAGAGCCTAGGACTTAAATGTCTTGCTTTAGGTAAGGTTTCAATTATATCTAATTTGACGTTAGCGAGCAGGTGCTGTGAAAAAAACATTTTCCAATACGAAACCACAGAACTTTATTTCTGTATTTCTTGAAATGCCTATAAAAATGCCTCTGGCCACAGTTTCAGGAAAACTGAAGACTTACACAACTAATAAAAAAAAAATTTAAGCATCTCTTAAGGTAACCACTTTTTTTCTCAGAACAGAGAGGATGTTAGTATTATTGCATTCATTTGTTTATTAATTATATTATTTCGTAAGAACTTAAAAACTATAATAGCACAATCTTAAGACATATTTTGGTTCCAACCAACGTTTTAAACGATTTTATAATTAAGACACCTAAGTTTCAATATTAATACTTTACTACAGGAATTCCTTTTATATTTATCGACTCTACCCACCTTATACCGCCAACGTTCAAAATGATACGATTCTCTCCATCCATTCCTGTTACCTCACTTTAATAAACATTTAAAACTATTTCACAACACTAAACCGATCACAGACGAAACCCAAAACCGTTATTTTTCAAATCGCACCTTTATAATTTTCAAAAATGGCACTTGATCGCGAACGCGGTTTGTTGACGTTTTCTACGCGTGTTTTTGCGACGGCGCAGCGCACAGACGCGTGCGAATCCGGCGGCCGTCCAGTCGGCACTGGGATGAAATGAGATGAAGGGGAGAATTTCTACCCCCACCTGTGGCCTGCACGCACTGCAGTCGACCCCTTTGCGCCTTTCAAGTTTATGATGGAGCTACCGGGCACGCTTTTAGTGGTTTTTCATTCAGTATCACTTACATAAATGTTGAATTTTAAAGCAATGATTTTTTTGCGGTGCCTTCTTTAGATAACGCCTGCGGCTTTTTAATGCGGAAGTTTTTGGAAAGATAACAGTACGCGTGTTACCATGCCACGGTACCAATAGGACACCAACATTTCGTCAGTTGTGTGCGTTTTGTATTTTTCATTCAGTATTTAATAATTAGCATGAAAAAAATGTATGTGGAAAGTTTTGAGCATGATTTTCGACGGCTATAACAGTAGGGGAAGACCAAAGAAACGATGGATAGACAGTGTGAAAGATGATATGGTTAGAAAGGGGGGTAATTACCGGGATGATGACGAATACAAGAGAAGAGAGAAGTAAGTATAGAAGAAACAAATTAAATAAAAAAAAATAAGTAACCCCCGACACAAAAAAAAATTAAAAGTAAAAAAATATTTTTTTTCTCTCGGCCTTTTTACCTCATTAAAAGGGCTTAGTCGATAAATGCCCAATTCGTAAAATGCTTAGCATTCTCAAAAGGACTAATTATTATTATTTTTTTATTTTTTTTATTCTTCATTATCAAAAGGGGGTTTTTATCCACACGGATACGCCAACCCCATCGTACCTTATTAAACTATTTAACTTTAATTGAAATAACTACATACTATGTATAAGAAGTAAAATCATTGACTTGGCATCTTCACCAGACCACACAGCCTCTTTGCAATAACCGATCCAGGTTTTGCTAAAATATTCTGAATTAACCCAACGTCCAAAATGTTCAATTTAAAGTCTCTATTCAATGATTCCCTTTCATTCTTGCTCTTAACACATTCCATCAACAAGTGTTGCACATCTTCAATTTTGTTGCATATTTCACAATTAGGTGATGCGACCTTCCGCATTAGGAAAGCAAACTTTGCCTATGGACAGTGCCCTTAGCGCTAATTTAACATAAATGATAAATGATTTTATTTCTGTAAGTAGGTTTGTACAAACACTTTTACACGTCAATCATATTTTTAAAAACGAGATGAGGTCGGCGTTTCCTATCTGACTACTCTGAGAAGAAAGGCCGAAACAAACTCAGAGGTCACAGTTTCTTTTAAAGTCCAGACATAATCTTGGTCAGATCATGTGGAGACCATGTAGATTGGTGTCTGAAATGGTCTTTTGAGAAAAGAACCATACAGATTGAGTGGACCTGTCCAGTCAGTGCACGCATTTGTCAGTAATCATGCAGCTCAACTCAAACTTAAGGAGCTCAACGATTCGACGAACAATACCAAAGAAAGGACATTTGGGTGGGTCGCATAAATTACTCAAACTGCCAGACCATGACTAAAACTATCTGAGAAAAAAATAAAGGCAAAATAAAATTAACCCACATAGTCTTCACATTCACAGTCATTAAAATAATATAATACTTTACAAAGTAAATATTCATGTCACTGTAGGTATATGTAAAATTTATCAATGTCAATATGTATATAAAAATCCAGAAACAGTCTTGGTCAGATCATTTTGAGGACCATGTAGATTGGTGTCTGAAATGGTCTTTTGAGGAAAGAACCACACAAATTTGAGTGGACCTGTCCAGTCAGTGCACGCATTTGTCAGTAAATTTATTCTCAAACCAGGGCCCGCGAGGAGGCTCGTTCTGAATTATCTTGTACCAAATTCCTTTCACTTTAGATTTTTCATGGAAGTAGTTCCTCCATCCGTTAAAACACGACAGTTTAAACTTGGCACAATATTCCCAATAATCTGGAATGTATGGTTTTTCGCTACCAATCTCTACCGCAAGCTTTGACAGACGGTCAGCCTCCTCGTTGCCACGTAAGCCTATGTGTGCTGGGACCCATTGCAATATTACCCTAGTTTCGTCTTTGTCAATATGATTGATCAATTTGAGGATATCATAGGCTATCGATGCACCTCTGCAACCAGAGACGCATCGAGCCACATGTTGTAAGGCACTCCTGCTATCAGTAAAAAACCGGCCAAGTGCGAGTCGGACTCGCGTACCGACGGTTCCGTACAAACCTGTAGCTATATAAGTAAAAGTACACCCATCACGACAATCGAGTCATAGTTATGGTATTTTTATTGCGAAATTAAATTTATAACATTACAATATGGAAAGCTGGAGGAGCATAAATTAATGACAAAGGTCTCTTTATCGGTTCAGTAATAAGCCCAAACAATTCCAATAAGCCCAAACACGGCTAGAATACATGGTTTTATTACGAAGTTCCGGTACCTACCTTCCAGCTTCATCATCAGATCGGTTTGATGGTACCATTTTCTTCAGAACCATTTATTTAAATTTGCTTCGTCATAGTCGCTTAACTATCTTAATCGAGATATCTTATCGCCACCCGTGAAATACTTATTATCATTGAAGAGTTCCTGTGGCTATCTGTGGTCTCCTTCATCAGTTCCACTTCACCAAATTATACTTTTTGAATGCAAATACTTGACATGTTGATGAAAATACCAAAATTTCTATATGTATGCCTATAATATTTGAGGAGTTCCCTCAATTCCTCATGGATCCCATCATCAGAACTGGATTTTGACAAAAATGGGACCAATCTGGAAGCATATCCTTTCAAATAAAAAAAAAAATCCAAATCGGTTCATAAATGACGGCGTACTGAGGTAACAAACATAAAAAAAAAAAAAATACAACCGAATTGATAACCTCCTCCTTTTTGAAGTCGGTTAAAAATATTCCGTACGCAAAATACGCGCACTGACGTGGAGTTGCGGACACCAGCCCGTATTACCTATTGTCGTATTACCTATTGTATCCTATGTGTTATTCCTGATTACAAACTATCTGTGTGCCAAATTTCATCCAAGTCTGTACAGCCGTTTGTGCGTGATTGAGTAACAAACGTCTTCACAAACTTTCACATTTATAATATTAGTAGGATTACTTTAAGATTATTTTACTTAGTAAGCACGGCTACACATCAAGCTATACACAACCAGTATAAACTGACTTCTGATTGTACGAAAAACCTATACAGTGCGAGGTCAGCTAAAACTGGAAATGTATAGCTTGATGTGTAGCCGTGTGTAGAGACGCCAGCACATCAAGATACCTGAAACTGTCAAATTTTCCCAATCAACTTTGAACCTTATGCTGTAGTGATAAAGTTGAAAATATATTAAAGAAATTTAACAGATTGTAGTAGCTTAATGTGCAGCCTATCGATTCTGTAAAAATCTCACGTGAGCGTGAAGTAAACAACATTAATGGAGGCAATCCCTAACAGCAGGTGGAATGACAGCTCACTTCACCTTAGTTTTCACGGTGAGATTTTTACAGAATAGCACTGCTGGCGTCTGTACATTACTATAAGAAGATATTTTAGGTACATCAAACTATGATCAGTAAGAGTGAAACGATGGTAAGCCTCGTACAGCTAACGGCGCGCGGCGGAGGGGCCCGTGGCTAAATAATAACAGCCGCACAGGTCGATCGGTCAGGTTAAGCTACGCTTGCCGCGGTTGGTCTGTGGATGGGTGACCATACATACATTTACATACCGAGATACCTCCGTGCCTCGGAAAGCACGTTAAGCCGTTGGTCCCGGCTGTCATTCGTAGATCTTTGACAGTCGTTACGGGTAGTCAGAAGCCCGAAAGTCTGACAACCAGTCTTATAAAGGGGTATCGTATTACCCAGTAACTGGGTTGTGGAGGTCAGATAGACAGTCGCTCCATGTAAAACACTGGTATTCAGCTGCATCCGTTTAGACTGGAAGCCGACCTCAACATAGTCGGAAAAAGGCTAGACAGATGAACTAACGGCGCGCGGCGGCCGTGCTGTCTTATTTTAAAACTATGATATCTCCTAAGATATTCATTGAAATCAAAAAATGTCAAGAGCGATTTTGTTCAAAATTAAATACTTGTGATGAACAACGTTTATTTGGATAAAGATTAATATCATGTTTATAAAAACACCTTCGCAAATAATGCATTATTTTAGAACACATTTGACTATCATAAAAATGGTTACAGTGAGTCAACCTTAAAAGATAGATATATGCTGTTGAAGATTTTTTTTAGAACTTTTAAGGGGAAACAATTCCGTCATACATTATTTTTGCGTAACTTTAACCGTTTACGCAGCGCACGCAATGGAAGCTCTCAAAAGGAATAATTTTTCCCGTTTTGCAACATTTTTAATTACTGTGACGCTCCTATTGGTCGTAGCCTATAGCATTTCCCGATAAATGGACTATCTAACACAAAAAGAATTTCTTAAATCGGTCCAGTAGTTTCGGAGCCTATTCATTACAAACAAACAAATCTTTCCTCTTTATGATATTAGTGTAGAAATAACCTTATCTAACTTTAATCTACACTATATTTTACAATTAAACAGTTTTTGGAGTCGGTGCCAAGCCCGCACTCACAAAATATTAGGTCCTTACATATGAAATTAGCGTTTTGTATGGGAGGAATATAAAGTCAATTTTTTTTTTTGTAAAATATATTTAATTAATCAAAGTATGCACCGCTGTTATCTATGCACTTTTGTCATCTCATAGGTAGTTCCTTGATCCTTTTACAAAAAAAACCATGGGGGCGAGAATTAATGAACTCTTTGAAGGCGGTTTGGACTGCCACATCGGAGTTGAATTTTTTTCCTTGTAAGACGTTGTCCAAATTCCGGAAAAAATGGTAAACTGTTGGAGCAAGGTCCGGGGAGTACGGTGGATGTCGCAGACATTCCCATTGTAGCTCATCTAACTTAGTGATTGTTTGTTGTGCAGTGTGTGGTCTTGCGTTGTCGTGAAGCAGGAGTGGCCTAGAGCGATTGACCAATCTCGGTTGTTTAGCAGCTAGTTCTTCCTTCATGGTTTGCAGTTGCTGACAATAGATATCTGCCGTAATCGTTTGGCCAAATTTTAGAAAGCTGTAGTGAACGACACCGGCGCTAGTCCACCAAACACTAACAAGTAACTTTTTCTGAGTCAATTTTCGTTTAGGGCAGGATTTGGCTGGTTCTCCAGGGTTCAGCCATTGCGAACAGACACAACAAAAGAAACTGAAAAAAAAAATTATAACACAAAACAGAATATCAACAGAAGACGGAGTTGTTTTTGTTCGGATAGTGGCGCGCTCTTGCGGACAAAATGTAAAACTCGAAAGTAATACAATTTGATCTTCATAGGTTTCTCGGTAACGAAACCATATCGCGATTCAGAATACGGTACAACGCCATCTATCGAGCGCTGACTAAAACTTTTAACAGCTTTGTAAAAATATCAGTGCATAATAATATGATATTAATTTACTTTCGTAAACTATTGTGATAAAAAATAAGGGAAAATATTTTATGGCCCTATTAGATAGATACACTTGGCTTGACACCGACTCCAAAAACTGTTAAATTATAAAATACTAGCTGCTGCCCGCGACGTCGTCTGCGTGAAGGCTCTACAGCACCAAAAATACCTAAGATGCCAGTGTCGCTATAGCAGTATAAGTAAACAACTTTTAAAATAGCATTAAAATGTAAGTTTTTTTAGCAAGCGAAGCAAGTGAAGAGAGTTATATGGGAATCCTGCTGAGTTCAGTCTTATGATGTGACTGAAGGAAATAGAGAAAATAATGCAGGAATACATTCCAGGACACAAAAAAGTTAAAATACGTACAAACTACCAACGTAGTTTATAGGACATTGGTAGTTATGCTGCCAGGAGCCAAAAAGTAAAGAGAGTCAGAACTGGTGACGCGGGAGCAAGCGACGTACAGTTGCCCGTGTGAGAAGCAACTCGTCCTGAGGTCGAAACCCGCTGCCCTCAGTGTCTGCCCCTGCGACTTATTGATGGTCATCGCGAAGCAAACACTCACGGGGAACTGTACGCGTTTGAACTGGAACGGGAAGTTATGAGGTATGAGGGGAATGCGTGGTATAAATACTGCCTCGTCGACGCCACAACCCGTAAGAATTTCCGCCTAAATGATGTGTCTGTGGAGCGAGATGACTTTAAGGCGGGTCCCGTTACACAACTTCGGAGGAGATAGGTTCCGAAGAAGCATAATCGGAACACCGACCTTCAGCTTGATGGTATGCGCTGGAAGTCCACCTGCTGACAGGGAGCTCAGAAATTCCACGGGATAATGTGTGGCGTCATCTTGCTTGACAACAGTGTTTATCGAGGTGTAGATCACTTTGTTCCCCTCAATTTCCGAGATAATGCATTCGTTAATTGCTGCAGCCTGATCATTTTTGGGGATCAAAATGGCCCGCTCACACACCCAAGAATTCTGCTGGTGCGGTATACGACTGATGTCCCCGTACACACAGCGAATTAGTTCTTCTAAGCTGGATACCACTCTACCGAGAGACTCTGGAAGCACCACCTGTCCACCTATATCTTCTGGTAGAGTGCCTTCGCCAAGACTTAGCAGGACATCGGAAAATTCTTGAGCACGTGCATTGCCGCCGAGCCGAGCTCTCATATTAATGGTCAAGCGCAGCGTACAAACTCGTGACCACCACAGAGATCGTTTCAACTAAGCATCCACCATGTCAGCCCTCGAGCTCCGCGTCACCGCGGGAAGCGTTTGCCGAAAATCACCACTGAACAGAACTGTGACACCACCCATCAAATGTTCGTTCCTGCGGATGTCCTGCAGGATTCTGTCCACGGCCTCAACTGCCTTCCTTTTGGCCATCGTACACTCATCCCATACGATCAGAGAGCAATCCTTGAGCACGTGTCCCTTATCGCTGTTATGTGACACACCAAAAACAGGCGTTTCGGCGCTCTCTAAATCGATGGGAATTTTAAACATGGCATGTGCTGTCTTGCCACTCGGAAGCAGTGTGGTAGCGATTCCCGACGTCGCTACTGCAATAGCAATTTTGCCTTGCCTCCTGCACCCTAATTGCGTAACGCACGATTAATCATAATCTGAATCATTTTGAAACAAATTGCTAATCCATTGCTGCATATGTTCGGAAAATTTCTGCTCAACAACGTAAGTAACGCAATGAATGTTGTTGAACTGTCAAACTGAAACAGATTGTGATTGATCGTGAGTTACGCAATTAGGGTGCGGACCTCTGCACGTATGCCAGTGGTAACAAATACTTTCCTGTTCCACCAGGAGCATCCAAGAAAAACATTTTACCCTGGTTTTGCCCAACGCTTTCAAGGACGGTGTCATAAAGTTTTTGCTCTGAAGAGAACTAAGCGACATGGTCATTTCGTATGGTGGTCATTTCGCCCGGATCGTAATTTGTCTCAGCGTTATACTCCCGATTTCCACGGTCTTAATACGGTGATGATTGGGGAGCTGGTAACCCATATTCGATCAGTGGATTGCCGCCGATAGAAATGACCACATCTTGAAGTGAACTGAGACAGGTGTTCAGCACGCGTTCATCAGTTACTTCGACTTCGTCTCCAGTAGCACGCCTCAAAGCTCGTAGAAAATCTTCAGACAGATGATGGCGATACTTCTCCCACAAAGCTATCGGGTTCGCGACTTCACAAAACACCAAGATGACGGCAAACAGATGACGCATGCGGCTGGGACTGTCTGTCACTGACGCTAGCCTCCGCGAGGGTGTCATGAAATGAAATGATCATCATCAATGAACATAACTTTTTTATAATACTTAACGCCGCATTTTTTTTAAATTGTCTTCCTCAACTCTGCTCAAGATTTTGAGGGTTTTGTCGGAACTTGAATTTGTCAAAACGAACTATACGATACAACTTTTATAATAATAATAATAATAATATTTTATGAAGAAAATGCACATCACCATCTATGAATTTTAAGAATAACTAACTACTTACCTCGCCAACATGATCAAATTTAAATTATTAATTTCCAAAAAATGTTAACACGTAACTTGATTTGATTTTTATGAAATCTCATAGATGGCGCTGTTTAAAATTGTCTTTATACTACTAACATTCATTAAACTATATTTCTCTGCCCAAGTTACTTAAATGGCGTAGTTTTTATAGTGTAAAGCTAGATAATAGCATGGCTTACTCAAAAACAACATTTAGATATGCGTCGTTAGATTCCACGCTGTCACAGAATGCGTAAGAAAAATAAAGATTCACAGCTCCTCCCCCGTAGGTGATAGCGTGATAATATGTAGCCTATATGTTTACCCGACCTCTTACTAATATTCATGCAAAATTTGAAGTAAATCCATGCAGTACTTTTTGAGTTTATCCCGGACAGACAAACAGACAAACAGACAAACAGACAAACAGACAAAAATTCTAAAAACTATATTTTTGGCTTCGGTATCGATTGTAGATCACGCCTCAAGTATTCTTTTAAAAAAATATTCAATGTACAGTTTTGACTTTCCTACGATTTTATTATATGTATAGATAGTGTAGATTAAAGTTAGGTAAGGTTATTTAGGTTAATAATTCTTGATTGTAGTTATTCAATTTAATATTATTTTAAAGTTTTTAGTGTTTATTAGGTTTTTGAAGTCGGTTTTTGTTTTTTTTTTTTAATAATTTTTTGTATTCTGGTTTCATTTTATTTACTTAGCGGTCCCCCAACGCGGCGACGCTCATCTTAAACATATTCATAGGTTCTTTTAATGAAGTTAAAAGGCCAAGAGAAATTTTGTATTTTTAACCGACTTCAAAAAAGGAGGAGGTTCTCAATTCGGCGGTATGTTTTTTTTTTTTGTGTGTGTGTTTGTCACGCGATTACTCCGCCGATTGTGGACCGATTTTCCGGCGCTCCCGAAATGGTCCCATTGTCACCAAATCGGGATCTGATGAGGGGATCCCATGGAAATCGAAATCGAGGGAAACCCTCAAATTTTGTAGGCACACCTATAGCGATTTGGGTATTTTTTATAGTAACTCGTGCATTTGCTCTCAAAAAGCAGCATTAGGTGAAATGGAACTGACGATGAAGACCACAGATGGCCATCGGAACTACTCAATAAAAAAAATAATTCAGGATATTAAAACTAAAGCATACCTTCACAAAAAATTTAAAGAATCAAAACTTGATAGCGATTATAAAGAATACGCTAAGTACAGGGCTCGGATTAAAAAGTCAATAGAAATAGCATACATAGATCACAAACATAAAATTCAAAATCAATTCGCGAAAGATCCTAAAGCATTCTGGCAATATATTAGGTCCAAAAAAAGCAGAGTTAATAGGCAAAACTTAATAAAACATGGTCGAAATATGACTGATGATCAGTGTGCTAGGGAATTTGCGGACTTTTTTAAGTCGGTATATAACAAGGTACCGCCGCGACTAGACGCTGAGGCGGCGGTGGCGGGGGTCGGCGCTACTAGTGCACGGGTGCATTTGGATACCTTGAGTCTTAGAGACGTAAAAATAGCGCTTCAGAATCTCAAGCCAAAGCGCTCATCGGGCCCTGACGGTATACCAGCATTTCTTTTCAGGGACTGTGCCAGGGTTTTGGCAAGCCCATTGCATCACATTTACAACACCTGTTTAAAACAGTCAACATTCCCGACACGATGGAAGATCACACGAGTGGTTCCGGTACCTAAGGGTAAGCCAGGTCCAGATGTCAGCGGTTACAGACCGGTGGCGGTGCTGTCCACACCCGCAAAAGTGTTCGAGTCCGCCATTCAAAGCTGCATACAGGGGCAAGTACAAGCGCAACTATCGGATGCGCAGCACGGCTTTCGGCCGGGGCGCAGCACTGCCACCAACCTGCTTAACTTCATGGCGCAAGTTATACCATCAGTCGACGCTGGCGTGCAGGTGGACGCGGCATATTTTGATTTCCAAAAGGCCTTCGACACCGTGGATAATGATGTCCTATTAAGGAAGTTGGCTGATATTGGATGTACACCACATCTGGTACAGTTCTTTGTCAGCTACATGAAAGACCGCCAGCAGTATGTTGACTACAATGGCTACGAATCGGAGTCATACTACACTAGATCTGGAGTAAGTCAGGGCAGCAATTTGGGGCCTCTCGAATTTATTATAATGATAAACAGCTTGCCGGAGGTCGTCAGGCATAGTGCATGTTTATTGTTCGCAGATGACCTCAAGTTGCTGCTCGAGGTAAGGGATGAGTCGGACTGTGCGCGACTCCAGGATGACATTGACAGGGTGGTGAAGTGGAGCCATGACAATAAGCTATACTTCAATGTATCCAAATGCTCGGTAATATCCTTCACTCGTGCGCGAAACCCTGTCTGCTATGAGTACAAAGCTGAGGCGACACCAATACAGCGGGTCACACAAGTACGTGATCTGGGGGTACATCTCACTCCAGATCTTACTTTTCGTGAACATATCGTTAAGATATGCAAGAAGGCGTACAGAAACCTCGGCTTTGTACTTAGGCAGTCGCAGGGCTTCACGAATATAACAACAATAAGGGTATTATACGATGCACTAGTTAGGAGCCATTTGGAGTATAGTGCGGTCATATGGGCTCCACACGAAGCCAAGTACTCTGTCATGCTGGAGCGCGTGCAGAACAAGTTCACGCGCCACTTGTACTGGAGACTGTATGGAGTGTATCCTTTATACCCACTTATGTATCCCACACTGTTTGTGCTGGGTATGGTCGGGTACAATCAGTTGAGGGTGCGGCGAGAGTTCACACTGGTCGTGTATTTGATTAAATTACTCCGTGGCATAGAGCTCAACCCGGGAGTGTTACAGCGCTTGTGCTTTAGTGTTCCGGACCGCTACGTGTGGAGACGGTGGCGCCCGCCACTGCTGTCAGTGCCAACCGCCAGGACCAATCTACTGGCGAAAACGCCTCTCACGCGAGCGATCCGCACTATTAACGAAACCCAGAATAGTACAGATATTTTTTCGTGTCAGTTCAGTGAACTCGCAAAGATTATTTTACATATATTATGTTATAAGATAGAATAAGCTATATTATGTATTAGTATTGTTATTGTTTTATTTAATGTTATTTTTAATTTAGTATATCTTGCTTTTTATTGTTTAAATTTTAATTTAAGTAAGTAATTAGTTATAAGTAAGGTGCCTCACTAACGCATTAGGATTTAGCCTGTAATGTTAGCGATAAGGTGGAGAAATAAATAAATAAATAAATAAATAAAAAATAATAAATATTTCACGGGTTGCGGTTCGATTAGGTAGGTACTTGTGGTTGCTAAGCACAAAGCGTATCGTTAAGTGCAGCTGATGGTGACTTCTCAATCAGCTCCAGTTTTCCTGGTTCTTACAAGGAGAACTCCTCAACAATTAAACGTCCCTGCATCGGGAAAAGCAATATTTTGTAAATGGTGATGAGCAGTTGACATAAGGCTATTGTAACTTAGATAAGTTAGAAACTGGCCCTCTAAAAAACGTAAAATAAAAACTTTTTTACAAAAAAAAAAACAACCGACTTCCAAAAAAAAACACTACAAAGTGAAAAATAACTTTAATTTCGGAAGTCGGTGTCAAAAAACGACAATGCGCAAACAGCTACACCGACTTCCGAAATTTAAGTTATTTTTCACTTTGTAGTGTTTTTTTTTTGGAAATCGGTTGTTTTTGGAACGAAGTTCCTTATCGCGCGTTGTGAAAGGGGGCTAGACGGAAAAAATTCTTACGAAAAGTTGTCACGACACTTTTTGCTATAGTAAGCTATTGTAAGCTGTGCGGCGTCGCATGTTTCTCTGTCTGTCTCTCTCTCTCTTATAGAAATCAAGCCAGATATTTTCATTTCTATTTCGCATTGAATATAATTATTAATATAATTATTTTATACAAGATTCAATACATTACATTATTTATTATTATAACTAAAAAAAAATAAAATTGTATTACAATTCCTTCACTAATTAATCGAAAGGAACTTCGTTCCATCCGGGTGTCCCTTGACACCTCTCAAGTTTTTTTTTTTAAATTTTATTTTTATTCCATTCTTTTTAAATTACTCGCGGACCCTCATTACGATAGATAACTACTTAAATTACATTTTTCTTTAAATATTACCAAAGAGTGCTAGTGCAACAACACAGGTTTTGAGTTTTGATCTATTTTTTTTTTCTTATCGGGCTTATTTTATTTAAAACTAGCTTTTGCCCGCGACTTCGTCCGCGTGGGTTTCGTACTTTCCTCAAATAAATTTAACATCCTCTCCACCTCCCCCTGAAAGGTATTTCGAAAATTATTGATTACGATCTTAATACTTACTTTATTTAAAGAAATAAGTATTCGGGCCAATATTTTAGTTAAACTACCTAAGATGTTTCATATAAACTGTCCTCCCTTTTCATCACGACAGCTCTTGTTTTTGCATTTGGTACGTTTCCATTTTTATGATATAAAGATTATTTATACCCATTTTCGTGTTAATGGAAGTTGGAGTTTCTACTCCTTAAACTTTATTACCCTTTTCCACCCCGGTAGGAGTAGAATAAGTAAAACCCTAAAACTCTTACTTTTTTATTTTAAGTAAGTAAGTAGTAAACCCCTAAAAGTGACAATCTTTATTATTTACTGAGGCAAATGTTGAAAAGTTTCAAGTTTCTTAACCAAAGGAATAAGACCACATTTTCACCTTCACAGTTTTTATCCCCATAGGGGCGATATATTGAAAACATATATGGGACGTTTCCATATCTTGACTCAAAGATTATTTATACCAATTTCCCATTGACTCAAGCCACGCAACAAAATACTCCTCTGTGATATGGACTACCCCCGTTTACCCCGTTAGGGTTAGATTTTCGACAAACCCAGTCACACTTTTTTATTCATTTTGGTCTTAAGTATACATACTGAGTTCCGAGTTTATATTATTGGACCGTGCGATAAAATTCTTCCATAAACTGACATCCTCAATCTCCCTTTAGAGCAGAAAAACATAAAATGACAAACTATAATTTACTTAGATAAGTATTTGTGCCAAGTTTGAAGCTTAAATTTATTCATACCATTTTTTTGGAGCAAATCAAGCTACGCACTATAATACCGGCCTTAAAAATCGAATTACCACTTTTTTACCCGTTAGGGATCTACTTTCGAAAGACCCATTTCTTATTACTTACGACAAATATTCCTTCCAAGTTTCAAGTTTATTAACCAAATGAATACGATTTTTCGTATAAAGTTTATCCCCACTTTTCACCCCACACAGGAGGAATTTTGAAAAAATGTTTGGGATGTGTTCATAACTTGACTCAAAGATTATTTCCAACAATTTTCGAGTTAATCAAGCCACGCAGTAAAATGGAAAATTAACTACTCCTTTTCACCCCGTCAGAGGTAGATTTTCGCAAAACCCTGATACATGTTATTCTTTACTTTTGGTCTTTTGGTCTTTTCTTTACTTTTGGTCTTTTGGTCTTTTGGTCTTTTGGTCTTTTGGTCTGAGTTTCGACTTAATCAGACCGCACGTTAAAATTCTTCCATACAAATGTTGACACCCCCTAATCGCCCTTTAAGGGGTAGTTTAGAAAAGCAAAAAATGCCAAAATTCATAATTTACTTAGATAAGTATTCTTGCCAAGTTTCAAGTTTATTAACCCAAGGAATAAGATTTTTCATATAAGCTGTATCACCACTTTTCAACCCCCACAGGGGTGGAATTTTAAAAAATCGTTTGGAATGTGTTCATTACTTGACTCACAGATTATTTATACCAATTTTTGAGTTAATTAAGCCAGGCAGTAAAATTTGCCCTGTAAAATTAACTACCCCTTTTCTCCCCGTTAGGGATAGATTTTCGAAAAACCCTGATACACGTAATTCTTTATTTTTGGTATTAAGTATAAATACTGAGTCTTGAGTTAATCGGACCGTGCATTAAAATTCTTCCATACAAATTTTGACACCCCCCCATCCCCCTTTAGAAGGTAGTTTAGAAAAACAAATAAGACCAATTTTCATAATTTACTTAGGTAAGTATTCGTGCCAAGTTTCAAGTTTATAACTCAAGGAATAAGATTTTCCATACAAACTTTCATCCCCCATTTAACTCCCTTAGGGGTTGAATTTCGAAAATTCCTTCCTTATTCCTCCTTATCCCTTATTCCTTATTCCTTATTTCTCCTTTCTTCCTTATTCATTATAAAAGGAACCTCTGTGCAAAATTTCAGCTTTCTAGGTCCAGGGGTTTGGGCTGGGCGTTGATGAGTCAGTCAATCAGTCAGTCAGTCAGTCAGGACTTGTCTTTTTATATATATAGATACTTTGTTCTGCTTAAGCTGAGCTGCAAAGATTACGAAACACATTATCGTTACTTTTAAACTTATTCCAACTTCAATCATTTACGCGGTCTAGGGACGGTTGTTGTTGATGTTCCAATAGGTCAATATGTAGGTATGTGCAAAATAGTTAAGTACTCGTACAATGTGTTAGTAAAATTATCAAGGTTACCGGGTGCGTTTTATTTCATATTATAAATGCAAATTACCTCCATTCAAAGAATAATATCTATTACTTAACTAAATACACTTTCTATAATAACATGACGTAGGTACCTATAGTATTCATTTGATACAATACTTACTCATATTCTATACTAGCTTCTGCCCGCGACTTCGTACGTGGATCCTGTTGATTATGCCAGCGACAACGGGGTCGTCAAAATCGAAGATCTGAAACGTCTGATGTCGAATTCTAAGAGCCCGAGGACGGGAAAACAACGGGATGCGCGAGACGATTCGAGACGTTCCAGATCTTTCATTTTTGTAAGTCAACAGAAAATTCCCATCAGACTAAACAATTTTTGCTAAGACGTCATTCCTATATATGTTGTAGTGTCGCTGGGCTTTGGAGTTCCACAACAGGTGTTCCAGATCTTCAGATTTATTCTCACAGCAGAAAATGCTCTTCACGTGGAATAATTTTTGCTATGGCACCATTTTTATATATATATTTATAGATTCTAAGGCAGATTTAAAACTGTGTATGTAGGGATTTACTTCATGCAACATATTTTGAAGCAGTGAAATCAGACTATTTGTTCAAGTGCGGAAAGTTTTGGTTTCTAATATTTGCCTGATCTTGATAATTGGATACAAAATATATTTGGAGAAACTTGGGGTCATTTTCAGACAATAAAGAACCAATAAGGTGGTAAACTTGGCCTTGCACTTTGAATGTTGGCATAAATGGGCCTCTTGAAATCTTTTTCGCACCAAAAGATGTCATTTGAAAGGCATTGTATACAGATGTTGTCCAAGAAATGTTTTGACTGTGGATGGTCACCAATTAGCAGTGATCTTAATATTTCTGGAGGATTTTGTATTATTTCAATATGTACTTTTCCACCTGAGCAACACATACCGTTTGTTTCTTTTTGCCATTTAACAGCTTCACAAAAAGTACAATTTTGAACCATACCTCTGATGGCGGAATACGTGGCGTAGTCAATCAAGTCATTCATAAGAGTATACGTAAATGCACTCCGTTCCTTATCAACCCAAGGAAGGTTGCCACGTCTTACGGCTATATCTCTGTCGGATCGGATGTGTCTCTGTCTTGAGACACATCCGATTCTTCAGATGATATCGACATTCTGTTCAGAGAATGTCGAAGTCGATCAGAATTCAAACGTTCGTTGCGCTCTTCTTGTGTCTCTTCATGCCGTACTCCAGCAATTCTTTCTCTCTCACTTTCTAACTGATTATGAATATTTTGTTGTGTGCGTGTTCGGGACAATGTATGATAATCTCGATCACCAGTTACTCGCGCATCACGTTCATCACTCGTTTCAAAAGACCTGTTAGTAGATGTGCGAATACGCTCAGAACGCAGGCGTGCTTCGCGATCCGAAGAGGTTTCCACGAAGCGAGTTGCAGCCTGATGTTTTCGAACAGCATCAAGTCTCTCCTGACGCTCTTCGGTAGATTCTTGGGATCTTATGATCCTCAATCTTTCAGCTCCTTTGGAACATTGGGAAAGATTTGACCTCTTTCTAGGCATTGTTATAGTTTTATTGTGAATATACTTGATCAATTAAAATCTAAGTGACTGCTCCCCTGCGTTACCGGGTAGGCTACCATGTCACGAAGATAAATGGCAAAGGAAATTAAACACTCAAATAACATAAGCCCGAAGGCATATTTATTGATAAAGTAAAAAAATAAATGGGAGTTTTGGCCAGTAGAGTCAACTTTTCAATGATATACCATCGTCACCGAAAATCAGTCCTAAACTGTTACCGCCTTCACCGCGTGGAGGTACTCCCAGCTTATGTTATTTTATAATTATACAGTGAAATTAGTGATAGCTTTGATTTCCACATCAGATGTTTCTGATCTTCGATTTTTATAAGTCAACAGGAAATGCCCATCAGATCGAACAACTTTTGCTAAGACGTCATTCCTATATGTGTTTTGGTGTAGCTGGGCTCTCGGAGTTCCACAACAGGTGTTCCAGATCTTCGATTTTTATAAGTCAACAGAGAGTGCTCATCAGATTGAACAACTTTTGCTAAAAAGTCATTCCTATATATGTTATAGTGTAGCTGGGCTCTTGGAGTTCCACATCAGGTGTTCCAGATCTTCGATTTTTATAAGTCAACAGAGAGTTCTCATCAGATTGAACAACTTTTGCCAAAACGTCATTCCTATAAATGTGTTATGGTGTAGCTGGGCTCTTGGAGTTCCACAACAGGTGTTCCAGATCTTCGATTTTTATAAGTCAACAGAGAGTTCTCATCAGATTGAACAACTTTTGCTAAAACGTCATTCCTATATGTGTTATGGTGTAGCTGGGCTCTTGGAGTTCCACATCAGGTGTTCCAGATCTTCGATTTTTATAAGTCAACAGAGAGTGCTCATCAGATTGAACAACTTTTGCTAAAACGTCATTCCTATAAATGTGTTATGGTGTAGCTGGGGTCTTGGAGTTCCACAACAGGTGTTCCAGATCTTCGATTTTTATAAGTCAACAGAGAGTTCTCATGAGATTGAACAACTTTTGCTAAAACGTCATTCCTATATGTGTTATGGTGTAGTTGGGCTCTTGGGGTTCCACAACAGGTGTTCCAGATCTTCGATTTTTATAAGCCAACAGAGAGTGCTCATCAGATTGAACAACTTTTGCTAAATCTTCATTCCTATATATGTTATGGTGTAGCTAGGCTCTTGGAGTTCCACATCAGGTGTTCCAGATCTTCAAATTTATTCTCTCAGCAGAAAATGCTCATCACGTGGAACAATTTTTGCTATGGTACCATTATTGTATCTCTTATACTTTAGCTGGTCTGTTGCGGTTCTGCATCAGGTGTTCCATTTTCCAAAATAAATTATAGCCTATATGTTGCCTAGACTTAATACCTATACAACAAAAAAAAAATAATTCAAATCCGTCCAGTAGTTCCGAAGATTAGCGTGTACAAACAAACAGACAAACAGACAAACAGACAATTTTTTTTTTTTGGATTCGTGCTCTATTACTGTTTCTAAACCCCCCTCAAGTATTTTTTTTTTTAATATATTCAATGTACAGACACAGTTTTTTTACTGTTTTATTATATGTATAGATATAGATATAGACTAGCTTTTGCCCGCGACTTCGTCCGCGTGGGTTTCGTACTTTCCTCAAATAAATTTAACATCCTCTCCACCTCCCCCTGAAAGGTATTTCGAAAATTATTGATTACGATCTTTATACTTACTTTATTTAAAGAAATAAGTATTCGGGCCAATATTTTAGTTAAACTACCTAAGATGTTTCAAATAAACTATCCTCCCTTTTCATCACGACAGCTCTTGTTTTTGCATTTGGTACGTTTCCATTTTTATGATATAAAGATTATTTATACCCATTTTCGTGTTAATGGAAGTTGGAGTTTCTACTCCTTAAACTTTATTACCCTTTTCTACCCCGGTAGGAGTAGAATAAGTAAAACCCTAAAACTCATACTTTTTTATTTTAAGTAAATAAGTAGTAAACCCCTAAAAGTGACAATCTTTATTATTTACTGAGGCAAATGTTGAAAAGTTTCAAGTTTCTTAACCAAAGGAATAAGACCACATTTTCACCTTCACAGTTTTTATCCCCATAGGGGCGAAATATTGAAAACATGTAGGTATGGGACGTTTCCATAATTATCTTGACTCAAAGATTATTTTTACCAATTTCCCATTGACTCAAGCCACGCAATAAAATACTCCTCTGTGATATGGACTACCCCCGTTTACCCCGTTAGGGTTAGATTTTCGAAAAACCCAGTCACACTTTTTTATTAATTTTGGTCTTAAGTATACATACTGAGTTTATATTATTGGACCGCGCGATAAAATTCTTCCATAAACTGACACCCTCAATCTCCCTTTAGAGCAGAAAAACATAAAATGACAAACTATAATTTATTTAGATAAGTATTTGTGCCAAGTTTGAAGCTTAAATTAATTCATACCATTTTTTTGGAGTAAATCAAGCTACGCACTATAATACCGGCTTTACAAATCGAATTACCACTTTTTTACCCGTCAGGGATCTACTTTCGAAAGACCCATTTCTTATTACTTACTTAGACAAATATTTCTTCCAAGTTTGAAGTTTATTAACCAAATGAATAAGATTTTTCGTATAAAGTTTTTCCCCACTTTCCACCCCACACAGGAGGAATTTTGAAAAAACGTTTGGGATGTGTTCATAACTTGACTCAACGATTATTTCCAACAATTTGCGAGTTACTCAAGCCACGCAGTAAAATGGAAAATTAACTACTCCTTTTCACCCCGTCAGAGGTAGATTTTCGCAAAACCCTAATACATGTTGTTCTTTACTTTTGGTCTTAAGTATAAATACTGAGTTTCGACTTAATCAGACCGCACGTTAAAATTCTTCCATACAAATGTTGACACCCCCTAATCGCCCTTTAGGGGGTAGTTTAGAAAAGCAAAAAATGCCAAAATTCATAATTTACTTAGATAAGTATTCATGCCAAGTTTCAAGTATATTAACCAAATGAATAAGATTTTTCATATAAGCTTTATCCCCACTTTTCACCCCCACAGGGGTGGAATTTTGAAAAATTGTTTGGAATGTGTTCATTACTTGACTCACAGATTATTTATACCAATTTTCGAGTTAATTAAGCCAGGCAGTAAAATTTGCCCTATAAAATTAACTACCCCTTTTCTCCCCGTTAGGGGTAGATTTTCGAAAAAAACTGATACACGTAATTCTTTATTTTTGGTATTAAGTATAAATACTGAGTTTTGAGTTAATCGGACCGCGCGTTAAAATTCTTCCACACTTATTTTGACACCCCCAATCCCCTGTTAGGGGGTAGTTTAGAAAAACAACAAATGCCAAACTTTATGATTTACTTAGATAAGTATTCGTGCCAAGTTTCAAGTTTATTAACCCAAGGAATAAGATTTTTCATATAAGCTGTATCACCACTTTTCAACCCCCACAGGGGTGGAATTTTAAAAAATCGTTTGGAATGTGTTCATTACTTGACTCACAGATTATTTATACCAATTTTCGAGTTAATTAAGTCAGGCAGTAAAATTTGCCCTATAAAATTAATTACCCCTTTTCTCCCCGTTAGGGGTAGATTTTCGAAAAACCCTGATACACGTAATTCTTTATTTTTGGTACTAAGTATAAATACTGAGTCTTGAGTTAATCGGACCGTGCATTAAAATTCTTCCATACAAATTTTGACACCCCCCTATCCCCCTTTAGAAGGTAGTTTAGAAAAACAAATAAGACCAATTTTCATAATTTACTTAGGTAAGTATTCGTGCCAAGTTTCAAGTTTATTAACTCAAGGAATAAGATTTTCCATACAAACTTTAATCCCCCATTTAACTCCCTTAGGGGTTGAATTTCGAAAATTCCTTCCTTATTCCTCGTCTACATTATAAAAGAAACCTCTGTGCAAAATTTTAGCTTTCTAGGTCCAGGGGTTTGGGCTGGGCGTTGATGAGTCAGTCAATCAGTCAGTCAGTCAGTCAGTCAGTCAGTCAGTCAGGACTTGTCTTTTTATATATATAGATGAAGTTTTTTTCTATAAACCTACCTACATTATGTTTTTTTTTTTGTAATGTGTGCTACAATAACGTGCTTCGTAACCAACAATGTACATATATAGGCCTATACTCGATGGGTTTATTAGTAAGCATTCCAGGTTTCATCAACCACCTTCCAGTTCCAGCATCAGGTCCTTGTCATCAGGAGAAATAAACAGAACTAGATAAGACAAATCTAATGAGCCCAAACTTGATGGGCAATCCAGCATTTCGTCTCCTACCTTCGAGCTCCATCCACCAGTCTTACCAAGGAGTATCGTATTACCAAGTAAGTGGGTTGTAGAGGTCAGATAGGCAGTCGCTCCATGTAAAATACTGGTATTCAGCTGCATCCGGTTAGACTGGAAGCTACGGTTTAAGACATTTATTTCTCAAAAGATTACATTAATCACTTACAGAGAAAATACAATAATAAGTAAACAAAATAACCGATTAGCGTTTTTGGTAGGGTAGATGTTAAAAGAATGTTAGTGGATTGTGTGTAGTGCGCGCCTATGGAGGCGCGAACAATGCTTGTTTATTAAAGCCTATGACACAGTGCGTTTGAACAAGCGAGAAATTGAACAGTTTTTTTTTTTTAATTGTTTTAGTATTTTTAAAAATAAAATGGTGCTTTTCTAGTGAGTAAGGGGGTGTAGGTTATTTAGTTTAAGGTTAGTTTTCCTATAGTTAGTCAAATTATACAAGTTTATCCTTATCGTTCTATTGATGAAAGATCCTTCAAAATGTGGCGTTTTAGTAAATTTTTAAAAACCGATAAGCTTTTAGCCTCTTTTGTGTCTTTAGGTAATTTATTATAAATCTGGGCTCCTTCGTACAGAATATTCTTTTTTCCATAGCTAGTTCTACGTGGTTTCAAACTGATATCATTTGCCTGTCTAGTATTACGTTTGTGGTGGTCTATATTTTTGGTAAATGTTATTTGTGAGTGAATATCCTTTGTTATGATTTTTCTAATCAGGATGCAGGTGTTGTATTTATAGCTTTGCGATAAATTCATTAATCCAGTTTCTTTATAAATTTTTATGGTCGGAGTTAGGTAATCATATCGAAATAATGTTTTAATTAATTTATTTTGTGATATTTGTAATTTATTTAAGTTACTTTTAGCTGCTGATCCCCATACTTCAATTAGGTAATCCAGATGAGGCTTGACCAAGGAGTTCTAGATTGTGTACCGCACATGTCTGGGCAAGCATCGAGATATGGGCCGTAGGGCACCTGATAGGGATAACAGTTTGCTTTGTATTTTTTCGATATGTGGCTTCCATGTAAGTCCACTGTCAAGTAGTAGGCCCAGATATTTCTCTAAGTTTGTTTTGTTTATTATTTCACCGTTAATTGTTAATGGACTATAGGTACCAATTTTTTTGTTTTTTGATGTGAAAATAATATAATTTGTTTTTGAAGCATTTATGGTCAGCAAATTTGATTGGAGCCAATCGTGTAGGATGTCCAAATCTTGCTGTGCTTCATTCATAACTACATCTATCGAGTCACCAAAATAGAACAAGCTAGTATCGTCAGCGTACAAAGTAATTTCTCCCTTGAGCCCAATTTCATGAAGCTAACCCCAACATAGTTGGGAAAATGCTAGGTAGACTTTCGAGCTCCATCATAAGAGTAGCTCAGTGGTACCAGCATACATGGTGTTTCAAATGATAGGTCACACATATTTGAAAGTAAAATAACTATTATACATCCAAGATGCCTACCGCAGCTAACAAAAAGAGCTGATGACCTTGAAACGCCTGAACAGATCTTCATAAATTGTAGCTACGAACCATCTCGATCACGTCAGCTTTCAAACAAAAAAACCGCATCATAATCGGTCCATTCGTTTAGGAGCTACGATGCCACAGACAGACACACAGACACACAGAAACTTCAAACTTATAAACCCCTCTTTTTGAGTCGAGGGTTAAAAAGACAAGTTGCGTCGACCCCAAATAAAATTGGAATGATAAAATAATTAACATTGTTACACCTATTTGTCATTAAGTTTCGGGCAGACCAGAGCTTCCTATCCAAAGTTACCTCCAAAAGATACACTAAAGCCAACTCAAAAGCTAGTAATCCAATCCTGTTTTTAACCCCCAACGCAAAAAGAGAGGGGTGTTATAAGTTTAACGTGTATGTCTGTGTGTGTGATCTGACTGTAGTATTGTAGCTCCCAAACGGATGAACCGATTTTCGCTTAGTTTTTTTTTGTGTCATAGAGAATTTTGTATTAAATTTCCTTTGCTTAGTAGTGGACATCTTCAACACTTCCAGCAGAATGAACAGAGTCGAAGAAAAGCTTGGTGGCGTGCAACCTGTTGCCATGAATGCAGAACATTGTTCAAAAACTATGTTCAAAAAAAAAAATGACAAAAATATTTATTGATTGAATAGTCGTTGAGTCTGCTACAGCGCCGATTAACTCGACATTCTTAGAAACCACGGATGATACGAATATAAATCTAATACAATCAATGCAGAGGAATAAAACTATGGTGGAAGTATTAATGCAAGGTGAATGGCCTGAAAATCATTCTAAGGCTGGTTGGGATACAGAGCGGCGAAGACCGCCCTCCGCGAGGCTGTTCAGCGGGCCAAGGTTATGGCCCGCGAGGAGATGGTGGAGACTCTGAACAGAGATCCATGGGGGCGCCCTTATAAAATGGTGCGGAATAAACTCCGCACCTGGGCCCCCCCGCTGACGCAGAGTCTCCGCCCCCAGCTGGTGGAGGAGGTGGTGAGCGCTCTGTTCCCTTCACGGGCGGAGCACACTCCCCCGCCCATGGCTCCGCCACTTGCGGTGCCTGAAGCGGACCACGCGGACGACGACGACATCCCTGAAGTGACCGGGGTAGATCTGAGAGTGGCGGTAAATAGGCTGAAGGCCAAAAATACCGCCCCAGGACCCGACGGCTTGCCGGGTAAGGCCTGGGTCCTGGCCTCAGGGGCTCTCGGGCCCCGACTAGAGGCGCTCTTAAGCGCATGCATGGAGAGGGGCCAGTTTCCACTCCGCTGGAAGACGGGGAAGCTGGTCCTCATACAGAAGCCAGGGCGCCCTGCGGACTCTCCGTCCGCATTCCGGCCCATCGTGCTGCTCGACGAGGTCGGCAAGCTCTTTGAGAGAGTGATTGCGGGCCGCCTCGTCGGGCACCTGGTGAGGACGGGGCCGGATCTTGCGGACAGCCAGTTCGGCTTCCGCAAGGGGCGCTCGACGGTGGACGCCATCATGCGCGTGAGGGCCCTCACGACGGGGGACGCGGTGTCCCGGGGTGGGGTGGTCGTGGCGGTGTCACTCGACATCGCCAACGCTTTTAACACCCTGCCCTGGAGTTGCATTGGGGAGGCGCTCCGGTATCACCGGGTGCCGACCTACCTCCGTCGAGTAGTCGGGGCGTATCTGACGGACAGAGCCGTCATCTACCCCGGTCGCAACGGGGAATGGAACCGGCGAGAGATGTCGTGCGGTGTCCCACAGGGATCGGTTCTGGGGCCGCTCCTGTGGGACATCGGTTACGACTGGGTGCTGCGGGCCGATCTCCCTGATGGAGTCAGCGTGGTTTGCTACGCTGACGACACGCTAGTCCTGGCGCAGGGGAGGTCGCATCAGGCGGCGGCCGACGCGATGACACGCGGGGTTGCGATAGTCGTGGAGAGGATCCGGCAGTTGGGTCTCGAGGTGGCTTTGCACAAGTCCGAGGCCATGTCTTTTCATGGGCCTCGGAACGGGCCGCCTTCGGGATCCCAAATAACGGCAGGAGGGGTTCACATCGGCGTCGAGACAACGATGAGGTACCTGGGTCTCGTCCTCGACAGCCGGTGGAACTTCGTCGAGCACTTCCGACGTTTGGCTCCCAAGCTGGAACGGGCCGGGGCCGCCTTCAAGCGGCTCTTGCCCAACCTGAGGGGGCCAAACGCCTCCTGCCGGAGGCTTTACGCGGGGGTCGTGCGGTCCATGGCCCTGTACGGGGCCCCGGTGTGGGCGCGTTCACTGCGGCGGCGAGCCGCCCACTATTTGAACGCGCCCCAGAAGGTGGTAGCCGTAAGGCTGATCCGGGGATACCGCACGATCTCGGGCGAGGCGGCAAGCCTCCTTGCCGGACTGCCGCCGTGGGATCTGGAGGCGATAGTCCTCGCGCGCCTGTACGAGTGGCGCGCGGAGGCACTACGCCGGGGGGAAACTCCGCTTCCGCGGCAAATCGCGGCGGAGCGGACCGACCTCCGGCGCGATCTCATGGCGGCATGGAAAGAGCGACTGTCGCAACCCAGCGCAGGGCACGCCGCGATAGCGGCGGTAAGACCCCTCTTTGAGGAGTGGCTAGAGAGGCGCCACGGCGCCCTCACCTACCGCCTGACGCAGGTCCTCACCGGACACGGGTGTTTCGGGAGGTACCTGCACATTATCGGGCGGGAGGATACGCCCGGGTGTCACCACTGCGAGGGTCGCCCGGAGGACACGGTGGAGCATACGGTGGCGGTATGCCCCAATTGGGCGGAGCACCGCCGTGTTCTCGCAGAGGCGATCGGCGGCGGCGGCGACCTCTCGCGCCCGGCCCTGGTTCAAGCCATGGTCCGGGGCGAGAGGGAGTGGGAGGCAGTCACCTCCTTCTGCGAAGCAGTCATGCTAGCGAAGGAGGTGGCGGGACGGCTGAGGGAGAGGGCCTCACGTCCCAGCCGCCGCGGGAGACGCCCCGGGCGTCGGGAGCCGCGAGACGACTCCCGGCCACCGTAGGCGCGGGCCTGCGGGCGGAGAGTAATGGGTAACTCTCCGTCCGATCAGGACCAGGCCCGTGCCGGACGGCGCGTACGTGTTCCACGCGCGCCTCAAAGAGATGTCAGCATTAGGAAGGGGCCCGAAAGGGCCGAAGCCTGCCGGGGCAGCGGGATTGTCCGAAAGGGTTACCGCTACCCCGGAACACAAAGGGCTAAGGAAGGAACACGGGTGGGTTTTAGTCAGTAAGAGTCTGACACTCCCTTCTGCTCCACCCAGAGCGGGAGGGGTCATTGGATGATTTCCCATCCACAAAAAAAAAAAAAAAAAGGCTGGTTGGTGGTTGGACGCTGGTTCAAAATGAAAAGTCAAAGAATCGGTTCGCGGGAAAAACGGGCAAGCCCTAATGCGAACTTTAAATTTAGGGCTGCTGATTCAAAACTTCCGTTTTTTATTTTTTTTACTATAACGTGAAAAACTTTTTGACAAAAAAAAAAACTGACTTCCAAAAAAAAAAACACTACAAAGTGAAACTTTTTTTGTAAAAAAGCTTTTATTTTTTAGTTGTAGGTACCTACCCCACACAAATTCATATCACACTACTTACTATGTGGCAGGAAGCTATTAAAACATCAATATAAACTAAGTGGGAAAAAATCCTACTATTGGACAAATCTGCGTACCCTTTTAGAGGATACAGGCGTGATGTTATGTTGTGTGATTGCGTAAACAATGCATACATATGCGATAGCAGCAATCGCGGTTGATTTGCTGGCATTTATTGAAGAGTTCCGTTGTGTCTCCGATACATATCATCAAATCTTTACAAAATTTAAATGGGATTATTTCAGAATACACATCTTTAAAAAAAAAAGAATTTTGCAAATCCGTCTATACAGGGTTACTTTCAATGACCCGCCAAATTTAAGGTGTGGTACAGACCATCAAACTGAACAACTTTCTCCATGGGACCAACATCGTAATCGCGAAAACTTTATCAACTATTCCATAGAACCGGCATATAAAACCGGAATACAAAACCGGCGCAGTGCGAGTCGGACTCGCGCACGAAGGGTTCCGTACCATTCTCTATAAAAACGGCAAAAAGAATCATGTCTGTCTGCTGTATGGGAGCCCCTTAAATATTTATTTTATTTTTACCGACTTCACAAAAAGGAGGAGGTACTATGTTCGGATGTTTGTATATATATATTTTTTTTGTATGTTTGTTCATCGAATACTCCGCCAATTGTCGACGGATTTTCAATTTTTTTTTGTTTGAAAGGGTATGTTCCCGAGGTGGTCCCATTGTTACCAAATCGGAATCTGATGAGGGAATCCCATGAAAATCGAGGGAAACCCTCAAATTTTGTAGGCACACCTATAGCGATTTGGGTATTTTTCATAGTAACTTGTGCATTTGCTTTCAGAAAGCACCATTCGGTGAAGTGGAACTGATGATGAAGACCACAAATGGCCATCGGAACTACTCAATAATAAATATTTCACGGGTTCCAATTCGATTAGGTACTTTAATGTGGTTGCTAAGCACAATGCGTATCGTGAAGTGGAGCTGATGGTGACTTCTCAATCAGATCCAGTTCTTCTGGTTTTTACAAGGAGAACTCCTAAACAATTAACTTCCCTGCATCGGGAAAATCAATGTTTTGTAAAAGGTGAAGAGTAGTTGAGATTAGGCTATTGTAACTTAGATAAGTTACAAACTGGCCCACTAGAAAGTTAAAAATAAAAAAAACTTTTTACAAAAAAAACAACCGACTTCTAAAAAAACACTACAAAGTGGAAAATAGCTTTAATTCGGAAGTCGGTGTGAATAAAAGAAAATGCGGAACCAACGACACCGACTTCTGAAATTAAAGTTATTTTTTAACCGACTTCAAAAAGGAGGAGGTTATCAATTCGGTTGTATTTTTTTTTTTATGTTTGTTACCTCAGTACGCCGTCATTTATGAACCGATTTGGATTTTTTTTTTTATTTGAAAGGATATGCTTCCAGATTGGTCCCATTTTTGTCAAAATCCAGTTCTGATGATTGGATCCATGAGGAATTGAGGGAACTCCTCAAATATTATAGGCACACATATAGCAATTTTGCTATTTCCATCAACATGTCAAGCATTTGTATTCAAAAAGTATAATTTGGTGAAGTGGAACTGATGAAGTAGACCACAGATAGCCACAGGAACTCTTCAATGATAATAAGTATTTCACGGGTGGCGATAAGATATCTCGATTAAGATAGTTCAGCGACTATGACGAAGCAAATTTAAATAAATGGTTCTGACGAAAATGGTACCATCAAACCGATCTGATGATGAAGCTGGAAGGTAGGTACCGGAACTTCGTAATAAAACCATGTATTCTAGCCGTGTTTGGGCTTATTGGAATTGTCATGAGATGCACTCTGACTATAAAAAGTAAAAAATAAAAACTTTTTAACAAAAAAAAACAACCGACTTCAAAAAAAAAACACTACAAAGTGTAAAATAACTTTAATTTTAATTTTGGAAGTCGGTGGCAAAAACGTAAATACAAAACCAAAGACACCGACTTCCGAAATTAAAATTAAAGTTATTTTACACTTTGTAGTGTTTTTTTTTTGAAGTCGGTTGTTTTTTTTTTGTTAAAAAGTTTTCACTTTTTAGTGTTTTTTGGAAGTAGGTTGTTTTTTTTTTGTAAAAAGTTTTAATCTAATTATTTTTTTTTAAAGTGAATACATAACTAAATATTCTGTGAATATTTCAAGTATCTACCTCTTGCCGTAATCAATACCGAGCAAAACCAAGCAAGAAAATCACGTTTGTTGTATGAGAGCCCCCTTAAATATTTATTATATTCTGTTTTTCAGTATTTGTTGTTGTAGCGGCAACAGAAATACATCATCTGTGAAAATTTCAACCGTCTAACTATCACGGCTCTTGAGATACCGCCTGCTGACAGACAGACCGACAGACAGACGGACGGACAGCGGAGTCTTAGTAATAGGGTCCCGTTTTATCCTTTAGGTACGAAACCCTAAAAATGTGTAAATTAGGTAAAACATCAAAGTATTTAGTGCTATTTTCACTTATCTTCTTCTTCTAATATATAAAATTCTCGTGTCACAGTGTTAGTTACCATACTCCTCCGAAACTGCTTGACTGATTTTTATGAAATTTTATATGCATATTCAGTAGGTCTGAGAATCGGCTACTATCTATTTTTTTTTTTTTTTTGCAAAACGATGTTTGCGGGGTCAGCTAGTATTTTACAAGTAGGTATGACAGTTATTGTGGTGATGTTATTATTGTTATAAAATAGAATTATTATTATATATTTCTCAACATGTAACATGTTGATTCTTTACATTAAACACTTTATAAAGTATACTAGCGGCTTCGCACGGGTGGGCATTTATTTTTTAAACATTTTATTTTTTTAAAAAGTCTATATTAAATCAAATGGTGAAAATTTATAAAATCCGTCCAGTGCTTTTTGAGTCAATTCGTTACAAACATACATGCAAACCTTTCCTCATTATAATATTAGTAAACATGTTGTAACAGATTACTTACCAACTTAAAAAATAAAAATTGGGTATTTTATAGGTATTATTGAAACGAAGAAACTGTTTTTATGTCGCGATATCTACTTAAAAAAAAATCAAGCTTATCATAGAATACCCAATTAGTTTAGTATTCTAAGTTATTTTATATGTTTTAGCTATAAATATGACAAGTAATTATTTTTTAGTTTTAAATTCGCAAGCATGTTGACATAGGTTCACTGTTGCAACCACTAGACCAAGTCGACTTAACAAATAACGAACTGTGTCCAAATCATTGTTTTTCTTTCTTTCAAATACTATTGAAATTAACAAGTCCATCATGTGATAAAACAGTATTCAGTATTCAAAAGCTTACCTACCCGTGATACAGATCAAATTGGCATAACTGTATTTTATAATGTTATTTACCTACCTTCAACAAGTCGTTCTAGTTCGTGAAGCTCGAAATCGAATAACACATTTATCTACTGCTAATTGTCGAAGGTTCAAATACGTCTAATTTTTTGTGGGTTAGGTAATGGCAGGGTGGGCCAAGTAATAGCTATCACCAACTATACATAAAATAGCTTCTTAAAGGAATGTACTAAGTAATAATCACTACATAGTATAAAACAAAGACGCTTTCTCTGTCCCTATATCCCTATGTATGCATAAATCTTTAAAACTACGCAACGGATTTTGATGCAATTTTTTTAATAGATAGAGTGATTCAAGAGGAAGGTTTATATGTATAATACATATAGTAGAAAAACACTGATAATTTTAGAGGTTTCTAATGTTATGTCGTAAATAAACCCTTTTTTTTGCGCTTACATTGCAAACGCTGGCTGAACCCTATGAGATACATCAAAATAATGTAGTACCGTATTGTACACCTTAAAAAGGTCTACAAAAAATTCAGCGATGGTGTATGTCTATCTCTTAGGGATAACCCACAATAACCATTTTTTTTCCTTTACTTTTTACGAGAAATGATGGCTTATTTACGAAGCGATTTTAAGCAATACAGCATTAATCCTTATCCAATTAAGTAATATAGATCAATATGGCCCTTTACAGCATGTTATTTAAATTAATATTTTCGAAGATATTACAGATTTAAAATGCAGGGACATAGCGGTTGCTGCAGTATCGGCGGCAGGGGTTGGTGGCAAGTTAAAAAAAAAACATTAAATTAAAATTATTTAATTAAATTTATTAAATTGCATTGCACCCGTGCGAAGCCGGGGCGGGTCGCTAGTAGGTAATAAAGTAATCTATACTATGATAAACTCGTTCGCGCTGACGTCCCCGAAGCGGCTTTTACCATTTGTTCTGAAAAAGATTTATCTAAAATCAAACCCTTTATTAAAGCATCTGGATAAAGTTTTAAATAAGTGCAATAATATTTGCGTAATATTGCAGTCTTATTCTTTACTTGTAACTTGTTATTTTGTTTACTATACAGTCGGCGTTCTCTGACTCATATATTACGAGTACCTACTTCAAGTTGTTTAGGCAGTTTGTGCTAATAACGCGCGCGCGAATTATTTTACAATGACCCTCACGTATCTAAATAATTATACCTCTAACTTAAAATTTAACATATATCTGAATTCTATTATCATCTTACCTACGTTATAAGTTATAACCAATTGTGTTTGCTGTTGTTGATTACATATTTTGTTATTTTCAGTGCTTATCGTTTCCGTGGTAATTATTTTAATTTGTTTAGGTTTAAAATTGTAACTGAACTTGACTACAGGCTTAGTATTGGTTTAATTTTTTTTTGCAATGGATAAATACAATATAACAGTTTATTACCAAAACTGCCGAGGACTGCGTACTAATCATGCTACATACATTATTTATGAATATCTTGTCTTTTTCCTATGACGTAATCATTCTTACAGAGACTTTGCTAACATATCCGACGATGAGTTTATTGATGACCGATATTTAGTGTTCAGATGTGACCGTGACCGCTGCACAACTGGGAAACGTGACGGTGGCGGGGTACTGATAGCCGTTCTACGCACGTTACGACGAACTAGCATTTTGATGCGCTCCTTACGCGCCGATATCAAACACGTCTTGGTGCAGCTGCCGGGATCGCGCCCTACTAAGCGTCATATCATTAGTGCAGCCTATATACCGCCGCATTCTCCGGACGACTTGTACACATCACACTTAGATCAACTGCTGGATTTAATCAATGACACTAATAAGTACCTACTGACACATTCTTTTTAACAGGCGATTACAATTTACCAGGCATTAATTGGTTGGATTGTAGTGGATGTAACTATGTTGTTCCACAACCGACTAATAATTTGAGCTATCATGTAACTTTATTTCCTTAACTAATATTGCACGCCTCACAACGCGTAAGCGTGTGGGAGTGCTTTACTCTCGATAGGCCGCTATGTGGCGATTTTACCTCCCAAGCTAGACATTAAATCAATAAAAAATAGATTTATATTAAACTAGCTTCTGCCCGCGACTTCGTCCGCGTAAATTTTTTTTGTTTCCCCGATCCACCCCGTCGCAACGTGTCGCCGGCCTGCGCTATTACTTCCTTTTCGCTTGGCGAAAACTTCAGACTTTTTTTCTTTTTGCTCAACTCCTAAGGGTCCTTGCGTCAAGTTTAATAGAATATAGCCTTCCTCAAGAACTGGGCTATCAAACGCAAAAATATTTTTATATATGCGACCAATACTTCCAGAGATTTAGAGCTTTCAAACCGTGTTTCAAACAAACAAACTCTTCAGCTTTATTATTAGTATTATTTTAAAACTATGATATCTCCTAAGATATACATTGAAATCAAATGATGTCAGAGGCAATTTTGTTCAAAATTAAATACATGTGATGAATAACGTATTTATTTGGATAAGGATTAATACCATGTTTATAAAAACACCTTCGCAAATAATGCATTATTTTAGAACAAATTTGGTTAGCATAAAAGAGGTTATAGTGAGCTAACCTTAAAAGATAGACATATGCTGTCGCGGACTTTTTTTTTTAACTTTTAAAGGGGAACAATTCTGTCATATATGATTTTTGCGAAACTTTAACCGTTTACGCAGCGCACGCAGCGGAAACTCTCAATAGGAAAAAAATCCCCCGATTTTGAAACATTCTTCATTGGTGCTCCGCTCCTATTGGTTTTAGCGTGATGATATATAGCCTATAGCCTTCCTCGATGAATGGGCTATCTAAGACTGAAAGAGTTTTTCAAATCGGACCAGCAGTTCCTGAGATTAGCGCGTTCAAACAAACAAACAAACAAACAAACTCTTCAGCTTTATAATATTAGTATAGATTATAAAGTCAGCGTATTTTTTCATTTATGTTTTTAGTATAACAAAAAAATGTAGTTCAATAATTATTAGTACTGCTGTCCGTTGGTCTATGCACTTGTTTGTCTGCACGTTTTAGAAAAATATACGCAATTAATTGTAATAAATCCTTTTGAATAAATTTCCACTTATACTGAGGATGAACCCTATTTCTTATCATGATTGAACTGATAGCCGTTTTAAAGATATTAATGTAATTCAATGGAATTTACTGGGTTTCTTAACATTCATTTTCAAAAACAATTTTTTCAATAACTTTCTCTTCTAGTAAATTAATTTCAATTTGTGCGTGCACTTTTAGATTTTTCAATATAACACACACAGGAATAATTTAGGGCGTATACTGGATTTGTTTTTATCTAACGTTGACTATGAGACTTGGCCCGTATTACAGAACGTCACTCAATATTTAAGCGTTACTTCAAACTAGATTCAAGTCATTTGATTGGTTGAAACTAGTTTAAAGTAATGCTTGAGTACTAAGTGACGTTCTGTAATACGGGACTAAGGCCCGTATTACAGAACGTCACTCAATACTCAAGCATTACTTAAAACTATATTCAAGCCATTTGATTGGTTGAAACTGGTTTTAAGTAATGCTTGAGTACTGAGTGACGTTCTGTAATACGGGACTAAAACTTGTACACCATTGCTACCGCTACCGCTTGATGTTCACCACCCGCCTTTCTCGACATTAACATCACTTATTACGAAATGTGTGCCAATGAAATGTCACTTATCTACGAGGTACAATTGTTTTAAAACTAACTATGAACTTATTAATAAAGAGTTGAGTGCATTGGACTGGAATCAACTGTTTTATGACATTTCTGCTGAACAATCTGTTAATGCATTTTATGATCAACTAGCGACCCGCCCCGGCTTCGCATGGGTGCAATGCTGATACTAAGAGTATAGGTATTTCGGGTTGGTATCAGAATGACTAGATCGCAAATTGACCACGTCGCTCTTAGTCCAAATCTCAAAATGTCTAAATCTCAAAATACCTAAGTCGCAAAATGACTACATCGCTTTTAGTCCACATCTCGTAACGTCTACATATCAAAATACATAAGTCGCAAAATGACTACATCGCAAAAAGACCGAACAGTTGTGTAGGCACCTATACATTAATCTCTTTGGTTCTTAATGTTGGATGATTTCATGCCTGGCCACTTGGAAATGTCCATGATAGGAAATAAAACAATTGAAGTATGTGTCATGATCACAATATTAACGTAGTTTTTACCAAATCTTTGATCACAATGTCTAGAAATGAAATTATATTTATTTCTAATAACAAAAACAGACCAGCTATTTTATGCAACGGTTACCGCTATAATTGGGTAAAAGATAATGTGTCGAAAAATTCATTTTGGCGATGTGCAAATCGAAAAGAGTGCAGTGCGTCAATTACTGTGAATGCTAACAAAACTGAAATAATCCGTGAAAGCATTCATAGTTGTGTGTCAGATCCTGGAAAACAAAAAAGGGACATTGTTGTCAACGCCGCAAAAGACAAAGTATGCCAAAGCATGGCATCAGTGAAGAAACTTTACGAAAAAACTGTGCTTAAATACGTAAAAGAAGAAGATAATGAGAAGATGTCTTCTTTTGAATCTGTGAGGGACACGTTACATAGAACACGGAAAAGGTTTTTAGAAGTAAACACTACCGAAGCTTCTAAATCTACTGATGTAGAAATTCCAAACATTATCAAGCATAATTTTTTGGTCAGCGAATACGAGTTAGATTCTCTTAACAAGATATTTTTATTTGCCTCTAAAATATGCAAAAACTATGCACAGTTACAGAGCTCTCTTAATAAAACTTTTTTTGGCGATGGAACATTTAAGCCAGTGCCTATTCAATTCTACCAGCTTTTTTCCATTCATGTGGATGGGGCGAGTGATGAGCAAACTACGAATGTTCTGCCGATGCTGTATGCTTTGCTACCGAATAAAACGCAAGCAACATATTGTGCTCTATTTACATTGATACGTGATGTATTGGGGATTAAAATTAACAAATATAAATGTGATTTTGAATTGGCACAAATTAACGCATTCAAAGAAGTTTTCCCTAATGGTAAAATAACAGGATGTTATTTCCACTTTTCGAAAGCTATCTGGAAAAAAGCCGATGAACTGCAGCTGGCAGCTACAGACAAAGGAAAAGAAATTGCAGGACTGGTATGTAATTTACCACTGTTACCATCGTCATTTATAAATATTGGCTGGAACTCGATAGTTAACTACGCGGCAAACTGTGAAGGAATGAGTGCATTCATAACCTATTTTGAAAAACAGTGGCTCATAAAAAAATCATTGATATCATGTTGTTATGAGAGACACCGAACCAATAATGCAATGGAAGCTTGGCATCGTCGTCTTGGGGTTCGAATAAAAAAAACCACATTGATCCACTTTCTATACAAACTTAAAAAAGAGTCCAGATATCAGGATATGATAGTGAGAGGAATTTTCATCAAAACAGAAAACAGGAAAAAGAAAGCAATACTTTTTGACAGAAAATACCGACAGGAGCTTACAAAACTCCGAATGGAAGATATTACACCGCTAAACTTCCTTATAAATATTTATCACCTAAAATACAAGTTAAACTACAAATAATTATTGTTAATCCTTTGAAATAAGAAGAATAAGGAATTATTTTATTATAAGGGTATTCATTTTTATTTTTTTCTCTCAGTAATACTATATAATTAAAATAAAATAAATGATAATGCCGTAAATGTCTTACTTTCTCTAGCCTATTGCTTCATTCACTCTACTCCTTTACACCAAACTTGAACAAAATCGGTCCATTTTGATGCTTGAACAAACATACAAACAAACAAAAATTAAAAAATCACCTATTTTGGGTCAAGATAGATACATAATACATATTCTGATACCAACCCATAACACTTACTTTTTCAAACATTATTTATTAAATGTATCCAGTCATTCTGATATCAACCCTGTATAGGTGCCTACACAACTGTTCGGACTTTTGGCGATGTAGTCAATTTGCGACTTAGGTATTTTGATATTTAGACGTTACGAGATGTGGACTAAAAGCGATGTAGTCATTTTGCGACTTAGGTGTTTTGAGATTTAGACATTTTTAGATTTGGACTAAGAGCGACGTGGTCAATTTGCGATCTAGTCATTCTGATACCAACCCGGTATTTCAAGAATGTCAGCTCGCGCCGCCGCGGCCGGTACCGCAGCAACCGCTATGTCCCTGCATTTTAAATCTGTAATATCTTCGAAAATATTAATGCGAATTACATGCTGTAAAGGGCCATATTTATCTATATTAAATGCACAATGTATTTAAGGTACTTAGTTGCATAAGGATTAATGCTGTATTGCTTAAAAGCGCTTCGTAAATAAGCCATTATTTCTCGTAAAAAATAAAGGATAAAAAAATGATTATTGTGGGTTATCCCTAAGAGATAGACATATACCATCGCGGATTTTTCTGTAGACCTTTTTAAGATGTACAATACTGTAGTACATTATTTTGACCTATCTCGTAGGGTTCAGCCAGCGTTTGAAAAGTAAGCGCAAAAAAATGTGTTTATTTACGACATCACATTAGAAACCTCTAAAATTATCAATGTTTCTCTACTATACATGCATGCATGTATTATAAATATAAACCTTCCTCTTGAATCACTCTATCTATTAAAAAAAAATCGCATCAAAATCCCTTGCGTAGTTTTAATGATCTAAGCGTACAAAGGGACAGAGAAAGCGACTTTGTTTTATACTATGTAGTGATTAAAACTAATATTCCGTTAACTCGTCTCAGAAATTCACGTTTTCCTTTGTGGTTTTCTCCTTCGCTCATACGTATTTTCAGAAATAAAGAAAATTCTTGGTTAAAATGGTATATATTCGGTACTGCATCGGATTATGCAAGTTTTTTAACCCCCGACTCAAAAAGAGCGGGTGTTATAAGTTTAACGTGTCTGTCTGTGTATCTGTCTGTGGTATCTCCCAAAAGGATGAACCGATTTTCGTTTAGTTTTTTTTTGTGTCATAGATAATTTTTTTCCGAGTGTTTTTAGCCATGTTTCATGTAAATCTGTTCAGCCGTTTGAAGATCATCAGCTCTCTTCTAGTTGATGAGGGGATCTGACTAACTTCCTTATGTCCGATCGATTCGAAATTTGGTACCGTGTTACTTCAATGATATTGAAAGTATATGGTAAGATAACCATGAACTGATCAGCTGTTTGAAGATCATCAGCTCTTTAATAGTTGATGAGGGGATCTGACTACCTTCCATATGTCCTATCGATTCGAAATTTGGTACCGTGCTACTTCAATGATATTGAAAGTATATGGTAAGGTAACCATGACTTTAAATATGACCTGGCGAGTCTAGATAATTGTTTTTCTGGAGTCTCATTCAAACGAGACTCAGCAGTGCACTGCGCATTCCGCGCACGTCTCACAGAAGGTTGCATTGATGTCAGCGAAGCCTTGGACGCCGCATCTTTCTTCTTGGGAGCTTTCTTGGCTGCGTAATTCAGCTTTCCGAGTTGCTTGTAATAATAAAAACTCTTCCCTTTCTGAGGTGTTCTCCTCCAGCTGCGTCAATCTGCGCTTTTTGGCTTCGTTTCGAGCATTTTTGGCTTTACGCCTAAGACCCATTTTATTGCTATGGATTATTTATTTATGCAGCTATAATATTATAAAAAATAACCTAATAGTAGGTAGTTGAAACTTAATCTAGTAAATTAAAACTATTATGATACCTAGTACCTAACTAAGTTACTAACTCAACTAACTAATCACTATACCTAAATACCTTCCTAATATTTATACCTGCTTTGAAAAGGACAAAATAAAGGTAAAATTAAAAAATTTAAAAAGCCCCTGACACAAAAATTAACTCTAAAAAAAACTTTTTTACGAAACAAAAACCACCGACTTCCAAAAAAACTACAAAGTGAAAAATAACTTTAATTTAGGAAGTCGGTGTCGTTGGTTCCGCGTATTCTTTTATTGACACCGACTTCCGAACTTTTTTCCGACTTTGTTTGGAAGTCGGTTGTTTTTTTTTTTTTGTAAAAAAGTTTTTATTTTGTACTTTTTAGTGGGCCAGTTTGTACCTTATCTAAGTTACAATAGCCTAATGTTAACCGCTCATCACCTTTTACAAAATATTGCTTTTCCCGGTGCAGGGACGTTAATTGTTGAGGAGTTCTCCATGTAAGAACCAGGAGAACTGGAGCTAATTGAGAAGTCACCATCAGTTCCACTTCACGATACGCATTGTGCTTAGCAACCACATTAAAGTACCTAATCGAATCGCAAAACGTAAAATATTTATTATTGAGTACCTAGTTCCGATGGCCATCTGTGATCTTCATCATCAGTTCCACTTCACCAAATTGTGCTTTCTGAGAGCAAATACACGAGTTACTATAAAAAATACCCAAATCGCTATAGGTGTGCCTACAAAATTTGAGGGTTTCCCTCGATTTCCATGAGATTTCCTTAACAGATTCCAATTTGGTGGCAATGGGACTACCTCGGGAGCATACCCTTTCAAACAAAAAAATAATTTTGAAAATCGGTCTACAATTGGCGGAGTAATCGCGTAACAAACACACAAAAAAAAAAACATACCGTCGAATTGAGAACCTCTTCCTTTTTTGAAGTCGGTTAGATAAAAACTAACAAATAATATTTTAAACTTATTATAATTATTATCGTCACATATATTATGTAAGTTCAAATATTTGTATTTTCCAAGCGTTGTCGCGTCGGGGGACCGCTAAAGTTTATAAAGTATTTTTTCAACAACAGCTAATTAATTATTACGATTTACTTATTTAGGTACGAGCGATATTAAGTGGGCAGACACGTGAGCGCAGACGACGTTGACAATTGTGTCGATTTTGGGAATTTTTCGGAGTAAATTCTTTTGTTGCAATCTGCGACTACATCTGTTTTTTAACCGACTTCCAACAAGGAGGAGGTTATATGTTCGACTTTATGTATGTTTTTTTTTATGTATGTTCCCTGATTTCTCCGTCAGTTGTGGACCTATTTCAAAAAATATTTTTTTGTTTGAAAGGGTATGGTCTCGAGGTCGTCCCACTGTCACCAAGTCAGAATCTGAGGGATCCCAAGGAAACTGAGGAAAACCCTCAAATTTTATAGGCACATCTACAGCGATTTGGGTATTTTTTATAGTAACTCGTGCATTTGCTTTCGGAAAGCACCATTTGGTAGTGTAACTGATGATGAAGACCACAGATAGCCATCGGAACTACTCAATAATAAGTATTTCACGGTTTGCGATTCGATTAGGTACTTTAATGTGGTTGCTAAGCACAATGCGTATCGTGAAGTGGAGCTGATAGTAAATTTTCAATCAGCTCCAGTTCTCCTGGTTCTTACTAGGAGACTCCTCAGCAATTAACATCCTTGCATCGGAAAAACAATATTTTGTAAAAGCTGATGAGCAGTTGACATTAGGCTATTGTAACATAGATAAATTACAAACTGACCCACCAAAAAGTGAAAAAATAAAAACTTTTTTACAAAAAAAAAACCGATTAAAAAAAATATTAATAGTGAAAAAAGACTTCTTTACAAAAAAAACAACCTGACTTCCAAAAAATACTACAAAGTGAAAAATAACTTTAATTTCGGAAGTCGGTGTCAATAAAAAAAAATGCGGAACCAACGACACCGACTTCCGAAATTAAAGTTATTTTTCACTTTGTAGTATTTTTTGGAAGTCGGTTTTTTTTTTTTTTGTTAAAAAGTTTTTCGCTTATAGGCACGCGCCGCTGGCACCCCGGCCGGTACCGCAGCAACCGCTATGACCCTACATTTTAAATCTATAATATCTTCGAAAATATTCATTTAAATTACATGCTGCTAGGGGCCATATTGATCTATATTAAATGTACAATGTATTTAAGGTACTTAATTGCATAAGGAGTATTGCTATATTGCTTAAAATCGCTTCGTAAATAAGTAATTATTTCTCGTAAAAAGTAAAGGATATAAAATGGTTATTGTAGGTTATCCCTAAGAGATAGATAGACATATACCATTGTGGACTTTTTTGTAATCCTTTTAAAGGTGTACAATACTGTAGTACATTAATTGTATCTATCTCGTGGGGTTCAGCCAGCGTTTACAATATAAACGCAAAAAATGTGTTTATTTACGACATCACATTAGAAACCTCTAAAATTATCAGTGTTTCTCTACTATATTATGCATGCATTACATATAAATCTTTCTCTTGAATCACTCTATCTATTAAAAAAAAACACATCAAAATTCGTTGCGCAGTTTTAAAGATCTAAGCATACATAGGGACAGACAGCGGGGAAGCGATTTTGTTTTTAAATACTACCTATGTAGTGATTTAGTACTTACCTTGTGCCCATTCAGCACTAAAATAATTTAGCTTGTTTTTATTTTTTAATTCACATTTTGAGAAAGCAGGTATGTTTTTTTTTTAATTACTTCAACTTAACAGCCGCACAGGTCAATCGAGCAGGTTAAGCTACGCTTGCCGCGGTTGGTCTGTGGATGGATGACCATCTTTAAATACCGAGATCCCTCCGTGACTCAAAGCACGTTAAGCCGTTGGTCCCAGCTGTCATTCGTGGATCTTTGACAGTCGTTACGGGTAGTCAGGAGCCCGAAAGTCTGACAACCAATCTTACCAAGGGGTATCGTATTAACCAGTATAACTGGGTTGTGGAGGTCAGATAGACAGTCGCTCCATGTAAAACACTGGTATTCAGCTGCATCCGGTTAGACTGGAAGTTGACCCCAACATAGTTGGGAAAAAGCTAGGCAGATGATGACTTATTATCTGCCGCCCGCGGCTTCACCCGCTTGAATATCGAAAATTATCCCAAAGGAACACTCCTGGGATGCAAAGTGTATCATATGTGTTATTCCAGACTACAATCTACCTCTGTGCCAAATTTCATCAAGATCCGTTCAGCCGTTCTGAAGTAATTGAGTAACAAACATCCACCCAAACATCCAAACTTTCGCATTTATAATATTATTAGTATAGATATTTTGTCTTCAAGAAGCCAAACGTAGAAATAAATCAGCCCAGTTTTTTCAATATTTTTTTTTTATAGGATACTAGCACTTCGCCCGCGACTTCGTCTGCGTGTATTCATGCCAAATTTCAAGTTTATTAACTCAAGCAATAAGATTTTTCATACAAACAAAATTCCCCCTTTTCACCCCCTTAAAGGTCTAATTTCCAAAATCCCTTCTTATTGCTCCCCTACATAATAAAAGGAAGCCGTATGCAAAATTTCACGTTCCTAGTCCTTGCAGTTTCTACTGTACTTTGAAATGTCAGTCAGTCAGTTTCTCCTTTTATATATATAGATTGAATAGTACCTACTATTTTATGTATTTATTTAATTTATTTTGTTATGTTATTAGTGAACGAATGCTTATTGAATACTACTGTTATTTATTTTAGTGTACTAAGCAAGCTCTAGACGATGATAGTATATGTAGTTATGAAAAAAAAAACGTTTTTCTCATGAACCATGGCACCCCCGTTATATTTTTAAAAATTTTAATCAGCCTATGTTACCCGGGATAACGCATTTCTTCTAACAATACCACAAACATTGATATCGGTTAAGCCGTTTAGAAGTTATGGTGGAATAAAGAAACTCACAAACATACCGACATGAACCCTGAAAACATAACACTCCTTTTTTTGGACAGTCGTGTAAAAATAGCAAACACCCGACAACACTACCTTGTGGAATCGAATTTTGAATGCAAAGCCTATTTGAACGTAGGTATTAGGCTCAGTTTCCCAGTAACCCAATGTTCAATTTCTACAAATTGTTCATTTATTTAGATAATTTACCATTTATGTACACACATATATAAACAGACAAGAAAAACGCAGAACAGAAAAATAGGTATAAAGGTGATGCTTTATTTTATAAGAAATCTCTTCCAGCATACCTGCGATTTTTTTTTGTTGTTGTCGGTAGGATGCGAACCACTCGTGAGTTATTCGTCTAACGCCGATACCATTTAGTTTGTCTAGTAATGTATTATACAGCACCTTATCAGATGCCTTGGTTATGATAAGATTCCGATAGCGTATTTTTTATTATTGAGAACGTTGCTAAAATCGTGGATCTATTTTTCCGAAAACCATTTTGACATTCATCGAAAACATTAAACTTTTCACAAAAATTATAAACGCGATTGCATATTGCTATTTAGAAAATTTAAGATGATGTCGGTAATAGTGAAATTGGACGGCAATTATTCAGATCAGACCATGAGTTTTTCTTGTGTATAGGTTTTATTATAGTTTTTTTTAACGCGTCTGGGAATATCCCTTTAGAAAATTATTGATGAACTAATAGAATGAGTCAGTTCCTCAGCACACATTTTTTTATTAATAAAAAAAGTAGTTCGTCTAATCCGTGACTAATTTTGCCTTTAAGGTTCTATAAAATATTTTTTATTTCTTGCGGTGTAGGTGGATGTAAAAACATTATGTTCTCCGTTAGTCGGAGCACAGGCCGGCCGCACGATTTGAGTCCCCACTCCACCTTATTTGTCTTACTGATGCGAAAAAATCAAATCGTAAGATTAATGTGGATCGTCAATGTTATGTTTTGTTGAGTCTTAGATTTATTTGTACGCTTAATTATTTTCAACATCTATTTAGTTTTGTTAGTTGAGTTCCTGATTTCCCGAACATATTGTATTTTTGTAGATTTACTGAATAGTTGTTTTAATGTTTTTTCGTACATTTTATATTGTTTGGTTGATACAAGATTGTTAGTGTAAGAAGTAAGAATTCTTAACAACCGTTTATTTTTGCATGATATTTTAATGCCTCTTGTCAAACAACATTTTCTTTTATTTCGACTTAGTTTTATTGTTTTTATGGGTATGCAATCATTTAACATTTCGAGTAAAATATTTTCGAAATGAAATGAAATGAAATAATTTATTTGCTATGAATGTAGGTACAAAAGTATGGTGTTAAGTAAGAGAAGGATCTAGTACATTCTACCGTAAGGCATGCAAACAATTTTTTATAGTAGAATTGTTTATGAAATAATCTTAAAAAATCAAATATTTAACGAGTATCAAATTATTAAAATAGTCAATAAAAATATAAATCATTCAATTTTTAAGTTCATTCGTAGGTAAACAATGTCAATAATAAGTTAATAATTAGTCAATATTACAAAGTCAATAATAAGTTAATAATTAGTCAATAATACAATGTCAATAATAAGTTTATAATTTGTCAAAATTGCAAAGAAATTTAAAAATTAAAATCGCAAGGAAAGTCATTTAAATAATCATATTGATTTGTCATTCAAAAATTCATTGATTGTATAATAACATTTTTCAAGTAGCAATTTATTTAATTTCCTTTTAAATATTTGAATGAGCTGTAGTTTTCGTTCATTGTTTTTCCCGAGCTTATTATCGAATTATAATTTATTTGTTTTAATGCAAATTTGAAATTTCCCATGTTTTTACCATTACAAATTAGTTTTTTAGTTTTCCAGTCTTTATTTTTAGTAGTCGTAGCGTCTAGGCTTACTATTATTCCTTTATGATTAGAAAAACCGTAATCGTGCACGTGAATAATTATTAATTTGGATTAAAAATGTATATATACTAAATAAAGGCAGGTTGAAATGGTTTTTGTCATGTGGGTGTTGTAATAGATTAATTGAAGTTTTAATCTAGCATTAAGTTTAATAATGTCTGATTTGCAAGCTATTTTCCAAGATATTTGTATTGAAATCACCTCCGAATATGATTTTATTTGTATTATATTTTCTTAATAGAAGTTCAAAATTATCTTTAGTTTTTTATAGAATACATCAAGCTGCCTATTGTTCCAATACAAAGTTATTAGTATAGTTTTAAGTTTACGCAATTCAATGGCACATACTTCAGTGATGTATTCCACCGACGTATCCATAATATCCTTTCGTTCAATAAATTCTAAGTCTTCGCGTAATAGTATGCATACACCGCCGCCTTCGCAGTTCTGTCGACAGTATGACGTAGCGAGGATGTGTCCGTTGCAGTTCATTAACTCTTTCTTTCCCCTGTGATAACCATATTTCTGCTAAACAAAATGCTTGATACGTCCCATTTTCATCTAGAAATGCTTCTAATAAGTGTGGTTTATTGTTTATACTTCGCATGTTTTTGTACAATATTGTGATGTCAATATCTTGAGTGACGAAAAAGGTATTCAGTTTATTTGCCCGTGAGAAGTCTGTATTGCGTCCGTTTGTGTTATTTAAGATTTCATTAGACAGGTCGTTTTTTGCGAATTAATAGGTTGGTTGAAGTCAGCTTTTGTTGCGCAGTTTTTTTTGGTGATTTCAGTGAGTTCTTGTAGTCGTTCGTCTGAGCGTAAGTTTTCGTGTAATGCTTTTTTTTTGTCGAAGTTCAGTCTCATTATGGTATTTCGAAATTAAAAGCCCTATAAGTTTGAAGTACATTACGTTGTTCAATACATATTTCGTCATTCGTTTGCTTATTAGCTCAATAATAATAGGTCTGCGAGAGTTGTTGTATCTTTCTTCAAGTCCCTCAATGTAATTAATTGGTCAGGTCAACATAAATTAGGTTATCTTTGAAATTTTCAATTATACAATAATGTAATTGATGCTGAGGTTCCGAGTCATATTCTGTAAGTCCAGATATTTTTTTTTTAAATTGTTTTCAAGTTTTTAATTTTTATTGTTGTTTAAGTTCTTTGTTTTCGTCTTGTAGTGTTTAGATTTTAACATTCAGTGTATTTTTATCGCTTTTTACTATTTCTTGCTCGCGTGTTAGCTTGTGGATATCTTATAAAAAATGTTCCTTTAACTTTGTGATAGACTTTTGTACTTCATTTTAGATCTCTTTCTTTAGTACAAAGAGTAGGGATTGATTGTTATTTTTAACCTACTTCAAAAAGGAGGAGGTTTTCAATTCGACCGTGTTTTTTTTTATTGCTAATCGATTTAAAAAAATAATATTTTTTTAATGGATAGGGTATACCTCAGAGGTGGTGCCATATAAATTTTAATAACTTTGCTTCGGTAGTTTTTGATTTTGCTTTAATAATACGTATTTTTGCCACTTAGTTTATATTGATGATGTTATAATGACTTCCTGTCACTGATATTTACATAGCAAGTAGTGTTACACGAATTTGTGTGGGGAAAGTACAACTTAAAAGTGAAAAATAAAAAACTGTTTTACAAAAAAAAAATAGCTACCGACGTTTTTTTTTAAGTTTGTAGTGTCTTTTTTGGAATTCGGGTTGTTTTTTTTTTCTTGTTTAGAGTCTAGCAATTTACTAAGACTATCTAAGGTAATCGAAAGTACTTTTAATGTGACTTCCTGTGGTCGTTTGATTATTTTGGTTGGGGGTCTTACAATAATTACTTATTAAGGTAATTATTTTATTAAGGTAAAAATTACAATTGATATAATATACTAGTTTCTGTATCTAGATTCGGACGATGCTAGTACTAAAGTGAAGTAGGTACATGACATGACATTCAATTCCTACTGTACGACGGCTACACATCAAGCTATACACAACTAGTATAAGCTGACTTCTGATTGTACGAAAAACCTATACAGTGCTGAGGTCAGCTAAAACTGGAAATGTATAGCTTGATGTGTAGCCGTGTGTACAAATTACAGAGTCGGGTCTCATGCAACGGATAGGGAACCCTAAAAGTTTTTAACCGACTTCCAAAGAGAAGGTTATATGTTCGACTTTGTTTTTTTTTTTATTATTTTTTTTTGTATGTTCACCGATTTCTCGTCAATTGTGGACCTATTTTAAATTTTTTTTTTGTTTGTAAGGGTATGGTCTCGAGGTGGTCCCATTGTCACCAAGTCGGAATCTGATGAGGGAATCCCATGGAAATTTGGAAATTGAGGGAAACCCTCAAATTTTATAGGCATATCTATAGCGAAAATGCGGAACCAACGACACCGACTTCCGAAATTAAAGTTATTTTTCACTTTGTAGTTTTTTTTGGCAGACGGTTGTTTTTTTTTTTTGTAAAAAAGGTTTTTTAAGACCTCTGACATAGAATTGTAACGTCAGTTTTCTATAAAGGTCGCGTTTTGCTTCGATGGTGGTTGCTATATTTTCATGAATGGTGACATAAGTCATTATAGTGCTAAAAAGGGTCTGGCATCCTATTTGTTTGTGCCTAAACTACTGAACCGCAGGGTAATTGCGTAACACACTATCAGTAGCAATCGGTTTTATTAAATATGAATTAAAGCATATTTCATGAAAGCAGTATTTTAATGAATGACATAAAATATATCAACAACCGTAACTAAGCAACACGTATTTAGTCTATGACACACCTCCGCCGTGATTTCCAGGAATCAGAGGCGCCGGAAGTAGCTGGTCAAGGTGGCGCATCCATGTGCATCCACTGTCGGTTTCTATTTCATAGTGGAGGTTTCCCAGTCGACGGGTCACTGTACCAAACTCCCACTTCCTACCTGATACAGAGTAGTTGCGTGCTTGCACCCTGCTACCGACTGCAAACTCTCTCACCCCTTCTCTTCTGTCCCTATGTAGTTCCTTTGGAGGAGATCTTATCTTGGCTGCCAATCTCGTTCTTACCTCTCTTCCGAACATGAGCATATAAGGTGAGTCGCTTGAGATGACTGGCGTAGCCCGGAGGAGACTTCTAACCGTACGGACCTTGTGCAATATCCCACCACTCTCCCCCTCCAATTTGTGCAGTGATCTCTTAACCGTCTGGACAAATCGTTCAGCTTGTCCATTAGTTGCGGGGTGGTACGGTGCAATCGTTTTGTGAATAATTCCATTGCTAGTTAAGAACGTCTGGAATTCTTGAGAGACAAATTGCCTTCCATTGTCCGACACCAACGTGTAGGGTAATCCAAAGGTATCGAATAAGTCGTCTAGTTTCTGAATACAAAATGCGCTCGTCGTAGTTTTTGTAGGGATTATTTCTACCCACTTGGTAAATGCATCTACGATAATTAGAAGTTGGTAGCCCGAAATCGGGCCTGCAAAATCGATGTGTATTCTTTGCCACGGGCCCGTTGGCTTTTCCCAGTGATGCAGAGGGGCTTTTGGTGGATTATTCTGGTTTAAACGACAAGTTCTGCACGATTTCACTTTGTTGTCGATATCTTTATCAATGTTCTTCCAGTATACGAAACTCCGCGCAAGAAGTTTCATTTTCAAAATTCCGATATGTCCCGCGTGTAGTTCATCTAAGATGCACTGGCGTAGATTACGTGGAATTATAACTCTCGTGCCTTTTAGGATGCAGTCATTCTGAAGAGTTAGTTCATTATCTTTATATCCAGATTCCCTAAGTGAAGTGCCTGAATGGAGTGTTTCGAGTAATTTCTGTAATTCTGGGTCTACTCTTGTTTCTTTTGCTATTATTTCCGGTGAAATATTAAATGTATTTATCTGATTCAGCTGAAATATGTAATGCTGATCATGTTTATTCTCATTAATTTTCTCAACGGGAAAACGTGAGAGGTAGTCGGCGTTGGAGTGCTTTAAGGAACTTCTATATTCGATATTGTAGTCAAATCCTGATAGAAAGTGAGCGTAGTGGAATAGCCTCATAGTACTCAAGGCTGGTAAGGTTTGGTGCGGGTGAAAGATTGACGTAAGAGGTTTATGGTCTGTGATTAGAGTGAATTTCCGGCCGTAACAATAATGATAGAATTTCTTTAAACCCCAGAAAATAGCTGTCGCCTCTTTATCGATTTGACTATAATTCTTTTCGCTGCTGGTCAGAGATCTAGAAGCAAATGCTATTGGTCTTTCTGAGCCATCTGGAAGTTTGTGACTTAGAACTGCACCAAGTCCTGTAGGTGAAGCGTCTGTGGCTAGAATAAGTGGTTTATTCTGATCGAAGTGTATTAGTATTCTTTCACTTAATATTTCTTTTTTAATGTTCCTCAGGCTTTCTTCACATTTTGTAGACCAATTAAATTTTGCTCCTTTCTTCAAGAGTTCATTTAAGGGGGCAGTGATGGAAGCTAGATTGGGTATAAATTTATTGTAATAATTTGCTAATCCTAGTAACGTTATTAGTTCATTTACATTAGTTGGGCGTTGTGCATTTAAAATAGCTTTTATCTTGTCCTGATTTTTATGTAAACCCTCTTTGTCTATTGTGTGTCCCAAGTAATTGATACTTTTTTTGAAGAATTGGCACTTTTCTTTATTAACACGAAGATTGCTGTCTTTAAGTTTATGCAAAACTTGTTTCAATCTGGATAATAATTGTTCTTCTGTCGAGCCTTGTATTATTATATCATCGAAGAAGCACTTAATACCGTCGAGGCCCAGTAGTAATTGGTCCATGTATTTTTGCCAAAGACTTGGTGCTACTTTGACTCCAAACATAAGTCGGTTCACTTTAAAAGTACCTTTATGTGTACTTAATGTTTGCAGGCGGGAGCTTTCTTCATCCATCACCATGTTCAGGTAGGCTTGCGTGATGTCTAAGGTGCAGAAAAATTGTCCGCCGTTCATTTCAGCTAGGATGTCTTCAATTATTGGTATTGGGTATTTTTCGTCTTCTATCATTTTGTTTAAGGTGATTTTGTAGTCGGCGCACAGTCTGATGCTTCCGTTTGGTTTCACTATTGGGACAACGGGAGTGCCCCAATCGGAGTGATCAATCTTTGTAATAATTCCCAGTTTTTCAAGTCGGTCAATTTCTTCATCTACTTTAGATCGTAGGGCATATGGAATTCTCCTTGGTTTAATAAAGATTGGTTGCGCATTATCTTTAAGGGTCAGGTGGCCGCGAACGTTTGGAATTTCGCCTAGGTTTGTACTGAAGACGGTGGGTTCGTACTCTTTAAGTAATTGTTCAAGTTTAAGTATTTTCTCACACGTATCAACCGATTTCATTTCGGCTAGTTTAATGTCAAACTCCTTCATCCAGCTTCTACCTAAGATTGGTTCAACGTCTTTGTTAATTATTTATTTATTTTATTTATTTATTTATTTATTGGCCTATCTACAATTGTTACACTGTTTATCCTTAAAAATACGAGCAATATACAAGCATAGTGTACAATATGATACGATAGACACAGCATGCAAAAAAAACAAAATTAAAACCTACAATAAAACTGCAGTAATTGTGCAGAAATAACGCTTGCAGCACTAAAAGGTAGTTTTAGAAAAAAAAATATTAAAATGAACAAAGAATAAAAAAATAGTTAATTGTGTTGGTTACTTTTATGGACTTGGCGCTTGAATTTTTGAAGTGATGAGGAAAAAATATCTATTGATTCATCGCAATTATTAAGAAGCCTGCAAATTCTGGGGATGGGGGAATTGGATCCTGAAACAGTTTTGCGGAAAGGGGGACGTAATAGTTTGATTGGGTGACGTGGATAATTGTGGGGTAGGTTAAAACTTAACTTACTTAACAACTGAGGGCAGTCTAATTTACTCTGAAGTATTTTATATAGAAAAACTAGATCAATACCATCTCTTCGTTTTTCGAGAGAAGTCATAAAAAATTTCTCAAGCCGTTTTGCATAGCTCGGAACTTTCTTGTGTAATCCAGCAGAAAAGGCAAGATGGCATAAAAATCTCTTCTGGATCCTCTCTAACCTAAGACTATGTGTAGCATAGTGGGGACGCCACACAACCGCGCAGTATTCCAAAACAGTACGAACAAGACAGTTGAAAAGATAAATCTTAGTTTTAGGCTTGCGAAAACATTTAGCATTACGTAACACAAAACCGAGTGTCTTTGAAGCTTTTTTAATAATATTGTCCATGTGGGGAATGAATGTTAATTTACGATCAAGAATGACTCCCAAATCTCTGATCACATCAACTTTACTGAGGCATGAACCATTCATATTGTAATTAAAATCCTTAAAGTTAGCCTTGCGAGTAAACGTAATTTGGGAACATTTTTCTACATTAAGTTGCATGCTATTATTATTACACCAGTTTAAAAGTCTGTTCAGGTCTTCCTGAAGCAATGTTGAATCGGCTAGAGAATCTATAACGCGTACTATTTTCAAATCATCGGCGAATAGGAATGGCGTGGAGTTAAAGAAGCAATAAGGAAGGTCGTTAACAAAGATAACAAATAATAGAGGGCCTAGATGGGAACCTTGCGGAACACCGGAGGTTATGAACATAATTTTAGATTTATAGCCATTGGCCACAACATAAAAGGATCTATCAGTTAGGTAAGAGTGCAGCCACTTAAGAAGAGAACCAGCAAAGCCATACGCAGCAAGTTTTTGAATCAGCACTTCATGGGAAACTTTGTCAAAAGCCTTACTGAAATCAGTGTATATGGCGTCGACTTGCTGGTTCGAGTCAAGTGAAGCTGCAATAACCTCAACGAAAGCTACTAAATTACTGCAGGTGGATCTTGCAGCAGTAAAGCCATGCTGGTGATCAGACAGATATTTCCTAAAATAGTTTTGTATGTCAGGGCATACTATTGCTTCAAAAACCTTGGCAAATGTCGAAAGGATAGATATAGGACGATAGTTTCCAACCAAATCATCAGCACCAGATTTATAAATCGGTATTACTTTGGCCAGCTTCCATTGTGTAGGGAAAATACCAGCGCTGAGAGATTTGTTAAAAATCATGCATAGGGGGGTTGCCAGTTGATCAGCGCAGGTTACTATAAAGTAAGGGGGAATGTGATCGCTGCCGGAGCCTTTGGAAATGTCTAAGCTTTTGAGATGCTTGGCTATTTTATCTAATGGAATCTGGATCAAGGAAAAGCTGTCGGAGTTGCAAAGAAGGCTTTCAAAGAAAAGCGAAGTTTGAACAACGTTGGAGGCATGGGTAGCTGGACTATACACTGAAGAAAAATAGGATCCGAACATGTTGCACATCTCATTGCCATTACAGGTTTTGCTGACGCCATTTGACATTGAGGCTGGATAGGCATTAGCAACACCCCGTTTCGACTTAATAAAGGACCAGAAAAACTTGGGATTCGTTGTTATTTTCTGTTCTATATTATTTATATAGGAGTTGTAACATTCTCTTGCCAATCTGTCACAGCGCTTACTACACCAACGAAGGGATATCTTATCCATAGGGTTTTTGTACGTACCATACCTTCTTCTTAAGTTATTTTTTTCACGCAGCAATCTTTCCAGCTTTTTTGTGTACCACGGTGGTCGCGAGTTATTTTTCACTAAGGTCGATGGGACATACCGGTCTATGATCTGATAAAGTACCGTATAGAACCGTTCCAGCATTATACTGGGGTCGTCTGTATCCGAGAGTAATGCATACCAGCCGGTATTTTCTAGTTCTGATTTAATAGCAGAATAGTTGGCTTTTTTGAAGTTCAATCTAATGTTAGGTTCTGGTTTTAGACAATTATTTACTTTAGAGCTTAAGGAAATTTCAAGAGGAGGGTGATATGGATCTATCTTTGTCAAACTATTATGAGCTTCAGTCACTTTACATTCAAGAAGGTCTACAAGAACCAAGTCCAGGATTCTATTTTTAACATTACAGACATTGTTATATTGTTTGAGGTTATTTATGTGGATGAAGTCTAGAAAGGTCTGATTAAGTTTAGAATTAGTCCTTGAGGGAGTGGGGTAGGAGTGAGTAACGCCACTGTTAATGATTTGATTCCAATCTATATTACTTAAATTGAAGTCACCGATAAGAATAGTACAATCATTATTTCTTTCTGCTACAGAATTATAGCTATCCAAAAAGTGCTCCAAAGTTGAATAATGCACAGGTGGGGGCAAGTAAAGAGCACAGAGAGCTATTTTGAAACCTTTTGCAATACTCACAGTGACCCATAAGTCTTCGCACCCACTCTCCCAAGAACATTGTCTGTTAGCAGCGTACTTTCTAGATATAGCGATCAAGACACCTCCACCCTCTTTTTTAGGATGAAAACTCGAAGTTTCTCTGTCACGTCTGAAAACCATGTACCTTTTATCAAAAAGTTCGCTGCTATGAATACAATTATTGAGCCAGGTTTCTGTTAACACTAAAGCGTCAAAATTTGAACATACTAAATTACAATAAAATTCTTGAGTTTTAGATCGTAATCCACGAGTGTTTTGGTAGTATATGTTAAAGGTGGCGAATTTAACTTAGAATAACTTCAATGACAGCTTTTGGTTGAAAATCGGACATTATACAATTAACTGTAGCGAATCCATATCCTTTATAATCCTGGTATCATGATCATCTGACTTTCTAACATAAATACGTCCTCCTCTGATCCAAACGTAACGATATCCTTTTTCTTTAGCTTTGAGACGTGCAGCCGTGTGCAATGCCTTATTAGCCGGGCTCAGATGCTCCGTTACGAAGATCGCAGACTTCGCACCATCAAGCTCGAGATGGGAGGTGTTTAGCTTTTCACTGGCTGGCTTTGCTTTATTGAAATTTATCGAGGCTGCTAGGAAAGAGTCCCGTAATCTGGGAGTGGCAAATTGTACAACAATTGATTTAGGACGATTTGTGCTGCCGTTGAGCTTCATCACACGAGTACAATTACTGATGCATTCCTCTTTAATGTCGCAACCTATGGTTTTCCCCAGCTGAGTTACAATATTGAGAAGGTTTTCAGTTTTCTTCTGAGGGACACATTGAATCTCAACATTACTTGCACGAGCATGCTGTTCCAAGGTGTTTAAACGACTTGACATGTCTTTAATTGTGGATGATAACTTCTCGTTTTTATCAAGCAGATCTTTTATTTTTTCTTCACCCTGCCTTTTTTCCTTCAACATGTCGTCATATTGGTTGCTAAGGAATTCAACGGAGCCCCTAAGGCCAGTAACTTCTTCACGTATTTCTGTTAACTCCTTGTTCAGCAAGTTGCTCATGGTCAATGTGATTTTTTCTAAGAGAGAATTCATCTTCGATTCCATCACATTCTCAACAATGGCACGAATACCCTCTTCCGTGACGGGGATAGATGTCGGATTAGGTGGGGATTGCAATGCTTGCCTCTTGTTTGTGCGCATAGTTATGTTAGGATTAAACCGTACAGGTGTGATATCGGTGTTTTTCGCTTCTGCTGGTTTTATAGTGCACTGACTACAAGACCACGATGTCAGTTCACATGTTGATTCTAAGCCCAGGCACTCATGATGAAACGCTTTATCGCATACTTTACATCGAATATAACTTTTATCAATTTCTTCAAGAGCACAGCAGCCCCATTTCGGAGGTGATGCGGCCATATTTAAGTCCCAATAATAATTAAAATGACTTCAGAAAAAAAAATGCACACGAACAAAGGCCCGCGACCAGAAAAATATTTTGTTAGTTGAAAGCGCACACTAACAAATGCCCACACCGACTGAGTGACTCGGAGTTCGCGACCAAAAGGTCTTAAGTGCGTGGAAGACGGCGTCGCTTACGCGTCCTCGTCAAGAGCTCTGTATTCGGTGTGCGGTTGGGTATAATTACAAAAAGTTCACTTTTAATTTCTTAAAACAGTCTAATTTGTAATGTTTATGTGTAATTTCTTCAACTCACAAATAGTACGAATGTCCAAAAACAAATTTGTCTCCAACACTGAACCAAAACTTTGCTAAAACTTTACTAAAACATTTTATTATTGTGGAGCGTTACAACAGCACAGTACACTTTAGACCGGTGGGTGGGTAGATGATTAATGAATTACGTATAGCTTTCCATAGAACAATTGGTTTTTAAATTTGCATCGAACAAACGTGACACCGATGGGTTCAAAAACTTCGCCTGTATACGTTCTTAGTTTGATGCTCGTGTGAAATAGTCTTTTGTTTATGTTAAGCTTCTTATAATCCTTAAGTGAGATGGTAGAGAGTGTTGCACCCGTGTCAAATTCCATGTTTGTTTTCTTTCCTTCAATTTCGATAGTTATAATGTATTTGTCTGAGATTTCACTCTTTACGAGGTTGATTTCTGCGATGCTGTCGGTACTGGTGCTGCTTGTAGAGTAATTCAGCAAATTCGTTTCATTGCGTTTATGTCCTTGAAGGCAGACTCGGGCTAGGTGTCCTTCCTTTTGACACTTCCGGCACGTGCTTTTTATGGCTCCACATTTATTTGCTTTGTGATCGTCTTTTCCACAGCGATAACATTTACCTTTAAGTTCTCTTATAGAAGTCGGACTTTTAATTGAATTTGCTTTATTCGATGCGGGTTGTAGTTCATTATGGGCTTTTGAAACTATATTGATCGTGTCCAATGGTGGTTGATGGATGGATGTAGATATGGTCGAATTTTCATTTTTTCCCATTTCCACAGTCGTGGCCGTATGAACTAATTCTGAAAAGGACGCTGTTTGTTTCGTTTGAAGAATCTTTGTGCGAATTTCTCCATCTTTTAATCCTCGAATAAATTGTAAAGACAAAAATGAATCGAGAGTGGGTTTCAGACAATGTGAGCACTTAAATTCACATTTTGACGATAGTCTTTTTAGTTCTGACGCGTAAACAGCAATCGATTCATTGGCTTGTTGTAGCCTTGATATGAAAGTGTGCTGTGAGGCCCATATGCTAGGTTTTGGATCGATAAAATTGTCCAAAATATCAGAAAGTTCTTCATAGGTCTTCTTGATTGGGTCATCGGGTGAACACAGGTCGTAAATTCTTTCATGAAGGTCAGGTGGTAAAGTGGACAGCAGGGTGTAGACCTTCGTTATGGGTTCCGTAATATTGTTGAGCATCATGTAAACAGACAGTCTTTTTATAAAATTTTTAAACGATTCGTTTGCTTGAAACGGTTGGAAATTGAGCCTAGGATGTACTTCACGATGAGCGCTCGTGATTTCACATGCATGATGTGTGGATGGTACGTTGGGTAACGGCTCAGGAGGTTTGGAAAACGTGTTCATCAGTCGTATCATTTTTGTACGTAAATTTGTATAAATTTCATCCACTTCGTACCTGTAATGGGTTTCAATTTCGATGTATTCGTCTTCGGTCTCCTCCTCTATCTGTAATTGTATCTTTTGCAGTCCTTGGTAAGTATTTTGAAGTGTCAGTAATCGTGTTTCTATTTCTTCTTGTGTAAATACATTTTGTTCTTCTTGAAATACGTTATTAGTTTTTGTTAACAAGCCGCGTAGGATGGCTCGCGAACGTTTTGCTTTCTTTATATCGAATCCCATCCTCGTCGCCAGATATTAAATATGAATTAAAGCATATTTCATGAAAGCAGTATTTTAATGAATGACATAAAATATATCAACAACCGTAACTAAGCAACACGTATTTAGTCTATGACAGGTTTCATTTTGACAGTTCAACAACATTCACTGCGTTATTTACGTTGTTGAGCAGACACACTTTTCGAACGTAAATGGAGCAATGGATTAGCAATAAGCTTCAAAATGATTCAAATTGTGAGTAATAGTGTGTTACGCAATTAGGGTGCCGATCATCTTGTAATTTTGCATATGTCAGGTGTAAAAAAAAGTTGTACAGAAACGGTCGACATAGGGTACCTTTCATCCCGAAAAAAAATGCTGTCCCCAAGGAAAACAACAATAACGTTATTATGATACTAGATGGCGCCACATGTCTTTCGAATCATGAAAAAGTTGATTGACAAAAGCTAGTTTGTCATAATGTTCCTGCGGAGTGCTACTTCCTTGCGCTAGTAAGGACATGTCATTATAAAGGGCGGTCTCGTCCCTCTGATCGGAAAAGTTGTTAATTGAAGCATCACGAATCTCTTGCCAATTTTCAGGTATTAGAATTTCTAATTGTAGCTGCCGATCCCTTGATTTTGTTTAAAATGCCGTTTATTACACATAGATTAGTTACCTCGAATCTTGGTCATTTCTGACGTATTGTGTTTTTTTTTTTATTTATTTTATTTTATTTATTTATTAGGGACAAAAAACAGTTACATGCTACAAAATACAGGGAAATACTTAAACTAAGATTTAACAAACATGTAACCCACACCATTGTCCACGTTTTAACTAAAGGTTAAAAGAAGTGCTAAGTACATAAAAAAGAAAAATAAAACAATAATCGCTGCCACAATAATATTGCTGTGTTACTTAGCTTAGCCTAATTTAACTTAACTTAAAATTCTCGCCAAACAAAATATCCAGTGCCTTTTTCTTAAATGATTGCTTAGGTAAACAGAATATATCCAGTTCTATAAAATGCGTGTTGTAAGAATCAACAAGACGACGAAGAGGCGCACGTTCCCCAGCATTAGTCCTACATATGTCTGTATGGAATAGTTGAGGGACGCGCACCCCCCTTCGAATAACATTTCTGGGTACCCTGTAACACAATTTGTTAGTGAGGCCAATACAATCAAATTTGTTATTGCATATGCCGTGCAGTGTCATGACATCAAGTAACAGCCGCCTAGATCCCAGATCCAGTACGCCATACCGTTTCAATAGCTGCACATAAGGAACCTTTGATTGGAAGCACTTATAGTTCATAGACCGCAAGAACTTCTTCTGTACCCTTTCAATTCTAGTGCCGTATTTGTCGTAGAAAGGGTTCCAGATCGGGGCGGCATATTCTAATTGGGATCGTACCAAAGTCTTATAAAGCAGTAAGAACGTAGAGGGCCGCACAAAGTCACGTGACGATCTCATGACGAAACCATACATCTGATACGCCTTGTTTACTATATTGTCAACGTGTTTTTCTAAGTGCAAACTGTCATCCAGTGTGACACCTAAGTCCCGAACAAATTTAACTACATTTAAGAGTTCGTTATTTATTGAATAATTAAAATTTATTTTAATTCTCTTTTTGGTAAATGAGATGGCATGACATTTGGGTAGACTGAGAAAGAGCTTATTGTTATTACAGTATGTATATAATCTATCTAGGTCCATTTGAAGAAGTAGACAGTCTTGTATATTCTTGCAAGATCTGTAAATTTTTATATCATCTGCATACATTAAAAACTTTGAGTTGATAAAACATTGTTTAATGTCATTAATAAATATAATGAAGAGTAGAGGGCCTAAAATCGATCCCTGTGGGACACCAGATGTAACAACTATAGGGTCTGACTCGTAACCATTAACAACAATTTTTTGGGACCTATTATAAATATATGAAACAAACCATCTAAGCAAATTACCACGTATTCCGTTGAAAGCTATTTTTTCTAAAAGCAATGTATGATCCACCTTATCAAAAGCCTTCTGAAAGTCCGTGTACACAGCGTCCACTTGGACTTTTTGATCCAATTTCTCAAATAAGTAGTTGGTAAATACTAACAGATTAGTTGCGGTTGAACGACGTTTGACGAAACCGTGTTGCTCGGGTAAAATAAGCTGATGAATGTGGGGGTACACGGCTCCATGCACAAGACTCTCAAAAACCTTAGACAAAGTAGAGAGGATAGAGATGGGGCGATAATTCTCTACATTGTTCTTGTCACCTGTCTTATAAACAGGGGTTATAAACGCACGTTTCCAAATTGCAGGAAAAACACCCTCACGTAAACACCTATTAAAAATTATATATAATGCAGTACACAAGCTATCACATGTTCTTATGAAAAAGCTAGGCGGTAAGCCGTCAGGTCCTGCCCCTTTAGAGGTATCTAAAGATTTTAAAGCCGCGCGTACAACTTCCTCGGATAAACATATTTCGGCGATGCAAGTCGAGTCAATTGCATAACGATCAGATGGTTGCCATTTAGCAGGGTCCAAAGTAGAGGGTTCGTAGACAGAAGAAAAGAAAGATGAAAATAGATTGCAAATCTGTGTGGGGTCATCTGAAGAAACATTTCTGAAATACATACTAGCCGGATATTTAGCTTTTCCTTTTTTAGATGAGATGTAGGACCAGAAATGCTTTATATTCTTAGGAATGCTGTCTTCGACCGAATCAATGTACTTCCGATAACATTTAATTAACTCCCCATGAAAAAGCTTGCGATAGTTAGAAAATTTTAAGTAGTCAGATTGATTATTGTATTTCTTCCATCTTATCCAAGCCCTTTCTTTCGTTTTAAAGATTCTTATGAGAGAGGGTGTAAACCAGACAGGAAAACTGGAGTTTCTTATTCTAGTCAGTGGAACATGTGACTTGATAATACCGTATAATTTCTCATAAAAGACGTTAACAGCTTGATCAGAGTCAAGGTGAGATAGTACCAAGTTCCAGTTAATTTTACTCAAGTCAAAATTTATAATATCATAATTAGCTTTATGGAAATTATGTCTACGGACTGAGCGGTATTTTAGTGGAGTGTAATGCGTATTCAGACATGTCAATACAGAAAAAACTGGATGATGACCATCTGGGTCAAGCAGAGCATTGCATGATACGGACTGGCAGTCAACATTTGAGATAAACAAGTCTAGTATTCGACCTAATTTGTTTCTTGTAATATTGAATTGTGAGCCACCAATTAAATTAATGAAATTCAATAATATTCGTCCAATTGTGTTCGAAACTTGTGCCATTACATGATTTCCATGGTCCAACCAGTCAATGTCAGGTAGGTTAAAATCACCGATAACAAAGTAAGAGTCGGTAGCGGGATCGTTAGCTATGTCTTGCAGCATATCTAAGTAATGTGTGTATATAATTTCTTGTGTACGTGGTGGCATATACGTAGCACTGATGATATGGCGTTTATTATGCTGGGAAGCAGGCAATTGGATAATGACCTGTTCAATTTCTGCTCGGACAAATTGTGTCGGAAACTTGGAAGGGCGCAATTCACGAAGAACAGCTATTAGAACTCCCCCTTTATTTGTCACAGAACGATCACGATCGCATCTGAAGACCACGTAACGATCGTCAATAAATTCGTTATCCTGGATGCTGGGAATCAGCCAGGTTTCCGTCAGTATAATGACGTCATAGGAACACGCCATAATATTCATGTACAATGTGTGTAACTTCGTGCGGACCCCTCTACAGTTCTGATAGTAAATCACAATGTCATTAGTAGCCATTGATTACAATAGTAATAATAATTAACATACTTATTTACGATATATGATACTGAAAAAGTAATTCCAAATTTGAGGTCCAGCGCATCACTATATAAAACTTTATGCAGACACTTGGGCATTAAAATATAAAACTGTAACAACACACACTTAAGAAACCGGAACAAATATAACATTAGAACTGTGATTGATTGCACATAGCATGAAAGCAAGCAGATATGACTAGTTGAAAAAGGACAGCAGTACATACATAGCTCAGAGGAAGCGTAGATTAGAACACATACCATACATAAAATCGACAAGCAAAAGGAAAACACGAATCCAAAGAACAAAATAACAGCGCACATCGAGTCGCTAAATTGAGTCCACAGTACTAGTCTTCTCGCTAGCAGTGATCTTTTTGAGATCTTCAGCGGATCGGATCGCAAATGACTTGTCTCCATCCCGCTCACGTACAAGCACCGTCGAGTTCCTGACCCAAACATATTTAAACCCATGTTTCTTGGCAAGTACTTTGGCCTCACGAAATAAAGCCTTATTTTTGAGGGTTAGATGTTCATTCAAGTAAACAGACACTATAGTAGCGCCTGGAATTCCTATCTGATCTGACGTGAGACTCTTCGCATTACGGTAGGCGCTGAGTATATTATCACGAACGATCCGCGATCTGAGCTTTACAATTAAGTTCTTAGGCTTGCTATCCTGCTGCTGTGCATGTGGGACTCGATGTATGGATACGATTTCATTTTGCGGCACCGGTGAATGAATGGCTTTACCAATAGACTCCATAATGGCTATAAGGTTTTCATTGCGTTTTTCGGGCACATTGCAAATCTCAATGTTGGACTGCCGTGCCTGCTGTTCCATGGAGTCAATTTTTGCTTCAAGTATAGCCACCTTATGTTCGCAATTATTGCTGGCCATTTCATGGAAGTGCTTCACATATTTTTTATGCTCCGCCTCTACGGTATCTATGCGAGTTTTCATAACCTCGTATTCTATATTAAAGAATTTAATAGATTTTTCAATCTCTTCAAAGGATTTTTGGATAGATAGATTCTGGTGCCTTACTTCTGAGACATCTGTCACTAATTTATTAAGTATTTTATCCTGATCAGCCTTCCAAGATTGCAGCAAGATCTTTAATTCTTCGAAACTATCAGGTTCCGTGCAGCTGTCATCGCCTCGAAAACGCTTATTGCTCGACCTTGTGGTAATATTTACCGAATCATAGGTGCTACTTTCCGGGGCCAACATGGCAGGAGAAAGGTCGGGTTCCGATTGCGTCTCCAATAGAACAAGGGCTTTTGGAGGGCCCTGAGGGGGTGAGCGGGTCATGCGAGGCATGGTTGGCCAACCAATTTAAAATCCGTTAAACGTTGATGTTAAACGTCGTGTTACGAGCTGATCACATATTTTAATTAAACGATTTAGAACATTCGGATTGCCATCAAAGTCTGGCACTGGGCGTAAGGCCCTAAAGATAGTATCGGGGTTCAATTCCGTTTCGTCACTACTAAATAATATATCTAACCCTAATTTATCTGAATCTATAAACCTATTTAAATCTACTTCCCTGGTCCTATTTGTCTGTCTAGAAGAGACAGATTTTCTCCTAGTTTGCTTGGATGAAAATGTTTGAATTAATATTATATAAAGGGGTTAAAAGCAGGGAGCAACACTCAAAGAGATTTCAAGAATAAGGATAAGGTCTCTATAGACGTGGTTTTTCTTGGTGTATCGATGGCTAGATACGTCCTCAGCTGCGTCTTCTTAAGTTCGGATATTCGACGAGGTACTTGGAAATACCGACAGCCACTATTGGAGTCAGCAGATTAACGATTTTTGGAAATTTGTACCGCGCCGCGTACTGCATCGAATATCCTACCGACTACGCCAATTATGAAGGTGACAGCCGGAGAACTTAAAAAAACCGAAATTATTTTATTAAGGTTTGAATATGGTAATAATTACAATTGAACTTATACTAATTTCTATGTCTAAATTTGGGCCATGCTAAGTACCGAAGTGAAGTAGAAACGATTAAGCGGCATCAGCAGTCCTTGAAGCAGGTGAACGCCCGGCGACACGAGGCGTTGATTCGATGATTCGGCAGGTGGCATGTTGCAGTTTTACGTGGAAACATCCGATTGAAGTAAACAGCTAATCATGTCGCTATTCAGCTGATTTGGTGTAGGCAGAGCATGTAACACCTCCCCCTCAGAACTGTAACTATTTGAGGGCTTTGATCGAAAATTTTGCTGGTATCCGTTTCTTGATTGTGGGTGATTCTGCGTCTTCGTAATGATAATTTTCAGGATTTCCATCTGATGTCTGTGGATTTGTAAGGTTTGTGCAAACGTTATACCGACGTATAGTGATGGTAACGATCAGTACAGTTGCACCGAATAGTACGACGTATAGTGGAATCGTCGTATGGTATAGTGAATTTTCCACATTTGCGCGATCTTTTTGTACTGGATGTTGCATCAGGATCTTATCTTCGATTTCATGTAGATTTTTTAAGTGCAGTGGGCTTGGTTTCAGATGTGGGATGGTTTCATCAACAATGTCCAGGTTCATAGGTATTTCAGTGATTTTCAGCGGCTGGCTCTTGATATGGTCGTTTGTGTTGGTAATAGTGAATCGCTCGGTGCGTAGTAGATATTTTTGTGGGATAGTGAAGAGATAACTTCCATGCAAGGAGACGTATTCTTGATATTTGCATTGTAGCTCTGTCCGGGTCGATTGTGGAAAGATGAGCGTCTAGAGCCTGTCCTCCAGTTGTTCCATTGCTGCTTTAGTCAGAGATGATATAGGCCGAACTTCGGGCATTCAGCCTCTATGTACTTTAAAACTTTCCCATTGGTTACAATGGAGTGGTAAGGAGGAACATAGGTGTACATTAGTTCTTTGGGAAATATTGCTAATCTCTATAATTCTAACTTATCGGAGCTTATTATTGGAACTTTATATATGATAACATTTTTTTTATTCGTATAATAATAACCAGGTTCATAACTGTATAGTACTCTCTTAAATCTGCATCTATTAACTGACCTTGGCCGTATATAGATTTTAATTGCATAATCATATTACTTAAAGTATCTATGGTTAACATACTATGATGGGTGCTCGATGTACGAATAAGAGCTAAGGTATCTTCTATCCTAAAAATAACTATTCCGTATTATACTAATTATAGTCAGCAACTGAGCAAACTTAGCGAATCTTAAAAATTTGATTGACGTGTAAAAGTGTTTGTACAAACTTACTTACAGAAAATAAATCATTTATCATCTATCACTTATAATTTCATTTTTAGCAGCAGTTTTCTCGTCTAAAAGTAATGCTAAAAAACTATTGATTCTCTTTTGATTGCTAACAATTTTCGAAAGCATGTCGCTATATCGAGCCATCCAGACTTTGTTAAGATTGATCTGTTCATTAAATTCTGATAAAATTTTATCGTTGTTACTTTCTAAAAGGTTAATTGCATTATTATACTTTTGGGTATCCGTATGATCTCAGTTTCCGGTAATGTTTTTTTATAACGGGCCCTAATCCGTCTACGAGACCTTTTTTATTACGACCGGTGGGGTAATTGCGTAACACACTATCAGTAGCAATGGGTTTCATTTTGCCAGATCAGCAACATTCATTGCGTTATTTATGTTGTTGTTCAAACACATTTTTTACCGACTTCACAAAAAGGAGGAGGTACTATGTTCGGACGATTGTGTTTTTTTTTGTATGTTTTTTCATCGAATACTCCGCCAATTGTCGACAGATTTTCAAAATTCTTTTTTTGTTTGAAAGGGTATGCTCCCGAGGTGGTCCCATTGTCACCAAATCGGAATCTGATGAGGGAATCCCATGGAAATCGAGGGAAACCCTCAAATTTTGTAGGCACACCTATAGCGATTTGGGTATTTTATAAAGTAACTCGTGCATTTGCTCTCAGAAAGCACCATTCGGTGAAGTGTAACTGATGATGAAGACCACAGATGGCCATCGAAACTACTCAATAATAAATATTTCACGGTTTGCGATTCGATTAGGTACTTTAATGTTGTTGCTAAGTACAATGCGTATCATGAAGTGGAGCTGATAGTGACTTCTCAATCAGCTCCAGTTCTCCTGGTTCTTACAAGGAGAACTCCTCAACAATTAAAGTCCCTGCATCGGGAAAAGCAATATTTTGTAAAAGGTGATGAGCAGTTGACATTAGGCTATTGTAACTTAGATAAGTTACAAATGGGCCCACTAAAAAGTGAAAAATAAAAAACTTTTTTACAAAAAATACTACCGACTTCCAAAAAACACTACAAAGTGAAAAATAACTTTAATTTCGGAAGTCGGTGTCAATAAAAGAAAATGCGGAACCAACGACACCGACTTCCGAAATTAAAGTTATTTCTCACTTTGTAGTGTTTTTTGAAAGTCGGTACTTTTTTTTGTAAAAATGTAACTGGTGTATTTGCTTTCGGAAAGCAAAATTTTGTGAAGTAAAACTGATGATGAAGACCACAGATGGCCACCGGGACTACTCAATTAAGTATTTCACAGGTTGCGATTCGAGTACTTTAATATGGTTGCTAAGCAATTTATGGTCGTCACAATGCGAATGGTGAAATGGAGCTGATGGTGGAGTACCAGGAGAACTCCTCAACAATTAACGTCCCTGTATCGGGAAAAGTAATATTTTGTAAAAGGCGATGAGCTTGATGCATTATAAACAGTCCCACTAAAAAGCGAGAAATAAAAACTTTTAACAAAAAAAAAAACCGACTTCCATAAAAAAACACTACAAAGTGAAAAATAACTTTAATTTCGGAAGTCGGTGGCAATAAACTAAAATACAGATCCAAAGACACCGACTTCCGAAATTAAAGTTATTTTTCACTTTGTAGTGTTTTTTTTATGGAAGTCGGTTTTTTTTTTGTTAAAAAGTTTTTATGTATGATGTCTTTACGGTCAGCAAGCGTAAATATTTTAATAAGGTCGTATACAGTTTTCTTCTGGCCTCGGTGTGTTAAGATATATGCATTAGGTGCTCAGTCATGTTAACGTCGAGGGGGTTTTTTGGGTCAAAATATACTCTAATAACTATGTCATGTGGTCTACTTGGTGAAGCTGTGAACTGAACTATTATATGTTAATAAGGCATAAAGCATGATGTTGATTGCAGATTCGTCCTTTTGACGTAATCGTAAAATACGTAAGTGTTCTAGTAACGTATAGTGAAATCGTTCGATGATTCTATTATCGTTAGGAGAGTGTTCTAATGTTCTATGGTGGTTAATTTTATTTCATCTTGTAAATTCGGAGAATAGCTGGTTTGTGGATTCTGCGCCGTTATCGGTTACTATTGTTAGTGGTAAACCTGATGTGTACAATAATTTAAAACTGCTTGAAGTATGCTTATTGCTGTACCATCTCTCAAATAGTATGCTTGACCATACTTTGAGAAAACATCTACCACTGTCAAATACTTTTCATTTTGAGCTGTGAAGAGATCCATGCGAATTAATTCGAAGGGTTTAGTTGCTGGGGGTACTACATTAAATTGTGGTCTAATCAGGTTCCTATCATATTTCGTTTGTCCGCAAATGGTACACACATTGTATTTAGTTGTTTCCTCCTTCACTTTAGGCCAATGATATTTCCGGGAAAGGGCAAGATGATAGTGTTTTATAATTTCTTGCTGTCTTATATACTTCATACTCTTTGACGTCTTCTATTTAATTCTGTTTTGGCTAATAATAGGGTAACTGCTGAACTTTTGTTATTCTGAATTATGGGTATAATTGAATACATGCCTATTTATTTATTTATTTATTTATTTATATATACTTTATTGTACACCACAAAAATACAACAAGTAAAGATACATCAAACACTTCAAAATATACAATGGGCGGCCTTATCGCTTTCTGCGATCTCTTCCAGGCAACCTTAGGATGGACAGTGATTTTCCTGGACATAAAATGGGGCTGTCGTTGGTGCAAATATAATGTATACAATACACTAAAATATATATACAGATATATACATATCCAAAATTATAGATACATAAATACATACATACTAAATATATAAGCAACGAAAATAAAAGAAGACAGTAGATGATTGCAGTTAGGACAACAATATCACAAAGACAAGTAGTGTTCCTTTACGAGTCTTTTGAACACATATAACGACTGCGCGCGTTTTATTTCAACTGGCAATGCATTCCACAAACGAGCGGCCTGGACAGTAAAGGATTTATCAAGGAAGGTTGTGGAATGCATAGGCATTTTGAGCTTCAAGTTATCTGATGACCTTAAAAATTTCGTATGGGAGTCACAAAGAAACTGGAAACGCTTCTTGAGATAGAGTGGGGTGGAAGGGGAAAAGAGCACATTGTACAAGAGGGAAAGAATATGAGCATTCCGACGAAGGCGAATTGGTAACCACTTGAGCTTCACACGAAATTCGGAAACATGGTCATATTTGCGCAGACCGAATATGAACCTTATACAAAAATTTTGAAGCCGCTCAAGTTTTTCCAGTTGGTCTTGGGTAAGATCAAGGTAGCTGGCATCAGCATAGTCAAGGATGGGTAGAAGAAGCGATTGTGCAAGCGCAATCTTAGTGGCAGTCGGCAGGAAATTTCGCAATCTCTTCAAAGAAGCAGCGGATGCAAATAACTTGCGGCTAACTTCCTGTAGCTGGGCAGTCCAAGAGAATGCCTTATCAATAAATATCCCCAAGTTTTTAACTTTATCACTAAAGGGAACCACTGAGTTGTCAAAAGAAACTTGGGGAAGGGTCGTCCAGTCGATTCTTGAGACCGTCCTAGAACTGCCCACCACTACAACCTGTGTCTTTATGGGGTTAACCACAAGTCCGTATCTCTTGCTCCAGTCGCATATACGGGCCAGATCACGATTAATCGTTAAGATAGCCTCAGACAGATTTCCAAGAGGAGCCCGCGAGTAGATTTGTAAATCATCTGCATAAAGATGGTAGGAAGAAATTAGTTCGTCGGAGATGGAGTTAATAAAAACTGCGAAGAGTAAAGGGGATAGAACGCCACCCTGAGGTACACCGGCAGAAGTATTACTCCAGGAAGACAAGGTCTCTCCGATGCAAATACGTTGCCGGCGACCGAACAGATAACTACGAAACCAGTCAATTACCGGTGGAGATATGTTAAGAGAACAAAGAATGCCAAGCAAAACTTCAAAATCAACAGTATTAAAAGCATTACTGAAATCTAGCAAAGCTAAAACCGTTAGATTACTGTTTTCCATGGCTGACCTTATATCATCCGTAATGTTTAGAAGCGCTGTGGTGGTGCTATGACCAGGACGGAAGCCAGACTGGAAGGGGTTGAGGAGATTATTTTTAGAGAGGAAAGTGCTTAATTGATTGTGGATTAACCGTTCAAGGACTTTGGATAGGAATGGTAAGGCTGATATTGGACGGTATTCAGAAAAAGCTGTAGGATTAGACTTTTTAGGTAAAGGAATTATATGAGCATCTTTCCACGAGCATGGAAAGACGCCACTGGATGCCGAAAAATTGAGAATATGACAAATGACGGGTAGGACAACATCCAACACAGGAACCAACATATTACGGCTGATACAGTCACTTCCTACTGCATTGGAAGTAATCGATAGTATGCTCTTCTTAACATCACACGCGGAGAACTGACCAAAAACAAATGGAGAATAACTGGGAGTCGGAAGAGAAGAAAGATAATTCAGTGTACTCGATTTTATTGTCCTATCAAAATTGGACGAAGCAGTAAAATGATTATTCATTGCATTCATGTCTATGTCTTTAGGGATTGTCTCTTGTCGGGTTTTACCGACCCCTAAAGGTGGAGTTATTTTTATTACCGACTTCACAAAAAGGAGGAGGTACTACGTTCGGATGTTTGTGTTTTTGGAACGAAGTTCCTTATCGCGCGTTGTGAAAGGGAGCTAGACGGAAAAAATTCTTACGAAAAGTTGTCACGACACTTTTTGTTATAGTAAGCTATTGTAAGCTGTGCGGCGTCGCATGTTTCTCTGTCTGTCTCTCTCTCTCTCTTATAGAAAGCAAGCCAGATATTTTCATTTCTATTTCGCATTGAATATAATTATTAATATAATTATTTTATACAAGATTCAATACATTACATTATTTATTATTATAACTTAAAAAAAAAAAATTTGATTACAATTCCTTCACTAATTAATCGAAAGGAACTTCGTTCCATCCGGGTGTTCCTTAACACCTCTCAAGTTTTTTTTTTCGTATGTTTGTTCATCGAATACCTGCCAATTGTAGACCGATTTTCAAAATACTTTTTTTGTTTGAAAGGGTATGCTCCCGAGGTGGTCCCATTGTCACCAAATTGGAATCTGATGAGGGAATCCCATGGAAATCGAGGGAAACCCTCAAATTTTGTAGGCACACCTATAGCGATTTGGGTATTTTTTATAGTAACTCGTGCATTTGTTCTCAGAAAGCACCATTCGGTGAAGTGGAACTGATGATGAAGACCACAGATGGCCATCGGAACTACTCAATAATAAATATTTCACGGTTTGCGATTCGATTAGGTACTTTAATGTGGTTGCTAAGTACAATGCTTATCGTGAAGTGAAGCTGATAGTGACTTTTCAATCAGCTCCAGTTCTCCTGGTTCTTACAAGGAGAACTCCTCAACAATTGACGTCCCTGCATCGGGAAAAGCAATATTTTGTAAAAGGTGATGAGCAGTTGACATTAGGCTATTGTAACTTAGATAAGTTACAAACTGGCCCACTAAAAAGTGAAAAATAAAAAACTTTTGTACAAAAAAAACTACCGACTTCCAAAAAACACTACAATGTGAAAAATAACTTTAATTTCGGAAGTCGGTGTCAATAAAAGAAAATGCGGAACCAACGACACCGACTTCCGAAATTAAAGTTATTTTTCACTTTGTAGTGTTTTTTGGAAGTCGGTAGTTTTTTTTGTAAAAAAGTTTTAGCAGTTTTAACTTTGGGGTTGACATATTCTTTTATAGCATTTACTATGTCTTGTTCTTAATTTGATTCTGAAACCTGAATAAATGTACGGGTGTGTATATCGAAGGGTTTAGTAGCGGTTATACATCGTTTAATATCGGGGTACTTATAGTAATGCAAAACTACCGGTAAAATTGGTTCAAAGGTTCGTCAGTAATAGGTACTTCTAGAATGGGGTTTTCAGTGCTGGTATGTGCAGTGGCTGTAGTGGAATCTGTTCTTGAGGGTGGTCGCTCTGATGGGTTAGCTAACATTGACTCGGTCTTCTCGTTTTTAATTTCCACTCGGGATAAAGCGTCAGCATTGGTGTTATATTTTCCCTTTTTGTAAACTATAGTATATTCGTATTCACTTAGTTTAAGGCGCCATCTAGTCAGTCTTGAGTTTGGCTCCTAAGGTTCATTATTTACTGTAGTGGCTTGTGGTCGGTGAGTATTTTGAATTTATGACCAAATTATTTATTTATTTATTAAAACTTTATGCACAAGTAAAAACTGTACAAAGGCGGACTTAATGCTTTGGGCATTTTCTACCAGTCTACATTAGGGTGATGCAGAGACAATACACAGAAGGTGCAATAAACAGAAAACAAATTAGAAGAGAAAAAAAAATTATAACTAAAAAATATAGGAATAAATACATACATACAACAAAATATTTAAAAAAAGTTATGAGAGATAAACAAGAAAATCTACAACAACTTAAATCTGAGACGAATCTGCCAACTTCTTAAGTATGTGTTCTCGAACTATCACTTTAAATGTGAACCGATTGGTTACCGTCCTGATATTCTGAGGGAGCGCATTCCAAAGGAAAACCGCCTATACAAAGAAAGAAGACTTTATAAAGCCAGAGCGGTGAGAAGGACAACGAAGAAGCCGATTATTCTCGGACCGAAGATTCTTGGTGTGTGCAGAGCATAAATATTGACAAAGACAAGTCAGATATGAAGGAGAATTGGGTTTGTGAAGAAGAGAAAACAGGGTTGTCAAAGCTCTCAACGCTCTGCGCTGCCGGTTAGGCAACCACTTTAAAAGCGATCGATGTGCAGATACATGATCATACTTGCGGAGATTGAAAACGAATCGAATGCAGCTATTAAGAAGTCGGTCAAGTTTATTGAGGAGATCTGCATTCAGGTCATAGTAGCACACATCACCATAGTCAATTATGGGGAAGATAAGTGACTGTACAAACATTACCTTAATGTGTGATGGGAGAATATTTTTCAACCGATAGAGCGACCGCAACGTTCCAGTGACCTTCTTGCTTACAATCGCGACCTGCTTACGCCAGTCAAGGCAAGTGTCAACCAGCAAACCCTTTTCTCCTTGACGTCAGAGCTAAACGGAATCACTGTGCCATCAAAGGTAATCGGTGGCACCGTTAACCCACTCAGCCTCCTCAAGCTATGGGGGCTCCCTACAATGATAGCCTGAAACTTGGTTGGGTTAACCGCCACCCTAAAACGATCAGACCAGTTTTTGACAGCTCGTAAATCCCGATTTAGCTCCTCGACCGCACTGGATAAGCTGTCAACACCTGCCTGACAGTAAAGCTGTAAGTCGTCAGCGTAAAGATGATACGCACACTGAAGCTCGGAAGTTATGAGATCTATAAAAATAGAGAACAAAAGTGAAGATAATATGCCGCCTTTAGGGACGCCAGCTTCAAGATCACACCAGCTGGAATTAGAATCACCAGCAAGAACTGATTGCTGATGCCCCCGAAGATAGGAAGAAAACCATTCCAGAACCTCGTGAGACCATGCCATAGGAGAGGATGGATAAAAGGACATCGTGACTGACGGTATTGAAAGCATTTGAAAAATCGATCAACACTAAAACCGTAACTTTAGTGTCTTCCATACCTCGCCTTATATCGTCAGTCACTTTAAGGAGTGCAGAAACGGTACTGTGGCCAGGCCTGAACCCGGATTGGAATGGACTGATAAGGGAGTTTTTGTGAATGAAGTAAGAGAATTGTTTATGTACACAGGCCTCGAGTACTTTGGATAAAAAGGGAAGGATGGAAATTAGACGAGAGTGACTGAGAAGAGTGGGATTAGGGATCTTAGGTATTGGTCGAACATGGGCTTTCCACCACAAGGAAGGGAAAACACCGGAGTAAAGGGAGAAGTTAACTATATGGGAAATTGCAGGAAGGAGCTGATCAACCACTGTCACGATCATGTGCCGAATGATGTTATCACAATCAACGGCTTTCGGTTTAATCGATAGGATAATCTTTTTGATCTCTCCCGTGTCGATTGGGGTGAAGGCAAAGGGGGTAATATTGGTTCGCGTCTGACCATCAAGGTAGTCAAGGGTTTGACATTTGGTTGAATTATCAAGGGTGGGAACAGTGGAGAAATGACGATTTAAATCATCCAAGCCAAATGTGTTGGGAAGGTCTGAATGCCGCGATTTGCCGATACCTAGAGTTCCAAGGAATTTCCAGATATCAGCAGGAGAAGCAGAAGTGATGTTATCAAGAATATGGCGACGTTTAGCGTTGCGTATCATCTGATTACAATGATTGCAAGCACTTTTGAAGAGGGTCCAATTATCATCCGACCGATCCTTTTTAAACTTCCGAAACGCGCTGTCCCTTCGACACATCGCCATCCGAACTCCCACGTTCATCCATGGCGCAGGTGGGCGCTTTAGCTTGACTCTCCTGATAGGGGCGTGGGTGTCGTACAGCTTAACTACAACATCGTTAAAAAACGCAACTTTATCGTCAACTGTAGTGGCTTCCTCCAAGGGTGTCCAGTTAATATTAGAAGCATCTTGTGCAAGCTTTTCAATATTCATCCGCGCAAAGGCACGTCTGTACTGGAACGAAGGTTTGGGTTTGGAAGATTTAAGGACATAAGACAGGAAAATAAGGTCGTGATGGGAAAAACCAGGAGCGTCAAGTTGACCATGTGAGGAGACTAGGGAAGGATTTGAGGTGAGGATCAAGTCGAGCCAAGTATCATCACCGACAGTGTTATGATGAGTTGGTTGGAGAGGCAACACATGCAGACTAGCTGACTCGACCAAATGTAAAAGTTTACGGGATCGATGGGAGTTGTGGGTAAGGAGATTAGTGTTGAAGTCCCCCATGACTATGTGATGTGCATACTCCGAACCTAAAGATTCTTGGACCGATTCGAATTCGGTGAAGTAATCAAGTGAGGGCGGACAGTACACGACACCAAGAACGGTTTTAGCTCCTTTGACACAGACCTCTAGAAAAAGAAACTCAGCCGAAGTATTAGAGGAAGAAGTGAGAACTTTAAAAGGAAGATCAGCACGAAGGTATATAGCTACACCACCCCCTCTCTTACCGACTCGGTCATTCCGCAAAAGAACGAATCCTGAGAGAGAGTAAGTGGTGGATAAAAGTTCACCAAGATTATTCGTAACAGAACAAAAGCTATCATCATCAGAAGAAGCAGTAGATTCATTGGCAGGGAAAAAAAAACGTTATCAGATGTTGTCATGGATACAAATATAAATAAATACAATAAAAATATAAATAGACGAGTATACTAAAAAGAGACCTACACAAAATTCTGGTAAAACGTTTGCATCTCTGCACCACCTGCCAGCTAACATCATCATTACAGACAGTGAATACATTATGAAATACTAGCTGCGCCCCGCGGTTCCACCCGCGTAAGTTTTGATCCCGTGGGAATATCGGGATAAAAAGTATCTTAAGTGTTATTCTGATGTATAAACTAATTTACTGTAAAGTTTCATCAAAATCCGTTCAGTAGTTTTTGCGTGAAAGAGTAACAAACATCGATCCATCCATCCTCACAAACTTTCGCATTTATAATATTAGTAGGATAAGACAAAGTAACATTCATACACAATAGTTACCGATAAAGGAATTATTCCGAACGCACCCTTCAAGCATTCAAGAGACTGAATAAAGTGAATGTATCCAAACTTACAAAACGTCACATACGAGTATGACGTTTACTTTGATTGACAACCAACAGCAACATGACATTGACATTACAAACATGCAAGGAAAGTTGAATGAAAACAAAAACTGAAAATATAAATCTGGTTGAGGGTAAAAATCCATAAGTATGCGTTACTTGTATAATTATTGCGAAGAGAAAGAGAACAGAAACAAATACTTACTATTAAAAAATAAAAATGAGAGAAAACTAAAAAAGGTTATCATTAACAAACAATGGAAGATAGCAAACTTTAAGGTAAGGTAATCCTAATTAATTAATGGATGTCTAATGCGTGAATACTATATTGTATAATAATTGAGGATTAATACCATAACTAACGCGTCTTGTTTTTCAGGCTATCTCCGGACGTTTGAACCCGGGGATACTTCACCAGCAGTGGACTCAGTTCTTCAAATGATGTCACCTTATGTTTGCTTCCATCGGGGGCTTTAATAACGATGACACCGTCCTGAGTCCAACACGACCGCATAGCAAAGTGAAGCCGCGCTTTCCCAAAGATGGATTGTCGGGTCTTAGTCAAAAACTCCTTGACAGAGATGGATGACCCCTTCAGACCTGTCTTCGCTCTCCAGACCGCCGACCTGTCGTCATAGCTTGAGAACTTGACTAGGATAGGCCTATGGTGATCCTTTTTGGCTGGGCCAAGTCTGTGGCAGACCTTTATGGAGGAAGCAGTGATAGTATTGAGTGACAGCTTCTTGCTTATTACCTCCAGGATCACTGTACTGCTGACCTCTCCCTCAACCTCTCCTATGCCCTGGAAAATGAGTGCTTTCCGCCGATGCCTGGTCTCCAATCCGTCGATCTGTCTAGCACACTCGCTGATCTGACTTCTGAGCAGACTCAGCATGCTGAAGGTCAGCTCCCTGAAGGTGCGAAACTCCTCGGTTACCCTCGCCACGGTGTCCTTGGCAGGTCCTGCACACTGTATCTGCACTTCTAACTCACTCATCTTCCGGATAAAGCTATCCTCTAAGGTCTTCTGCGCATATATTATCTAGTCAAGTTGAGACATTGTATCAGTAGTTATTGTCAACTTGTGTTCGGTGAAGTGAAAATATTTATGTGAAGTGATGAGCTGGCAGGTGGTGTAAAATTATCACTTGAGTCACATAAACGTGATGCAAATGTGAGTACACGTTGTGTATAGGCTATACACTGATATTAATTTAAAAAAATAGTGAAAAAAAAAATTGTAAGGCCTGAAGTATTTTGCAGCCCATACTATAGCTAAAAGCTCCTTCTCGATAATATTATAATTGGTTTCATCATTGTTCAAGGTTCTTGAGGCGTAACAGATGGGTTTATCTCAGCCAATGGTAACTTGTGAGAGTATAACGCCAATAGCTATGTTAGAGGCGTCAAACTCTCTAGTAAGGTCGGGGTACTGTATGATCGGGTCATTTGTGAGTAAAGTCTTACATTTGTTAAAACAATCAATGCAATCGGGGTCAAAAGTAATTTTGTTAGCCTTTTTAAGGCATTTCTAACGTTAAAAATTCGGACTTATCCATCTGAATCTTAAAGTTAGATTCCTGTAATCTACTAAATACTTTTTCTAAATTATTTAAGTGCTCTTGTAATGATGTACTAAAGATGATGACGTCATCAAGATACTCGAGCCAGATGTCATTTTGTAATCATTCACAACAAGTGTCTTTTTCTTTTACTGCATACGCGTACTCCACGTGATACCCATTTAATAGTTAGGTTTGATTTGATAGTTACTAACTTGTATGGAAAACAAAGATCGTACAGCATTCGAAAGTGTTCCAGAAAGTAATCATATGCTTCGTTTGCATTCTCTGTTAGGTACATTTCCGAGAACGAGAGACACTGGAGATCATTTTTGAATCTAGTTAAATTTTCAGTAGAGAGATCACGCTTCTTAATGCGCCAGGAACTAATTCTACAAGTTCTATTTACTTTTACTTCCAGTATCTGTGCTGTGTGATCGGACAAAGCAAAGTCCATTATTTCACCCTTACATTTAAGTTGAGAACTACAAGCAAAATTATCAAAGCAGCTGTTACTGGATAATCTAGTCGGTTGTCGTAGTTCTAAATTAAGACTGTACCCTAAAAGAAAGTATTCAGTCTATGTTCTATGTTATGGGTTTTGGTTTCCGCACTTAGTCCTTCAGTTAGACCATTGTGCGTGGGCCATGGCGGCCGTCGGTGGTTATTCCAACCAGCCCACCTCCCTCCAGAAGCTGATTAGGTCTCCTGGTTTGTTGAGAACATCTGTGTACGATCTGGGTGTCCCGAGGGTTTCTGATCTAATCTGGGTGACGCCTGTGCACTCAAAGAGCACATGCGCAACAGTTTCATCAGCCTCCATGCATGCTCTGCACAGGGGACTGTCCGTTATTCCTATAGTGTGGAAGTGTTTATTTAGCGAGCAGTGTCCCGTGATGGTCCCCGTCACCAGGCGCAAGCCTTTCCTGTCTAGTCGCAATAAGCGCCTGGTTAGCCTGCCATCTAGTGATGGCATAGCTTCCTTGGACTGCCTGCAGCCTGGTGACGACGTCCACCAACTTACTGCTTGTGTGTGGGTGTGCTCCTGTAGCCACCTGCGTAGTTGATTAAAGGGGATGGGTACGACAGGTTCCGGTCCACAAGCTGACGCACTGGATGCCCTTCTGGCCAGTTCGTCAGCTGCGTCGTTACCTAGCGACCCACTGTGTCCTTTTATCCATTGTAGCGTCACTATATTGCGGTTCAAAACAGTTACCTGTTCAAGCGCATTGTGACATTCTAGTATTAGTTTCGATGTGATGCATTCCTTCCCTAGGGATTGAAGGACTGAGGCGCTGTCAGAGAGTATGCGAATACGGGCATCCGTAACTCTCCTGGCTGCTATGGCATAAGCCGCTTGTGTTATGCCCACACACTCCGCTTGGTAGACAGTGTTGAGCATACCCAGCGGTCTGGATATTTTTATGTTGAGGTCGTGTGAGAAGACTCCGACTCCAGTTCCGCAGTCGGTCTTTGAACCATCAGTGTAAATTCTCAGTTCCTTCGGGCCTGAGTAGTCGCACTGCTCCTCTTTAAGCACTATGTTGTAATGCTTTTGAGAGCAGTATTGTTTCGGGGCCTTGTCGCAGGGTGATGCCATCATTGGCTGCCATTTGATCGCATCTTCTTTTAGACGTATGTGTTTGACCCTAGAATCTCTGCTTAGGGTACCTGATATATGGAGCCTAAAGGCAGCCAGGGCCGCCTGTTCCCGCACTATGAGGTGTAGGGGCGGCAGTCCAAGCATAGCCTGTAGGGCAGCAGTGGGTGTAGTTCTCATGCAGCTAGTCACACACGCGAACCGCTGCAGTTTTTCGAGATCTCTCTGGGCTGTGCTCAGGTCTGTTCTGGGCCACCAGACTAGTGAGCCGTATGTGATGATTGGTCGGATGACTGTGGTGTACAGCCAGTGAGTGACCTTGGGGCTAATGCCCCAATTCTTACCAAGCATACGCTTGCATTGCCACAGGGATATGCTGGCTTTCGTAGTAATGTAGTTGATATGTTTCGCCCAATTCAGCTGTTTATCCAGGAATATGCCCAGGTATTTGGTTTCAGTTGATAGGCTTAGGGTTGTACCAAAGAAACTTGGTAATTTTAGTGTTGCCATTTTCCTCTTTTTTGTGAAGAGAACTAAATCGGTTTTCGTGGGGTTCACTGATAGTTGGTGTTTTCCACACCAATTCTCTATTATTTTCAGGGCCTGGCGCATTAGGTTGCACAGAGTGTTTTCGTGGGTGCCATTTATTATTATGGTTATGTCGTCGGCGTAGCCTACGGTAAAGTAACCTTTGTCGTTCAGTTCTTTGATCAGACTGTCTACGACCAGGTTCCATAGAAGCGGCGAAAGGACACCCCCTTGCGGGCAGCCCTTCGCCACGGTGGCCCTTGTGGTGTCGTTTACGGTTACTTGTACCGCCCTCTGTTTGAGCATGTTGGTGATCCAACCGCTCAGGGGTGGGTCTATATTGTGTCTGTCTAGGGCCGTGCCAATGCTTTTGAAGGTGGTTTTATCAAAGGCACCCTCAATGTCAATGAAGACGGCCAGTGCTGAGCATTTGTGATCCACCGCACATTCAATTTTGGATACCACGCTGTGCAGTGCGGATTCCGTTGATTTGCCTGTGGAGTACGCATGCTGTTGTTTGTGGAGTGGCTTTGTCCGTAGAGGCCCGTCTCGGATGTGTCGATCACAGAGCCTCTCTAGGGTCTTTAGTAGAAAGGATGTGAGGCTTATGGGTCTGTACGCCTTGGGTTGTGTGTAGTCGGCTTTGCCCGGTTTGGGTATAAAGATAACTTTCACTTCGCGCCAGGCTAGGGGTATATATCTGAGTGCTATGCAGGCCCGATAGATTTCTACCAGGCATGGTGTTATATGGTCAACCCCCCATTGTAGCAGGGCTGGGAAAATGCCATCTAGTCCTGCGGACTTATAAGGCTGGAAAGTGTTGATAGCCCACTTTACTCGGTCTTCTGTTACTAGACTGTGGGCACTGGACCAGTCTCGCTCCGTTGGGGTCCAATCGGGCACAACTTCCCAGGTCCTGTCCTCTAGGAGTTTGCAGTCTGGGAAGTGAGTCTCGAGTAGTACCTTGCTGGTTTCATGGTCCGTTAGTGTGTATGTGTTGTCAGATTTTTTCAGCGCGCCAAGAGTTCGGTCCTGATCTGTTGATAGGATTTTCCTTACTCTTGCGGCTTCATTATTGGTCTCGATGGATTCACAGAATTTCCGCCAGGCTGTCCTTCTGGCGGTTCTGATTTGCTTTTTGTATGTGTATTGAGTCTCTTTGTATAGCTCCCAGTCTTCCGGGAGTCGGGTGTTTTTGGCTCTGTTGAATTGCTTTCGTAGTGTGTTTCTGAGTTTACCAAGTTCGGCGTTCCACCAGGGATTTCTCTCACTGTTGGTTCGTGGTGCCTTTAGCTTGCAGCATGCATGGTATGCTTCGGTTAGGTATTCCGATAGCTTTGTTACAGTGTATTCAAGTTGTCCGGATTCTGTTATGTTTGTTTGTGTTAGGTGCCTAGCTAGCATCGCGGCTAGGAGGCGCTTGTACCCGGGCACATCGGTGCGCCTCGGATTACGTCGCGGTTCGGGTTTCCTTGTATTAGTAGTTAGTGTGAAGCGGATCCTTCTATGGTCTGAGCAAGAAGGTTCGTTTGATACGTGCCAATTTGTGATAAGATTTGTCGCGTTTTCTGTAGCAAGAGTTAAGTCTATGATCGTTTGTCCTCGGACTGTGACCCAAGTGGGCTCAGAGCCTCGGTTAACGATGTTCAGGTTAGTTGAGAATAAATAGGTGGATAGTACCTCTCCTCTGGAGTTCGATGCCTCGCTGCCCCAGAGCGGGTGGTGGGCGTTCGAGTCGGTGCAGATGATCAGGTCCAAATTGGTGCGCTCGCAGTGCTGCACCAGATCGGCCATTTCTTTCGGCGGGCAGTCTGTTTCCTCACCCGGCATGTAAACCGAAGCTAGTACAACATCTGGGAATTCACCCTCGGTGTGGAGCCTGACAGCTGTCAGATCTCTGGAACAGAATTGAGTGAGTAGCGTGGTAGGGATGTCTTTGGGTATGTAGGCACAGGATCTAGGTTTGTCTGAGCTGTGTGTATTAAGGATTAGCTTACCTCCGATGTTACCGAGGCCGCATATTCTGTTGTTTCTGATCCACGGCTCTTGGATCAGTGCAATCGTTCTGGGATTAACCTCCAGTGCCCTGCGTAAGCTAGCCGTGGCAGTTTGGCTATGTTGGAGGTTAGTTTGGATAATGTGAAGTGGTGGTGACGGTGATGGGGGGCGGTTAGTCGGAGGTGGATCCATCGGACGAAACCTCCGCCGCCTGCTCTCTGTACTGGTCGTCGTGTTGTTCACCCGGCGACGATGCTAGTAACTGCTCGTTCCAGCCGGGAGATGCGTATAGCCGGGAGATGCGGGTGGTATGCTGGCTACGTCGTCGGCCATCGCCGCGCGGGCCATGACCTCTTCGAGTTGGGCAATGTCATTGTCGTCCGTCTGTGTCACTGTCTGTGTCGTTGTCGGGTCCATCTTGCTGTCCGAGGGCTGGATCGTGGGCCAGAAGCGCACGTATATCGAACCCAATAGGTACGATATCCGACGCTCCCGCCCCACGATCTTTTCTACTTCCTCCGGTGGCACACCCAGGGTCAAATAAGTCCCATAGTTGTCGCCACCGACGGTAGTCGCCCTGTACAGTGACCACCTGGCTATATTATACCACGTATTCTGACGAATCAGAATACTGTGTAGCCTCCCTATGTCACCCCTATAGCGGGGGACGAAGAGTGAGGCTCTGACACGGGTGGGCAAGTCTGATTGACGGAGTACCGTCAGTGTGAGGTCAGTGTCGGGGAGTTTAAGTTGGGGTACGTTCCTGTTTAACCAGGTCAGGGCGTGGTCGTCCTCACACCAGACCTGTACAGTGCCCTCCGCTACCCGTGGGTATCCGCGGAAGGCAGGGAGTGGTGCTGTCGAGTCCGAGTCCATGAGTAGTTCTTCTAGGCCTGCTTTAACCAGCTCGGCCTCCTCTTTTGTCAGGTCTCTGGAGGGGGGAGGGAAGCAGATTGCTACTGCAAGCCTCGCAGGAATATCCTTTGTGGCCCGCGCGTAGGTCCTCTGCTCCCCCTGGGCGGAGTGGACCCTTACCCGTTTGGCGTCCCCCTGGAGCGTACTCGGTGAAGCCGAGTCGTCGGGGCGCTCCCTCTTTGCCGGTCCTGTACCGCTCGGTCCAGGTTGCGGCATGGAGGTGCCTGGCCGGGTGGTGGCATCTGGGCGCAAGGATCCACCTCGCCTTCCTCTGTGATGTTTGGGTCGGGGTTTGTCGTGGGATGCGTCCGTGTCAGTGTGAGCGTGATGGGGTCGGCTGGCGCCCCCGGCAGACTCTGTCGTGTGCAAGGGCTTTTCGCGCTGGGTTTCCCCTTCGCGTACTTGCCCCTGCACGCGCGGTTCCGCGTCCGGCTGCTTTTCGCGCTGGGTTTCCCCTTCGCGGACTTGCAGCTGGTCGCGTGGTCCCACGTTTGGCCGCTTTTCGCGCTGGGTTTCCCCTTCGCGGACTTGCGGCCGTTCTCTTTTTTCCGCGTCCGGCCCCTTTTCGCGCCTGGTTTCCCCGTCGCGGACTCGGGGCTGGTCGCGTACTACCTTTTCGGCGTCCGATCGCGCTTCGCGCTGGCTAGTGCCTTCGCGGGTGCTGCACTTTCGGTCGCCTACTTTCCTCCTCCGGCTTGCGACTTTTCCGCGCTTCTTCAGCAGTCGTACTCCGTCAGCCGGAAGAGTGGTAGGGTCGCCAGGCTCGTCGTCCTTCCCCATCACTTTCTGTCCGTGTCTATCATTGTCTGGGTAGGTGATGCTATTCCTCACGATACTCTGTTGCCAGAGGTTCGGGAGAGGCATGCAACTCGTAGTGGGTGTTGGCGCGTGTGTCGCAGCCGCAGTGGGATTTATTGGCGCGTTTGTCGCAGCCAGAGTTGAGATAGTGGGCGCGTAAGTCGCTGCCTGTGTTATGGGCGCTAATTCAGCAGCCGGCCGCGCTGAAGAGCACGGCAACGTTAACGTAGTGCAGTTGGTTGCCCCCCCCAGAATACGTTGGGGGCTGACCGCCGTAGCGGTGTGGGATTCCCCGGCTTGGCCGGAACCCACCTGGGTACTTTCTTTTACCTGCTGCATTTTCATTTTGTTGGGGGGTGGGCTTTTTTGGAATCGAGGTTACCCATCCTCTGGGACCGACGGGATATAGGGATAGGAGGGAGGGTATATGGTGGTAGGGTACAGGTTTTGGGGGCCACCCTAGGTCTGGGATTTGGCCTAGGGATTTAGAGATTGAAGGGATTTTATGGATAGGGAAGGGTTGGAAAGATTAGGATTATTTGGTACATGGGATAAGGTATATGGGTTACCCTAGACCTGGGACCTGGTGTTCGGGCACTTCTCTTGTCCGGGATCTCTTTCGAGATGCTCCGGGTGCAGGATCGACTGCTTGCAGTCGGTCCCGCAGCCGGAGTTGGGCTATCCGCAACCTGCCCACCCGCTCGGTTGCATGAGAAGAAGTGCCCGGCAGTCTGGATCGCTCCACCGCGGATGTACGTATACATTCGCGTTGGTTCGACCCAGCTGGCCCCGAGAAGTATTCAGTCTTTAGTAATGTTGTTTCTTTTTAAGATATCTATGTTGAAGTCCCCACATACAATAATTTTTTTATATGGTTTTGTACATATCCTTTTCAAGACTATGTCCAAGTTTTCATAAAATACAGTTAGATTATTTAGTTTTGGTGGTCTATTTATACAGATATTAATTAATTTTTACCGACTTCAAAAAAGGAAGAGGTACTATGGTCGGATGATTGTATGTTTTTTTTTGTTTTTTTGTATGTTTGTTCATCGAATACTCCGCCGGATTTTCAAAATTTTTTTTTGTTTGAAAGGTTATGCTCCCGAAATGGTCCCATTGCCACCAAATCGGAATCTGATGAGGGAATCCCATGGAAATCGAGGGAAACCCTCAAGTTTTGTAGGCACACCTATAGCGATTTGGGTATTTTTTATAGTAACTCGTGCATTTGCTCTCAGAAACCACCATTCGGTGAAGTGGAACTGACGATGAAGACCACAGATGGCCATCGAAACTACTCAATAATAAATATTTCACGGTTTGCGATTCGATTAGGTACTTTAATGTGGTTGCTAAGCACAATGCGTATTGTGAAGTGGAGCTGATGGTGACTTCTCAATCAGCTCCAGTTCTCCTGGTTCTTACAAGGAGAACTCCTCAACAATTAACGTCCCTGCATCGGGAAAAGCAACATTTTGTAAAAGGTGATGAGCAGTTGACATTAGGCTATTGTAACTTAGATAAGTTACAAACTGGCCCACTAAAAAGTGAAAAATAAAAAACTTTTTACAAAAAAAACTACTTAGTTCCGAAAAACACTACAAAGTGAAAAATAACTTTAATTTCGGAAGTCGGTGTCAATAAAAGAAAATGCGGAACCAACGACACAGACTTCCGAAATTAAAGTTATTTTTCACTTTGTAGTGTTTTTTGGAAGTCGGTAGTTTTTTTTTTTTTTGTTTGACTAGTTCTATTCCGCAACATTCGAATGCGTTTGTTCTTGATTGTCGTGAGATGTCTGTTAGTTCTTTATATTCTAGTTTTCCTTTGACTAGAATGCAAGCTACTCCACGCTTTTTTGATTGTCTTGCATAAAATGCAGCTAGGTTATAATTCTAAAGATTTAATAATTTTTCATGACCAAGCAATAATGTTCGGTAATACAAACAACATCTGTCTTTTTGTTTTTTGGACATTTCTTGAAGGTGGATAGTAAGTAGATCAGTCTTATTTAAAAGCCCAGCGGATATTCTGATGCAGGATATTTATGTTGTAACTTTAATTTCGGAAGTCGGTGTCAATAAAAGAAAATGCGTAACCAACGACACCGACTTCCGAAATTAAAGTTATTTTTCACATTTTAGTGTTTTTTTGGAAGTGGTTGTATATTTTGTAAACATTTTTTTTTTTCTAAAATATTAATATTAAAGTCACCACAGATAATTACTGGCTTATTACTAGTTGCAAGTTTTGCCAAAACATCTTCCATTACTAACTCAATATACAATAATTTTGATAATTTGGGGGTCTGTAAACGCACACTATAAAATGCTTACCTAGCTCAACACAAGACAGTTCAATGCTATGTTCAACCGATAGTTCAACTATGTCTTTACAACACAAAACAACACAAAACAACTGGCCACACTATAATTGTCATAGTTAATTAACATTTCAGAATCTTTTAACCAATGCTCAGTTATACAAATAATGTCAAACATTGTTTTTTCTAAAAACAACTCAATCTCCAATTGTTTGGAAGAAAGACCTTGAATATTTTGATGAAATAATTTCAAGGATTTCTGATTAGCCCCTTTTCTACAGTTCACTGTTTTAGTGCTAGAAAATACATTTTTGTTATTAAGTGTAACTAAACTGCTAGTGGTACCTTCTGTGTCCTTAACTTTGACCTCCTTGATGCCCTTAAAGGCTTCAAGGGTCTCGTGCCCGAGCCATTCCCGGATCCCTTTGGCTTCTTTTTTTGTATCCGAGACGTCAGTCCGCATGAGGGAGAGCTGCACCTTTAATGTCAGGAAATCAATACTGCGCCACGCACTGCCTCGAATATCCTACCGACTGCGCCAATTACGAAGTTGACAGCCGGAGACTAAAAAAAAACCGAAATTATTTTATTTAGGTTTTAATAGGGTCAAAATTACAATTGAACTTATACTAATTTCTATGTCTAGATTCGGACTATGCTACTACCGAAGTGAAGTAGAAACGATTAACTTAATATTATTGCAATTCTACTGATTCCTACACATGGATGCGGCATCAGCAGTCCTTGAAGCAAATGAACGCCCGGCGACACGATGCGTTTATTCGATGATTCGGCATGTGGCGTGTTACAGTTTTACGTGGAAACATCCGATTGACGTAAACAGCTAATATGTCGCTATTCAACTGATTTGGTGTAGACAGGGCACGTAACATACTCGACATTTTTAATAATGTTTGTGTTAGGTTCATAATTTTTTGCATCTTCAATTGACATTGTGGTGTCGTTTCGTGGTGCTATGTTTAGTTTTTGGACAGGGATACTATAATTTCTAAAGCGTCGAGTCACATCAAAACAGTCTGGGCAGCGCCAACGCTTCAAAAGTTCTTGATTATTTTCTAAATATTATGCAGATATCATGTAAAGGCATGCATAATGTCATTTAGCTGAGCATCCAGTGCATTTCAGTCTCTCCAGCATATTTTGTTTGTATTAGATATTGAACTAAAGCATAATATTTCGTGATAGCAGTATTTTGTTGAATGACATATATATAACGAACAACACTAAGCGACACATATTTAGTCTATGACACGCCTCCGCCGTAATTCCCAGGAATCAGGCGCCGGGGGTAGCTGGTCGAGGTGGCGCATGTACGTCCACTGTCGGTCTCTATTTCACAATGGAGTTTTCCCAGTCGATGGGTCACTGTACCATACTCCCACTTCCTTCAAATCAAATCAAATCAAATCAAATCATTTATTTGCATAATACATGTTAAAAAGGTGTTACAAGTATGAAAGGTACATTGTATTATAACCTACTGAGGTGTGCAAATTAATATAAGAAAATACTAATAGCAAAAGAATAAATTTTAAATTGAGTTACATTATGAAACAGAATGTCAATTAAAATGTCAAAAAAAAAAAAAATGTCAAACTATTATAATACACAAGTCAGATCAAAATTTCATTATTAATTATATTTGTGGTGCCATTTCAGATAAAATCGACTCATCTTTCATTTAAATAATCATTAATTGAGTAGTAACATTTTGTAACTAAGAATTCGTGCAAACATAATTTAAATTGGCTCATTTTGTGTAGGTCTGTGATACTTTTTGGCAACTTATTGTATACTTTTGGTGCCATGCCCAAAATGTTTTTATTAAATACTGCTTTTTTATGACGTCTTACGCATATTTTATTTTTGTGTCGTGCGCTTCTTAGGTGGGTATAAAGATGTAGGTTCGCTTTGACAAAGATCGCCATTTCATAGATATAAAGACACGGGAATGTCAGTAACTGGAACTGTTGAAAATGTGGCTTACAGCTTTCTGTGCTCTGTATGCCACACATTGCCCGTATGCATTGTTTCTGGGCTTTGAACGCCATTTCTCTGTCTGGTGAGTTCCCCCAAAATATGAGTCCGTAGCGTAGAGTAGAAGCAACATACCCGTGATACGCCATTAATAAGGTTGCACGATTTGACACTTTTCTTAAGTTATAAAGAGCATAAGAATACTGGCTAAGCTTTTTGCATGTGTTTTCAACGTGTGTTTTCCAGCTCATATCTTTATTTATCCAAATACCTAAGAATTTAGTGTGTTCTGCTTCACTGATAATTTTGTTACCGTAACGTATATCCGGTTTTTTATTGTGTGTTTGTTGTTCAAATGAAATGTAATTTGTTTTTTCAAGATTTATTTTTAAGTTGTTTTTAGTTAGCCAAGTTATTATATCATTTAAGTTATCGTTTATTTCTTTTTCAAATGTCACATCATCTTTACTTTTAATTAATATTGTGCTGTCATCAGCGAATAAAATCATTGGATTATTAATTGTTTTAGGCATGTCATTAATATATATAATGAATAATAATGGAGCAAGAACACTGCCCTGCGGCACACCAAATATGCATTGTCTATGTGTAGAGACATAAGTCTTTTCAGTTCTTGTATAGGGGCATATTTTATTTATGTATGTAATTTGTTCTCGATTAGTCAGGTATGATTTGATAAGTTCAAGGATATTGCCTCTAATTCCATATTTTTCCAGCTTGTTAATCAGTATTTTATGGTTAACATAGTCAAATGCCTTTGACATGTCCATAAATAATGCCACTACAGGAGTTCTATTGTCAACGTTAGTTAGAACATGTTCTACAAGTTTGTAAATAGCAGAGTCAATGTTTTTATTTTTCCTGAAACCATATTGTTCGCTAACCAAGATTTTGTTAGTTTCTAGAAATGATAATATGCTGTTTTGTATTACTCTTTCAAAAATTTTAGAGAATACCGGAATTAGCGCGATTGGTCTGTAGTTGCTAGGATCTTGCTTATCGCCTTTTTTATGTATTGGTTTAATTACAGAGATTTTCAATTTTTCTGGGAAAATGCCTGTCTCAATACAACCATTGATAATGTGGCTGAGTATTGGTGCAATGATATGGGATGTGGCTTTTATTACCTCGGTGGTTATGTCGTCATATCCAGCGCTTTTAGTATTTTTTAGGGAATTAATAATTTCAAATATGTCAAGGGGTACTGTGGGTGTCATAAATATTGAATTAGGATGAGAGTTTATTGTTGGTTTACTATTAAGATTAATGTCACTTTGAGATTCAATTTGGTCTATAAAATAATTATTTAATGATTCCGCTATTTGTTTAGGGTTATTTATATTTTTGCTGTCAATTTTTATGCTGTCAATACCTTGTTTAGGGTAGTTTGATTTCTGCTTATTAATTATGCTCCATGTAGCTTTGGTTTTGTTTTCAGCAATATTTATAAAATTATTGTTTTGTGTTTTTTGTGTCTGGTCAATTATGTGTTTTAGTCTTTTAGTATACGTTTTAAGTTTATTTTTATTGTCTAGGTTTGGTGACTTTCTATACTCCCATAGCATGTTTCTTTTACGTTTCGAGCATTTTTTCAGTCCCGTTGTGATCCACTTTGGTTTTTTTATTACCGAGATTTTTATTTTGTTAATTGGGAAACATAGGTCATAGAATAATTTAAATATGTGGTGGAACTCATTAAATGCTTCATTTGGATCTGAGCATTTATAGACATCATGAAATGATAAATTTTGCAGGCATTCCCTAAACTTGCTAATATTTTCATCACTATAGTCACGTTTGTAGATAAACCAATGAGAGAATGTGCAGGTTTTTTTGACACGACATTTTAGCAGTTGTGCTGTATGGTCTGATATTGCTAATTCTTTGACCTCGCAGCTACTTCCTCTAATATTATGAATGATATTGTCAATGCAGGTTTCCACTACCCAGACGTGTTGGAGATCGCGTCCCCAGAATCAGATTATAGCTATGCAGTATATTTTGAAAAGTAACAGACATTTTACTATTTTTGCCAATATCTATATTAAAATCTCCACATAGTATAATCCTACTATCACGTTTTAAACATATTTCATTTAATAACATATCTAAATTATTAAAAAACATTGATACTTTATCTTTACTATGATTTGGCGATCTATAGATACAAATAATGATAATGGGATGGGAAGTAAGTTTTATCGCACAGCATTCAATTTGCTTAGTTATGGCCCATTTACTTACATTAATTGTTTCAAATTGATGTGTGTTTTTTACTAGAATGCACGAGCCGCCGTTTCTATCTTGCCTAGCGTAGCAAGCTGCTAATGTGTAGTTAGAAATATGTAGGTGTTCCTGATCATCTTTTTTCATGTTGTGTTCGGTTATACATAAAATATCAATTGATTTACCTACATCTGCGAGTTCAATCAGATGCGTACTTAATAGATCTGACTTATTAATTAGACCATTGACATTTTGGTGCATTATAAATAAATGATTATACACGAAAAAAATGTTTGTTACTATCTTGATTTATTAGGGATTGCAAGTTTGGTGATTGTGAGTCTGTAGGTATTTCAATTTTTTCCGACTCGGAACACTCTGCCTCAAAATTCACATTGTTTGGGCTGTATATTGTTTTCATAAGATCTAGTAAATCTGATACTACAACACTCGTGCCATAGCTATTCAGTGTGCCTGAGCGGTGATTATACATGTCATAGTTATAAGAAAGATTTAGGTTGGAGTCCAGTAGATAGGCGTAGTTATATGCCTGTGTATCTATATATAGAAGATTATTAAAAGATTCTATTCTACTATTCTATTCCTTACTGATACAAAGTAGTTGCGAGCTTGCACTCTACTACCGACTGCAAACTCTCACACCCCTTCGCTTCAGTCCCTATGTAGTGCCTTTGGTGCAGATCTGATCTTGGCTGCCAATCTTGTTCTTACCTCTCTTCCGAACATGAGCATATAGGGCGAGTCGCCTGAGATGACTGGCGTAGCCCGGAGGAGACTTCTAACCGTACGGTCCTTGTGCAGTATCCCACCACTCTCCCCCTCCAATTTGTGCAGTGATATCTTAATCGAATGGACAAATCGTTCAGCTTGGCCATTGGTTGCGGGCTGGTACGGTGCGATAGTTTTGTGAACCATACCATTACCAATACTATTGCTAGTTAAGGACGTCTGGAATTCTTGAGAGACCAATTGTCTTCCATTGTCCGACACCAGCGTGTAGGGTAATCCAAAGGTATCGAATAAGTCGTCTAGTTTCTGAATATAGAATGCGCTCGTCGTATTTTTTGTAGGAATTATTTCTACCCACTTGGATAATGCATCTACGACAATTAGAAGTTAGTAGCGCGATATCAAGCCTGCAAAATCGATGTGTATTCTTTGCCACATGGGCCAGTTGGGTCTTCCTAGTGATGTAAAGGGCTTTTGCTGGATCATTCTGGTTTGAACGACAGGTTCTGCACGATTTTACTTTGTTTTCGAAATCTTTATCTTCTAAATCCCGACATGTCCCGCGTGAAGTTCATATAGGATGCGTTGGCATAGTTTATGTGGAATTATAACTCTCGTGCCTTTTAGGATGCAGTCAATCTAAATAGTTAGTTCATTATCATTATATCCAGATTCCCTAAGTGAAGTACCTGAATGGAGTGTTTCGAGTAATTTTTGTAATTCTGGGTCTATTATTGTTTCTTTTGCTATTATTTCCGGTGAAATATTAAATGTGTTTATCTGATTCTGCTGAAATAAATGCTGGTTATGTTTATTCTCATTAATCTTCTCAACGGGAAAACGTGAGAGGTAGTCGGCGTTGGAGTGCTTTGCGGACCTTCTTTATTCGAAATAGTAGTCAAATCCTGATAGAAAGTGAGCGTAGTGGAATAGCCTCATAGTACTCAAGGCTGGTAAGGTTTGGTGCGGGTGAAACTGTAGTAAACGAGTAAACGAGTTCAAATAAATACGTTACTCATACAAGCATTTAATTTTGAACAAAATTGCCCTTGACATCTTTTGATTTCAATAAATATCTTTCTATCAGCACGGCCGCCGCGCGCCGGTAGCTGTGCGAGGTACTATAGTTCCACTCTAACTGATCATAGCGTAATGTACATAAAATAGCTTCTTAAAGTACTGTACACACGGCTACACATCAAGCTATACATTTCCAGTTTTAGCTGACCTTGCATTGTACAGGTTTTTCGTACAATCAGAAGTCAGCTTATACTGGTTAAATAGCTTGATGTGTAGCCGTGCGCAATAAGTAATATAATATCAAATTGGAATATATTTTAGTAGTGTAGTAGGTTTTTTCCTCAAATTAACGCGGGTGAAACCGCGGGGCACTGCTAGTTTCTTATAAGTGACCGATAGTATTTCATTGTTAGGGGAAAGTTTGCATTGTTGGTGTGGTCTGTCTCTATGTCTGATACATCGAACTAGTCCGGGCGTAATCCATGGTTTAATGTTACTGTACTTTCTAGATATTACTTTTGTTAAAGTGTTCTTCTTAATCGCAGATTGTAACAAATCAATGAAACACTGTAACGAAATATTTGGGTCACTCGAGTTATTATAAACTGGGTCGAAATTAATAGCTCTTATGTCATTTTCAAGATTAATCCTGTTGAGTTTCGATAGCTGTGCATGCAACTTTTTCTAGGTGAAGGTATTTGCAATATTAGTAAAATAGCTTGATGGTTGGTAAGTGACGTATTAGTAACCAATGTTATGAATGGCGCTTTTGACTTTAAAATGATATGGTCGAGGCATGAGCCGCTCCGGTGCGTTGGGTAATAATGAGCTGGTAGAAGTCCATGAAATGTGCAGATGATCAGATAGTTATGTGCATGAGTATCGATTTTACCGGAAGCAATGTTAAAGTCAAATAAAAGGATAATATTTTTAAAAGATCATATTTTTTCTAGGTTTATGTTAGGCGAGTCTAGGAATCTGTCAATATTTTGAGATGGAGGTCTTTAAATAGCCATAAATACCGTATCGGGGGTTTAATCATCAAGGAATTACAGTCTTGAAATAAGGGTTCTCCTAACTTCGAAGTCGTTAAAATTTAGGTTTCTACTCCGAATGTTTTGTGTAAGCACTGTTAACATTTTATTACCGATGTGAAGAAGATTTTTGCACTCCTTAAGATTACAAATTATTGCTTCGGACACTAAAAAACTTTCCAGATCACTGATTAGATAGTCATGATACTAAAAACTAACTTATCTACTTTTTATGTGCAAATGAACAAATTATGCGATGGCGCTCTTAGGCGCTTTCCGATTCTATTGTATTAATATAATTGTCTTCCACGTATTTTCGTGCTGGGCAATTCACGTCACCAGTTGGGTAATCATATTTCCTCTTGAAACGTTTGCACGTTGCACACTTAAGAGGAGAATTTTTGTGGCTGGAATCTTTGAACGAGTGTCCCGTCTCTGCGCAGAGGTTACATGTTAGAGATGTTTTGCGGCAGAACTTGGATGCGTGACCGAACTGCTGGCAATTGAAGCATCTGGTTACTAAAGTAAAATCTCTAACTGGGCATGATGTCCAATTTATAAAAATACGGCCTTGGTTCACCAGTATTTTTCTGATGCTGGGAGGGACTTCGAGTATATAATTACATGTTGGGCGATCTTTCTTTGCGGATTTATGGCTCATTTTTACCGACTTCACAAAAAGGAGGAGGTACTATGTTCGGATGTTTGTATGTTTTTTTTTTTTTTTTTTTTGTATGTTTGTTCATCGAATACTCCGCCAATTGTCGACGGATTTTCAAGATTCTTTTTTTGTTCGAAAGTAGATAGTTCTGAGGTGGTCCCATTGTCACCAAGTTAGGATCTGATGATGGGATCTTAGAGAAATCGAGGGCAACCCTCAAATTTTATAGGCTCACTTATTGTTTTTCGCATATTTTATGAAGTACCTTGTGTATTTGCGTATGGTTGTCACCATCTCAGGTAGCTGAGCTGATGATGGAAGGTACAACTCCTTAACAGTAAGAAGTTACTCGAACAGACAAGGACAGTTTTAGTAAATTGTTTTGATGTTTGATAGGGCATTTGCCACATTTGGTCTCATGATCATCAAGTCATGACCTGATGCTGCAGTCAGGATAGTCTGCAGAGTACCTAACTCCTCGACAACTAACAGCAGATATATCGTGTTTAGGCTCATTGAAAAGGGCTCGATGTGTGGATAAACATACTGTTAATGAGAAACACCGAAGTACCTACACATAGACTTGATGCTGATGCCAGGAGCATCAGAAAAAGTACAAACCTTGAAATTACAGCACCGTAGTCGTGTTTGGGCTCATTTTAAACAGGACTAAATTTTAAGTTCAATGCAATGTTGACATAAGTCTGGCCTGATGCTGCCAGGATTATCAGCGGGATTCTGGAGAAATCGAAGGAACTCTTCAAATATTATAGGCGCACCTATAGCGATTCGGGTATTATTTATACTAACTCGTGCATTTGCTTTCGGAAAGCAAAATTTAGTGAAGTAAAACTGATGATGAAGACCACAGATGGCCACCGGGACTACTCAATAATAAGTATTTCACAGGTTGCGATTCGATTACTTTAATATGGTTGCTAAGCAATTTATGCTCGTCACAATGCGAATGGTGAAATGGAGCTGATGGTGGAGTACCAGGAGAACTCCTCAACAATTAACGTCCCTGTATCGGGAAAAGTAATATTTTGTAAAAGGCGATGAGCTTGATGCATTATAAACAGTCCCGCTAAAAAGCGAGAAATAAAAACTTTTTAACAAAAAAAAAAACCGACTTCCATAAAAAACACTACAAAGTGAAAAATAACTTTAATTTCGGAAGTCGGTGGCAATAAACTAAAATACAGATCCAAAGACACCGACTTCCGAAATTAAAGTTATTTTTCACTTTGTAGTGTTATTTATGGAAGTCGGTTTTTTTTTTGTTAAAAAGTTTTTATTATTGTTTGTATAAAGGCCTCTCGAGTAGTTTTCGGCAATTTCTCAGACATGTTATGCTCATTAATGCAATCTAATACCTCTTTCTCACTGAGAGTTACGGGGACACTAATTATTGCTATCATGGGGCGGGGTTTTGTCGGTTCTTCGATTTTAAGGCCCGACGAAACAAGTTTCTCCAAACTTTTTAATTTAGTAATGTCGTCTTTTTATCGGTGCTAATAATAACGCCTCCACTCTTAATTTTTCTTAGGCTACGGACTCGAAGCTTCAGTTCCTCCAGCGAGATAATTTCTTGTACAAGTGTTTTTGTATCTTCACTAGAATGATTCTTATCGGTAGGATAGATGGCAACTAAAATTTGCTGGATGGATAAACTTATGTGTACCCTTTTTAACCATATTGACATAAGAAGTAGCTTCTTGTTGCGTTATCTTTTTATCGACGACCTCTTTGAACTGATGCAGAGTGTTTGCAACGGCCTGCTGATCTTGAAGGAACTGTATGGTGCTGTAAGCCTGAATAGATTTTTGCTTCAGGGCCATTTGGGATGTCCCATGTGCGACTTTACGACAAAAATTGGTAACGCGGAGCTTCTGGTCAGAGTTAATTTTTCCTTCGGCAACAGTAGAGCAAACTTCGTTTAAAATGGTCTCTATGGATCCTAACCATTTCTAGATCTCCGGCGGCGTGGTGATGACATCAGCAAGTAAGTCATCCTCCGCGGATGCTGGTGGTGCTGTTTCAACTGGTTAATTTTGGTCAGAGGTTGATGGAGTAGGCGACGGAATTCGCCGCATTAGTTGGCTATGACCACAAGGGCTATACCCTTGGTTAGACATCACCAACATAGGATAACACTATTTTTGTGTATAAAAGTAATTCGTTCATCGTGCACTGTGAAAAAGTTGTTAGTTGCACAAATGAACACGCGCGACACACTTTGCTCATTATGACTGAGTCCGTAAATCGTTATATTTAGTAATATTCATAATTATTTAGATTTAATTTTTGACAATTAACACAAAACGTCTTTTTAGATTCGCGGCTCGATGAAGTTTTTTTTTAGTTGAAGTTGTCTCGACGAAAAAATCTATCATCAGCTTGCTTACTAGTCGACGGTTTTTGATTTTAATAAAAATTATCTTTTGAATAACTTTGAGGTACTCTTTTTGCTGGTAAAGTTAGTTTATCCACCCCCCTGATTTTTTGAAGGTAGGTTTGAACTGCTTCGTCATTAAAAAGTGATTCTGTACAGGTGGAATTTTATGTAATTACATCGCGATGAAAGCCTTCGGAAATATGGCGCAACATAGCCTCTCGACGTATATTTATTAAATCGGTTATACGACCGCACACTATTTGTAACAAGTTACTCCACCTTTTCGAATAACGTGAAGGATGTCTAACGGTTAGCCTGCCGTCTGACCAGTCGTAATAACCTAACGGCATACCAATCATCACACTTAAAACGCCGTAGTTCCGCTATTTTTTACCGACTTCAAAAAAGGAGGAGGTTGTCAATTCGACGGTATGTTTTTTTTTTTGTGTTTGTTCCGCTATTACTCCGCCAATTGTGGACCGATTTTCAAAATTCTTTTTTTATTTGAAAGGGTATGCTCCCGAGGTGGTCTCATTGTCATTGTCCAAATTGTAATCTGAATCCCATGGAAATCGAGGAAAAGCCTCAAATTTTTTAGGCACACCTATACGATTTGGGTATTTTTTATAGTAACTCGTGGATTTGCTCTCAGAAAGAACCATTCGGTGAAGTGAAAATGATGATGAAGACCACAGATGACCATCGGAACTACTCAATAATAAATATTTCACGGTTTGCGATTCGATTAGGTACTTTAATGTGGTTGCTAAGCATAATGCGTATCGTGAAGTGGAGCTGATAGTGACTTTTCAATCAGCTCCAGCTCTCCTGGTTCTTACAAGGAGAACTCCTCAACAATTAACGTCCCTGCATCGGGAAAAGCAATATTTTGTAAAAGATGATGAACAGTTGACATTAGGCTATTGTAACTTGGATAAGTTATAAACTGGCCCACTAAAAAGTAAAAACTTTTTATAGTAGCTTGTGCATTTGCTCTCAGAAAGCACCATTCGGTGAATTGGAACTGATAATGAAGACCACAGATGGCCATCGGAACTAGGTACTCAATAATAAATTTTTCACGGGTTGCGATTCGATAAGGTACTTGCTAAGCACAATGCGTATCGTGAAGTGGAGCTGATGGTCACTTCTCAATCAGCTTCAGTTCTCCTGGTTCTTTCAAGGAGAACTCCTCAACAATTAACGTCCCTGCATCGGGAAAAGCAATATTTTGTAAAAGGTGATGAGCAGTTGACATTAGTCTATTGTAACTTAGATAAGTTACAAACTGGCCCACTAAAAAGTGAAAAATAAAAAACTTTTTTACAAAAAAAAAAAAAACAACTGACTTCCAAAAAACACTACAAAGCGAAAAATAACTTTAATTTCGGAAGTCGGTGTCAATAAAAGAAAATGCGGAACCAACGACACCGACTTCCGAAATTTAAGTTATTTTTCACTTTGTAGTGTTTTTTGGAAGTCGGTAGTTTTTTTTTGTAAAAAAGTTTTTTTTAACATATCCGATTCAAAACGCTTTAATTCGTCGTTAACATTTAACTCGACAAAACCGGGAGTAACTAAATAATTCTTATGTGCATCCGAATAGTTAAAGGCATACCAATCATCACACTTAGAACGCCGTAGTTCCGCTAATTTTTTAAGAAATTCATCATACGCCTTAGGGTAAATCGGATCTTTTACCCTTGTACCTACTGACTTCTGATAAAATCTGAAGTTTGTTATTTTCAGGTCGTCGTAAGTTTAACTCGTTTGTGATAACGGACGTATTGTTTTTAGTAGTAGAATTCGTATTTTCAACGTCGGAATTTTTCGATAGAAGATTTGTTAGCGGTTTGTTATGTTTGATAGGCCACTTGTTGTGATAAGAAATCAAATTTTGCTTAACTCGCGGATTGGGAGTTCCTTCTTGCTCTGCGTTTCTCAGGGCTAGGTCTACTACTCGTAGAAGAATCACTATCACTATCTTTTGAACTTGGTGTCGAAGAACGAACCCGTTTACGCGATAATGAGCCGCCATTAAAACTTTCTAACTCTAAATTGTTGTTAGAATTTTCCATAATAACAACGGAGAGGTAATAAATTTCATGAATCTAAAACTTAAATAGTTTTACCAAACTTTTAAATGAATTAACTACTTAGGCTAAACTTTTTCGCGAAGTTTAAATAACGCTAACAATTGAACGGCGCGAAAACTACGCTATAATGACGGTAAATTGGGCCATCACCCGATGCGCGCTTAAAATACTTAGTACCAATGGTAAGTATAGAGGGCGTCACCAGCGAAGAGGCAAAGGAAACGCTGACAACAGGCTGAAAAACAGGTGCTTGACTCAAGATGGATTCCGGATATTGATACAAAACAAATAATATTAGTTGTGGTTGTGGAGCAGGACCAGCATTGCGTCAGCCATTTTTATCAGCGATGTAATCCCCTAACTTATAATATGCCTGCCTGCATTGTGTGAGTTCTATACAAGATTTGAATTGTCTTTCATTCAGTTGAAGAATGTGGGATATTTTATTATAACTTTTTATACAATACCCCATAAAAGATGAGTCTACTTTAGCCAGTGTGAAACCTGGTTGAACTAATAGGTCCCTATTTCTAGTACTATAATTATGTATTTCACCTCTTTTAAAAAGATGTAAATTTTTCCTTACATACACGATGTTTTCGTAGATATATTGTACATATATCTACGAAAACATCTATATTGTACAAGGCATATATATTGTACAAGGCACCGTCATGATGTTAATATCCTTAAACAGTTCCCTTATAGAATCTTACCTGCGTAAATTGTGTAAATGGCTCTGATGGCTCTTTTCTGCAAAATAAAAATAGAATATATGTCTGCAGCCCGTCCCCAAAGTAAAATACCGTAAGACATGATACTATGAAAGTAACTAAAATAGACTAGTCTCGCGGTATCTACATCAGTAATTGACGGATTTTCCTGAGAACCCCTTTGTAGCCTGCGTGGTCCCTAGGAAAACTGTTTTATCGACGAATTCTAGTTCCTCTTGAGTCAATATTAATATCTCAGAATCACTACCCTTGACATTTGGTAAAGAAAATCTTAAGCACTTAAGTAGTTTTTTTAGCAATTATTAACAGTGAACCAATTTCGGAACTGCAGTAGGGCGCTATTTACGTCGTCAAAACTAGTAGTATTTACCTTAAAAATTAGGGAAGTGTCATCAGCAAATAACACAATTTTATAGATGTATGTATGTTTTTCCTCGGATTGATCATTTTTTTTATTGATTTACGTTTACTTTAACTTAGGGAACAGTGTACATAATCAGCCTATAATGTTCCCACTGCTGGGAAACAGGCCTCCTCTCTGTGAGAGGGAGTGGGCTGTAATCCACCACGCGAGCCCAGTGAACACGCGCGCGCACGGGCGCGGGAACAGTGTAAGTTTCATCAAAATCGGCTCAGTAGTTTCCAAGATATGGACTAATACTTGTAAGTGTGACGGCCTGGCTTATTGATACGAGCTACTGGTGTGGTGTCAAAGGGAAAACATCTCAAAACCTTAGTCAAATTCTAGTGCAATATTTACAACAAATTTATTACCTACTAGCAATGCCCCGCGATTTCACCCGTGTTAATTTGACGAAAAAACCTACTAAACTACTGAAATATATTCCATTACTTTAAGATTATTTACTTAGTACGCACGGCTCTACATAACCAATTTAATGTCATTCAGGCTGGCTGGACAAATCTTCAAAATAGCTCGCATTTAACTAGGTCAATAGCGCATTTTATGTGACGGCTAAACACCCTTATTTCAGAATTTGTGACGCTACATAATCTTAGATAATCGATCGAAAACGTGTCCAGCCATCTTGAAAAACCACTTTTCGCTGGTCTCTCAATCTCGGTAGGTAACGGAAGTGATTTTGACGACTTTTTGCATATCAACGGGCGTCACATAAATTTGTGACAAGCATCGAGCTAAAAGTTTTGTGATACGAACAGCGGTTTAGTAGAAAAATGCAAAAATCTGTGTCCAGCCATCTTGAATTTACGTATAAAACTTTTGGCTGGCACTTCTGAATCTCAATAACGGTAGCGTTTTCGAATATGCTTCCTTTTCTAACATTTAGTGACGCAATTTGTGACAGTAATAACGTTTGATTTATAGCGTCACATGTAAGGGTTTACGAGAAATCAGTAAAAACTTACATGTCCAACCAACCTGCGTTCAAGCTGGCTGGACACATGTATCTCCGCTGCCTAATGATCTACTGTCTTCGAAATATATTCGAAATATATTTGATATATTATATATTTATATTTTAATTATGGGCTTCGACAAGGAACCACAACGTTTGGACTGATGCTAAAAAGAATTAAAAAAAAAACAACCGACTTCCAAATAAAAACACTACAAAGTGAAAAATAACTTTACTTTCGGAAGTCGGTGTCGCTGTTTACGCATTGTCGTTTTTTGACACCGACTTCCGAAATTAAAGTTATTTTTCACTTTGTAGTGTTTTTTTTTGGAAGTCGGTTGTTTTTTTTTTTAGTTTTTATTTTTCACTTTTTAGTTGTATCTACCTCACACAAATTCATATAACACTACTTGCAACAGGGAAATGAGGGTGTATAACGCTAGTGTTTACATACTTTTTGTGAGGGTGTACCATGGTATACTGAGCACATCTGCGTACCCCTTTAAAGGGTACAGGAACGATGTTATGTTGTGTGATTGCGTAAACAATGGAAACATATGCGATAGCAGCAATCGCGGTTGATTTGCTGGCATTTATTGAAGAGTACCGTTGTCTGTCTCCGAAACTCATCATCAGATCTTTAGAAAATTTAAATGGGACCTTTTAGAAATACATATCTTTCAAACAAAAAAAGGATTTTGAAAATCCGTCCACAATTGGCGGAGTAATCGCGTAACAAACACACAAAAAAAAAAACATACCGTCGAATTGATAACCTCCTCCTTTTGGAAGTCGGTTAAAAATGCAATGAACTAGATGGCGGGATGAACTGGATATGGTTCCATCCAAACTCGAAGAAGGACGCGATAGCTTGCGAAAGATGGAAGGAGCGGTGGGAGCACAACAAGAGAGGAAACAACAACAGTGTGGAAAGCTGCAGAGAAAGTCTGTACATGAATAAACAAATAAATATAAATTAACCGTAAATGAAACCTACTATTACAGCCAGGGTAGCTTAACCACAATTTACCATCATTATATTTACCTTTAGCCAATAAATTATTCATGTAAAGCATATTTAAAGCCGTTCCACACTCATGACGTTGCGGTGTGATCCCAGCTTTACTGTAATGATGGTATATTAAAACGTCATTTGGTTAATTAATCTCTACAAACACCGCTGGAATTAATCGTTAATGGTTAGATTGATTACGACAGCTTTTAGTTAAGGTACAAGCAATTTGACCCATATAGTAATTTATCAAGTTTGTCAGTAAGGAAATGCAATGTAGATAACAAACAAGCGGCCCTAACATTGCCCGGGTATTCAATTTGAATGGTGGTGAAAACTGCTTCAAAATCTATCTAAAATACAGGTTCAAATGAAATTAAATTAGCCAGCGAAACTCTGCAGACGTTGTGGGTACAACATTAGTTTTAGTATATGCGAAACCCAAAACACGTGTCTAGTACGAGTATTTGTATGTAGGTAATAGGTAATACGGGCTGGTGTCCGCAACACCACGTCAATGCGCGTATTTTGCGTATGGGAAAATCGATTATTCAAACCACCGTAGTATTTTTATGTCACGTAATCATTTAAACTAGTTTGTAAGACAACAGAAGGTACCAGTAATAATATTCTTATACCTAACAACAATAAGATATTTTCTTGCTCTAAGTCTAAAATAAGTAAATATCAAAAAGCAGATCAAAGAAAGAAACTAAGAAAACTTGAAAGAAAGAAAAAGTATTTATTGCGACTCGTACAGGAGCATCACAAACTACACTAAACATAGTCTTAAAGAAAATACTAAATTATATAAAAAAGTAACAAAAAGAAAATGAAACAGAAAGTCCTATGAGAGGCCAAAAGGCTCATATCTCAGCATGATACTGCGATATTTAAAAATAAATTTCGCAGCGCTGGTATTCTGATAGGGCCCGCAGTGGTGTCACGGGCAGTTACAGAAATAAAAAAAAAAAAAATAAAATAAATAAATAACATATATTTAAGTACGTAAAATATTATCAATTATAATATAATGATGATTGAAATGATTTCATCAAAATATTCAAGGCATTTCTTCTAAATTATTAGAAATTGAAATGTTTTAGAAAAAAACAAGGTATGACATAGTGAGTTACACTGAACATTGGTTAAAGGATTACCAAATGTTAATTCATTATGAGAACTATAGTGTAGGCAGTTGTTTTAACCGAGGTTCTCAAATCTTGATAAAAAAAATTGGTTGTAGGTAAAGTCGGTTTACGGACGATAGTTTTACGTGTTAAAGTCATAAAGAAACATTGATGAATAAATGTCTCACAAGCCAATGCTTGGGCCGATCATCTCTCTATCGCTTGTTCCGCGCTCTCGCTTGCACACTCAGGCTCAGGCGGAACATGACATTTTTTCGTGCATGCAGTCGGTGTTCATCGATTTATAAGACGTTATAACGTCAAAACAAAACACTGATTACACATTGGAGACTTCACGTGATGCCATAAGCTCTAACTTAGAGGTAGCTCAAGAATTTGTAAATTTCTTTACTAATATACCATCAAAAACGACGGAAGCCTTAAATTCCTCACCCGTATCAATTGATTTATTAAGAGCGAGCGCTCCAGCCTGCCCGGTTGAATTTCAATTTAAACATATTAACCCCGTACCAGGAATAAAAGCTTTTAAGCAAATTAAGACCAAATTTACCGAACATCTTTGGGGAATGTCCATAACTGAGACTATTGCGCCTTACTTAGCCTTAGTATTTAATTTGTGTGTTGATCAAGGAGTCTTCCCCGATTTAATGAAATACAGTTACTTATACCACTTTACAAATACGGGAACAGTAAAGACACCAATAATTATAGACCCGTATCCGTGTTGCCAGTTTTCAGCAAGGTGTTTGAAAAGATAATGTTTAATCAAATGCTCAATCATTTTAAGTTTTAACACAAATAAAATTGTACGACCGACGCTGGTGTAACCTTATTAAAACATATTTTTAACGCGTGGGATGAGGCCCAAGACGCCATAGGAATCTTTTGTGACCTCTCCAAGGCATTTAATTGCCTCGATCACGAAACCTTGTTATTGAAACTTGAGCATTACGGACTTGGAAAACTTGCGTTCGGTTTAGTTAGTTCTTGTTTAAATGATAGACAACAGCAAGTTCAAATCAATGGTGTCAATTCATATAGTTTAACAGTAAAAATGGGTGTGCCACAAGGCTAGTTATTGGGTCCTTTTCTCTTTTTAGTGTATATTAATGATCTACTCTATTTAATATTTTTTATTCCATTCCATTTTTTTTTAGCATATCTCTGTCTTTGAAGGTTGAATTACTATACCGGTTTTTATGATAATCAAATTTGTTCTAAAATAATGCATTACTTGCGAAGGTGTTTTTATTAACATGGTATTAATAATTATCCAAATAAATACGTTATTCATCATAAGTATTTAATTTTGAACAAGATTGCCCTTGACAATTTTGATTTCAATGAATATCTTAGAAAATATCATAGTTTTTAAAATAAATCAGCACGGCCGCCGCGCGCCGGTAGCTGTGCGAGGTTTACTATAGTTCCACTCTTACTGATCCATAGCGTGATGTACCTAAAATAGCTTCTTAAAGTAATGTACACATGGCTACACATCAAACTATACATTTCCAGTTTTAGCTGACCTCGCATTGTATAGGCTTTTCGTACAATCAAATGTCAGCTTAAATTGGATGTCATTCAGGCTGGCTGGACAAATCTTCAAAATAGCTCGCATTTAACTAGGTCAATAGCGCATTTTATGTGACGGCTTAACACCCTTATTTCAGAATTTGTGACGCTACAGAATCATAGATAATCGATCGACAACGTGTCCAGCCATCTCGAAAAACCACTTTTCGCTGGTCTCTCAATCTCGGTAACGGAAGTGATTTTGACGACTTTTTGCATATCAACGGGCGTCACATAAATTTGTGACAGGCATCGAGCTAAAAGTTTTGTGATACGAACAGCGGTTTAGTAGAAAAATACAAAAATCTGTGTCCAGCCATCTTGAATTTACGTATAAAACTTGGCTGGCACTTCTGAAGCTCAATAACGGGAGCGTTTTTATTAGGCTTTTCAACAATGAAAATTCAATTTTTCACTGTTACTTTATAATTTTTTTTTTGTTTTTTTGTTGTTTTTTTTTTTCTTTATTTGTTTTTTATTTTTTTTTGTTTTTTTTTTTGTTTTCGAATATGCTTCCTTTACTAACATTTAGTGACGCAATTTGTGACAGTAATAACGTTTGATTTATAGCATCACATGTAAGGGTTCATCACGAGAAATCAGTAAAAACTTACATGTCCAACCAACCTACGTTCAAGCTGGCTGGACACATGTATCTCCGCTGCCTGATGATCTACGGCCTTCGAAGTATATTCAAATTTTTGTGACGGGGACGATAATGATTTACTGAATTTGTGACGGAGAAACTTTGAGTAGTTTCAAAGATATTGAGCATTTAAATTTTCCCATACCAACATCCATTAATATTGTGAGGTGACCATAATTTTTACATAAATAAAGTCTCAATGGTATTGAGATAGGAAGTGTCGATTCCATCTGGTTTTTTTTATTATGTCCGACGTTTAAAAGTGATGTGAACTATTATCAGTTTTGTTGCGTGAATAAAGTGGCGTTTCAGGTACAGGGGGCCATTGCCCACTGCTACCCCTTTATATTACTTGACTTCTCTTAAGACGATTGACAGATTCATGCTGTCCAACAATTTAACAGGGGGATTTGGGTGTGTGGCTAGACGATCAGCATAACGCCTTTTTAACCGACTTCAAAAAGAAGGTTATCAATTCGACGGTATGTTTTTTTTTTGTGTGTTTGTTACGCGATTACTCCGCCAATTGTAGACCGATTTTCAAAATTCTTTTTTCGTTTGAAAGGGTATACTTTCGAGGTGGTCCTATTGTCACCAAGTCGGAATCTGAAGAGGGAATCCCATGGAAATCGAGGGAAACCCTCAAATTTTATATGCACACCTATAGCGATTTGGGTATTTTTTATGTTAACTCGTGAATTTGCTCTCGAAAAGCACCATTTGGTGAAGTGGAACTGATGATGAAGACCACAGATGGCCATCGGAACTACTCAATTATAAGTATTTTACGGGTTCGGGCATACGAGTAACTCAATCATTTATAGACGGATTTGCAAAATTATTTTTTTTGTTTGAAAGATCTGTATTTCGAAAAGGTCCCATTTAAATTTTGTAAAGATCTGCGGATGAGTTTCGGAGACAGACAACGGTACTCTTCAATAAATGCCAGCAAATCAACCGCGATTGCTGCTATCGCATATGTTTCCATTGTTTACGGAATCACACAACATAACATCGCGCCTGTACCCTTTAAAGGGGTACGCAGATGTGTTCAGTATACCATGGTACACCCTCACAAAAAGTATGTAAACACTAGCGTTATAAGTACACCCTCATGTCCCTGTTGCAAGTAGTGTTATATGAATTTGTGTGAGGTAGATACAACTAAAAAGTGAAAAATAAAAACTTGAGAGGACACCCGGATGGAACGAAGTTCCTTTCGATTAATTAGTGAAGGAATTGTAATAAAATTTAATTTTTTTTAAGTTATAATAATAAATAATGTAATGTATTGAATCTTGTATAAAATAATCTATACATATAATAAAATCGTAGGAAAGTCAAAACTGTACATTGAATATTTTTTAAAACTATACATATAATAAAATCGTAGGAAAGTCAAAACTGTAAATTGAATATTTTTTAAAAAGAATACTTGGGGCGTGATCTACAATCGATATCGAAGCCAAAAATATAGTTTTTAGAATTTTTGTCTGTTTGTCTGTTTGTCTGTTTGTCTGTTTGTCTGTCCGGGATAATCTGAAAAAGTACTGCATGGATTTACTTCAAATTTTTCATGAATATTACTAAGAGGTCGGGTCAACATATAGGCTACATATTATCACGCTATCACCTACGGGGGAGGAGCTGTGAATCTTTATTTTTCTTACGCATTCTGTGACAGCGTGTAATCTAACGACGCATATTTGAATGTTGTTTTTGAGTAAGCCATGCTATTATCTAGCTTTACACTATAAAAACTACGCCATTTAAGTAACTTGGGCAGTGAAATATAGTTTATTGAATGTTAGTAGTATAAAGACAATTTTAAAACAGCGCCATCTATGAGATTTCATAAAAATCAAATCAAGTTACATGTTAACATTTTTTGGAAATTAATAATTTAAATTTGATCATGTTGGCGAGGTAAGTAGTTAGTTATTTTTAAAATTCATAGATGGTGATGTGCATTTTCTTCATATAAGTTGTATCGTATAGTTCGTTTTGACAAATTCAAGTTCCAACAAAACCCTCAAAATCTTGAGCAGAGTTGAGGAAGACAATAAAAAAAAATGCGGTGTTAAGTATTACAAAAAAGTTATGTTCATTGATGATGATCATTTCCTTTCATGACACCCTCGCGGAGGCTAGCGTCAGTGACAGTCCCAGCCGCATGCGTCATCTTGGTGTTTTGTGGAGTCGCGAACCCGGTAGCTTTGTGGGAGAAGTATCGCCATCATCTGTCTGAAGATTTTCTACGAGCTTTGAGGCGTGCTACTGGAGACGAAGTCGAAGTATCTGATGAACGCGTGCTGAACACCTTTCTGTTCACTTCAAGATGTGATCATTTTTATCGGCAGCAATCCACTGATCGAATATGGGTTACCAGCTCCCCAATCATCACCGTGTGACCGCCAAAACTTTATGACACCGTCCTTGAAAGCGTTGAGCAAAACCAAGGTAAAATGTTTTTCTTGGATGCTCCTGGTGGAACAGGAAAAACATTTGTTACCACTGGCATACTTGCAGAGGTCAGGAGGCAAGGCAAAATTGGTATTGCTGTAGCGTCGTCGGGAATCGCTACCACACTGCTTCCGAGTGGCAAGACAGCACATGCCATGTTTAAAATTCCCATCGATTTAGAGAACGCCAAAACACCTGTTTCTGGTGTGTCACGTAACAGCGATAAGGGATACGTGCTCAAGGATTGCTCTCTGATCGTATGGGATGAGTGTACGATGGCCAGTAGGAAGGCACTTGAGGCCGTGGACAGAACCCTGCAGGATATCCGCAGGAACGAACATTTGATGGGTGGTGTCACAGTTCTGTTCAGTTGTGATTTTCGGCAAACGCTTCCCGTGGTGACGCGGGGCTCGAGGGCTGACGAGGTGAATGCTTCGTTGAAACGATCTTCGTTGTGGTCACGAGTTCGTACGCTGCGCTTGACCATTAATATGAGAGCTTGGCTTGGCGGCAATGCACGTGCTCAAGAATTCTCCGATGTCCATCTAAGTCTTGGTGAAGGCACTCTACCAGAAGAGATAGGTGGACAGGTGGTGCTTCCAGAGTCTCTCGGTAGACTGGTATCCAGCTTAGAAGAACTAATTCGCTGTGTGTACGGACATCAGTCGTATACCGCACCAGCAGAATTCTTGGGTGTGTGAGCGGGCCATTTGATGCCCAAAAATGATCAGGCTGCAGCAATTAACGAATGCATTCTCTCGGAAATTGAGGGGAATAAAGTGGTCTACACCTCGATAAACACTATTGTCGAGCAAGATGACGCCACACATTATCCCGTGGAATTTCTGAGCTCCCTGTCAGCAAGTGGACTTCCAGCGCATACCATCAAGCTGAAGGTCGGTGTCCCGATTATGCTTCTTCGGAACCTATCTCCTCCGAAGTTGTGTAACGGGAACCGCCTTAAAGTCATCTCGCTCCACAGACACACCATTGAGGCGGAAATTCTTACGGGTTGTGGCGTCGGTGAGGCAGTATTTATACCACGCATTCCCCTCATACCTCATAATTTCCCGTTCCAGTTCAAGCGCTACAGTTCCCCGTGAGTGTTTGCTTCGCGATGACCATCAATAAGTCGCAGGGGCAGATACTGAGGGCAGCGGGTGTCGACCTCAGGACGAGTTGCTTCTCACAAGGGCAACTCTACGTCGCTTGCTCCCGCGCCACCAGTCCTGACTCTCTTTACATTTTGGCTCCTGGCAGTATAATTACCAACGTAGTTTATAGAGAAGTGTTGTAAGGTATGATACCTTTGTACGTATTTTTACTCTTTTTGTCCTGGAATGTATTCCTGCATTATTTTCTCTATTTCCTTCAGTCACGTCTTATGACTGAACTCAGCAGGATTCCCATATTACTCTAGCAAGTGCTTCGCTTGCAAAACAAAACTTATATTCTAATGCTATTTTAAAAGTTGTGTACTTATAATGCTATAGCGACACTGGCATCTTAGGTATTTTTAGTGCTGTAGAGCCTTCACGCAGACGACGTCGCGGGCAGCAGCTAGTTATATTAATAATTGTATTCAATGCGAAATAGAAATGAAAATATCTGGCTTGCTTTCTATAAACGTGAACGTGAGCGAGGCTGAGGTAGTCTGTAAGGATCGTAGCAGGTGGCGTTCTGTAGTTTTCTGCCTAACCAGGCCTGACCCCATGGAAAGAAGGCGTGTTTATAAGAATGTGTATATTTTATTGTATTAGATATTTGCACACCTAGTAAGGTAGGATATGGTTTAAAGAACTGTTGTAATTATGTATCACCTCATGTACCTACCCATATTCAAGCAAATAAATGATTTGATTTGATTTGATATAAGAGAGAGAGAGAGACAGACAGAGAAACATGCGACGCCGCACAGCTTACAATAGCTTACTATAGCAAAAAGTGTCGTGACAACTTTTCGTAAGAATTTTTTCCGTCTAGCCCCCTTTCACAACGCGCGATAAGGAACTTCGTTCCAAAAACTTTTTTACAAAAAAAAACAACCGACTTCCAAAAAAAAAACACTACAAAGATAAAAATAACTTTAATTTCGGAAGTCGGTGTCAAAAAACGACAATGCGCAAACAGCGACACTTTGTAGTGTTTTTTTTGGAAGTCGGTTGTTTTTTTTTTGTAAAAAAGTTTTTATATATTTATCAATTTCCTCAAGAATGGTAGGAGTGTTGAGATAATCATGGATTTCTTCATTCCGTGTGAACCATGGTGCATTTACAATATTTCTCAAGGTGGCGTTTTGAGCTCTTTGGAGGCACATTATGTTACTTTTGCTGGCAACTCCCCATAGTTGGATGCCGTATGACCATACGGGTTTCAATAGAGAATTGTACACCAGGAGTTTATTGTCCACAGACAGAACTGAGTTACGACCCATCAACCGATACAAGTTTTTATATTTGGCGTATAACTGTTCTCTTTTCTGTTTTATGTGCGTCTTCCAGGTGAGCCTCTTGTCTAGATAAAAACCGAGATATTTAACACAATCTGTGTGTGGTAGAGTTGTATCCCTTAACGTCACTGTGGGACAGTCGCCTCTTCTCAAGGTGAAGGTAATGTGACTTGATTTTTGAGCACTGGCGCAGATACGCCATTTTTGCAGCCAGTTATTCATTTCATCCATTACTATTTGTAATTTGTTGCTGGCGATATCCGGTTCTTTGGCGCTATATCATCTGCGTAATAAGCAATATCAAAGCGTGGTAAGCAATATCATCTGCGTATGTCGCTACCGTTACATCTTCTGCAGTTGGAAGATCGGATGTGAAAATATAGACGGGTCCGAGAACCGATCCTTGTGGAACCCCAGCTTCGATATTATACAGATTAGATCTTTCGTCTCCTTGTTTTACTTGTAATTTTCGACCTTCTAAGTACGAAGCTATGATGGGAAACACAGAGTGGGGAAGCTTTCCCTTTATTTTGCATAGTAAGCCCTTATGCTAGACACGATCAAAGGCCTGTTGCACATATAAAAATGCTGCAGAGGTGTATTCCATCTTCTCGAAACATATTGCACGTATTGCATGGTAGACTCGATGGACTTGTTCGGTTGTTGAATGTGACTTTCTAAATCCGAACTGGTGAACAGGGATGATGTCGCACTCATCCATGAATAATTTCGAGTCTGGACAAGAAAATTCTTTCCCATAGTTTTAACAACACTGGTGTGAGACTTATAGGTCGATAGGATGTGACATCGTGTGCTGGTTTACCAGTTTATGAAGCATAATGATTAAGGAGATTTTCCATAATTTGGGAATATAATATAGCCTGTCCTGAATATTCCGTTATAAAGAATAGCCAGGAATGTAACTGCTTTTTTGGGTAGCTCCTTGAGAACTCTAGGCGAGATTAAATCAAACCCAGGTGCTTTCTTTGGATTCAACGATCTGATCTCCATCGCGATTTCTTTGGGTGATGTTGATCTAATAGGCAAACACAATTGAAAGTCCTGATTCAGTATATCTTCAACTTCTTATTGGTTTAGCCCCTCATTGGGTTTGAAGACGCTTGGCAAATGTAAGCCAAATATCTCAGCCTTTTCTTTGTCTGTTCTGGCCAAGGATGTGCGTGATCTGATGGGCGGATTGTGATTTTGTGACCTGACAAGATTTTTAACAGCCTTCCACAAGGAATGTCCGCCTAGATCCGTAGCAGACAACATTGAAATTTGCAGTATCTCTTAGCATGTTTTTTAGCTCCTTCGTGGCACGATTGAACTTAGTCTTGTCCGACGGATGATGAGAAAGATGCCAGGATCTCTTTGTAGACCTGGCACCCTTTGTAGTTTGCGGGATGGTCGCATGAACACAAAGCACATGTTATAGTAATAACCTATGAATGTCAGGCTGGTCTCTATAATTATTTACTGTGTTATATGTGTATGTATGTTCTTAGAAGGTTTTCAGGGACAGGGTTTTATGAAGTAAAGCACAGAAAGACAAGCTAGGCATTTATTTCAATTTAGGCTTGTCAGTAATTAATCAGAAAACTAGTCGTCCGTTCCAAATCTAGGTCGTCAAGGAGAAGAAGGACAAGAAACTCCTTGGAAACAATCTTAAAGTAATATATCAACATTTCTCACATTGCCATATATTGGCCATAATATAAGATATACAGAACATCATAGTTATCAGCAATAATCAAGATAATAATATTAATTAACTTACGTGACATCCGGTCGATCTATTCCACATAATAACGTCACACGTCTAATCAACTGAACATAGGCCGGAGCTCCGTTCTGGTTGACGTCTCGAACCAGACTGTTCCCTGCCACTCTGAGCTCCCCCTTTTAGCCTGCCATCTAGTGATGGCATAGCTTCCTTGGACTGCCTGCAGCCTGGTGACGTCCACCAACTTATTGCTTGTGTGTGGGTGTGCTCCTGTAGCCACCTGCTTAGTTGGTTGAAGGGGATGGGCACGACAGGTTCCGGTCCACAAACTGACGTACTGGATGCCCTTCTGGCCAGTTCGTCAGCTGCGTCGTTACCTAGCGATCCACTGTGTCCTTTTATCCATTGTAGCGTCACTATTTTGCGGTTCAAAACAGTTACCTGTTCAAGCGCATTGTCGCATCTAGTATTAGTTTCGATGTGATGCATTCCTTCCCTAGGGATCGAAGGACTGAGGCGCTGTCAGAGAGTATGCGAATACGGGCATCCGTAACTCTTCTGGCTGCTATGGCATAAGCCGCTTGTATTATGCCCGCACACTCCGCTTGGTAGACAATGTTGAGCATACCCAGCGGTCTGGATATTTTTATGTTGAGGTCGTGTGAGAAGAATCCGACTCCAGTTCCGCAGTCGGTCTTTGAACCATCAGTGTAAATTCTCAGTTCTTTCGGGCCTGAGTAGTCGTACTGCTCCTCTTTAAGCACTATATCGTAATGCTTTTGAGAGCAGTATTGTTTCGGGGCCTTGTCGCAGGGTGATGCCATCATTGGCTGCCATTTGATCGCATCTTCTTTTAGACGTATGTGTTTGACCCTAGAATCTCTGCTTAGGGTACCTGATATATGGAGCCTATAGGCAGCCAGGGCGGCCTGTTCCCGCACTATGAGGTGTAGGGGCGGCAGTCCAAGCATAGCCTGTAGGGCAGCAGTGGGTGTTGTTCTCATGCAGCTAGTGATTGCCACACACGCGAACCGCTGCAGTTTTTCGAGATCTCTCTGGGCTGTGCTCAGGTCTGTTCTGGGCCACCAGATTAGTGAGCCGTATGTGATGATTGGTCGGATGACTGTGGTGTATAGCCAGTGAGTGACCTTGTGGCTAATCCCCCAATTCTTGCCAAGCATACGCTTGCATTGCCACAGGGATATGCTGGCTTTCGTAGTAATGTAGTTGATATGTTTTGCCCAATTCAGCTGTTTATCCAAGAATATGCCCAGGTATTTGGTTTCAGTTGATAGGCTTAGGGTTGTACCAAAGAAACTTGGTAGTTTTAGTGTTGCCATTTTCCTCTTTTTTGTGAAGAGAACTAAATCAGTTTTCGTGGGGTTCACTGATAGTTGGTGTTTTCCACACCAATTCTCTATTATTTTCAGGGCCTGGCGCATTAGGTTGCACACAGTGTTTTCATAGGTGCCATTTATTATTATGGTTATGTCGTCGGCGTAGCCTACGGTAAAGTAACCTTTGTCGTTCAGTTCTTTGATCAGACTGTCTACGACCAGCAGTGCGATTCTATAACCATCTCACCGTGAAAACTTAGGTGAAGTGAGCGTGGAGTGAGCTGTCAGTGTCATCCTGATGCTAGGGATTGATACTCTTGACAGCTTATTCTAAGCTCACTTCGCCTAACTTTTCACGGTGAGATTTTTACAGAATCGATCGGCAGGTTCCATAGAAGCGGCGAAAGGACACCCCCTTGCGGGCAGCCCTTCGCCACGATGGCCCTTGTGGTGTCGTTTACGGTTACTTGTACCGCCCTCTGTTTGAGCATGTTGGTGATCCAACCGCTCAGGGGTGGGTCTATATTGTGTCTGTCTAGAGCCGTGCTAATGCTTTTGAAGGTGGTTTTATCAAAGGCGCCCTCAATGTCAATGAAGACGGCCAGTGCTGAGCATTTGTGATCCACCGCACATTCAATTTTGGATACCACGCTGTGCAGTGCGGATTCCGTTGATTTGCCTGTGGAGTACGCATGCTGTTGTTTGTGGAGTGGCTTTGCCCGTAGAGGCCCGTCTCGAATGTGTCGATCACAGAGCCTCTCTAGGGTCTTTAGTAGAAAGGATGTGAGGCTTATGGGTCTGTACGCCTTGGGTTGTGTGTAGTCGGCTTTGCCCGGTTTGGGTATAAAGATAACTTTCACTTCGCGCCAGGCTAGGGGTATATATCTGAGTGCTATGCAGGCCCGATAGATTTCTACCAGGCATGGTGTTATATGGTCAACCCCCCATTGTAGCAGGGCTGGGAAAATGCCATCTAGTCCTGCGGACTTATAAGGCTGGAAGGTGTTGATAGCCCACTTTACTCGGTCTTCTGTTATTAGACTGTGGGCACTGGACCAGTCCCGCTCCGTTGGGGTCCAATCGGGCACAACTTCCCAGGTCCTGTCCTCTAGGAGTTTGCAGTCTGGGAAGTGAGTCTCGAGTAGTACCTTGCTGGTTTCATGGTCCGTTAGTGTGTATGTACTGTCAGATTTTTTCAGCGCGCCAAGATTTCGGTCCTGATCTGTTGATAGGATTTTCCTTACTCTTGCGGCTTCATTATTGGTCTCGATGGATTCACAGAATTTCCGTCATGCTGTCCTTCTGGCGGTTTTGATTTGCTTTTTGTATGTGTATTGAGTCTCTTTGTATAGCTCCCAGTCTTCCGGGAGTCTGGTGTTTTTGGCTCTGTTGAATTGCTTCCGTAGTGTATTTCTGAGTTTACCAAGTACGGCGTTCCACCAGGAATTTCTCTCACTGTTGGTTCGTGGTGCCTTTAACTTGCAGCATGCATGGTACGCTTCGGTTAGGTATTTCGATAGCTTTGTTACAGTGTATTTAAGTTGTCCGGATTCTCTTATGTTTGTTGGTGTTAGGTGCCTAGCTAGCATCGCGGCTAGGAGGCACTTGTACCCGGGCACATCGGTGCGCCTCGGATTACGTCACGGTTCAGGTTTCCTTATATTAGTAGTTAGTGTGAAGTGGATCCTTCTATGGTCTGAGCAAGAAGGTTCGTTTGATACGTGCCAAGATTTGTGATAAGATTTGTCGCGTTTTCTGTAGCAAGAGTTAAGTCTATGATCGTTTGTCCTCGGGCTGTGACCCAAGTGGGCTCAGAGCTTCGGTTAACGATGTTAAGGTTAGTTGATAATAAATAGGTGGATAGTACCTCTCCTCTGGAGTTCGATGCCTCGCTGCCCCAGAGCGGGTGGTGGGCGTTCGAGTCGGTGCAGATGATCAGGTCCAAATTGGTGCGCTCGCAGTGCTGTACCAGATCGGCCATTTCTTTCGGCGGGCAGTCTGTTTCCTCACCCGGCATGTACACCGAAGCTAGTACAACATCTGGGAATTCACCTTCGGTGTGGAGCCTGACAGCTGTCAGATCTCTGGAACAGAATTGAGTGAGTAGCGTGGTAGGGATATCTTTGGGTACGTCGGCACAGGATCTAGGTTTGTCTGAGCTGTGTGTATTTGAGGATTAGCTTACCTCCGATGTTACCGAGGCCGCATATTCTGTTGTTTCTGATCCACGGCTCTTGGATCAGTGCAATTGTTCTGGGGTTAACCTCCAGTGCCCTGAGTAAGCTAGCCGTGGCAGTTTGGCTATGTTGGAGGTTAGTTTGGATAATGTGAAGTGGTGGTGACGGTGATGAAGGGGGGCGGTTAGTCGGTGGTGGATCCATCAGACAAAACCTCCGCCGCCTCCTCTCTGTACTGGTCGTCGTGTTGTTCACCCGGCGACGATACTAGTAGCTGCTCATTGCAGCCGGGAGATGCGGGTGGTATGCTGGCTACGTCGTCAGCCATCGCCGCGCGGGCCATGACCTCCTCGAGTTGGGCAATGTCAGTGTCGTCCGTCTGTGTCACTGTCTGTGTCGTTGTCGGGTCCGTCTTGCTGTCCGAGGGCTGTCGAAGCCCATAATTTGTAAATGATTGTATTAAAACTAGTGACGCTTACGTGACTCATATGCGGCGTTGACGCTTGAGCTTGACAAATGCCTAAGCTAGGCAAACACTCGCGAACCAATCAAACTTACTGATCAGACAATATTCAACGTAAAATTGTATTGACTTTTAATCCTGTAGTCCGAAAATCCAGTCGAGTTTGATCAACTTTATGATAATTCAAAAGGTTTTCACACTTTAGGGAACACTTCACGCTTCTCGACGTAATAACTATAAAATTTCTGTCTCTCGTTGAGTGTCGTCCAATCGATTAAACCATAGATTCCTAACGTGGGAAATAACGCCCCCTATTGGGCGTTTGAGACTTTTAGGGGGGCAGTAGAAAACCCGGATAAAATTATTTATCCTATCTTACGACTAAGTATATAATATTACACGTTTAAATATAATTATGGCAATAGCTGTTTTAGATTCGCGACAGATTGCAAGTAAAAATAGCTCTAGAAAAAAGTATATTCTTAAAGTGTGCAGAATAAGGTTGAGAACCCATGGGTTAAACCGATAAACAATACATTACAGACGAATTCCCTTGGAAATTAACATATGTTTGCGTCCTTTTTCCTATTCTCAAATGAAACTATGGAACACAAGTAGTGTTCCACTACTTTCACTATATTTTGACAAGTTTGTTTCTGATGAGGGTCGAATGGACCCACGTATACCTACCCCTAGTACGTGGGTCAGTAATTTTTCATTAAAATTGAAAACTTTTGGTTGGTGAATAGTTTATAAACAGTTTCGTGATTTAATGTATTAAAGACTTTAATTCAACATCGTGAGGAAACCTCGACCGTTTAGAAGTCTGAAATCGCCAATCCGCCTTGAGAAAGCATGTTAGATCACCGTATCTTCTCTGTATGTGAAGAATAATAGTAGTCCTCCAGACCGAATGTCAGCCATGGCGACCAATCGCAGTGGAGACTTTGTAAGGCTGGTTTTTTCCTTACTCACCAACTTAGCCAGTGATTATGCATGAGACGAACAGGGATTTATTCGCATGAGGTTTGGTTAAAGATAAACTCTTTCTTATAGTTTACTTTGGCGAAATACATGAATGGTTTGACTATGTCTACTGAGACTGCTTGTTCTTCACGTTGCTCGCAGGTACCAACAATACGCACACTTACATTGAGGCAACTATTACCCTACTAGCTTCTGCCCGCGACTTTGTCCGCGTGAATTTTTTTGTTCCCCCAACCCACCCCGTCGCATCGCATCGCCTGCCTGCGCTTTTACTTCGTTTTCTGACTTTTTTTCTTTTTGCTCAACTCTTAAAGGTTCTAGCGTGATGTTTAACAACATAGGTTGTTAAACATCACGCTAGAACCACTAAGACTGGAAGACTATAGAGGCTGGAAGACTATAGTCTTCCTCAAGAATCGGGCTATCAAATGCAAAAAGATTTTTATAAATCTGACCGATACTTCCAGAGATTTAGAGCTTTCAAACAAACAAACTCTTTAGTTTTATTATTAAAACTATGATATCTCCTAAGATATCCATTGAAATCAACTAATTTCAAAGGTAATTTTGTTCAAAATTAAATACTTAGGATGAATAACGTATTTATTTGGATAAGGATTAATGTCGTGTTTATAAAACCACCTTCGCAAATGATGCATTATTATAGAACCAATTTGATTAAGTACCGTAAGAAATAAAATTAAAAATGTTAAGACACAAAAAATAAACTCTATAAAGTAAAAAATAATAATAATGAATAGAAAATATCTACTAGTTACAAATTGTACTGAACTTAGTTTTCTCATCAATCTATCTTACAAGGTCTACTAAGGTGTTTCGATATTGTACCACTTCTAACGAGGCGTTCGCTTGAGAGCCGCGTGGGATGCGTGATAATGTGGGCACTTGCATGGCAGGGTGTGGCAACCCGAACGGGCAGACACGTGAGGGCAGACGTCATTGGCGGTCCTGTCTACTTTACGAATTTTCCAGATTAAATTAATTGAGACTGAAATAATATAAAGATTGGATATTGTTGTTTCGGTACTTACTTATGTTGTTTACATAGAGCAGGTCTTTGTATAATCCATACTTTATCATTATCATTATTTTTCACTTTGTAGTGTCTTTTTGGACGTCGGTTGTTGTTTTTTTTTTTTTTTATAAAAAGTTTTTTAATAATATTTGTACTTATAGATAATTCAAATGTGACGTATCTATGTCCAGCATTCTCGGGGCAGTCAACCCTGCTACTTACCTTGCTGACTATCTACTTAATCTTATCACTACATACAGCAGGTAGCGTGACCTATTTTTTACCGACTTCACAAAAAGGAGGAGGTACTATGTTCGGATGATTGTGTTTTTTTTTTTGTATGTTTGTTCATCGAATACTTCGCCAATTGTCGACGGATTTTCAAAATTCTTTTTTTGTTTGAAAGGGTATGCCATTGTCACCAAATCGGAATCTGATGAGGGAATCCCATGGAAATCGAGGGAAACCCTCAAATTTTGTAGGCACACTTATAGCGATTTGGGTATTTTTTATAGTAACTCGTGCATTTGCTCACAGAAAGCACCATTCGGTGAAGTGGAACTGATGATGACTGAACACAGACGGCCATCGGAATTACTCAATAATAAATATTTCACGGTTTGCGATTCGATTAGGTACTTTAATGTGGTTGCTAAGCACAATGCGTATCATGAAGTGGAGCTGATAGTGACTTCTCAATCAGCTCCAGTTCTCCTGGTTCTTACAAGGAGAACTCCTCAATAATTAACGTCCCTGCATCGGGAAGAGAAATATTTTGTAAAAGGTGATGAGCAATTGACATTAGGCTATTGTAACTTAGATAAGTTACAAACTGGCCCACTAAAAAGTGAAAAATAAAAAACTTTTTTACAAAAAAAACTACCGACAAAAAACCCTACAAAGTGAAAAATAACTTTAGTTTCGGAAGTCGGTGTCAATAAAAGAAAATGCGGAACCAACGACACCGACTTCCGAAATTAAAGTTATTTTTCACTTTGTAGGGTTTTTTGAAGTCGGTAGTTTTTTTTGTAAAAAAAGTTTTTCGTATACCTTGTTCTAATATGAGAGAAGACAGAGTCTGAAATGGGCCCACTTCCGAGCGTAGGACTCTTCTTACACAGCGTGTATCATAAAGGTGTGGTCATATTTAAGGATATGGTACATACCATCAAACTGAATAAATTTCTCCACAGGACCAACATCGTAATCGCGAATAAATAATCAGCCGTCCCATGCATTTGGAGCGAATGTAAATTGAAGATTTGTATGGGACAGTTAATAATTTTCACTCTAATTCTACTAAACTCTTTTTAACAAAATAGTAAAACACAAAGTTATCACTATATCTATTTGGGTTAAAAACGAAGATAGATATGGATAAGCTTCTTGCAAAGATAACGTTTTATTTTGTGTGATTACGAAACTAGTTTTCAATGTTGCATATTCGGTATCAGTTTTATCAGTAGGTTAGTCATCTCGATAAATCATTGGTGTGTTTCCAAACAATATTCTTATAGGATTTTTCTCCCAATAGGAGTTCCCATCAGCAACTTATCAGGAGCCTTACACTTCTAAGTACCAACTTCAACGTTTCTAAATTCAAAAATTACGAACTTCTATACAAACTTTCGTCTCTTTTTGGCGTTGGACTTTAAAAATCCATCATTTTGGTTCACTTTTGTTTTGCTGGATGTATAAGGAACACTTATGTATGTACATGATTCTAGACTCAGTGGTTTAGGCTGTGCGATGACTGACAGTGAAATAATGAATGAGAGATTTATAATAAGTAGATAACAAATAGATACCTAAACAGAGTGAAGAAGAAAAAAAGAAGTGTGCACGGCCAAAGTGTGGAACTCTCTGCCAGCGTCTGTGTTTTCTTTTACGTTTAACCAGTCAGCCCTCAAAGTAAGACTGAATAGGCATCATCTAGGCTTGCTCGTTCCATCAAAGAAATCATCCATCTTCCAACAGGCAAGATCTAGGTCAAGAGCTGGCCAATTCTACAATAAAAAAAGAAGAAAAAGTTAATAAGTAGGAATACGTTTCTGCGAGTGTTCAACTTCAGATTTTTCATAAATATCGACTTTTATACACTCTAAATATAATCGTTAAAAAACTTTATCCCATTCAAATTTCTTACTTATCCTACTTCTTTACATGCCTATTAAGTACATATCCATCTTTTCCCCATCCGCACACTCATTTCCATGCTAGGATGGGGAAAAGTCACATTAAACATCTTTATTGTTTTAACTTTTTTTTTAATCTCTTACAGTTGAGAGGCCGCCCTTTGTCGACCTATTTTCTCAAGTCTATGAAATCTCTAAAAGATTTCAAAGTTTGAGGGGAAAAAAGAACAACAGATAAAAAAAAGTAATAAAAAATACGACGGTCGTCGGAGTCATGGGATCTGTAAATTAGTTTTAGTTTTTTGCCACCGGTTTCCGAAATTAAAATTTTTTCATAATTTTGAGTTAATTTCTTTTTGAAGTCGATTTTTTTAATCGTAATTTTTAGGCTTAGGTAAAGAAAGAAAAAATAAAATTTCATTTGCTCGAACATGTGTATACATACAGAATTAAAATAATACATGCATGCAAGATCTTAAAATAAGAGTGGCTCACGACATGTCTTCCACTTTTCATGGCGTGCAAATATCTTAGGTACAATTATTATTATTGAATCAATGATTTTTAACTTTTACATTTATACATATATCAGTCACAGTTAAACAAAATTCTCATATTCAATCATTTGCATTATCTAATTGCTTATTTTTAATCGACTTCAAAAAAGGAGGAGGTTCTCAATTCGACGGTATGTTTTTTTTTTTTTTTGTGTTTGTTACGCGATTACTCCGCCAATTGTGGACCGATTTTCAAAATTATTTTTTTAATTGAAAGTGTATGCTCCCGAGGTAGTCTCTTTGTCACTAAATCGGAATCTGATGAGGGAATTTCATAGAAATCGAGGGAAACCCTCAAAATTTTTAAGCACACCTATAGCGATTTGGGTATTTTTTATAGTAACTCGTGCATTTGCTCTCAGAAAGCACCATTCGGTGAAGTGGAATTGATGATGAAGACCACAGATGGCCATCGGAACTACTCAATAATAAATATTTCACGGGTTGTGATTCGATTAGGTACTTTAATGTGGTTGCTAAGCACAATGCGTATCGTGAAGTGGAGCTGATGGTGACTTCTCAATCAGCTCCAGTTCTCCTGGTTTTTACAAGGAGAACTCCTCAACAATTAAAGTCCCTGCATCGGGAAAAGCAATATTTTGTAAAAAGGTGATGAGCAGTTGACATTAGGCTATTGTAATTTAGGTAAGTTACAAACTGGCCCACTAAAAAGTGAAAAATAAAAAACTTTTTTACAAAAAAAAAAACAACCTACTTCCAAAAAAAAACACTACAAAGTGAAAAATAACTTTAATTTCGGAAGTCGGTGTCAATAAAAGAAAATGCGGAACCAACGACACCGACTTCCAAAATTAAAGTTATTTTTCACTTTGTAGTGTTTTTTTTTGGAAGTCGATTGTTTTTTTTTTTTTGGAAAAAAGTTTTTTCCTTTATTATATTCGATGATACTAGAGAATAATGATGATCGTTGACTAGAGTGTATAATGAAAGTTTTATTTTTATTAATTTTTAAATTATTATTATTTAGCCACATTACCGCTCCAATTTATATATTTTTTATGTTACTTTCATATGTATTCTTATTATGGCATGGTATAATTATCATACTGTCATCTGCAAACAGTGGCATGGGATATTTAATGGAGTTAGGGTAGTCATTAATATAGAGTATAAACAGGGGTGGTCCGAGGACACTGCCTTTCGGAATTCCATGAGGGACGGTACGCTCGCATGACATGAACATCTCTTCACGTTTAGAGCTCATATTTATTCTACAAATTTGCATTACTTGTTTTCTGTCTTCAAGGTATGATTGTATCAGATTAAATGTTTCCTCTTAGCCCATATGCATCAAGTTTATTTAGTAATATATTATTATGTTAGACATAATCGAATGCCTGTGTCATGTCGCAGAAAATGGCACAGACTGGTGTATTTTTATCCATGTTTATGTCTAAATCCTTTCTGTTCATCACAGATTATATGATTTTTTTACAAAATAGGTATTAAGTTCCCTGTAAATATATTTTTCGAAAATTTTTTTGGGTTATTGGTATTCAAAGTCAAAGTCAAATCATTTATTTCAAATAGGCACTTAAAAGGCACTTTTGAACGTCAAAATTTAAAATTAAAAAATAGAATTGATTCTAGTCGCCCATTCCAAAATGTAGTTTTCGTGAGGAGAAGATATTAATGATATTGGCCTGTAAAATTCCATTAGCTCCCCTATCGTGTTTCTTAAATAGTGGTTTTACAATAGATTTTTTTAGCGCATCCGGAAATATACCTTCACTGATGCTTAAATTAATAATGTAACTTATGGGGCTACAGATTCACGTCGTAGCCCGCCGGCCGCCATTTTTGTTCGATATTAGTATTGCAAAAAACTGTTAGAACCTTTTATAGAAGACTAGCTGACCCCGTAAACGTTGTTTTGCAAAAAAAAAATAGGGCTATGAAAAATAGATTTTGGCCGATTCTCAGACCTACCCGATATGCACACAAAATTTCATACAAATCGGTCCAGCCGCTAGCTGACCCCGCAAACGTCATTTTGCAAAAAAAAATAGATAGTAGCCGATTTTCAGACCTACCCAATATGCACACAAAATTTCATACAAATCGGTCCAGCCGTTTCGGAGGAGTACGGTAACTAATACTGTGACACGAGAATTTTATATATTAGATTCATATCATGGGTGTAGATAAAGTCTTGTATGCAACTGTACATAATTAGGAATTAAAATACTCATGTCACACTCTGCTACGCCTCGTGTGATAACGCGAATGTGGGATTCGCGTTTTAATACCCCTTAATTTATATGCAACAGTTGCATAAATAACTATTAATAATTATTAAGACGTAGTTGACGGAGCCCGCTTCGCGGGGTACAATTCTGTCTACAGGCCTTAAATGTTGTTTGTGTACTAATACTAGCTTACATACCCAATTTCAGCTTTCTAGGACTTCAGGACCTAAGTTTTGATAATCATCAGTCAGTCAGTGGTTTTTTAGATATCAATAAAATCTAAAATTTAAGAGCTATGCAATTGAAACTTCATGTGTTTAATGAGTCTAAGTACTATTGAAATCATATCTCGAGAATTTTGTTGATCTGGTATAATCCATACCCAAGTTATGAGAGTTCAAAAAAACGACGAAGCGCTTCGAGAAAAGGTAGGTAGTGCCTACCAAGCAGTAGAGCTATACAGGGTTATTGGAAAAACACCAACAACCTCTTAAGGGGTCATTGTACTCATCATTATGAACAACTTTTACTAGGGGACCAAACCTGATATCGTGAAAAAAAATCAGCTGCTCCCTACATTTTGACGAGTTATACGAACATAAATGTAGGGAACAGCTGATTTTTTTGAAGTGAAAACTTCTTTAGCGGCGCTGCGTATTTTTTTTGGAATGGGTAAAAATCTCTAAACTCGCGTCAGGACACGTGACCTGATCGAGAATTCGTAAGACGGATGGAGAGAGGGCAGGCGGCGCAAGGCGCTTGCGCGAATGTTGAAGTGAAAACTTCTTTAGCGGCGCTGCGTATTTTTTTTGGAATGGGTAAAAATCTCTAAACTCGCGTCAGGACACGTGACCTGATCGAGAATTCGTAAGACGGATGGAGAGAGGGCAGGCGGCGCAAGGCGCTTGCGCGAATGTTCGATAATTGTCATGTTTGTGTACGATAGCGCAATGAATAAATATTGTATCCTACCACATAAATAATAATACTTTTATACTGATAACGAAAGCAATTCGTACAAAATTATTCTCTAACCATTCCAAAATATCAAAAATGCAGAACATTAATATTTAAGTTTTCACTTCTGCCGGCACTCCCGGAGTGCAACCCGTCGATTTTTTTTGTAAGAGGTTCCTCTCTTTTTAACCGACTTCAAAAAGGAGGAGGTTATCAATTCGGTTGTATTTTTTTTTATGTTTGTTACCTCAGTACACCGTCATTTATGAACCGATTTGGAATTTTTTTTTTTTATTTAAAAGGATATGTTTCCAGATTGGTCCCATTCTTGTCAAAATCCAGTTCTGATTATGGGATCCATGAGGAATTGAGGGAACTCCTCAAATATTATAGGCATACATATAGCAATTTTGGTATTTTCATCAACATGTCAAGCATTTGCATTCAAAAAGTATAATTTGGTGAAGTGGAACTGATGAAGGAGACCACAGATAGCCACAGGAACTCTTCAATGATAATAAATATTTCACGGGTGGCGATAAGATATCTCGATTAAGATAGTTCAGCGACTATGACGAAGCAAATTTAAATAAATGGTTCTGACGAAAATGGTACCATCAAACCGATCTGATGATGAAGCTGGAAGGTAGGTACCGGAACTTCGTAATAAAACCATGTATTCTAGCCGTGTTTGGGCTTATTGGAATTGTCATGAGATGCACTCTGACTATAAATGATTTTAATGGTAATGTCAATTGCGTTACTTGAGTTACGTTAAGTGTGGCTTTGATTGTCAGAAGACAGATTCCGTAGCCTCGTTATTTCCGTCAATGATCTGTCGTCGTGTGGTCGCTTTAATAGTTTGTTATTGCTTATGTGGTAAGTAGGTATACGAATTGGTGTGGGATCGGTACCACAACTAAAAAGTAAAAAATAAAAACTGACAACCGACTTCAAAAAAAAACACTACAAAGTGTAAAATAACTTTAATTTTCATTTTGGAAGTCGGTGGCAAAATAACGTAAATACGAAACTTTTTAACAAAAAAAAAACAACCGACTTCCAAAAAAACACTACAAAGTGAAAAATAACTTTAATTTCGGAAGTCGGTGTCTTTGGTTTTGTATTTACGTTTTTGCCACCGACTTCCAAAATTAAAATTAAAGTTATTTTACACTTTGTAGTGTTTTTTTTTTTTTTGAAGTCGGTTGTGTTTCTAGACGGTCACACTTTCTGCAGTGGCGCTGTTTTACGATTACCAATAAGTATATGACATTAAAAATAGATGTCGCTTTATGAAAATTCGAGATAGTCGACTATCCGAATTTGCGCAACTATCCGATATACGGTGTCTTTCCACTAATTAATTTTGACTGAAATTTAATTTACATTATTTACTACGCAACATGGAATAGACATGGTTGTTTTTGAACTTATGTGGTTGGAAAAATACGTAAATGGTAATTTAATTGACATTTAATTTATATCTCATCTCAGCCTATCGCAGTCCACTGCTGGACATAGGCCTCTCCCAGGCTGCGCCACAACACCCTGTCCTCCGCCTTCCTCATCCAGTCCATTGCAGCCACTTTCTTCAGGTCGTCCGTCCATCTAGCTGGGGGACGTCCTACACTACGCTTGCCGATACGCGGCATTTATATCTATTTGGCATTTAATTCTCATTAAGTTTACCTAACATGGAATTTACATGGTTGTGTTTGAGCTTTTTATGGTTGAACAGTAATTTAATTGACATTTAATTCTCAGTTGATTTCCGTAAAATGGAATAGATATGGTTGTTTTGTGCTTTTTTATGGTTTGACATGTAAACGGTTTATGATTGATGACATAGTAACATTTTTTTACTTATTTTTGTTGCTTTATATTTGTTTATTGCTTCTGTTTTTGTAAAATTCGAACACAACATAAATTTTTTGATGAAAATAAATGAATGAATGAAATGATTAACCTTGCACTTCGCTTGGTTCGTCTTGACCCCAGATACAAAAAAAAAATACAAACATACAGACGAATTGAGAACCTCCTCCTTTTTGAAATCGGTTAAAAAACGTACAAAGGAGCGGTGTTGACCCAGTGGCATCGGCCCCGACTTACGAGTTGAAGGTCATCAGTTCAAACCCAGGCGGCAATTTACTTCGTGTTTTAAATTTCATCATCACTGCTCTCAAATCGTGAAGAAACTGGCATTTCCTAGAGTCAAAAAATCGAACACATGTGACATCCCAACCCGCACTGGACACAATACGCTGATTATGTGCAAATCAAACACTTAGGAAATACTGAACCTGTCTTTTTCAAATTGTTAAAAGATTACTTAGCGAACCATTTTCGTATGAAAACCATTGTTACTCAATATCAATTTAAAAAAAGAAGAATTTATTTCACTTATCTTCCTTATCACCGATAAATCCCGATAACCTGTCTCACAGATGAAATGATCCAGTAAACTATTCACCGTCGGTAGTCGCAAGTTAAGATGTTACAAAATTGGTTATATCTGTTGTTGGCGACCAGCGCTGTGTTTTGTTATCCTGGTAGCTGGTTTGACACGCAGAAATTCAAAGTTGGGATTGAATATGACAGTAAGTACCTAATAATTAATTCACACTTAAATAAGTTCAAAAACTAAAACCCGACTACTGAAAAGGATGAAACAGAATCTGTCAAATGTATACTAAACGATAAGAAAGTACCTTCCCGTGGTTGCATGATGCCATGGGTTTATAAATATACTAGCACTTTGCTCGCGACTTTGTCCGCGTGTATTTCGTACTTTCCTCTAAAAATTTCAAAACTGTATGTTTATGATCTTTATCATTTATTTAGATAAACAAGTGTTCGGGCCAATTTTTAAGTTTATAGATCAAAGGAATCAGATTTTTCAAATAAACTGTATCCCCCGCTTTCCACCCCACAGGGGTGGAATGTTGAAAAATCGTTTGGTATGTGTTCATAACTTGACTCAAAGACCCATATTTACCTATTTTCGAGTTAATGAAAGCAAGCAGTAAAATCCAACCCTTAAACTTTATTACCCTTTTCCACCTTGGTAGGAGTAGATTTTTGATAAACCCTAAAACATATACCTACTTTTTTATTTTTTGTTTTAGTAGTACCGAGTTTCGAGTTAATCCGACAGTGGGTTACATATTTTTTTAACCTATTGACTTTGTCACCCCCTACATCCTCTATGAGGGTTTTTTTTTAACTTAAAGTGACTTAATTTATTATTTACTGAGCCAAATGCCAAGTTTCAAGTATATTAAAAAAAAATAATAAGATTTTTCATATAAACTGAATCCCCGCTTTTCACATCCACAGGGGTAGAATTTCGAAAAATCATTTGGGATATGTTCATTACTTGACTCAAAGATTGTTTATACTAATTTTCGATTTACATCAAGTCACGCAGTAAAATCTTCTCCTGTAAAATTAATTACCCCTTTTCACCCCGTTGGGCTAGATTTTCGAAAAACCCTGATACACGTTATTCTTTATTTTTAGTGTTAAGTTTCTATACTTACTGAGTTTCGAGATAATTGGACCGCGCGTTAAAATTCTTCCATACAAATTTTGACACCCCCCAACCACACTTTAGGGAGTTGTTTAGAAAAACAAAAATGCCAAACTTCATAAAGTATTCCTGCCAAGTGTCAAGTTTATTAACTGAAGGATTAAGATTTTTCAGACAAACAAAATCCGCTCTTTTCACCCCCTTAAAGGTTGAATTTCCAAAAACCCCTTCTTAGTGCTCCCCTACATTCTAAAAGGAAGCCGTGTGCAAAATTTCACATTCCTAGTCCCAGTAGTTTCGGCTGTGCGTTGATATGTCAGTCAGTCAGTCCGTCAGTCAGTCAGTCAGTCAGTTTCTCCTTTTATATATATAGATAGACTAGCAGTGCCCCGTGGTTTCATCCGCGTTAATTTGAGGAAAAAACCTACTATACTACTATATTAGATTCCATTACTTTAAGATTATTACTTAGTACGCTCGGCTGCAGATCAATCTATACATAACCAGTATAAGCTGACTTCTGATTGTACCAAAAACCTATACAATGCAAGGTCAGCTAAAACTGGAAATGTATAGCTTGATGTATAGCCGTGTGTACATTACTTTAAGAAGGTACATCACGCTATTATCACTAAGAGTAGAACTATAGTAAGCCTCGCACAGCTACCGGCGCGCGGCGGCCGTGCTGATTTATTTTAAAAACTATGATATCTCGTAAGATATTCATTGAAATCAAAAGATGTCAATTGCAATTTTGTTTAAAATTAAATACTTATTATGAATGACGTATTTATTTGGATAAGGATTAATATCATGTTTATAAAAACACCTTCGCAAATAATACATTATTTTAGAACAAATTTGATTATCATTAAAAAGGATATAGTGAGCCAACCTTAAAAGATAGACGTATGCTGTCGCGGACATTGTTGGTGATCATTTGTGAAACTGTAGTGAAACCTGCGTTTTTCTTGATTCCAGAGTCCCTCCCAATGAAGGGTGGTTCAGACAGATACAGACACAGGAATAACTACGACCCATTCTTTGTCACAATCACTGCCAAATCCAAGGTCAGTACCGGTATCACCACTTAATATACTTGTGTTGGTATACTGATTGATGTGATAGCCCTTTATGTGATAAGAAAAGTAAAATAACAATTTGTGACTTATCTGTCTCAGATCTAGGCTATCAACAATGGTTCAAGGACAGCGACATGATTTTAAGAGCCAATTTCCCCACAATGGGAGGCCAATTTCACCACATTAGGCCTTGTCTACATTTATTATATTGGTGTAGGTATCGGATCATGTACGTAAAATGATACACGAATATGTGAGTCGTTTCATGTCCAAACTACAGTCGGTTCACAGATATTTTACCTCTGAATTTGTATCACTGTCGAAATCACAGTGATCTTTACTGTCGTGGCAATAAGGTTGCTCATCAGTTGCTGTTATTAGAGGTATAATAAATGTGAAAGGGCTGTAGCGATGATGCTTCAAGGCGTTGCTACGCTACAGAGATCTGATACACACCAAAATTATCAAAAGTATACAAATCAAGTGTTGAGTGCTTGATTGGCTCAACTCCTTTTTAACCGACTTCAAAAAGGAGGAGGTTATCAATTCGGTTGTATTTTTTTTTTTTATGTTTGTTACCTCAGTACGCCGTCATTTATGAACCGATTTGGATTTTTTTTTTTATTTGAAAGGATATGCTTCCAGATTGGTCCCATTTTTGTCAAAATCCAGTTCTGATGATGGGATCCATGAGGAATTGAGGGAACTCCTCAAATATTATTTATTTATTTATTTATTTATAGGAAAACCAACAGCTATAACAGATGCATAACAATTGTATATGAGACGTAAAGCCAATTACAGGTTCTAACGGATAAAAACAGAAAATGCGGTAGAAATCTTAGGATCACTAACAAGCACAATAGAAAAGAATACATATATAAGGTATATAAACACTATTCACTTTTGAAAAAGTCAGCATTCAGCCGACTACGCGCAGAGTAGGTTTTGGTGGTAAATGGGTCAAATGAGAACTCCTTGCAAAGGATATTAAAGCCCTTACTCGCTCGCACCATGTATGAGTTCTGCCTGTAGTTAGAAGAGGAAAAAGGAATGTAGATCGGTGGATTAAATCTAACTGATCTCTGGGGGACATTGAAACTCAGTCTATGCAGGAGCTCGGGACAGTCAATCTCGTTAGATAAAATTTTTAAAAGAAAAGTGCAATTTGCTAGTCGACGACGATTTATAAGTGGCTGCAGGTGAAATTTCTTGCAAAGATTTATGTAATCATCAGAATGGTATGGTATACGTAGCCGAAAACATAGAAACCGAATAAATCTTCGTTGTATATTCTCAATTCGATCAATGTATTTCCATAGCACGGATTCCAAACTTGTGACGCATATTCAAGATGACTTCTCACAAAAGAGCAATAGAGAATCTTAAGGGTTTTGGCTTTCTTGAAACACCCTGCGAGTCTCATAACAAAACCCAATGACTTCGAAGCTTTGGCCACTATTTGCTCAATATGTAATATGTGTTATAGGCATACATATAGCAATTTTGGTATTTTCATCAACATGTCAAGCATTTGCATTCAAAAAGTATAATTTGGTGAAGTGGAACTGATGAAGGAGACCACAGATAGCCACAGGAACTCTTCAGTGATAATAAGTATTTCACGGGTTACGATAAGATATCTCGATTAAGATAGTTAAGCGACTATGACGAAGCAAATTTAAATAAATGGATCTGACGAAAATGGTACCATCAAACCGATCTGATGATGAAGCTGGAAGGTAGGTACCGGAACTTCGTAATAAAACCATGTATTCTAGCCGTGTTTGGGCTTATTGGAAATGTCATAAGATGCACTCTGACTATAAAAAGTAAAAAATAAAAACTTTTTAACAAAAAAAACAACCGACTTCAAAAAAAAAAACACTACAAAGTGTAAAATAACTTTAATTTTGATTTTGGAAGTCGGTGGCAAAAACGTAAATACAAAACCAAAGACACCGACTTCCAAAATTAAAATTAAAGTTATTTTACACTTTGTAGTGTTTTTTTTTTTTGAAGTCGGTTGTTTTTTTTGTTAAAAAGTTTTTTGCTCAAATAAACGCACTTAAATTTCAATTTCTGTTCTTGTGTGCCCATTCTCCGTCTACCGACCAATCACAGACGATCGTTTCTCTATCATGTGCCGCCATCTGGTTTGTTTAGTATTTGTGTTGTTTTTAAGTAAGCAGCGTTGTTTTGTTAAATTAGCAAGGATATAACTGTTTAAGTACTCTGCGAGTGATTAAAATGTCTATATTAATAAGAAAAAAAGGACTACAAACGGGATCAATAATTATATTTAGAAAGGTAAGTTGGTATTTCGTTGAAACAATTGCGTTTCAGTCTATAAAAACATTTACTGGTCGACTGATACAGGCTGATCTCAAAATTTTAGATCGTTTTAGACGTTTAGATATCTTCTCCCTCTTTTAATAATCTTATTAATAATATCAATAAAGACGGCGCAAAAATTAAGGCGAGATGATATTATGATCTACCCTACCTAATTAATATTTTTATTTTTTTATTTAATAATTATTTTCAATAAAAAATTTTTTTACAAAAAAAATCAAGCGACTTCCAAAAAAAACAGTACCAACGTCTCATTGTTCCAATTGCTTAGGATTTCTTTCAGGTCTCTAGAGGCTTTATTAAATAAATTTTAATCCGCTGGTAGCCTACTTTGATGTCAAATTCTTCGAAGTCGGCGTTTATCTAGTAGAGCATTTTTAATATCTAGTGGATAGCTACTATGCCGATCTTTTATTTTGTTCTCCAGGGTATTGATCCAACAAGCTTCTGAATAAGTGTTGTTATGTAAATTGTCGCCTCTTCTAAGTCATTCGGAGTTTTTAATGGTATATTTAGTTGTATGTTGTTGTCAATATAATCTCTTAGGGATTCCCAATCGGTGTGCTTGGACGTAAGCGTTTTTATTGTTTCCGATTCAATCAGCATAGTGCTTATTGTAAAAAAATATGACGTACGTAATATTTTTTTGAACACGCCGTATTATGTTCAGTGGCAGTTAGGACTATGAAGAACTAAGCACACACATACTTTAAGTGGCCTATCTCCATGACATAGTGCTCAATCTTCAGTTTAACAATTTTGTCTCAGACATTTTGTCCAACCTCCACCATTAAATTAAAAAAACTTTTTAACAAAAAAAAGAACCGACTTCAAAAAAAAAAACACTACAAAGTGTAAAATAACTTTAATTTTAATTTTGGAAGTCGGTGTCTTTGGTTTTGTATTTACGTTTTTGCCACCGACTTCCAAAATTAAAATTAAAGTTATTTTACACTTTGTAGTGTTTTTTTTTTTTGAAGTCGGTTGTTTTTTTTTTGTTAAAAAGTTTTTATTTTTTACTTTTTATAGTCAGAGTGCATCTCATGACAATTCCAATAAGCCCAAACACGGCTAGAATACATGGTTTTATTACGAAGTTCCGGTACCTACCTTCCAGCTTCATCATCAGATCGGTTTGATGGTACCATTTCCGTCAGAACCATTTATTTAAATTTGCTTCGTCATAGTCGCTTAACTATCTTAATCGAGATATCTTATCGCCACCCGTGAAATACTTATTATCATTGAAGAGTTCCTGTGGCTATCTGTGGTCTCCTTCATCAGTTCCACTTCACCAAATCATACTTTTTGAATGCAAATGCTTAACATGTTGATGAAAATACCAAAATTACTATATGTATGCCTATAATATTTGAGGAGTTCCCTCAATTCCTCATGGATCCCATCATCAGAACTGGATTTTGACAAGAATGGGACCAATCTGGAAGCATATCCTTTTAAATAAAAAAAAAATCCAAATCGGTTCATAAATGACGGCGTACTGAGGTAACAAACATAAAAAAAAAAAATACAACCGAATTGATAACCTCCTCCTTTTTGAAGTCGGTTAAAAATTAACAGTCTTAGGTTCACATATTTAATTACTATCATATATTTTCTTGAAAATATATAATTCATCATTATTTAGTCACTATAGATTTTAATTAACTTCATATAGTAGGTATAGCCACCAAACGAAAAACAGGTCTCCTGTAAAATTTGTAAAATGGTCGGTTGGCCATTCAAGCACTAGGGCGGCGAAATGTGGACAAGGTCTTAGAACCGCAACGGGCCGCAGCGCAACGCATTCCAACAAAAAAGTACGGTGAGGCCCACCTAGTCGATGATGATTTATATAATACTAGCTGTGCCCGCGACTTCGTTCGCGTGGTTGTCGAGAACAAAACAACGTCGTTTAGATAAGAGTATATCACCTTTTTGATGATTTAGATAAGAGTCCTGACTTTGGTATAGTTGATTACGTTAATGCTTCTCTATATACTATGTTAGCGGTGGAATTACCCGGAGCATATACAAAAAGGTTGTTTGGGTTGCTAACACGTGATAGAGAAACATAGAGTTGGCCGTGTGAAAAACAATCAAAAGTAAGGTCTACACCCGCAACGGATAACGTCTGGCCTTGGGCTTTATTAATAGTCATAGCGTAACAGAGGCTTACAGGAAATTGCACACGTTTGAAAGTAAACGGAAAATTATTGGGGATAATGGGTATCCTGGGAATGAAAACAACATCACCGGAGCCGCAACCTGTTAAGATTTCGGCTTCGATGACATTTCGTTGGAGATTTGTTACTCTCAACCGAGTTCCATTGCATAGTTTTGGTGGGCTTAAATTTCTGAGTAGAATGATTGGTACTCCGACTTTTAAATAAATTTTGTGTGCTGGAAGACCTGGTGTATTTAGAGAGTCTAAAAACTCTACTGGATAGTGGGTGGCATCTCCTTCTTCTAAAACCGTGTTAATAGATAAATATTCCCTACTTTCTCCAGAAACATGTACCAATATTTGAGAATTTATTGCTGCTGCTTGGTCGTTGCGAGGTGCCAAAATAGCTCGTTGGCATAGCCAAGCAGCGTCATGGTTCGAGATCTCTGATGGATCTCCGTATACAGAGGAAATGAGTTCCTGCTGTGAGGCAACAGAAGAACACAGGCTTTCGACTAAAGTTACTTTACCTCCTTCTTGAGTCGGGTATGTGCCGTTACCAATTTGAAGTAGTAAATTTGAGAAAACCTGCGCGTTTGCGTCACCTCCCAAATATGCTCGCATATTAAAGCTCAAATTAGTTAATATGACACTACGCCATAAAATAGAGCTCTTTAAACAGGCACCTATTTCATCGGCCCTCGTTCCTCTGGGTATTATAGGGAGTGTCTGCCTGAAGTCTCCACAGAATAGCACCGTTAAGCCTCCCATCGGTCGGTCATTTTGTCTTATATCTCGCAACGTTCTATCTACAGCTTCCACAGCTTTACGATTTGCCATCGTACACTCGTCCCAAACGATAAGGGCGCAATCGCGTAAAACCCTTGCTTTATCACTATTGCGAGACACGTTGCAAACAGGGTTTTCTGTGCGGTCCAAGTCGATTGGTATTTTAAATGTTGTATGTGCAGTTTTTCCTCCTGGTAATAAAGTGGCAGCTATTCCTGAGGAAGCGACGGCAAGGGCAATTTTGTTTTGGCTCCTTATTTGAGCCAAGATAACTTTAGTGAGGAAAGTTTTACCTGTTCCACCAGGTGCATCTAAAAACAGCATTTCTCCTAATGAATGTTCTACACTACAGCATACTCTATCAAAGATTTGACGTTGTTCTGACGTCAAATTTGAACAGCCATTTCGCAATATTTCTGCTAACTCTTCGGGGTTGTAATTTATTTCAGATGTATACTCCCTATTAATTCGTTCCCCACCAACTGTCGGTGTCGGCAAGCCGTATTGACTGAGGGGGTTCCCTCCTATACTTGTAACTATATCTTGTATAGCCAGCAAAGCCCTATTATGGCAGCTTTCACGTACTTGGTCAGAAGTTTCACTATTTATATTTTGCTGTCTCAAAAAATCTTCGGCAAACGCGTCTTTATATTTTTGCCACAACTGCCCAGCGTCCGATAGGCCACAAAATGTCAACAAAATGGCAAATAAATGGCGCAAACGATGTGGACTATCACTGACGCATGCTTCGGCTAAAGCATCATCCCAATGCTGATCGCCATCTAATAAATGCCGTGCGCGGCAAGCAGCTTGAAATGTGGGATATTCTATATCGTCCACTTTGCGGAGCTCAGCAAAAGAAGTAGGTCCTCGCACTGTGTGAAGAAGAAGGCGTAAATAATAACACTCTGCATTATTTGGGTGCACCGTGTATACTCTTCCAATCACGTGTTCTTTAAAAATGCCGGACTCGCCTTCTACAGCAGTTCCACGTCTCCTGCGATTAAAAACACCTTGCTGCTTGTTATAAGTATAATAATGTGGCACTTCATTGTACAACAGAGACTTAGCGAAATTGTCTCTTTCGCAAAGGCGAAAGAATGCGAGCAAGGTGGTTTGTCTTGGGTTGTTCATTCTTTCTGCCACATTTTCTGGCTGAAAGTAAACTCGCTGCCCGCCTTCCAGGTGCACGTCAAGATGGATGACTGGCGGATACCTTTCATGAATAGGGAAACTCAAAATGCGCCAAACTGCCTCCGAAGAGCTTATGTATCGGCCAGATTGATACCTTGTCACTTCATCAAATTGGTTGTTATTTCTTAGTGCTATCATGGCTTGATCACTACCTTTATTAACATATTTACATATATATTTTATAGATTCGACGCTATTACAAATTTCAACATTAATGTGTGCTTGAAAAGCGTTTGACAAAACTGGAGAATACGGTACCACCCAACTATTATTTAGAATTATTTCTTGTCCACGGAATCTGACAGTAGCTGTGAAACCACCTTGTGACGGTGATCTTCGTCGGTATTGCGGATACCCATTTTCCCCAGCCATAGTTAGTTCTTTCAGTGCTCTGGGGTATTTTTTTGAGCATTGACCATCTTTCATGCACGGTGATTCCCTGTTTAAGAGGCCACATGGCCCGTGAACCATATGTGTTTTTACTATGTCATGCAAAATCGGATCTGCATTATAGTCCGGAAATTCTGCACTTATGACACTGTCTATAGCATCGGGACGAATTTTTTCTTCCAGCCACAGAAGAATGTGCGCGTGGGGTAAACCACGCTTTTGCCACTCGACGCTATACATAAAACAAAGAGTTGAACCGAAAACTTTCTCCTTTGTAAGTAGATTAATCAAGACTTTGAGTTTTAAATGAAAAATCCTAGCAATAATGTCATGTCTGTCGTATGACGCCTGTCCTGTGAGAAGTGCCTGGCAAATCTCCGTCCACTTTGGATTTGTTGTAAATGTTATAAAAAGGTCCGGCCGGCCGTATTTACGGACGTAACAAAAAGCATCTTGCGTTCGTTCGTGCATATACCGCGGACCGCCTGTGAAACTGGATGGCAAAATAACCAATCGACCCAAGTTTTCGACGTTATTATCTGATTGCATGGCGTCCCGCAAGTGCACGTATTCTTCAGCGCGTAACCGTCGCTGGTTAGTGCGAATATACACTAAACGTTCAGTTTCTATTTTTGCGTACATGTCCACAATAAATTGGCTGAACAAACCACGAAATCGTTGCAAATATACGAAACTGTTTTGCCTTATTTGTAAAAGGTAGGAATAGTATTGTTGAGCAGATATTTTTTTTTGATAATTAGTGACTCTCGTAGTAGGGTTCACTTGGTACAGCCCAAAATTGTACCCATCTTCACCATGACAATAAATTAGTGGATATTGCAGGGCGTCGTAAGCTCGGTGGGTTTCCAAAATGCGTTGAGGCGATCGTCGCGTGTACGCAACACGATATCACGTCTCTCACACTCCTGGTCGACTAAAACAACTGCAACTTCATCTGCGACGGGTGCATTGTGTCTTCCACGGTGTTCACCCACAGGACGTCTATCGGCACTTATAACAATTTTGAAATCATTGCTGCCTTGTGGAATTGACTCCAATGCAGCTTTGAATTCACGAAATTTGGAGAAATTTGGGTTCATTTTCTGGCAGCAAAGATCCAATAAGGTGATAAACTTGACCTTGTACTTTGAAGGTTGGCATGAACGGTCCTTCCGTTATTTGTTTTGCCCCAAAGGAAGTCATTTGGAAAGCACTGTTATATAAACGAATATTATCCAAAAAACGGTTCGACTGGGGATGATCGCCATTCAGGAGACTTTTAAGTAAGTGTGGTGGATCTTGGAAATTTGGAAGAACAATTTTTCCATTTGAGCAGCACATTCCATCTGTCTCTTTCCTCCATTTCAAAGCATGACAAAAATTACAAATTTCTCTCATGTCACCCACGAAAGTAAAGCCAGCATAATTAATTCTAGACGAATATGTGAACCCTGATTTTTCCCTATTGTCCCAAGGTAATAAAATATTTGCATCGTCATTTTCCATGGACTCATCAGCTCCGCTATTTGTTTCTCTATTCATATGGTATCGAGCTCGTTCTATTTCTAGGCGAGATTGACGTTGTTCTGCTGTTTCTGCTCGTCTTAGTTCATCTATTCTTTCCCTTTCAGATGCAAGATAACTTTCATTGTTTCTTTGTACACCTACATAGTTATGTCTAGCTATTTGTAATCGTTCTTCTCTTTGGGAGAGAGATTCAGACTCGCGCGAGAGAGCGTGTCGCTCTCGGTCAGATGACAGACGTGCTTGGCGTTCCTCGATACTCTCTTGAGAACGCAAAGTCGCGGTCCGAGTTCTTTGCGAACTTAAGCGCGACTCCCTTTCTGTGAAAGTCTCTGACTCGCGTGAGAGAGACTGGCGCTCCCGATCAGCAGACAGCCGAACTTCGCGTTCCTGGATATTCTCTTGAGAACGCAAAGTCGCGGTCCGAGTTCTTTGCGAACTTAAGCGCGACTCCCTTTCTGTGAAAGTCTCTGACTCGCGTGAGAGAGACTGGCGCTCCCGATCAGCAGACAGCCGAACTTCGCGTTCCTGGATATTCTCTTGAGAACGCAAAGTCGCGGTCCGAGTTCTTTGCGAACTTAAGCGCGACTCCCTTTCTGTGAATGTCTCTGACTCACGTGAGAGAGAGTGGCGCTCCCGATCAGCAGACAGCCGGTCTTCGCGTTCCTGGATACTCTCTTGAGACCGCAAAGTCGCGGTCCGTGTTCTTTGTGAACTTAAACGTGACTCCCTTTCGGTGAACGTTTCCGATTCACGTGAAAGAGCGATGTGCTCTCGGTTAGCAGATAACCGTGCTTCACGATCTTCTTCCGATTCCTGAGACCTACAAAGTCTCATCCTTTTCGCATTTCGGCTACGCAGCGAAAGGTTAGTTTTTTTTCTTTGAGGCATTTTCAAGGAAAATTAAAGCAATAAACAAAACTAACAACACTTATGACTGAATAGCCTACAAACTTAAAAGAACGGTGCGTCGAACAGTCTAGTGTGACAACGTATCGTCTGTTCGTGGTCGTGACTCAACGAATTGGCAACACTAACTTACTGTATAACGATTGGCACTATTGGATTCAAACTACGAAGTAAATCAAATACAATCTTTACTTCGTACTTCAAACCAATGACCAAAGTTGACCAAACGAAACCAATAAGATAAGCAAATACTTTTTTTTCGACCAATTTAGAAAATCGATAAACCAAGCAACCAAAGAACTTTTACGACACACGCAAGAACTTTTAAGACACCTAACGAAACCCAATTTGCCTAGTAAACACGGTGGACGTCATCCTCGCGCGGAAAATCTTAACACCGCGATTCAGAAAATGACGTCATTTGCACAACGCCATCTATCGGATTTAGATTTCAACTATCAACATTAGTTCTATTTTTAGTCTTAAGATGTCGTTGCAAGTACTATACTTAATTGCGTAACGTAATATTTTACTTCTTGAACTCACTAAATTAATCATATCTTTTGATAGAGTGAACCGATTTCGATGAAACAAAAACTAAGTTAAACCTCAAGTTGCGTATAATTTTTGTATATAAACATTGTCAGCATTGAATTCGTAGATTTTACGTGATGTGCGCACAAACAAACAGACAAACAGACAAAAATTTCAAAAATGATGGAAATGGGTTCTGTTACTTATCTTTTCACACGCTGGCTATTTTTTGTTTCAATTTCTTCAATGTACAAAAATGACTTTTCTACAGATTTATTATATGTATAGATGATGTTCTTGTAAGTTATGTACTGAGGAGGAGTTTTGAGTTGCGGTGCGGCTTGCCCAGAATGTGCATTATTGATACACACTGCGCAATTTTTGCACAGTGAGTCCAAAAATACGTCACTGTTTTTCTTAATTTAAAACAGAATCAATCTGCCTAGCCTTTTCCCAACTATTGGGAAAGGTGATGATGCATATGAACTCCAGTACCTAAATATTTTACATGGATCGATTGCCTATCTCACCTCCGTGACCCAGTTGCTGGGTAACAAGATACCACGATACGACTGGTTTCCACACTTTTGGGCTTCTGACTACCCAAAAATTACTACTGATTGAATTAAACAGAACATGTCCTAGTAATTGATTAGTACATTAAATGGAAATGAAGCTTTTCCTAGAATTGAAAACTCTATTCAAACCCTAAATAATCTAAAACGGAGAAATACCTACCTAATTATAATGTAACTAGCAGTGCCCCGCGGTTTCACCCGCGTTAATTTGAACGAAAAACCTACTATATTACTAAAACTAGCAGCGCCCGCGGTTTCACGCGCGTTAGTTTCAATCGCGTGGGAATATCGGGATAAAAAGTATCCTGTGTTATTCCTGATTATAGACTATCTGTGTGCCAAATTTCATCCAAATCTGTTCAGCCGTTTGTGCGTGATTGAGTAACAAACATCCGAATATCTTCACAAACTTTCACATTTATAATATTAGTAGGATTACTTTAAGATTATAATCTTGTACGAAAAACCTATACAATGCGAGGTCAGCTAAAACTGGAAAGGTATCTGTAGGTATGTGTAGCCGTGTGTACAGACGCCAGCACATCAAGCTACCCGAAACTGTCAAATTTTCCCAATCAACTTTGAACTGTATGCTGTAGCGATAAAGTTGAAAATCTATTAAAGAAAGAACGTCGGTCACGGCTCATACATGCTATGACCTGAGTATAAAGTTTCACGACCATTGATGGCATATGGTTTAATTGGTTCACCGACTTATAATAATCCATTTTATATTAAAAATATATTTTTAGAAAGCGGAAGAAAATAGATTTTTGCATTTACTTGTTCTTAGGGAGGTTAGAATTTGAGAAATCGGAAACTCGACAGATATATCTGCAATCCTGCTAGTCATTGTTAGTGACACAGTCCCACTTATGTGCGAAGATTATCAAACATTGACAGTTTTTCTTGATGAAAATTATTTCACACTTATAACGCGTGGGAGCAGCTTTGATACTTGACAGCTGCCGGGATGTCAATTGGGTGTCAGTATGTCATACGTTTTGTTCCATCTGTTAGAAGCATTAAATGTATTTGAGAATTAAGGCCTAGTAATTGGTCTTATTATTGTTAAACATCAAATAACAATATTCTAAGAATAAAAACGATAATCAACGTAATCTTAAATAAAAATCTGGTTTAAAAAAAATCTTAAACGCTTGAATGCTGGTGCTAAAACGAAACGTGTACCCTGTTTATGTCATAACGTATTCAGGTGCGTTCAAAACTAATAAAAATATCAAAGGAAAGTAAGGTTTTTTATTGATCTCATTTATTTTATTCCGGGTTTTAATAAATAATTGAATACATGTAAATTAATGCTCACATAGTTGACTATTTTTTGACGTAGGTATAGCTCGTTTCGGGTATCATCCGAATTTAGTCAGGTCAATTATGGCCATTGTTCTTTTACAGATTGTAGTAGCTCGATGTGCTGGCGTCTGTACATTACTTTAAGAAGCTATTTTAGTTACATCACGCTATAATCAGTAAGAGTGGAACTATAGTAAACCTCGCACAGCTACCGGCGCGCGGTGGCCGTGCTGATTTATTTTAAAAACTATGATATCTCCTAAGATATTCATTGTAATCAAACGATGTCAAGTACAATTTCGTTCAAAATTAAATACTTTTGATGAATAACGTATTAATTTGGATAAGAATTAATATCATGTTTATAAAAACACCTTCGCAAATAATGCATTATTTTAGAAATAATTGATTATCATAAAAAAGGTTATAGTGAATCAACCTTAAAAGAAAGATGCTGTCGCGGACTTTTTTTAGAACTTTTATGGGGGAACAATTCCGTCTTACATTATTTTTGCGTAACTTGAACCGTTTACGCAGTGCACGCAACGGAAGCTCTCAAAAGGAATAATTTTTCCCGTTTTTGCAACATTTTTCATTGCTACGACGCTTCTGTTGCTTGTAGAGTGATGTTATAATTATAGCCTGTAGCATTGCTCGATAAATGGACTATTTAACACAAAAATATTTGTTTAAATCGGTCCAGTAGTTTCGGAGCCTATTCATTTCAGACAAACAAATCTAGGAAAGATTTCTTTATAATATTATTATTAGTGTAGATTATTATTATATTATACATTTATTATATTACATTATATTATTGGTGTAGATTAGGATTAATTACTAATATTATTAATATAGGCCTAATAACATGTTACTTTTCCAAATTCACAGAACAACTTCGTAATAACCTACCTAGAAGTGACAGCCACAGTTGATTCAGGGGGAACTATAGACTTCAGGGTCATCCGAGGTCAGACAGGCTCTACCACCATGGTCTTCCAACTGGTCTCCAACCATAGCGACTTCCTGTCCTTCTCCTACATGACGTATGGCATCAGGGAAGAAGAGTATCGAAAGGTGATTTCAGCTTCGTGTGGTATTCTTTAGGTTAGTAAGTAATCGCCTCTGCTGGCTGTGACAGCCGAAAGTATACATAGTGATTTTTCAGAAAGGATTTTTGTTTGTATAAATGTTATTAAGATCAGTCTGGATAATTCTTAGTTTAAATCCTTTATCAGACGAGGTGATGGAAAATCACACAATAAAGAGTAAAGCAAATGAAAAAATGAGAGATGAGATGATGATAATGATGTAATGATGAGTAATGTAAATAAATATTTTTAATTAGGTATAGCGCCATCTATTTACACAAATACGAATCACTTGGTTGGTCAGTTCACAAATTTTCTGTTCACAATTAGTATGTTTATTAAATCATAGATGGCGCTAATAAAAAATACTGAGCATGTAGAATTTTTTAAAATAATTATTTCATTATGAGCTGATTTTTCCAGCGCCAGACAATTTTATCGGAGGGACAATTTAGAATTTTTAAAAATTCTTCCATACAAAAACTGTCAGACGTCAATTTTATTCCACGAATAAAAATTATCTGTTGATTGAAAAATCTGCCCTCAGTAGCACCATTTAAATTTCACACAAATTAAATTAAGCCTTATTAAAGCAGAAACGCAGAGTCAATAATATTTCCTATGATGAATTAATTTGTTTACATCGTAAGCTTTATCAGAGACAACTATTCGATCATAGATGGCGCTCGTACTAATCACGGAAGTACAAAATTTTAGATAATACTTTATTCAGTAAATAACTTTTTCTTTCAGATCGCAAATGTTATAACCCTGCCGGCACCAACGAATGAAGAAGTAATGCTTCATAACACCGGTTTCAAGATTATTACGATATTATCGTTATTGCTTATTTCTATGTTATAATATTTTTATTTTTGAAGGGGCATTGCTAAAAGTTACTGGAAAATGAATATAATAGTTATTTTCACGTTTCATGCTCTAAAACGTTCGTCTTTATTTTGTGCCTAGGCGACATAAAGTCGCTTTTTATGCTCTAGTGCATAAAGTATATTTTTTGTAAGACTAAGATAATCAATCCCAACGGCCCACACGAACAATAAAACGTCGCAGATTAAAGTCATTATTTTATTTAATTTGCTTTAATATAGATCACTTCCATGTTTTCTATCGTTATTTTATTTTTTTTTAAGAAGCTTTTATTATTACTTGTTAATAAACGAACTACATAATATATGATATAATCAGCCTATAATGTTCCCACTGCTGGGACACAGGCCTCCTCTCTATGAGAGGGAGTGGGCCGTAATCCACCACGCGGGCCCACTGCGGGTTGGTAGATGTCACATGTCTTCGAATTTTTGGTTCTAGGACATGCCAGTTTCAATGGTGATGAAATAATTTACACAAAGTAAAGCGCCTGACGGGGTTCGTACCTACGACCTACAACTCGTAAGTCGCGGCCGTTACCACTGGGCCACCACTGCTCTCGAAACACTAAAAAGTTAAAAATAATTTAATTGTGATAAGAAATATACCATTTTATAGATACACGAGCAGTGCCCCGCGGTTTCACCCGCGTTAATTTGAGAAAAAACCTACTAAACTACTAAAATATATTCCACTACTTTATTATACGTAGTACGCACTACTACACATCAAGCTATTAATAACCAGTATATGCTAGGGGCTAGCAAGGGGCCCATGGCTAAATAATAACAGCCGCTTAGGTCGATCAATCAAGTTCAGCTACGCTTACCGCGGTTGGTCTGTGGATGGGTGACCATCTTTACATACCAAGATCCCTCCGTGCATCGGAAAGTACGTTAAGCCGTTGGTGCCGGCTGTCATTCGTGGATTTTTGACAGTCGTTACGGGTAGTCAGAAGCCCGAAAGTCTGACAACCAGTCTTACCAAGCAAGGGGTATCGTATTACCCAGTAACTGAGTTGTGGAGGTCAGATAGGCAGTCACTCCTTGTAAAATATTGGTATTCAGCTGCATCCGGTTAGACTGGAAGCCGACCCCAACATAGTTGGGAAAAGGCTTGGCAGATGATGATAAGCTGACTTCTGATTGTACGAAAAACCTATACCATGCAAGGTCAGCTAAAACTGGAAAAGTATAGCTTGATGTGTAGCCGTGTGTACAGACGCCACCACATCAAGCTACCCGAAACTGTCAAATTTTCCCAATCAACTTTGAACCTTATGCTTTAGCAATAAAGTTGAAAATCTATTAAAGAAACTTGATTGTGGTAGCTTGATGTTCTGGCGTCTGTACATTACTTTAAGAAGCTATTTTAGGTACATCACGCTAAATAAATAAACATAAATATGCTTTTATTTGTTTAAACATGTGTAACATGATACATAGATATCTATATACACACATCAAAAGTGTCTAGGGATCAAGCATTTTTATGCGGATTTCTTGAGATTGAGATGTGGCTTTGTAATAAATTTATGATTTTATAAATTTATATGGATCCTTTTTGGTGCATTTCATAATTTGAATCAGAAACTGTGAATCAAATTCGAGTAAAAGATGAAAATCAGCTGTCAATATAATGATTTTATCCCTATAAAAACATACAACGCATTGAAGACATTATTAGTGCTACTGTTTCCCTACTACTGATTAAAACCAACGTTATTATGGAGCGGCGACGTCATTTAAGCAGGGAAGAAATGCTCAGAGCCGTGGGAATGATAGAAGCTAGTTCCCGGCAACGTACTGTGGCTTTAGCTCTGAATACAAGTCAGAGTGTTATCAGTCGACTTTGGACACGTTACCGAAGCACTGGTACCGTGGCTGAGCGCCATGGAGGACGGTATCGCTGCACCACACGGAGACAAGACCGATACATTCAAATCTTAACTCGAAGAGCTCCAACAATAACCGCCATGATGTTAGCCGTGAGGCTTCATCACTCTTCAGGGAACTTAATTAGCGACCAAACAGTCAGAAACCGCTTGCATGAAGTGAACCTTCATTCCCGAAGACCGCTACGGGTACCACCTATAGCAATGCACAATCGTAGGATTCGATATCAATGGGCTCTTGAACACAGAAATTGGGCAGAAGAACAATGGCGTTTCGTGTGCTTTTCTGATGAGTCTCGTTTTGGTATGAGACCGGATACAAGACGTATACGACACTGGAGAACCCCTGGACGCCAACAGCGATTAAAATCCTGCCAGGAAGTCCATCCTTATAGTGGTGGAACCATCATGGTATGGGCGGGTATTTGGATCGGCGGAAGAACTGAGTTGATTTGGATCAGAGGCAACCTCAACGCTCAAATTTATGCTGAGACGATTGTATCAGACGTCATCGTTCCTCTACAAGTGCAAATCGGTCCCTTATTTCAGTTAATGCATGATAATGCACGACCGCACACCGCAAGAGTTGTAAGACAGACTCTCGCCGCAGCTAACATCAATGTCCTGCCCTGGCCTGCTCAGTCGCCAGACTTGAACCCGATTGAGCATGCATGGGATATGCTACAGAGAAGAGCTCTGCCGAATATGGAGGGTATCCAGTCGCAAGAAGACCTTTTTTTGTTGTTGCAACGAACATGGGCGGCCATTCCACAGCGTGATTTGGATGAACTCATTTTGAGTATGCCAAACCGATGTTCTTGTGTTGTTAGTGTTCGCGGTAGAAACACGGATTATTAATTGTTTAAGTTACCCAATAAAATTTTAGAGAAAACTGTTATTTCAGTCTTTTTTTCGAACTTTTGTGTTAGTGGTTCAAATGTCAAAAATCCCTTTATTAGGAAAATGGCAAATTTCTTTATTAATGCAAAGGTGACTTGGTTTATCGTTACTGTGACAAACGAAAACACTTTATTTGATGAATCCTTAAACAAAATTTTAATTAATATCAATCAGGAGAAAAGTTATTGCAAAAATATATGTTGATCCCTAGACACTTTTGATGTGTGTATATAAAAAGAGAAGTCCTGACTGACTGACTGACTGACTGACTGACTGACTGACTGACTGACTGACTGACTCATCAACACCCAGCCTAAACCCTTGGACCTAGAAAGCTGAAATTTTGCACAGAGGTTTTCTTTATAATGTAGACGAGGAATGCCAGCTGACCATTACATAATAGGCTGTGCATGTGCGATACCGGCCCATGCGTTGACCGCCTCACCGTGCACGATCACCCGCTTAGATAATAAGCGTGTGAGTGAGAGGCTTATGAACGTCGACTGGTCACCTGCACTCGATTATCAATGCCCTGAACACATACTAGATTTTATTTTAGATAAATTTAAGCAGATTTACAAGGAATGTAGAATAAGTATAAGTAAAAATAATATTTATAAACTTAAAAAATGTGAATGGGTTAACAGTAAAATAAAATTTATGTGCAAAAAAAGAAATAAACTTTATAAAATTTGGAAAAGTGAACCCACTAACTTATCAAATAGAATTCTATACAATAAATATCGAAATAAAACAAATAAATATATAAATTATGCTAAAAATAAATACTATAAGACTGAAATTGGTAAAAACTTCCGGAATTCTAAAAAAATTTGGAGTATCATTAATTCACTATGTGGGAATATTACAAGATCAATAGAAGAAGTCGTTTTCAAGGCATTTAATCGTAAGAAAAAAGACTTAGCCGATACATTTGCAAATAAATTCCAAAAAAATGTCGACATTATAACAAAACCTTGCAACACCACCATATTAGACCCGCTGACGTACTCTAGTGATTGCGGCATGTCCCTGCGAATTAACAATATATCACACGAAAACGTTTATAAAATTATAAATAACTTAAATATAAATAAAAGTCCTGGCTATGACGAAATACGAGTATCCGACTTAAAATATGCATCACAAAAAATTTCTCCAGTCATTACACATCTTATTAATACTAGCCTAAAAACCTGCACTTACCCTGATAAACTAAAAATAGGTACAATTCGCCCAATCCACCAAAAAGGAGCCTTAAAGGACTACAATAATTATAGGCCTATCACAATTTTATCAAGCATTGACAAAATAGTTGAGCGTTGTATTGGCGATAAAATAAACCACTTTCTATGTGAGCACAATATAATAAACAAAAAGCAATTTGGCTTTCAGAAAGACCGAAGCGCCGCTCAGCTACTGTATCAATTTAGCAACGAAATTAACACATACCTTAATGATAAAAAACATATTTTAATAATTTTTATTGATTTCAGTAAAGCTTTCGACACACTTAATTATAATATACTATCCCAGAAACTAGAATGCAGTGGTATAAGGGGTCCTCTACTCCAGTGGTTTATGAGCTACCATAGCAACAGATACACGACTGTCAAGCTAGGAAACTCGTATAGCGACTTGAAATTAACAACAAAAGGCACGGCACAGGGATCAATAATCGGGCCTACTGAATACCTACTCTATGTCAACGATATGTGCAATACTGTAGAGGTAGGCTCTGTATACCAGTTTGCCGATGATACCTGCATTGTGGTTGCTGATAAAGACACTGAAGAGGCCGAGCGTCTTCTTCAAATTAACTTTGACTTACTATGTAAGTGGTCGCACGATGTTGGTCTCGTCATAAATGCCGATAAAACAAAAAAGCCATGCACATACATTCTTCACATAATCAAGCCACTTATACACCATCCATTAAGGCGCATAACCATACCTGTCTACACGCAGTATGTACCGATAGTTGTAGCTGTGAAACATTAGAATTCGTCAAGGAACATAAATACATTGGTCTCATAATCGACTACAAATTTAATTGGGTACCACACATTAACTATCTATGTGATAGACTAAGATCTATTCTGGGTCGAATAATCGTGCTTAAACATAAAATGCCATAAAAAACTTTAAGACTACTGTACCTAGCCCTAGCTGACTCCATAATTGGTTATGGTCTCAGTAGCTATGGGAGAACATATAAAACGAATTTAGATAAAAGGAGATGTCCAATTTCTGCCCTCTGGTAATTCTGGTATCGATAAATGTTCATGATTTAAGATTTTACAATAAGATTTTAAAATTTAGATCTAAATTACTATGGATTTATTAATTCAGTATTACTTGCGTAACATAATTCTCAAAAAAACAGTACTCAATCGTAGCTTCCGCTTTGCCCTTTTTAACGGGAAGTACTAAAAATGTCTTTGACGTTCCATTTTATCCCGTTACTTACCTTAAAGAATGTGAACAATAACTATTAGCCGTTTATTTTAGATTAAAGGAATATATTAACGTGTTTGCGTATAAAATATGTACGACAATATTACTAAAATATTCTTCTGTACACAGAACGTGTTTTTCTCAGTTTTTCTTTGAATACCCACTTCGTAACATGAAGGTAAGTATTTATTAATTTTTTGACATGACATTGACATATTACCAGTTATTTTTTGCTTGCTTTGCTTGCATTGCAGTTCCAAGTTATATACTTGTATGCGTTCCTTGCTTACTGTGCGATTATTTTGTGTTCTTGATATTTTCTTTTACCGACCATTGCTATTCTACACGGACTGACATCATCTAGACACGATTACTGTTATTATTCTTATAGGATTCTGCTTTTCCTTCCGATTTGGATAATACGATGAGGTGCATCAATTGTGGCATCGCAGTGCTGCGGATTCGCAGACATATCGTGTCAAGGCTGGCGTTACCCCTTCAAATGAGACTTGCTCGATGGTTAGCAAATCAGGTACGCCTTTAAACTGCGGCAATCGCGTAAGCCATGCAGTAAAGTCCGTACATTGAGCAGTTGTGTAATAATTTGAAAAATACAATGACTTTTTTATTGTTCCAGCTCCCAATAGATGGATACGCTTGTCACGATTGTTTTAATTTATTAAATAGCGAAGCTGCAGACAATGAGAGATTACTAGGTCACACAATGGTCTGCCGTGGTTGTGGTATCTCAGTCGAACTCAGAAATCCAAGACGCAGGCGTTTCTATACTGTTGCAGTGGATAACCCTATAGTACCCTATAGTATTTCCAATGATATTAATTATCAGGTAAATTATTTATTTTTAAAGTAGGAAAGATCTTTGAAAGAAAATTGTAAAATTAATTGGACAGATCTGTCAAAACTGGAAAGACGAGCAATGGAAACGACTATCAAGAAAAAGATTTGAGGAGGTGAACCATTAGTACACCCCATATTTCGCCAGTTATATCATGTCATGTAATAAAATGTAATAATATTTTCAGGATATGGCAACAATTTATGCATGTCAAGCCTGTTGGGTTCGAGCGAATCGACACCTGATTCATGACTCTTCAAGGGACTTACAAGAGGATATTGTTCCATCCGTGGAACATGGATCATCAACTCCGCCGCCACCACAGTCTCTTCCACCAACACCGCCACTACTACGGGCCGTCCCACCAACACCGCCACCGCTACCACTACCACCTCCACCTCCATTATTACCAGTAGCACAACGAGGTGATCGTACAGCATTAACTGTAAGCCTACCAAATTACAAGCGAGCCAGTAACACTTCAAGCCACTGTATATTTAATAGGTGTAATAATGGTACATATCATTTGATACCTACATTCGTTAAAAGGATTTTAGTTCTAGAACATAATTTCTATATACCTCGTAGTTGCAGAGTTTGCCAGATACATTTATTTTCGAATGAGTGGCACTCATTACCCCAGAGCGCTGGGCTTATTTCTACATTTAATGTCAGACAAATAGAAGACCTGGTTAACATCGCTAAATCTAGGATTGAGGTTTTTAACTTTAATAATGTGGAAGAAATGCCAGACAGTGTTTGCCATTATTGGACGGGTCTGACAGTCACAGAATTTTTAGATATGTACAATAGTATACCAACTATTAATTCTAAGCAACCAAAACGAGCTTTGGCACTGTATTTAATAAAATTAAGGACTGGTGACACATACAGACGACTTTCGACATTATTTGATTTACCTCGGTCAACTGTACATTTTCTTTTGAAAAAAGTCAGAACTTGTTTAACTGACCACTTTGTCCCTCAACATATAGGTGTAGGCCACCTTATTCATGAGCAGCTTGCTGCTAGAAACTTAAGAGTACCAGAGTCTCTGTTCGGAAATCCTGACATAGAACCTCGATCAGCAATAGCTCTGTTTGATGGCACATATATTTTTTTACAGTAGAGTTCTAACTACTTATTTCAGAAGAAGACCTACAGTTTGCATAAGTACGATAATCTTGTCAAACCTTTCGTGATTTGTTCCTGCGATGGACATATAATTGATGTCTTAGGGCCATATGCTGCTACACAAAGCGATGCTGACATAATAAAAAGTTTATTTGAAATTGGAGATGGTCCGTTTCGTAACTTGTTTAGGCCAAACGACATTTTTATATTAGACAGGGGATTCCGGGATGCCATTCCATTTCTAGAAAGTCTCAATTATAAAATATTTAAACCTGAGTCTTTAGATGTGGGTCAACAGCAATTAACTTACTCACAGGCCAATCAAAGCCGAAAGGTTACGTTATGCAGATGGGTAGTCGAAATAATAAATGGTCGCTTCAAAAGAGATTTTAAAATATTTCGACAAAGGTATTTTAATATTGGTTCTCGTAATCTCATGCTTGATATAAGAATAGCAGGAGCCCTCCTAAATAAATTCCACCCACTTATTCGGGATGGTCCAAATTATCAGCAAATAATAGAGCGTGTTCACCGATACATGGACGAACCGAATCATTTGGGAACTTTTGTAAACAATAACAATTTAAATAGGAGAAGAGTAATGTTTACTCGCATTGATGCCAACCTTCCTCAGTTACAAGTTTTCCCTATTTTTCAGTACAATGAGCTTATGCTATTTTCATTAGGGCCTTATCAGGTTAAGCAAGCAAGGTCCTACTACGGCGAACATATACGTGAAAATGGAATATACCACGTAGAAGTGTGTCCAGAGCTGGAACGTTCACATGAAATGAATGCACTGATTGGTGGAAATAACCCGTATTTATTAAGAGGGCGAATAAAATCTAGGCATGTAAGTCAGAAAATATATTTCACTTACATTCTAATAGACAGAGAACCTAGCAGCAATTCTCCTTTAGATGCGATTTTAGGTTATTATTGCAACTGTTTGGTGGGGAATCGAACAGTCGGCTGTTGCTGTCATGTCATGACGCTAGTATGGTATCTTGGTTGGGCAAGGCATCAAGATAACGTGCTAGCACCAGCGACATTTTTGGACAATGTTTTGGTGTCTCTAGAAGATGCATAATGTTTTTTTATCATTTTATTAGTATTTATCTACAATAAAATAATTTGTTTTACAATAAATACATACATAGTTTTATTTATTATAATCCCAATTAAGGACCTATTAACAAGTAGCTAAAAATAAAATAATATTATGGGTATTGAAAATAGAAACCAAAATACGGAATTAAAGATGATACCAATACCATATTATGCGCATTTATGAGTACCTACAATAAAGAAGAAAATGCTTTGTGATTAAATGAAAAAAAAAGTTATGCACTTAGTATTTAATAGATAAACAGTAGGTGCTTTACATTAGAAATATAAATATTAAAAAAAAACTGAAGTTTAAGATCTCAGACCAACAAAATATTAAATGTTTCATTAAACCTTACAAAGGCATACCACCAATTAGTACCTATATTCGCTCACAGATGGCGTTAAACAAAAAAAAACTAAGAAAAATCCCCAGCGTGTAAACCTTATTTTCACCAGTTTTCGCAAGATCCTGACTCGTGAAACTTATTAATTGATAAACTATAAAATACGACGATTATATTAATATAAGAATCATTACTGAACATTTTCTTTGACTACCTAGACAATCGCCCATTGCTCCACCAGACATGTCCTTTACAAACTACAACAAAGAATCCTCAAAAATATTGTACCACTCAAAATTAAAACAAAATTCCAAAATGATTACTCTAAACTATTTCACTATTGCAACATATTGCCAATACAAAACATGATCAGACTTTCAATACTAAAAGACGAATACATCAATATAAATAATTTAATTAGGAGAACACGTCATCCTAAATTAAAAGATAACATAAAAACCTTTACCTTGCCTAGATGTAACAATACATATGGTATGAGTACATACACCTACATACTACCAAAAATAGTAAACGAACTTCCTACGGACATACAAAGTAAATACCTCTGTAACCCTAATAAAGCTAAATGTTTATTAAAAAAGCATTTTCTGCAAATTACAAACTATGAATATGTACTTTAGCTTGATACACTTATTACATCTTTAATTGTGGTATTATTATAATATAGAATAAAAACTTAAAATATCTTGTTTTTTGAATGTAAAACTTACAAACTTAACATCTAAATATGTTTCTCTGTAGTACATACCTATAATAGACAATATATCTCCGAACTCACTAGCCATATATAAGCCATCAGTGGCTTTTGTGGCTTTTAGTATAAAATTATTTAAACTCTGCGATAAACTTTTTTGAACATTAATAAATAAAAATAAAAAAATAAGGAAGGAATTTTCGAAATTCAACCACTAAGGGAGTTAAATATGGGATGAAAGTTTGTATGAAAACGAAGAAGTATCTTAATACTGATTCAGTAAGCCCGTAATATGCTGTAAGTAAAGTATCTGTGTTGACAGTCGGTGCCAACTTATAGAGAGCATATGACGAAGTACTCATTTTTTTACATAGTTCGTTAATGTGAGTTTTCCAATTTAATTGCTTGTCAATGATTAACCCCAAAAATCGGACTGTTTCAGATTCTTGTATTATATTATTATTTTTGTATATTAAATTAAATTTTGATGTATTACGTAACGTTTCTCGTTGTCTAAAATGCATTATAATTGTTTTACTGAGATTAAGTTTTAAATTATTATTACTAAGCCAGGTAATTATAGAATTCAATAAATCTAATGATTTTAATAAATCAGAATGGTAGTTAATCATATTTTTAGGTGCTATGGTTACAGTACTGTCGTCAGCGAACAATGACATAGGTTCTTTAGTTGCGTTTGGTAGATCATTCATATATAGTAGGAATAAAGGAGGGCCTAATACACTTCCCTGGGGAACACCATATGTGATGCAACGCTTATCAGAGGAGAAAATCTGTTTCCTTTTACTTTGAATATTAAATTTTGATATTTGGGTTATTTGTTGGCGGTCTGATAAATATGATTTTATCAATTCTAAGACATTCCCTCTTAAGCCTCAAGTTTATGTAGCAGAATATTGTGGTCTACATAATCGAATGCTTGTGACATGTCACAATAAATAGAACAAACAGGTAAAGATTTGTCAACTTGTGAAGTGTGTTTTTATTTTTCCGGAATCCTTTTTGCTCATCACAAAGAATTTTATTTTGGTCTAAGTAGCTATTAATTTCACTGTAAATATATTTCTCAAAGATTTTTGAGAATACAGAAATTAGTGCTATAGGTCTATAATTCTCCATTAAATATTTACTATCTTTTTTAAATATAGGTTTAATAATTGTCAATTTGAGGTCTTTTGGAAATGTCTCACTTTGTATACAAAGGTTCAGAATATGGCTTAAGTGATGAGAGATATTTTCATTTACTGCTTTGATTACTTTAATCGAAATATCATCATTTCCTACACTTCTAGTATTTTTAAGATTTCTTATAATTTTCTGCATATGATAAGGCAAACAGGGTGATAAAAACATTGAGCTCGGTGGGTGATTTATTAGGGCTGCGGATTCTTTTCCAGCACCTGGAATAGGATTTACTTTTTCAATCAAATAGTTATTGAAGGCATTGGCAATTTCTGCAGGATTTGTTGTTAATCTATCGTTAATTTTTAATTCAGTTATTGATTCTTTGGGAATATTTAACTTATTAGTATTAATAATTTGCCATACCGTTTTCCTTTTATTAGACGATGTTTTTATTTTGTAATTGTTTCGAGCACGTTTAGTAAGGTATATAATTCGTTTTAGAAGCTTTGAATATGTTGTATATTTTTGTTTGTTAGTTAATGTTGGTTTCCGTCTGAAATTCCAGAGTAATTCTCTTTTATTCTTACTACAGGTCTTAATTCCACGTGATATCCATCTTAGCTTGGTATTTACTTTCACAGTAATTTTAATTAGCGGAAAACACAAGTCATAAAATAATTTAATTGTTTCTATAAAATAATGATATGCTGCTGTTGGGTCACTTGTGTTGTATATTTCACAAAAATAAAGGTTTTTTATTATGTTTTTTAAATTTATAAATATTTTCTGAGCTCTAATCACGCTTAATTTTATACCAATGATTTAATTTAAATATTTTTTTGACTGGAAGCTTAATTAATTGGTAATTGGCTATGATCAGTAAGAGTGGAACTAAGTAATTACTCTCTTAAGATATTTATTGAAATCACTACATAGTATAAAACAAAGTCGCTTTCTCTGTCCCTTTGAACGCTTAGATCTTTAAAACTACGCAACGGATTTTGATGCGGTTTTTTTAATAGATAAAGTGATTCAAGTGGAAGGTTTATATATATAATACATGCATGCATGTGATGTCGTAAATAAACACATTTTTTTGCGCTTACTTTTCAAACGCTGGCTGAACCCTACGAGATAGGTCAAAATAATGTACTACAGTATTGTACACCTTAAAAAGGTCTACAAAAAAGTCCGCGATGGTATATGTCTATCTCTTAGGGATAACCCACAATAATCATTTTTTATCCTTTACTTTTTACGAGAAATAATGGCTTATTTACGAAGCGATTTTAAGCAATACAGCATTAATCCTTATCCAATTAAGTACCTTAAATACATTGTGCATTTAATATAGATAAATATGGCCCTTTACAGGATGTAATTTAAATGAATATTTTCGAAGATATTACAGATTTAAAATGCAGGGACATAGCGGTTGCTGCGGTACCGGGCGCGGCGGCGCGTGCTGGCATTCTTGAAATACCTGTACTTAGTATCAGTATTGCACCCGTGCGAAGCCGGGGCGGGTCGCTAGTAAATAATATAAGAAATAAATAATATTGAAAAAAGTAATTAATTGGTCTTTGTCTTTTACACAAAGCATTTTGGACGAATAGTTTAAATATTATCACGATAAGAATAGATTGACCTGAGTGGAGCGCCATTAATGCCTACAGAGTCGGCGCGGCGGCGGGCTGAGCGGGGGTGGGTTTTGTTTTTATTTTTAATGTTTGTTACCTCAGAACTCTGTTATTAAAACTTCGTTCCATCCGGGTGTCCCTTGCCACCTCTCAAGTTTTTTTTTTTAGTATTCTTTTCATTTAAATTCCTTTTATTTTGTTGTATTGTGCTTTTTTTTAGAATACCAACTTTTTTTTCGAATAAAATGCCCTTTTTTATTGTCACATACATATGTTGACGATTCTACGTCGACTGCTACAGGAGCGAATAAATAAAATAGGTGGACTGAATGAAAATTTGGTGTAATACACGGATAGGTACAAGTTTATAACAAACGCGGTGTCTTCGTCGTGGTAAGATTTCAAGTGGGGCGACGACTCGACGCTCGGAGCAGGAAGACGCGCGTGCGCCCGCGCCGCCCGTGCGCCCCTCAGCCGCCTCCGACGCCCGATGCTGATGCCGCAGCCCGCGCGCCCTCTCAGCCACCGCGCGCCTCCAACCAGTCGTAAGCATGCCGTGCATAGACATGCTCCCCGGGTTGAAGTGGACTTCAAAGAGGAAGCGGACAGATGTTGTTGAAGCCGCGCCGAATTGTCCCTCTTTTCGTCTTCAGATCAGCGACCCTCGTGACGCCATCGCTGCCGGGGTACACCTGTACGACGCGCCCCAGCAACCAACAGAGCGGTGGGAGCGCCTTGTCCTTCACGAGAACAAGCGATCCCAACGCTATGTCGCCGTTGGTAGAAGCAGGCCATCTCGTTTTCTGCTGTAGGTTTGAAATGTATTCGAGATTAAACCTCTTCCAAAAGTGTTGCTTGATGTCCACACGTTGGTAGCGCTCCAAACGATTGATGTTGGCGTCGGTGATCTGCGGATTTGGAACCGACATTAGTGAGCGTCCAATAAGGAAATGAGAAGGAGTAAGGGCAGAGAAGTCGAGAGGATTAGTGGAAAGAGGAGTAAGGGGCCTTGAATTTAAAATTGCCTCTATTTGAGTAAGGCACGTAGCCATTTCCTCATATGTAAAATGAGTAAGCTGCAAGAGTCTTTTTAAATGATGTTTGGTTGAACGAACCGCGGCCTCAGCGAGGCCGTTGAAGTGTGGAGAATACGCCGGTGCAAACCTGAATTCTATTCCCTCTTGAGCTATTTCATGTGCAACATCAGAACCCTGCAAAAATTTATATAATTCATTACATGCTCCGACAAAGTTTGTACCATTATCGGACAAGATAGTACGTGGCCTGCCGCGACGTGCGACAAAACGATTTAAAGCAGCCCTGTAGGCCTCTTTAGAGAGGTCCGTGACAAGCTCGAGATGCGCAGCTTTGGTAGCCATGCATACAAAAATGCACAGGTAGGACTTTACTAACCTAGATCCCCGACCTTTCCGGTCAGATATCAGTATAGGCCCAGCGTAGTCGACGCTACTATTGAGAAAAGGAAACTCTAAAGTGCTTCTAGTGTTGGGTAATTGTCCCATGATTGGCTGCACATTTTGAGCTTTAAATCTAAAACATTTCAGGCACTTGTTTACAGTTAACTTAGCAAGATTTCTGCCCCCCAAGGGCCAATAAGTTTGGCGAATAGTCGATAAAAGCAATTGTGGACCTGCATGCAGTAATTTTTGATGTTGCATCTGAAATAATAATTTCGTTAGATGATGCTTACTACAGAGTAAAATTGGATGTTTTACGTCGTATTCGTACGGGGAGTTATCTAGCCTGCCACCTACACGAATAATATTGTCACAGTCTAAAAAGGGAGTCAAAGAAGTTAACCTATTTTTAAGTGACAATGACTTCCCGGATTTAAGGACAGCGTACTCATCTGGGAACATTTCAGATTGAGCTACTCGTAGTATGAGAGACAAGGCCTTTCTAAGTTCATCAGCAGAAAGGGAACCTGTTATTTTAGAATTATTATTTTCTAAATTATGAATAAATCTTAGAATGTAAGCTACAACACGTTGTAAATAATTGAAATTAGAATATTTGTGAATTAACTGTTGTATGATTGAACTACATGTTAGATTAGAACTAGAATTACTACTGTTATGACTATCTACTAAGTTAGAAATTACTTCAGGTAGATCTTGTTTCACGTATTTATTGGGCTGTTGTGGCCAAGCATTTTCATTATTTAATAAAAACAGAGGGCCTGACCACCAAAGTGCAGAACCGCTGATAAGATCAGCCTTCAGCCCACGAGAGACAAGGTCCGCCGGATTGTCTTTAGACGGCACGTATCTCCACGTAGTACTCAAGCTACTTTCTTGAATCTCGTTAACACGATTTCTAACGAAAGGCTTTAGTTGCTGAGCCGGTGTAGACAACCATCCCAGCACTATTGTGGAATCACACCAATATTGAAATCGGTTGATTGGTAACGTGAGAGAATCTCTTACCTTTGTGCACAACCTAGAACCCAATAGAGCCCCACACAGTTCTAACCGTGGAGTAGTAGTAGGCCTGACTGGTGCCACACGGCTTTTAGAAGTTAACAGGTGAACAGTGACTGTACCTGAACTTGTTACAGAACGAATGTATAGACATGCGCCATAAGCCCTTTCAGACGCATCTGTAAATACGTGAACTTCATGGGTTATGGCATTATTGCATAAAATCCATCGCGGAATTTTTATGTAATTTAAACAAGGCAAGGTAGTCGCAAATACTATCCATAAATCTGCAACCTCCTGCGACACTTCGTCATCCCACTCACATTTGTCTATCCAGAGCCTCTGCATTAATATTTTTGCTTCGACAATGCAGGGACTAACTAAGCCTAGTGGGTCGAATACCCGACTGATTACAGATAAGATGTGTCGTTTTGTTATTTTGGTACAGGATTCGATATGAATAGAGAATCCTAATTTGTCAGAATCGCATAACCAATGTACACCTAACGTTTTAGAAGGAGTATTGTCTGTGGTATTGTTGTCTGAAAGATCTAATATTACACGACTCGAGTCAGATGAACTACCCAGTGCTTTTAAAATTTCTGGGCTATTCGACTGCCACTTTCTTAAATTAAATTTGGCGGACGCCAGAATAGCCCGTGTTTCCTTACACAAATCTACTGCACCTGAAATTGTGTCTGAACCACTAAGATAATCGTCTACATAAAAGTCGTGCTGAATAGAACGCTTCACTAAAGGATTCGATGCTTTGTCAGCTAAGCTCACTAAACACTTAGTAGCCAAATATGGAGCTGACGCTGTACCGTACGTCACCGTGTTTAATGTATAAGTCTTTAACGGTTCTGTAGGATTTTTACGAAAAATGATCTGTTGTAGTGACCTTTGAATAGGATTCACTTCAATTGCCCGATACATTTTTTCGATATCTGCCGAGATCACAAATCTATGCTGTCGAAACCGCAATAAAACAGAAAGTAAATCGTCCTGAACGGTCGGACCTACAAGCTGCAAGTCATTGAGCGATATACCTGTAGTCGTTTTTGCAGACGCATCGAATACGGTGCGTAACTTAGTAGTTGCACTAGACTCGCGCATGACCCCATGGTGAGGCAAAAAACATTTGACCTTACCTGCTGGCTTTAAACTAGAATCACTTTCCGTCATATGACCTAAACTCTCGTACTCTGACATAAAGTCTAGATACATTGATTTGAACTTAGGCTCACGTTCAAATCGTTTCTCTAACGACAGAAAACGGCGTTTTGCGATACCGTATGAATCTCCTAATGCAGAAAGATCAGACTTAAAAGGTATTGTGACAACAAAACGACCGTCATCCTTATGTTTTGTATTCTTATAAAAACTGTCTTCGCAAGCCCTTTCTTCCGAAGAAAGGGAGTGTTTTTCAGACACTGTATCCAGTTCCCAAAATTTTGATAAATCTGTACTGGGCTTAGTTTTAGCAAGATTACAGAAATGTGAATGGGACGCACGTGAGTGATAACTTATTGAGCCTGAAACTAACCATCCTAATCTACTCTCACATAACCTCGGTTGGTTCTTGCCAAGTTTTATGTGGTTGGCTGATATGATGCTCCAAAAAACATCTACACCGACCAATATGTCTACAGCTGATGGAGTATTAAATGTCGGATCCGCCAGCTGAAGACCCACAGGTATGGTTATTTGCTTTAAACTAATTGGCGTTGACGGTAAAAGATGTGTAATTTCTGGTAAAATTAAACAGTCAATGTTAACCGAATAGTCACCGCAATAAGACTCGATTATTAGACTGCAAGATTGTGCACTAGTACTAGTTTGGTTGCCAATACCTGTTATCGTGGAGCCCGTGCCGTTTCGGGACAAACGCAGCTTATCACATAAGTTCTCGGTAATGAAATTGGCTGTACTACCGCTATCCAGTAGGATTCTTGCATCACACCGCTCACCGTTGGCACTCACCGCCTTCACCAGCGCTGTGGAAAGCAAAACAAACGAGCGAGTACATGGTTGCATATTGGCTGTAGCGTTAGCAGAAAGAGCAATACTTTCGGAAGCACTAGGCATTGGGTTTTGTGAGGGAGGGGTTTCTGTGCGTTCCATGTGCAATAGGGTGTTATGCCTAGCTGCACAGTACCTACAATGGGTTATTCTGCACCTTTTTTCATTATGACCCAATCTTAGGCAGTTTAAGCAAACTTTGAGGTCCTTGGCCTTTTTATGACGTTCTTCTATTGTTAATTTTTTAAAAGACTCACAAACGTATAGAAAATGATCGCCAGAACACATAGGACATTTGAACTTCTTTTTCTCTGAACTAGGATTAGTGTTATTATTACCTTTATTTGTTAAATTCTGTGAAACTATTGCAAAACTTTTTGATTTATGATTATTATTGTTTGTTTTATTACCATGCTTATTATCTTCCAATGTTTCCAGTAAGTCAGCCTTATTGTTTATAAATGTAGTAAATTGAGCAAGTGTAGGAGCACCAGATAATGTATTTCGATACTCTTCCCAATATCTACTAGTATTTGAATCTAATTTCATTGACATCATGTATATGATAATAGTATTCCAATGCTCAGTAGGCTCATTCATTGATTTGAGCGCTCTTATATTTTTATTAGTTATATCTACAAGACGACGCAGAGCAACACTAGATTCAGTAGCAACTGGTTCGACATCGAATAAAGCTTGCATATGTTTGTCTATGAGAAGACGACTATTATTGTACCTTTCACACAATAAGTCCCACGCTAATTGATAGTGATCCGCCTTAAAGTCTATATTTTTAATAACTTCGGCTGCCTGGCCTTTTAAAGAAGCGCGTAAATAATGGAACTTATTTATGTTGTCGATGCAAGAACTATCGTGAATTAACGAAATAAAAGTGTCCCTAAACTCTAGCCAGCACTGATAACTGCCATCAAAGCGTGGTAAATCTATTTTAGGTAATCTAACAAAATTATGTTTAGTCCCACCTGACATTGTTGCCTCAGACCCTGCCACGGAACCTGTGGAGTTACTGCGGCGACGCTTGCCATCCGGCCCGGGTAGCAAACTCCGCGCCAACGCTGCCAGCATGTAGTACTGCTGTTCAAACTGGTCTCTCGTCACGTAGGCCTCGTCTGGCTTGTCCGATGACACCTCGATCTCCGTCTGCAATTCGTCAAATTCGGTGTACATGGCTTCAAATTTGTCTAAGCGGGTTTCTAGCTCGATTATTTGCAACGTGGAAAGTTTGTCGCAGCTTTTAAGCACATTTAAATAAGCAGTAAAGTTTGTAAGCTTGGCTTTCATAGAACTGCGTTTTTTCACCAATTTGTCGGCCATTTTGCCGTAATACAAAAATGACTCAGCAGAAAAATTCAAATTTAAATTAACGGTAAAAAAGAACCGATAAAAAATGTAACAAATGCAATAAGCTCGAAAGTAACTGTATAGAATGCAGCGCACTAAGCAACGCACAAAATGAACAGCTGTTACCTTGTAAATATGTCAAGGTCACGCTATGCGTTACACTAACTCGCACGATCGTTATAGAAAAGCAGTTCAAGCGAGCGAATATTTTGCATACGAATATGAAAGACGCAATAAAAACTACGTGAATGAAATTCGCTATTGACCAACTCAATAGGGCAATGAATCGGTAACTAATAGAAAAAGTAACGTTATAAAAACAGAAACTATAAATAGTGAATAGGAAATAGACAGATAAAAGGAATAATTGGAACGATCTCACGAATATCCGAATCCTTATCCACAATCTTAGTTGCGACTTTAAATCTTCAACCGTAGGCGACGATGACTGTGCTTGTTTTCAACGAAGCGACGCGGGGTCAATGTCCACCAACGTCTGAGTCTTGTATTCTTGCAAACGCCAAATCTTCCCGCTGTGAAGTTCTACTTGCGAAGGACCATATGTTGACGATTCTACGTCGACTGCTACAGGAGCGAATAAATAAAATAGGTGGACTGAATGAAAATTTGGTGTAATACACGGATAGGTACAAGTTTATAACAAACGCGGTGTCTTCGTCGTGGTAAGATTTCAAGTGGGGCGACGACTCGACGCTCGGAGCAGGAAGACGCGCGTGCGCCCGCGCCGCCCGTGCGCCCCTCAGCCGCCTCCGACGCCCGATGCTGATGCCGCAGCCCGCGCGCCCTCTCAGCCACCGCGCGCCTCCAACCAGTCGTAAGCATGCCGTGCATAGACACATACATTTATAATACACATCATACTTATTATAAAAATATACAAACAGACAAGCACCACTCCCCACCATCATCATCATGGTATCATGTCGTCATTGGCAATCTGCGCCTCTTCCAGCTCCATCCTCCTCTGGGCGGCGTGCCACGTGTGGGCGTATTCTTTCAGCCGGTCAAAGTTGACGAGATCGCCGTAATAGATCAGGCCGACTTCCGCGCAGCTTATCCCATCCATCATCTTGCGCCTCGCTTCCTCATATAGGGGGCAGACCCACAGCACATGGTGCAGGTCTTCCTCGTCCATACCACAATAACACACATATCATGCAACCTTTTCCTGAAACACCCGTGTCCCGTGAGAATCTGGGACAGCTGGTGGTCCGGCACGATCCTGTGCGACCTGATCCGAGTCGCCACGTCCGGGAAGAAACGGAACAGTTCCCGTCCTTTCTCCTCATTCGTCCATCTCTTTTGCCACGCATCGATCGTCTCGTCAAAAATCTCGCACTTGCGTCGGGCCAGCACCTGTCTCCGCATGCTCAGCTCAACCTGCGCTTCGGCCGCGCTCTGGCGCTTCTCATCAAACCGCCCCGCACGGATAACCTCCAAGTCCGCCGGGAGAACGCCAGCCAATACCGCCAGCGCAGCCGTACTGGTAGACCTGTACGCCTTCGTCAGCAGGATCAGGCTCGATCTCTGGCACCTGAGCAGCGCGCTGCGTACAACGTGGAGTGATGTTCTTTTGTGCCAACAAGCAGCAGCATACGTGATCGTGGCGACGAAAGTGCCCCTGTAGAGGACGCACAATCTGGAATATCGAATGCCCCAGGACGATGCCGACATTCTCGACATCTTTCCGAAGCATTTGGCCGTATGCTCCCCTGTCGATACCGCATGCTGCGCAAAGGACTGATTTACATCGAGTACCACACCCAGCACCGTCGTCGAGGCGACACTCCTGACCGAATCCCCGACCAATTTAACAGTGGAAGTTCGCTGGAATTTTCCCCTGGTCATCATCATAGATGATTTTGCAGAGGAGAATCCCAGTCTGTTCCTGGCACCCCAGCTCGCGACCAAGTCCAGTGTATCTCTGGCCGCTGCCTCAATCCCAGAACGGGATTGGGACTCGATCGAGCCCTTCCTCGCGGCGCGCAGGATATCGTTGAGCGCCGTGACGGTTGACTTACCCGGAGAAAATCCGTGCTGGGCAGCAGAGATCTGGTTGCCGATCGTAGGAGCGCACTTCAATATGACGCGTTCTAAGATTTTACCGAGCACAGGTAGCAGCGTTATCGGCCTGTAGGCCTTGGGGTCAGTGTCGGCTTGCCGTTCCCTTTCAGCAACACAAGCAGCCGGCCCTCCTTCCACACATCCGGAAACACACCATCCGATACACATTTGCCGCACACCGCGGTGACTTCCGCGGGTACGGCGCTCCATACATTCCGAATTATCCGGACACTGATTCCGTCTAATCCCGGTGCCGTGCCTGGCAGACTCTTAAATGCCCCCCAGACTGTCACGAGACAGAGGAGGCGCAGCCTGGCCCGATGGGGTGAGCAATGCGGCGACCCGTATCTGCCTGTGGTACCGCGTTCCGACCTTCATTAGTTTGTATAAACGATCAGATAGCACAAATCTATGGTCTCTGTCGTTCAAATATAATGAGTAAATAAAAGAAAAATATTCATACATATTTTTATTCATGAAAAATATCCCTTAACATAATAATGAATTACTTTTATCATCTGATTCCAAATATTCTACGTTAAAAAAAGTATTTTCATTGTCAGCTGCGTCACTAATAACGTCTTCGGTACTGCTGTCATCGCTGCTGCTATCTTCGCTTAGGCGAATCACTAACTCATCTATATCTTGATATAGGGTTCTTCCCCTTTAACCTCTCGTGTGCCGGAACGTAAATCAACGCTCCAAATAAGTCAGTGTTAGTCTGCCGGAGCGTATATCTACGCGTAATTACGTGCCGCGCGCGTACTATTTTCCGCGGCAAACAGCGCATTGTCGCCCGGCATACGAGGGGTTAATAATATTCTTTTTCAATGTTTGCAACATGACGGCAACAGTTTTTCCATTTTTCAGCCTTCATTTTTATAGCCTTCATCTACAATACGCCTCACTGTACTCTCATATTTTCCTAAAAGAAAAATTTTAAAAAAAATGTATGTAATATCTAACAGAAAATAGATAGCATTATTTTTAATTTCAAACATGATATAACTTATACATATTTAAAATCAGCGATAAATTTGATCAGCCATAAGTATCAAAAGTTCTGGTCGCACTACAATATAGCCTACTTATTTTTGCAATTTAACCTTTAAATGCGCAATGTAAACAATCCTTATTTTAATCTTAAAAACGTATAATTAGTAAATTTGTAACTTGTGATAGATAAAAAACAAACAGTAACACGATTACATACCTGTCATAGCTGCTGTTCGAGCATAAATATCATCCAAAGGAGGTGTTTCTTTTTTCATACAACTGTGGCCAAACAATGTACCTTATGAACAAAAGTACTGAAATATAGGAAAAAAAATCGTAGATTCTGAAAAAAATATATATTGGATTTATTTACACATTTGTACCACATGAAATTGTCTTTCAAAGATGTTAATAACTTGCAACCCATTTAATAATTTGACAATCTCATGATACATTCTTCCGATGATGCGTTTCGTTCCTTCATTTTATAAATGTAACAAAAAGAAATTATCCTAAAAATATACTGATTATTATCTTATTTTTGTATTGTAACAAATCTACTAGCCTAATAAAATAAAAGGGCAGGAAGTAAATCTGAACATTATAATAAAGAGATAAAAAATACATAAATGATTAAAAAAATACCAATAACACTGAGTAGAAAGAAGAATAGAGGTTAGAGTTGCGGTCCGTTTTTCAGTTTTCCAGTGCGAAGCTAGTCACAGTAGTGATAGATAGTGGAGAATAGGTGAAGAGAAGATGGTCCTCTGGACTTCAGCGTAGTCACCCCGTCAAGATATGAAGTCAAAATAGTTCCTTGGTCAAGTTTAGTTAAGGCTTGACTTCTGTTGTACTTTTCCTTTAGTAATTGGACGTGGTCTGTAGCGGAGATGTTTCTTTGAGTGAAACCAGAGCTGAATTTCCCAAATAATGTGTCAGAAGTCCTTTTATATGAGTCTGCCATTTGTTTTTCCATCTTCATTTCTTTTAGCTCTTTCTAAAATTGAAGTTTTCGTTAATAAAATATGCTCCTGTCATGAGCTTGAAGCGGCCAGAAATATTTGTTTAAAAACCTCTTTGTTGAATACTGAGAGAGTGTTAATTATTTTTATAAATTTAAGTTAGGATACAGTTATTCAATAAACAGTCACAATTATCTATAAAATACAATATTTGAGCTAATATAAACATAAAATTAATTTAAAATTATACAAATCAAAAGCAACCTTCATGGACTAAGCCAGTAAGAAATTACGAAAGAAAATTAACAGAAAAAAGTAATAGCAGTTTGACAGCCTGACGTAAATGTCATAACAATGAAAACTATAGAAATATTTAATTTGGTAATTATATAAGGAAACGAATCGTTTTAGGCCGATTCGCAAAAATAAGATGTAAACATGATAAAAGAGTGGGATGAATAAATGTGAATGTATGTAAAGTGTAAGTATATACAGGTCTATAGTAGATAGATGCTATAGTATTCAAAAAGTTTTTTGCCTTTATATGACATTATTTTTGTGAAACAACAACAGCGAATAATAAAGAAAAAAAATGCATTTATTTTTTCAGATTATTGTATGCGTTTGGTTAGCTTTCTGAAAGGCTAAAAGACTGTGCTCCAAGGCCGATAATTATCTATTTTTTTATTATTTGTTGTTACATATCAATAATGTCAACATTCCGTTTCTGTTCATTGCCTAAGTTCGTTGGTTTCCCGTCTCTTGCTTGGAGTGCTATTTCGTGTGTGATTTCTTATTTGTTGAGTTGGCTATTCTTCCCTGGACTTTCAATTGATTTCTTCCATCTTGACGACCTGACTAATCCATTTAGACTTGACACTGTGATTTGGCTGCGATCGTACTTTCGTTGGATTTCGACAACTTTGCTATAAACTCTGGACTCTGATTAGACGGACTTTTCACAGTTTTTTCCCTATGAAGTTTGAAATAAACTAAATGTTTAATATCTAAACGGCAGTTGGAATGTTGATGAATACAGCCCTTGAATATAAATAAGTAGATACTTAATCGTAGGTTGAAGGAAACGAGATGTATTCCATTCCGCTTTTATATATTAATGGCTCCCTAGATCGACGGTGAAATGTATTCGCAGAATTTCGTTGAGGACAGGACTTAAAATATTTTGACAAATGAAATGGTTTGACAGCTGTTACTGCTGTTAAGAACGTTTCGTTGAACGCAGTTACTATTTGAGGTAGTGATTTTTTATATTCTTTTATTTCTTAATCTATCAAATATTGGAGGATTTTAAATACTGCTGATAACACAATTTATTGCAAGGAATTTTATTTGTAATTTGTACCTCGGTACAAGTTTGGCCGAAAAAAAAACACATCCTTTGATAAAATTTCTCCAGCTTAGTGTTCTAACAAACATCGCTGATACACTTCAAAAATAATTTCCCGAGCTCCACTCCTATTTGTTTTCCTCATATTTAACATGTTTCTTCAAAGTTTTGTCCACGTAGATTTGAAAAGCAATAAAAAATACAAGAGTTAACAAGTTACAAGTCGATGACAGCCGATGACATTCGATGTACTATGATGTAGTGTTGCCCTACTTTTGAATAATGTTAGTTCCTCAAACATTATTTTCATGACTTTCACGATGTAGTAGATAGAGAATAGGTACTAGGTGACCTGTTAGTGTTTACTGTACAAATATTAAGAGGTACGGCAGAGTAAACTATGACGCTTAGGTTGATCTGTGCCGTAAAAATGATGTGCAAGCCTATAGAAAGGCACCGTCTCATGTAATATGGCGACTGAGGGAAACGACCAATCGCGAAGTAGCTGTCACTGGTTACGATGTTGCCACTATAATTCCTTCACATTACGATTTTGTTACGTTTAATGTTGCCTGATTATTTTAACAAGTCAGGTATTTTTACCGACTTCACAAAAAGGAGGAGGTACTATGTTCGGATGTTTGTATGTTTTTTTTTTTTTTTGTATGTTTGTTCATCGAATACTCCGCCAATTGTCGACGGATTTTCAAAATTCTTTTTTTGTTCAAAAGTAGATAGTTTTAAGGTGGTCCCATTGTCACCAAGTTAGGATCTGACGATGGGATTTTAGAGAAATCGAGGGCAACCCTCAAATTTTATTGGCTCACTTATTGTTTTTCGCATATTTTATGAAGTGTCTTGTGTATTTGCGTATGGTTGTCACCATCTCAGGTAGCTGAGCTGATGATGGAAGGTATAACTCCTTAACAGTTAGAAGTTACTTGAACAGACAAGGACAGTTTAGTAAATTGTTTTGATGTTTGATAGGGCATTTGCCACATTTGGTCTCATGATGATCAAGTCATGACCTGATGCTGCAGTCAGGATAGTCTGCAGAGTACCTAACTCCTCGACAACTAACAGCAGATATATTGTGTTTAGGCTCATTGAAAAGGGCTCGATGTGTGGATAAACGTACTGTTAATGAGGAACACCGAAGCACATAGAGACTTGATGCTGAAGCCAGGAGCATCAGAAAAAGTACAAACCTTGAAATTACAGCACCGTATTCGTGTTTGGGCTCATTTTAAACAGGACTAAATTTTAAGTTCAATGCAATGTTGACATAAGTCTGGCCTGATGCTGTCAGGATTATCAGCGGGATCTTGGAGAAATCGAAGGAACTCTTCAAATATTATAGGCACACCTATAGCGATTCGGGTATTATTTATAGTAACTCGTGCATTTGCTTTCGGAAAGCAAAATTTAGTGAAGTAAAACTGATGATGAAGACCACAGATGGCCACGGGGACTACTCAATAATAAGTATTTCACAGGTTGCGATTCGATTACTTTAATATGGTTGCTAAGCAATTTATGCTCGTCACAATGCGAATGGTGAAATGGAGCTGATGGTGGAGTACCAGTAGAACTCCTCAACAATTAACGTCCCTGTATCGGGAAAAGTAATATTTTGTAAAAGGCGATGAGCTTGATGCATTATAAACAGTCCCACTAAAAAGCGAGAAATAAAAACTTTTTAACAAAAAAAAACCGACTTCCATAAAAAAATACTACAAAGTGAAAAATAACTTTAATTTCGGAAGTCGGTGGCAATAAACTAGATTACCGATCCAAAGACACCGACTTCCGAAATTAAAGTTATTTTTCACTTTGTAGTGTTTTTTTATATATTAATTTTAAGTTAATTTAGAAATAACGCGCAACGTTACATGCTCAAACTCCGCCTCCTCCATAGCCTCTCGATATCTCGCTCGCACCCCATGGAACTCCGCACGCAGTCGCTCTTCTCTCAAGTCCCCGTCCTTCCTAGATCCGTGCCATTTACACCTCGCCTTACAATTTTGTTTCCAAAGCTTTTCAAGCCTCGGATTCGACCATTCATATCCTGCGTCCTTTAGTGGCCCTTTTACACCCAGAGACTGGCTCGCCACTTCCACTGTTACCTTCGTAAAGTCCCTACAAACAAAGGACGCTGGCTTACCGAAGTCAAGTCCACCTATTCGCGCGTGGATAGCCTGCTGAAAGCGCGGCCAGTCCACACCTTGATCCCGGAAGCGCACTGGCTCCTTGTCCGGCCCAGCGCTGTGGTGACGCCTGGTTTCACCCACCTGGAAGATAATGAGCCTGTTGTCACTTCAGCTGGCTCCATCCTGTACGAGTACCACCCATTTCTTTAGTGCGACGCTCCTCGTGCTCAGTGTCATGTCAATGTTGGACTCACCGTTCGGGCCACTGATAGGGGAAGGCTGGCCCTGCACGTTATTAACGATGAGTCCTTGTGTGGCGATAAATGCCTCTAACGCCACCCGCCTGTACTCCGCAGTGTGGCCACGGCCAGTGTAGTGGCGAGGCTCACTGTGCCACATCGGCGAGTGGGTGTTGGCGTCAGCGCAGATGAGCACTCGCTTCCCGCGCAGTGCGTCCATAATACTCTCCAGATGGTACAGGTGGCGATCTATGGGCTCCCCATACTGAAAGTACGCCGAGAGATCGCACTTCTCCAGGTGAACCACGATGCAGTGATCAGTGGACAAGTGTTGCAGCACCGCGCAGGCCATACCTCGTCGATGGACGTATGTTCCCGCCTTTGCTGTCAGCCATGCTGCACAATATTCTCAAGGTCAGCCTCCGCGTACTGCTCCTGGAGGAGTCCAACGTCAATGTTTAGTTGACGGCACACCGCAGGGAGCTCCCTCGTCGCAAGCGCTGACCCGGCGAGATTCAGCGGTCCGATGTTGGTCGTGGACTATCCATAATTGGTCATGGCCTTGCTCCTCTGTTCCGCGTGTAGCCTCGCCGGACAGTCCTTAGAGGTGGTTTTGTGATCCGACGCCCCCTTTTTCCCAAGGTGCTTGCACGTGGCACAGCAAGTCGCGCTAGCCGTGCACTCCTCTGCGCGGTGGCCGGTTGCGCCGCAACGCTGGCACGTGGTCTCAGACGACCTGCAGAAGCGCTCAGGGTGACCGTACTACTGGCATTTTTAGCAACAGGTGACTGCGACCTAGTCCGTCACTTCCATGGCCTGCCACCCCACATAGACCCACCCTTTTTCTATCAGCGCCGCACGCAGCGCCGCCGAGCACGCAATGATAGCTGCTGTCGCCTTGGCCGCATCCCGCGACCAATCCTTCTTGAACGCCCTAATCGCCTCCTTCTGCAGGCGTTCAAGCGGCCATTGCGGATCCTCCCTGAAGTTCTGCTCGTGTAGGGCACTGAGAATGTCCTCAAAGGACGGGTCTCCATCAAGCCTGTTGAGGCACAACAGCGGCTGCCGCATTTTGGCTCTGCCACCCTGAGCGTCGCCGGTATCGCCGCCCGAAGTCTTGTTGCCGCCGCATCTGTAGTGGTCTGGACAGTGACTCCAGCGTTCCCCACCTTGCGCACCTTCGAGACCTGCACTCATAGTTTGGTCGGATCAACGGCCTTTTTGAGTGCAGCCTTGGTGTCCTCTGCCGTTTTTATGGCACCATTTTCTTCAGCGGGGTACAATGCCAGTGTTGGGCCAGGTGTGTTCCGGATTTGCACCGGCTCCGTGTGTCGAGGCAGGCGCAGCGCCGAGGCATGTGAGATTGCTGATGGTGGTATTGGCGCGTGTATCGCTGCTACCGCTAATTGCGCACTGTTCCGGCTCTCCTCTGCCTTCCGCTCAGCAACGCCGACACGACTACTTGGCGGACACCCCCTCCAACCTTCCCATGGCCCTACCAACGTACGTTATACGGGCCGAAACGTGGGGCGGCTGCGGACATAACACCCTTGGCAATCTTTATAGTCCACAGGCGCTTCTTGATCCCTTACAAGTTATTTGACCATGTGTGTCCCTAATGACAACTCTCCCCAACTGGGCTAGCAACACACAAAGGACGCGTAGACCTCGCCGCCTGCAGTCGCATACTGCCACTCCATTATTACTGTCATTACTGTTACATAAGGACAGCAATAATGGAGCAATCTGCAACACAGCACAAGAAAACATACACTAATTATTATTCCAGTTCTTTTTTTTTTTTTTCTCTCTTAATATTCTTTTTATTTATTATATTGTGCTTTCTTTTACAATATAGATTTCCTGTTGTTTTCCTCTTTTTTTTATACGATTAAAATGCCTTTTTTTATTATTATTATTTTTTTTTTTTTATAATCACATAAATACATATAATACATACCATACTTATTATAAATATAAACACAAACAGACAATCACCCATCATCATGCCATCATGGCGTCATTGGTCAGCTGCGCCTCCTCCATTTCCATCTTCCTCCGGGCGGCGTACCACGTGTGCGCGTATTCTTTGAGCCGGTCAAAGTTCGCCGGTGAGCTTACTAGGTCGCCGTAATAGATCGGGCCGACCTCCGCGCAGCTTACCCCATCCATCATCTTGCACCTCGCTTCCTCATACAGGGGGCAGACCCACAGCACATGATGCAGGTCTTCCTCATCCATACCGCAATAACACACACTGTCCTCACATAGCGTCATATCATGCAGCCTTTTCCTAAAACACCCATGCCCCGTGAGAATCTGGGACAGCTGGTGGTCCGGCACGATCCAGTGCGACCTGATCCGAGCCGCCACGTCCGGGAAGAAACGGAACAGTTCCCGTCCTTTCTCCTCATTCGTCCATCTCTTTTGCCATGCATCCATCACCTCATCAAAAATCTCGCTCTTGCGTCGGGCCAGCACCTGTCTCCGCATGCTCAGCTCAACCTGCGCTTCGGCCGCGCTCTGGCGCTCCTCATCAAACCGCCCCGCACGGATAACCTCCAAGTCCGCCGGGAGAACGCCAGCCAATACTGCCAGCGCAGCCGTACTGGTAGACCTGTACGCCTTCGTCAGCAGGATCAGGCTCGATCTCTGGCACCTGAGCAGCGCGCTGCGTACAGCGTGGAGTGTCGCCCTTTTGTGCCAACAAGCAGCAGCATACGTAATCGTGGCGACGAAAGTGCCCCTGTAGAGGACGCGCAGTCCGGGATATCGAATGCCTCAGGACGATGCCGACACTCTCGACATCTTCCCGAAGCATTTGGCCGCACGCTCCCCTATCGATGCCGCATGCTGCACAAAGGACTGACTTGCATCGAGTACCACACCCAGCACCATCGTCGAGGTGACACTCCTGACCGAATCCCCGGCCAGTTTAACAGTGGGGGCTCGCTGGAATTTTCCCCTGATAGTCATCATTGATGATTTTGCAGGGGAGAATCCCAGTCTATTCCTGGCACCCCAGCTCGCGACCTAGTCCACTGTATCTCTGGCCGCTGCCTCAATCCCAGAACGGTATTGGGACTCGATCAGGATGGTCACATCGTCCGCGTATGCGACCATGCGGACGCCATCAGGCAGTGGTAGTCGAAGCAAATCATCCAGGAGCAGGTTCCATAAAGCCGGACCCAGGACAGACCGCTGAGGGCAGCCCATGGTGGACACCTTCCACTCCACCCGGTCCCCGATGAAAAGCCCAACTCGTCGGCGGGCAAAGTAGTCCGCCAGCATCTCAAAGATGTTGGGCGGACACCCCCCCCGCTTGACTTTCGTCAGGATCATCGGCCACCAGGCGTTGTCGAAGGCGCCCGAGATGTCCAGAAATATGGCCTGCACATACTTGCCCGAGCCCTCCCTCGCGGCGCGCAGGATATCATTGAGCGCCGTGACGGTTGACCTACCCGGAGAAAATCCGTGCTGGGCAGCAGAGATCTGATTGCCGATCGTGGGAGCACACTTTAATATGACGCGTTCTAAAATTTTATCGAGCACAGGTAGCAGCGTTATCGGCCTGTAGGCCTTGGGGTCTGTGAGCGGCTTGCCATTCCCTTTCGGCAAGACAAGCAGCCGGCCCTCCTTCCACACATCCGGAAACACACCTTCCGATACACACTTGCCGTACACCGCGGTGACTTCCGCGGGTACGGCGTTCCATACGTTTCGAATTATTCGCGCACTGATTCCGTCTAATCCCGGTGCCGTGTCCGGCAGGCTCCTAATAATGCCCCCCAGACTGTCACGGGACAGAGGAGGCGCAGCCTGGCCCGACGGGGTGAGCGATGCGGCGACCCGAATCTGCCTGTGGTACTGCGTGTCCCGGGACGGATCATCGTCCGGGCACAGCGCACGCAGGAGACCGGTCGCCGCATCACCCACAGTGCTGGCAAAGCCCTCCGCCAACCTTGTGCCATTTAGAACCCGGGAGGGTGGCTTTAGCCTGCCGCACGCAGCACGATATGCCAACCCCCACGGACCCGTGGGGTGGCATTGCCTGAGTCGGCGATTTTCCTAAAGTACTCAAGCTCCGCCTCCTCCATAGCCTCGCGGTATCTCGCTCGCACCCCATGGAATTCCGCACGCAGTCTCTTCTCTCTCAAGCCCCCGTCCTTCCTCGATCCCTGCCATTTACACCTCGCCTTACAATTTTGTTTCCGAAGCTTCTCAAGCCTCGGATTCCACCATTCATACCCCGCGTCCTTTGGTGGCCCTTTCACACCCAAAGACTGGCTCGCTACTTCCACTATTACTTTCGTAAAGTCCCTACTAACAAAGGACGCTGGCTTGCCGAAGTCAAGTCCACCCACTCGCGCATGGATATCCTGCTGGAAGCGCGGCCAGTCCACACCTTGATCCTGAAAGCGCACCGGCTCCTTGTCCAGCCCAACGCTATGGCGACTCCTGGTTGCACCCACCTGGAAGGTAATGAGCCTGTGGTCACTACAGCTGGCTCCATCCTGTACAGCCCATTTTTCCAAGGAGACGCCCCTCGTGCTTAGTGTCACGTCAATGTTGGACTCACCATTTGGGCCACTGAAAGTCGAAGGCTGGCCCTCCACGTTATTAACAGTGAGTCCATGTGTGGCGATAAATACCTCTAACGCCACCCGCCTGTACTCCACAGTGTGGCCACGGCCAGTGTAGTGGCGAGGCTCACTATGCCACATCGGCGAGTGGGTATTGGCGTCAGCACAGATGAGCACTCGCTTCCCGCGCAGTGCGTCCATAATACCCTCCAGGTGGTGCAGGTGGCGATCTATGGGCTCCCCGTACTAGAAATACGCTGAGACCACGTGCAGGTCGCACTCCTCCAGGTGAACCACGATGCAGTGGTCGGTGGACAGGTGTTGCAGCACCGCGCAGGCCATACCTCGTCGATGGACGTAACATACCCGCCTTTGCTGTTAACCCATGTTGTAAAATGTTTTCCAGGTCAGCCTGCGCGTACTGCTCCTGGAGGAGTACAACGTCGAGGTTTAGTTGTCGGCACACCGCAGGGAGCTCCCTCGTCGCAAGCGCTGACCCGGCGAGATTCAGCTGTCCAATGTTGGTCACGGACCTATCCATAATTAGTCATCGCTACGCTCCTCTGTTCCGCATGCAGCCTCGCCGGGCAGTCCTTAGAGGCGGTTTTATGATCCGCCGCCCCCTTTTTCCCAAGGCGCTTGCACGTGGCGCAGCAGGTCGCGCTGGCCTTGCACTCCTTTGCGCGGTGGCCGGTTGCGCCGCAACGCTGGCACGTGGTCTCAGACGACCTGCAGAAGCCCTCCGGGTACTGCTGGCATTTGTTGCAGCAGGTTACTGTGACGTAGTCAGTTACTTCCACAGCCTGCCACCCCACATAGACCCGCCCTTTTTCTATTAGCGCCGCACGCAGCGCCGCCGAGCACGTGAAGATGGCCGCTGTCGCCTTGGCCGCCCCTCGCGACCGATCTTTTTTGAACGGCCCGGTCGCCTCCTTCTGCAGGCGTTCAAGCGGCCATTGCCGATCCTCCCTAAAGTTCTGCTCGTGTAGGGCAGTGAGGATATCTTGAAAGGACGGGTCCCCATCCAGTCGGTTCAGGCACACCAGTGGCTGCCGCACTTTCGGTTCTGCCACCCTGAGCGTCGCTGGTATCGCCGCCCGAAGTCTTGTCGCCGCCGCATCTGTCGTGGTCTGCACAATCACTCCAGCGTTCCCCACTTTACGGACCTTGGATACTTGGACCCACAACTTGGTCGGATCCACGGCCTTCTTGAGTTCCGCCTTAGTTTCCTCAGCCGTTTTTATTGCGCCACCTTCGTCTGCCGGGTAAAAAGCCAGGGTTGGGCCAGGCGTGTTGTGGATGGGGATTGGCTCTGTATTCCGCGGTAGGCGCAGCGCTGAGGCATATGACACCACAGGTGGTGGGATTGATGCCGCAGCAGCCGCCATTTGCACCCCTCCATACGCTTCAGCCTTACGCACAGCAGCGTCAGCCCTGTGCTCCGCAGCAGCCAGGCGCAGCGTGAGGTGTACCACTACGGCCGCGATTCTCTCCGTGTGGAAACCTATTGCCGCTACCTCGTCCTTGTTGAGTTTGGACGTCTTAGACCGCACTGCCTCCATGATGCCCCGCGTCGACGACGTCGCTAACCCTGCCAGGGACTCCACTGGGGCTGTCGCTAGTGGGTCGACTTCCCCTAAATTAGCGCCGTCAATGGCTTCCTTTTGGCCCGTCTCCCTTGGCGGGGGTGGGGGCGAATTAGGTGGCCGCGAAAGAAGTCCCCCCACCGGTGGCACCTCCGAACGCTGAGTCCTTTTGGCTCCGATACGGCGCCGCAAAGCCTCCTGCACCTCTTCCGGGGAGCTTAATAAGCGTTTCTCGCTCCGCGCACCCATGGCCACAGAGGCGGGGGGCGCGGGGGGAGAAGCCAGGTCAACTAAGAGCTCCGTTTCAGGCGCAACAGTCACTTTGGGGGGGGTGCGCGCTAGGGATGCTCGTGGGGTGAAACCACCCTCCCGGCGCATTTCAGCCAACATCTGTTGCTCCTCTGCCTTTTTCTCCATCTTCTGCTCAAGGAGCTCCATTTCGAGGCGCTGAGCCTCCTCTTCATCATCCGCCATTCCGGTACCACTACTTGCTCCTAAATGCAAATAATACACGAACCGTTCGCGAGTTTAATACACGAACAGTTCGTTGGATTAATGCACGAACTGTTCACACAGTTTACGGCTATGTCCTTTTCCCCGTCGCACGTACCCGATCACATAGAGTCGCACTTTAACACGTATAGGCAGTTGCCTGCCCACAACGGTGGTGCGCCGCCGCACCGCAAATGTCTAAGTCCGGGGAGAACTCTCCAAACGTAAATGCACAGAGGTACTCACCCGCTTTCCCGGCAGCTCGGAAACAGAAACACAAATGACACTGTCACCTAACCTGACAGGAGACGTCAGGCAATGGTAGGCTCCACCCAGAAAATACTCGCACTCACTCCAATCACAAAATGGCCGCGGGTCCAAATGGCAACCTGCCCAAGACGAAACGAGAGCCACCGAGTATCGGCTCCAGCCAATAGTAGAAAAGACCCGGAAACAACGGTCCGCACGTCTGCACTCTACGAGAGCCGACGACGAAGTAGTCGCAGTAGATAGGGACATTCCCCGACCCCCCTGTACTGGTCCTTCCCGCCTTGCGGCATACGGACCCAGTTTCCCCCCTGTTCTTTATCCCTCTAAATAAATTTCCCTACTCCCCATAATGGGGCATAGCACGGCACATAATGTGACTTCGCGCCCGAGCAGCCCATTTATTTTACCTAAGCTACCCCAATAAAACCCATACTAGCTACACCCCGGACTCTAACTCGTTCCGTTTACTGTGCCATTTGTGGGCAAATGACCGCAGCCTCCGGAAGCCCTCCTTGCTGGCTACCAGTTCCTGGTGGTAAACCGGACCCACCTCCTCTCTACGCCAGTCCTCCAACATGACCTCCCTGTCAACTGCGTAGAGCGTGTAGTCCCACAGGACATGGTCCCGAGTTTCATCCGCCAGCCCACAATAACACTTAGCAGTGTCGCTCAGCGACATTGCGTGTAGGCGACTCCTGAAACTCCCATGTCCTGTTAAGGTCTGCGAGGTGACGTAGTCAGGCTCCACCCATCCCTGCGCCAACCGATGCGCCGCTTCCGGGAAGGAGTAGAGCTCCCTTCCGTCACTGGAAGAAGCCCACCGCTCCTGCCACTGAGCAATGATCTCCTCTCTCACTTTCCCAATAGCCACCTTACGTTCCACGCCGACCAGACCGGAACACTCCTGCGCGACTCGTCCCGCTCGGCAGACCTCCAGGTCGGCTGGCAGCACCCCCGCCAACACAGGCAGCGCCGCGGTACCAACCGACCTATAGGCCTTAGTCAGCAGAACAAGTGCTGGGCGTTGCGTGCGGAGCAGCGTACTCCGCACTACATGCCTCCCACAACTCCGCCACCATACGGCCGCAGCATATGTCAGGATCGCCACATAGGTCCCTGAAAACAGGACCTTTAGGGCTCCATACCTGATCCCCCAGGAAGATGCAGAGACCCTCGACATCTTCCCGAAGGCATTCACAGCCCGTTGGCCGGCCAAACTAGCATGCGGCACGTAGGAGCCCGCTTCATCTATGACAACGCCCAGCAACTTGGCCTGCGCCACGTTCGCAATCGAGGCACCGCCCATGCGAATTGTAGGGGGGCGTTTAAATTTACCCTTCATGGTTAGTGTTTGCGACTTAGCCGCTGAAAACTGGAGACGGTTCCGTGTCCCCCAAGCAGACACCGCCTCAAGCGACGACTGAGCGTTACGCTCAATCGCCGCCCGACTCGGTGCCTCGATCACGATCGTTATGTCGTCGGCGTACGCAAATGCCCTAACTCCCTCCGGCCACGGCAGCCTCAGGATGTCATCGAGCAGGAGGTTCCAGAGTGTCGGCCCAAGAACAGATCCCTGGGGGCAGCCCATAGTGGACTTCTTCCATACCGCCTGGTCGCCCGTGAATAGTCCGACTCGCCGGTCCGTAAAATAATTAACCAATATTCTATAGATATTTGGCGGGCACCCGCCTTGTTTAACTTTGGTCAGGACCATGGGCCACCAGGCGTTATCGTAGGCCCCCGATATGTCCAGTAGAACTAGCTGAACATAATTTTCCGAGGAGTTCGCCACCCGGTCCAGGATCGCGTTCAGCGCCGTGACCGTCGACCTGCCCCTCGAAAAACCATGTTGAGCCTCCGATATACCGCGATACAAACACGGTGCGCACGTTATTATCAGGCGCTCCAGCACCTTCCCCAGAATCGGGAGCAGGGTCACCGGTCTGTACGCCTTGGGATCCGAGAGCGGCCGATCATTGCCCTTTGGCAAGACGACAAGCTTTCCCACCTTTCAAATGTCGGGAAACACACCCTCCCTTATGCACGCAGTGTACATAATGAGCATCTCCGCTCCACTCACTCTCCATGCGTGTTTTATAATACGGGCCGTCAGGCCATCCAGCTCCGGGGCTGTGTTCGGGAGATCCCTGATGATGCGGTCGAGTGCCGCACCACTGGGTAAGTCGGACTCTCGCCCCGTCGGCACACACGCTGCTGCCAGCCTGACCTGCCGGTGATACGGCGTGTCCCCACCAGGGTCGTCGTCCGGACACAAGATGCTGAGGAGGCCCGCTGCAGTACCCTCTGCCGTGGTGGAATGACTGCCATCCTGCAGCCTTATCCCTTGCATGACATTAGCGGGGGGGCGCACCCTGCCCGACGCGGCTCTATATGCCAGCCCCCATGGGTCGTCGTTCCCTGACTCCGCAATGTCACGAAAGTAGGCAACCTCTGACTCCCGCATAGCGGTCTTATATGTTGCTCTCGCTGCCTGTAGTGACTGGAGCCTTTCCCCTTCCCTTGGGTCCTTCATCTTTCGCGCATGCTGCCAGGCTCGCCGCGCGTGGTATACCTTGCGCCGCAGACTCTCGAGATCTGGAGTCCACCATTCATACCCTCCATGGTCTCTCCTCCCTCGCTTGCCCAGACAGGCTTCTGCCGCTCTTGTGACCATTTCCGAGTATTGGGAGCAGATTACTTGTGCCGGCTTCCACGTTTGGAGCCTACCCATCCTATTGTGGAGCACATTGCGAAAACGTTCGTAATTCACCCCCTTTTCGCGATAGGATACCGTATAAACGGCCTGCTGCTCATCCTGACCCTCTGTCCTTGCGGTGCCCATGCCCACCTCAAAGGTAATGAGCTGGTGGTCGCTTAGACTCACCCCCTCGTGCACTGTCCACTGTGACACTGTGAGCCCCCTATTGGACAGAGTTAAGTCTACATTTGACTGGCCATTTGGTCCATGGAACGTGGGTGGTTGACCTTCCACATTGTGAATGACCAACCCTCTACCCAGGATTAGACCCTCCATTTGGGTCCTCCTGTACTCGGAATCAGGACCCCTACCCACATACTGCCTACGTTCACAGTGCCACAGTGGCGAGTGAGCGTTACTGTCCACTGCCACTAGTACGTGATGTCCAGCCAACTGGTCGAGGATCCTCGTCAGCCGTTGCAGATGGACTGCGATGTCGTGACTGTACTGGCAGTAGCAGGACACCACGTAAAAATCACTCTTCATGGTGATGCAGTTAACATGGGCCACCGCACAGTGGTCATCACTGAGGTGTCCCAGAAATGTAACGGCCATCCCGGGATTTACTGGCACGATGCCCGCCTTCGACTGTGGCCCGCTCTGGACAATCCTGGGGTCGCCGTATTGCTCCTGAACCAGCAAAATATCCAGTCGTAAAGTCCTGGCAATCACTGGCAGCTCCGTTGTGGCGGCTGCCGAGCCCAGGAGATTCAGCTGCCCCACCCTCAGCAATGCGTGGCTAGGCATAAGAGGTCATGCTGATCGCCTGCTTCTCCGCGTATATCCGTGCTGGACAGTCTAGTGCCGCCGTCTTGTGAGACTTTGCGTCCGGCCTTTTGAACCGCCTGCACGTGGCACAACATTGCGACTCAGCCTGACACTCCTCTGCCCTGTGGCCGCCGTCACCACACTTACTGCAGGTCATACCAGTCGCCCTACAGTGCTTCTCCGGGTGCCCGTATTGCTGGCACTTATTGCAGCACGTGACGCGGACAAAGTCGCAGACTTCGACCGCATCCCACCCTACGTACACCCTGCCCAGACCCAGCAGTTTCTCCCTAAGAGCCGCCGAGACCTCGAACACAATGGTCGTGCTACGCCCTCCCCGTCGGCCCTTCTTGAAGGCGAAGCACGCCTCCCTGCGGAGTTTCTCTATTGGCCAGTCCACATCCTCCGCGAGGTTGACCCTGTGCAGGTCCTCCAGCACTTCCTCAGCCTCCGGGTTCCCACTCAGGTTCCTCAGAGCCACAAGTGGCCTCCGGGACTTTGGGTCAGCCGTCCTCAGAGTGGAGGGGGCAGCTGCTTTCAGCTTCTCGACGGCGGCTGTTGACGCCGTTTGCACGACGACCCCCGCGTTGCCTACCCTACGCACCCCCTGGACCTGTATCCCCCTCTGACTCGGCTGCACCTTCTCCCGCAGTTTCTTCAGGGTGGCCTCCGATGACTTTATGTCTTCGGTGTTGGGGTAGAAGAGCACCGCTGGCCCGCGCTGCTCCACCGCCATACTGGCCTTGCCATTAGGCAGTTTGAGGACGGCGGCATAGTCCATCCTATGGTTGCCCCCCCCCTCACCTGCAGTCCCAACTACTCCAGGCCCAGCTGTGGTTGCTGCCCTAGCTGGGGACCCACTGGCCTGCTGCAGCTCTAAAGATGCCACCCTCAGTTTCATGGCGGTTACGCAGTGCTCTGCCTCAGCCAGGCGCAAATTCAGTGCCGCAACCACCGCTAATATGTCCTGGCCGTATCCAGCGATCAAACCCTTATCGTTCATATTTAGTTTGTTGCTGGCATTAGCTACCCCGCTGATCCCCTTAACCGCCGAGTAGACCTGATCAATAAGGACTATCCCACTGCATGCCGCCAACCCTTGCTTCTCTGGGGTGCTGGAGGCCTCCGGTGCAGAGCCCCCCTGAGGCGAGTCCAGACAGATCAACTGGCATGGTGCCGTCATTATCCCGCTAATGGGGGGCACCCCCTCCGCTCTTGTACTCACCTTCCGCCGCATCATCGGTCCCTGGGCCTCCTGAGGGGAGGTCAGTGGTCTCTTCCCTGCCTGGGTCGGCGGGGTAACCGTAGCAGGTGGCATGCATTCCTCCCTAATGGGAGGAATGGCATCACCAGCCACGCTGAAACTCGACGGTGGGGTCCGCTTTAAAGACCTCCTCGGCGCAAAGCTTATCCCTTGACGCAACTCCTCCAAGCATCTCAGCTCCTCTTCCCTCCAAGAAACCTCGTCATCCAAGGCCTGCTAAATGGCTGACGGCGAGGAATGGAAAGCCTCCCCATCATCGTCGTCCGCCATCCTTCGGCCGTCGGACACTACCCAACTAACCTTATCCAACTAAACTCTACCCTAATTAATAGTGCGACTATGTAATACTAACCTAACCTATCCTAACAAAGATCAGTTAATACTAATTATCGAGTCCTAATAATATTTCCCAATATTTAGAATAACTATATGTGCGCGACGATAGGTGATGGTGAAGCAAAAGAGGAAGAAGAGTGGACTGTATAACATGTATTAAAAAAGAGGTGAAATAACAACGGTCGGTTGAAATAAGAAAATGAATAAGAAATAATTATGTGTGCTAGAAAAATGCGCTAGCGCAGCCGTGCGTGGAGGCGTGAGTCAAGATATCGAGATAAGACAGTCAATAATAGAGATAACGCCATTACCCGATAACAACGGAGTAAGCGGAATCAATTATAAATAAAGTAATAAACATAAATATGAAGTCAAGATAACGAGATCATACTTTTAACCCTACAGATAACGCCATTTCTCAATAAATAACGAAATGGACGGAATCGATAAACATAAATATGAAGTCAAGATATCGAGACCAGACAGTTAACAATAAAGATAACGCCAGGACCCGATAAACGGAGTAAGCAGAATCAAACATAAATATGGATTGTGGTGACAAGCGTCCTGTCCCCACCACTGTATTAGCTGATAAGACTTAGTATATAAACTAACCTAAATATAACTCAGGGCTCATTATTGTATTCACTCTGTAACATACCACTGTACTACTAACACGTTTTGAGAATAAAATTATCTTTATCTCAATCACTAGTCTCAGTCTTTTAACTGGCGCCCAACGTTACGGGCATTTCTTGAAGAAACTATCAATCAAGGCGACGTGCTGAATTGCTGTATCTCCGCTACCAGACACCGAACCAAGAAGATTACTCTATCAAACCTGCCCAGAACCTACAAATAAAGAAAAAGATTCAAGACTTCTCCTGCAAGGTGACGCTGACTCAGAAAAAACTCTTCTCCGTACACATCAAGGTGACGCTGGCTAAGAAGAAATTTTCTTCGTACATCGCAGTATAGAAGCTCATCGGAGTAAATCGACGGACTTCAAAGACCCGACTCTACGAAGCCTCTACTACATCCAGATGAAGACAGTGATAGCTCTCATCATTCTCACAACACAATTGTAAGTACACGTGATTATTTCCTGTTTAAAATAACATTAAACTGGCATTTACCCCTTCAGGTAGAAAATTAGTAATCACCCCAAAATTAATTATGACGCCACCCGTAGATTCCAACTCTCAAATTAGACCAGAAAGTAATATACCTATTCCCCAGTTCTCTGGAGATGGTGGAGAAAGGTACCTACACGGTTTTATTACCGCAGTAGAACGTTTTATTCAAATAACTTCTGGCACAGATGCGCAGAAAGTCAATATAATCTTATCAAAGATAACAGGCAATGCGGCTACTCTCATATATAGCTACCCTCATAACTTCACTTGGTTAGAAATTAAAGAAATCCTAAAACAACAATATGGATCATGGAATAGAACGATAGGAGATGTGTTTCAGGAAATTAACAATTTAAGACCAAGCTCATCAAGCTTAACTAACGTTATATACGAGTTACAAATGTTAATAGCTGAAGGATGTACAATTAACCAACATGTACACACCGGTTTAAAAGAAATAGCTAACCAAAAGTTAATATCACTCCTACCACCTGAATATAAACCAGCCTGTGAAAAATTAGACTTTCTAGAAACTTGCCTTAGAGCTAGAACTCTCGACAAAGAAGGATACTTAATTAACATCAAAAATACGGGAAACAAACCGAATGGTCATACTCAGCCTTTCGTTAAAAATAATATGAGCTCAACCCCCCAACAACACAGCGCCCCTGTGTATAATTCAAACCTTGGTAATAGACCTGTCCAGCAAAGACACGTATATCCACCCTCACCTTTCTCGGCTAGGATTCGGATGCAACAAGCAGGACAAGCTAAACAACCTTGGTATGGCAACCTTAATAATAATCAAACTCATGTTTACCCTAATCGTAATTTTAATAATAATGCTAATAATTTTAATCAAAGACCTCCATGGCAACAAACTCGACCAAACTGGCAACCAAAACCACAAATTCCTGAACTACAGGATAAAGACGCGACTATGCGAACTGTGACAGAACGGCCTCAATTAAAAAGAAACCGAGTATTTAACATCGACGAACCTGAATCTAATAGTGATGAATATCCCGATATCTCTTTTGAAGAATACATGCAGCTATGTATAAACGAATATTTTACTAACATGAACCCTAGATACGAAAATAATGATCTTTGTGAACCAACACACGAAAATAACCCAAACACGAAGGATTTTCAAACGGATTTACCCCAGATTACCCCAACATAAACTCTACACCTAATCATACTCAACTACTATATATTAAAATACCTAATACAGAAGAAAAAATACTAATAGACACCGGATCAACACGATCATTTATTAAACCCAACATAGCTAAAGAACTAATATCGGATGGATACGCGACTTATATTGACGAAACATTTTCAGTCCAAACCCCGCACGGAATCTCAAAACATAATGGTAAAATAATAACCAACCCCATGGTAAATATCTTCGGACAAAACAGTAATCCAATAGAATTTTATATGTTCGACTTCTCTAATAATTTCGAATACCTAATAGGATGGGACACACTAACTAAACAAAACCTATTAATAATTCCTAGTGAAAACAAAATGAAAACACCAGACGATATAACTATACTATTACATTATCAAGAATACGATTATGAAATATCACATAAAAAGGAAAGTACTAACCACGTAGCAGATGCTCCGTCTATAATCACACTAATGCATAACTCAGACCAAGCAACGGTACATAGCAACTTTGATGACTCAGATGAAGGATTCATAATAAAGTCAGAACATCCCCCTAGGCGTATGAATAGAATATTTGTAACGAGAGAACCCTATCAAGTGAAAGTAACACAAAAAGACAACCACACCCACGATTATAATCTAAAAATAAACAACCCCCAAGACTTTATAAAATTCTGTAAAGAATATCTCGGATCAAAAAGATATGCTATAGTAGGAAATTGTAATAAACTCATAGAACAACTGTCTGAAATATACAGGAAACATTTCAATAATAAAGAACTCACAATCATTTGGTTTACACAACCACGTGTAGAAATCACAGATAAAGAAGAAATCCTAAAAATAATTAGAACAACGCATGAATTTATAGATAGACATATAGGAAACCCAGCTTTAATAAAGGAAATCTCAAAAAAATACTATATCGAAAACATCAAAAAACATACACAAAACTATCTGAATCAGTGCGAAACATGCACTAAAGTAAAATACGACCGAAAACCTTTTAAACCACCCTTTGAAAAAACCAAAACACAAACAAAACCAATGGAAAAATGGCAAATAGATACGTTCCACTTTAAAAAGAAAACCTACTTAACCGGAATAGATACATTTTCTAAATGGACTTTCGCCATAGAACTTGTTGAAAACAACTCGCTACAAGTAATAGAAACACTATTACAACTCTTCGCTTTAATAGGAACCCCCGAACTAATCTCAACGGATAACGAGACTACACTAATATCGGAAATAGTAAAAGAATTTTTAGCAGGATTAAAAATCAAACATCATGTGACAACACCCCAGCACCACACGTCTCATGGAGACATAGAAAGGTTTCACTCCACCCTAATAGAGAGATTAAGAGTACAACAGGAACTAAAGAAAGAAAATGTTTACTTAGCAGTACTAGCATATAATTCCACTATACATAGTGCCACTAACAAAACACCTAACGAATTACACTTTTTACGAGAAATTAACTTACCCGTACAGAACAAACAAACCTCTGACTACCTAAAAAAGATAAACGACAAAATAGAAAAAGTAAAAGAAAGCACACTCAAAAGGAATAATAAATTCAGAACACCTGTGACTAAAGAAATCACCATAGGAACTAAATTCTATATCGCTAAGCATGATAGGTCAAAACATGTTAACCCATTTAAAGGCCCATACATAATAAAAAAAATACTCCCACGAAATAAATTCTCCTATGACTCCAGATATAAAGAACACCAAATTCACATTAGCCAAATTCGTGTTACAGATACAAAGCAAACTTTTAATATTCCAATTCGCTCTACCCATTGTCTCTAAAGAACAATACAATCTAGAAACAGTAGTTAGCGTAATCACCCCATCTAACCAATATTGTCAAATGCCTAGTATTAAGAACGGCCAGTATTTAACGGGAACCAATCATGTGTATAAAGTAGACAAATGTAACAACAATATATGTACAGCTTCACCAACAAAGAAATGTGTAGAAGAAAGCATCCTGAAACAACGCAACAACTGTAGTGTTATAAAAATCTACTGCCCAGAACGATACTCATACAAAATTCAGAATGACTTATATTTTCAGTTCAGATTAAAGGAACAAACAATTTATGATAGATGTGTCGACAGAAGCGTGACCATCGTAAACTCATATATAGAAGACAACACCAAATGCGGAAGCACTCAAGATGCTGTGGATATTCAGACCTTTACTGAAGTCATAGAACCAGCAAACATGTTACCAATGACGTTACCAGAAAATATGGACAACATAGAGGAGCAGATTGCAGTAATTAATAGACCAGACTTAACCTCAGATAAAATCAAACACATAGGGATCCTAACCTATACAACGATAGGAACCATAATCTTGTTAACTATCGTCTTTTTAACTCGTCGAATTATAAAAACCCGACAGAGTACAAAAAGACTAGGAGGGAAGAGTCAAGATATCGAGATAAGACAGTCAATAATAGAGATAACGCCATTACCCGATAACAACGGAGTAAGCGGAATCAATTATAAATAAAGTAATAAACATAAATATGAAGTCAAGATAACGAGATCATACTTTTAACCCTACAGATAACGCCATTTCTCAATAAATAACGAAATGGACGGAATCGATAAACATAAATATGAAGTCAAGATATCGAGACCAGACAGTTAACAATAAAGATAACGCCAGGACCCGATAAACGGAGTAAGCAGAATCAAACATCTGTAAAATAATACCCATTGATAAAAAAGTCGATTATCTGGTAGGTTTGGAATTTTGTAATAATGATATATATAAAGTTAGTGTCAAAAATAAGTACAACACACGTAGGGTTAGAGAGAATAAATTGGTCCAACCACAGACTACAAATTATTATGGTAAGAGAACATCTAAGTATTTGGTACCTGAAGTGTTTAACAAAATAGATTTTTTGAGAAAAGAGGTAAAACTTAGTAAACAATCACTTAAAACAAAATTAAAGAACATTGTGCTCGATTGTAAAAATTACTAATATATGAATAATTAAAGATGTAAATTTAACTATACAGTAGTAAGTGTGTACGAAGGTAGCACTGTTATGTTAAAGAGCGATTCTCGCCTTCAAACGTCAAAGTTTGGCGAGTTTTAGATTTAAGGTAACACCTGTATTTTATAATTTCAATAAAAAAAAAAAAAAAAAAAAAAAAAAAAACATAAATATGGATTGTGGTGACAAGCGTCCTGTCCCCACCACTGTATTAGCTGATAAGACTTAGTATATAAACTAACCTAAATATAACTCAGGGCTCATTATTGTATTCACTCTGTAACATACCACTGTACTACTAACACGTTTTGAGAATAAAATTATCTTTATCTCAATCACTAGTCTCAGTCTTTTAACTCGTGCAACAGCTGACTCGTGTTACGCGGCGGGCGAGCGGCCGGCCGGTGGTCGGCTGGCTCCCCGCTGCCCCGCGTCCCTCGTTCACTGCCGCTGGCGCGCGGTGATGTTGAGAGGAGTGACCTCAACATACTCCCCCCGTTGAAGAGTCTTCAACAGTGGAAACCGGCAGCGGGCAGATGGTGTTGAAGGCGCGCCGGATGACACTCTTTCTTGTGAGGATGTCGGCGACCCTCGCGACGCCATCTTTGCCTGGGAGAACGTGTGTGATGCGTCCTAGAAGCTACATAAGAGGAGGTGAGCCTTTGTCTTTAATGACGACTAACGTTCCTTCCTTGAGCTCGCCAGATGACCGACACCATTTTGTTTTCTCTTGAAGCCACAGAACATATTCGTGAGAGAAGCGAGCCCAAAAATGTTGTTTCAAGAATTCGATGCGGCGAAACCATTGTAGGCTGTTCACGTTGGCGTTCTGGATCTGTGGATGAGGTAGCATAATGAGAGAACGTCCAATAAGGAAATGTGCTGGTGTCAAAGGAGCGAGGTCGGAGGGGTCGTTGGACAGTGGAGTTAAGGGCCTTGAGTTGAGTATAGCCTCGACTTGAGTTAAGCAAGTAGCCATTTCTTCAAAGTTAAGGTTGGTTAAACCCAAAATGCGTCGTAAATGGTGCTTAGTGGATTTGACCGCAGACTCCCCTAGACCTCCGAAGTGTGGAGTGTACGCAGGTATGAAAGAAAAGTGTGCGCGACGATAGGTGATGGTGAAGCAAAAGAGGAAGAAGAGTGGACTGTATAACATGTATTAAAAAAAGAGGTAAAATAACAACGGTCGGTTAAAATAAGAAAATGAATAATAAATAATTATGTGTGCTAGAAAAATGCGCTAGCGCAGCCGTGCGTGGAGGCGTGCAACAGCTGACTAGTGTTACGCGGCGGGCGAGCGGCCGGCCGGTGGTCGGCTGGCTCCCCGCTGCCCCGCGTACCTCGTTCACTGCCGCTGGCGCGCGGTGATGTTGAGAGAAGTGACCTCAACAAAAAGTTTATGCCAGGGTCGATGTTGTTGAAGTTTAAGTCTTGCGAAAGCAGCCTGGCCAACTCATTGAAAGCACCGACAAAGGTTGTGCCGTTATCGGAAAATATATTACGTGGTTTTCCCCTTCGAGCAATAAAGCGGTTTAGTGCAGCTAAGAAAGCTTCCTTCGTAAGGTCCGACACAAGCTCGAGATGGATGGCCCTCGTAGCTAAACACACAAACACACAAATGAAGCATTTGATGAGTCTACATCCCCTACCTTTTCGGCCAGCTATCATGATGGGACCGGCGTAGTCTACCCCTGTGTCAAAAAATGGAAACTCTAAATGTAGACGCTGCTCTGGAAGGTTACCCATGACAGGCTGAACAGTGTTGGCCTTGATCCTGCAACACCTTACACATTGATGTGTGACCTTTTTTGCAAAGTTCCTACCTCCAATAGGATAGTAGTGATGGCGAACAGTGGCCAACAAAAGTTGTGGTCCAGCATGTAAGAGACGTAGATGAAACATGTTGAACAAGAGAATACAAATCTTATGAGAACTAGATAAAAGAATTGGATGTTTAATATTGTAATCATAAAATGAGTTAGTTAATCTTCCTCCAACACGAATAAGATTAGACAGAGTATCAAAGAAAGGAGACAAAGATAATAGTTTGTTCTTTGCTGGTAACTGTTTACCCGATTTAAGTAACTGATACTCTTCTGGGAAAGATTCCATTTGACTAAGTTTTAATAATAAGTTTAAAGAATTGTTAAGTTCGGTAGAAGTAAGTGCACCAGATTCAAGTGACTTCTTATTGCATTTATGAATGAATCGCATGACATATGCCGTCACACGTTGTAATGTATTGAAGTTTGAAAATTTTGAAAATAACGCAGTAATAGGATTTTCAATAGTGTGGTTAGAGAGATGACAACAAGCGACTGTTTCCGGTAACCCAGACTTACTACGATGTGATTCAGGGAACTGAGGCCATGAAGACACATCTTTGGTGAGAAATTGTGGTCCTGACCACCACAATGAAGATGACAGCAGCCTGTCAGTTCTAAATCCACGCGAAGCGAGGTCTGCGGGGTTTTCAGATGACGGAACATAGTGCCAAGCCTCTCCTCCTACACTTTCCTGAATTTCAGACACACGATGACGAACGAATGTCTTTAGTTGGTTTGGTGAAGTAGATAACCATCCCAAGACGATGGTGGAATCACACCAAAAATGGACTTCATCAAAATTCAAAGTAAGTGACTGTCGAACCTTTGAGTACAACCTTGAACCCAGCAACGCACCACACAGCTCGAGCCGCGGTATGGTTGTGGATTTGATTGGAGCTACCTTGCTTTTAGCGGTAAGGAGATGTACGTTAACCTCGCCGTCTCTTGTAACACTGCGAACATAAACACACGCCCCATAAGCTTTTTCGGATGCGTCAGTGAATATATGCAACTGTAGACAGGACGCAGATTCACACAACACCCACCGAGGTATCTTGAACTCATTTAAAAGGTGCAGGCTATTTTGGAAGTCATTCCACGCATCCTGTATATGCGTGGGAACAAGCTCATCCCAAGAGCTTTTGGCCCGCCACAATTGCTGCATGATAATTTTGGCTTCTATTATGCATGGAACGACCAGGCCAATGGGATCAAAGATCTGTGCTATGATGGATAAGATGTGACGTTTGGTAGCCTTCTCGGTGTGGTTTAGGTTTATAGAAAAAGAAAATGTGTCACTTAAACTCCTCCAGAGAAGTCCCAAGGTCTTCGACTGCTCATTGTCGCTCAGGTTCACAACATCAGAAGTATCGCGTTCACTGCTAAGCGCCTGCAGCACCTGACTAGAGTTGGACCGCCATTTCCGAAGATTATATTTTGCTGATCGAAGGACATCGTCAACATGACGGCCTTTTTGTAAAGTTTCTGAAACAGATGTTCCACCAGATAAAAAATCATCTACATAAAAGTCACGTACTATCGAGAACTTTGTTGCTGCATCTGAGCATTCTTCGGCCAGTTGAAGCAAACATCTCGTAGCTAGAAATGGCGCTGATGCCGTGCCATACGTCACGGTATTCAGCGTGTATTCTTTTATCGGATGAGTTGGTTCTGCCCTCCATAGAATTTTTTGTAAAGGACGATGACCGTCGTGAACAAGAGTTTGCCGGTACATTTTTTCTATGTCCGCGCTTATGACAATTTTATGTTGACGGAAGCGAAGTAATATTGACAGCAAGTCATCTTGTATAGGGGGACCAACCATCTGTATTTCGTTAAACGATTTTCCCGATGTAGTTCTGGCGGAAGCGTCAAAGACTACCCTTAATTTAGTGGTAGTTCTTGACTCTTTTAGAACACCATGATGTGGCAGATAATTACTAGTTGAGTCTAGTGGGCGTCTAGATGATTCAGACATGTGTCCCAGCTCTATGTACTCATTGATAAAGTCTACATATAGGCTTTTAAGGCGAGGATCTCTACCCAAACGACGTTCAAGAGATAGAAATCGCTGCTTAGCCATCATGTATGAATCACCCAATACGATCAGTGACTCTTTAAAGGGAATGCTTACCACAAATCGCCCATCAGGATTACGATATGTAGTGTCTATAAAATGTTGTTCGCAAGATCTCTCTTCACCTGACTGCTTATGTATTGACGACACAGAATCTAACTCCCAAAACCGATCTAAATCAACTTGTAAGTCATTAGTGTGCATACAGACATGTGAAGAGGAATCTGACTGATGATATGCACCCGAAATGAGCCAACCTAGTTTTGACTCAAGCAAAGTGGGCTTATGAGTACCTAATGTGATACGGCCAGCGCCTATGATACCCCAGAAGACTTCCGCACCAACAAGGATGTCGATTGATGACGGAATATAATAAGTGGGGTCGGCGAGACGCACGTTCGTAGGTATACGTATGTTGCTAGTATCCACATAAGTATTAGGAACTGATGCTGATACTTTAGGCAATACGAGGCAGTCTATATTCAGTACGTACTCACTGTCATCAATTGTTTTTAATGACACTGAGCACCCCTGAGTACAACTAGAATAATGGGCATTAATACCTGTTACCTTGGACGTGGTGGTGTAGGTAGTAATGTGTAGCTTACGAACAAAGTCCTCCGAGATGAAATTTGTTGTACTTCCACTGTCCAGCAAGACTCGTGCTGTGTGCTGGCTGCCGTCAGTGCCGGTTACCCTCACGAGCGCGGTGCATAGAAAAACAAATCGATGGTTAACAGATTGGTTAGCTGATAACGCAGTGTTGTGTGTCATAGGATTAACATTGTCACTATCGATATGTAACAGAGTGTTATGTTTTTTACGACAATATTTACAAGGGCCTAGTTTGCATTTGGACATATCATGACCTGGACGAAGACAATTCATGCACACCTTTGAACTCTGAGCCTTTTTAATACGATCCTGTGCTGAGAGACCTTTAAACTGCTCACATGCAAAAATAAAATGATTTTCATGACACATGGGACATGACAATGACTTTAATGTTTTCTCTGGTAGCGCAGTATTGTTTTTGGATTTAAGCGCAGGTGCTGTGGTTTCACTCTTGGCTGTCGCTATGGGCTTAGACTCCTCAAGTGTCTCTAGTAAGTCAGCCCTGCTACTGATGAAATTGGTGAATGTAGATAAAGTAGGTGGTTCAGATAAAGTGTTTCTGTGTTCTTCCCAATGTCTTTTTGTAGTATGGTCGAGCTTACTGGTCATTATGTAAATGACCAGGACGTCGACGAAGGCGTTTTGAACTGGTTGACCAAGTGTGGCCAAAGCCCTGAGATTTTTGTTTGTGGTGTCAATTATGTAACTTAGTGTTTTGCTTGACTCTGTATCTATGGATTGAACGTTAAAGAGAGCTTGCACATGATAGTTGACAAGCAATCTTTTGTTGTCATACCTCTCACAAAGTAATTTCCAGGCGGCGTCATAATTTTCTGACCTAAAGTCAAGATTATCAACAACAAGTGAAGCACTTCCCTTTAAGGAAGCACGTAAATAGTGTAATTTATTTATTTTCTCTAAGGTTGGGTTGTTATGTACTATAGAAACAAATGTATCTCTAAATCCTAGCCAATCATGATAGCTGCCTGAAAAGTTAGGTAAATCAATTTTAGGTAAGCGAATTGAATTGTGTTTGTGTGTACTAGTAATACAAGATTCCACCTCGCTTGCGGAGTCCCCCTCAGGAACCTTTCTTGCGCCGCTGATCAGCTGGCGTGCCGAAGCGACCAAGCTGTAGTACTACTTCTCAAACTCTTCGCGCTCCGTATATTGTTCGCTGGGGTCATCCGTCAACGCTTCCAATTCATCCTGTAATGCATCATATTTTTCGTATAAGCTTTCAAATATATTAAGGCGATATTCGATTTCGACGATTTGTACCTCAATTAACTTTTCGCAAGACTTAGAAATATTTAAATAGGACGTAAATTGCGTAAGCTTGGCTTTAATTGATGCTCGCTTCTTGATAAGGCTTTTCATGTCAGCCATGTCGTCAATAATTTAGCAGTAGTAGCAAAAGAAGAAAGAAAAAAAAAAGTGATGGTAAAAGAAGAAAAATATTTATTATTGCTAAGTGAAAATTACTGATACTAAACGATTAGCAACAAGTCGCGAAGCAGTGTTTGTAGCTATATTATGTAAGAAATAAGATTGCTATTAAAAAGCGTTAGGCGTATTCGATTAAATCTGCTAAGTAATGCCAAGCGAATGACGCAATGTCTACCCTACACAAAAAAAAGAAAAAAAAACGAACAAATATAAATTCTATTAAATGGAATATATGCGAGTAGTATCTATTGAACACTATATTAAATATGATCTAGCTAGATTAACACACGTTACAAATAATGGTATTATGAAATGGAATGCAATGCAATGAAATGAAATGTAAATGTTTAATCAAGTCGTTGGGCTGAAGATTATGGATTGATGGAAATACTAAGAGAGTTATAACTAATGAACTAGTTCAAAGAAATGAAAATGAATTTGTAAGTAAAATGACTAGGCAAAATGATGGAACAAAGGAATTGGAACGTTCTCACGGTTTTATGCTGTCAACCTCTGATGATGAGCTGACGACTGTGGTGGCTCCGATGCGTAGATCCTGGGATGCTCCCGATGCTAGTTTTCTTGGCCCGAAGTCGACGATGACTTCGACGATCTTTTCTTGCGCCGCCCGTTGGTTCGAACTTGATAAAGACGGCTGCTGCCGTATCGAAGTTCACGATGACCAAATGCAGACGATGACACGTAGAAAATGAAGACCGCTTTGACCCGAAGATGAAGACCTTTGTTCTTCAACCGACGAACCGTTGTTCAAAAATGTTCGTTAATTTTGAAAAATTTCCGTTTTTTTCTCGTCCGTTTTGGTTCAAACTTTAACGGTAGAAGTACCAATGTGCGCGACGATAGGTGATGGTGAAGCAAAAGAGGAAGAAGAGTGGACTGTATAACATGTATTAAAAAAGAGGTGAAATAACAACGGTCGGTTGAAATAAGAAAATGAATAAGAAATAATTATGTGTGCTAGAAAAATGCGCTAGCGCAGCCGTGCGTGGGGGTGTGCAACAGCTGACTCGTGTTACGCGGCGGGCGAGCGGCCGGCCGGTGGTCGGCTGGCTCCCCGCTGCCCCGCATCCCTCGTTCACTGCCGCTGGCGCGCGGTGATGTTGAGAGGAGTGACCTCAACACTATAATACTAACCTAGCCTATCCTAGCAAAAGCTTAAGCACTATACTATATTATATTTCCCAAGCCCCAAATACAAATTATTCCTACCAAAAACGTTACCAAAATCTACCCATGAAGTGGCAACACCACTGTACTGTCACATGCCAATCCCAACCGACACCGGCAGATGACAGGTGACAGCCGACAGATGACACCGACAGACGTCACCCGCAAGTGACACCGACAGATGACAAATGACAGCTGACAGCTGACACAGACAGCCGCCACCCAGGATGACCGTGACAGCACTTACCCTACAGTCAACGTCCGATAGTGACAGTGACGATGTCAGTGACGCTGTCAGATGTCAGTGTCAAACGTCACCCGACGGTGACAGTGACAGCCCACACCCGACAGCAAACACCACGCGGCCGTCCTAACCTAAAAACACTCCGACCCACCACGTGCACGTAACCTCAAAATAGGCACGTGTCGGGCGTGGATATAGCTTGGGTCGGTCAATCTGGATGAACCAGTAATCGAATGCCAATCTATTCGCCGTACCTTCTGATCCTCTTCCAGGCACAGGGCCGCCACCCCCTGAATTTCAGTGTAGCGTCCCCTTGGCAGTACACAATATTCACAGCACAAATAAACTACAACAAAATTAACACCGTGTCCAATTCACTCCCTAAAATAACCGTTACTAACACTAGCCAACACGTTCGTGTATTAAAAGACGTATAGCAACCGTTTACAGACTGAAATTCAGCAAAGCACTCTTCAAAATTCAATAAAATAAATCTATTAAAAATTTCGGAGCGCAACAACACGTCCGTCCACTACCGTAGTCGGGCGCGAAGTAGATAGGGACAGTGGGAATCTCGTTAATCCATTCATGCGCGTCACTAATTAGATGACGAGGCATTTGGCTATTTTAGCTCGAACATTTGCCATCGTCCTTAGTGACTACTAATGTAATCATTATAGACTGTTGTGACAGGACTCCCACGTCCCCCTACCGTCACCCAACTGCCGAGATTGCGCCGGTGGGATATCAGGCGAGGTCGAAGATGTTACATAAATAACTGAGTGTAGCCAATGGTGGGAGCTTCGACCCCTGGGCCCGGCGGCGGCCCGCAACACAGGAATCCGACTCCTCGCTCCCCGACTCAGTCGATTCGGGTAGTCATGCGATTGAACCTTGTCCAGTTCATGTGCGAACCTCGCAAGACCAAAGACGGGATGCCGGCCAGCACTCCCTCATCGAGCCCGACGAACCTCTTGAGCTCCCTATAGGAAGCTAGGCTCCACACTCCTCTCCAGGACAAGGTGCAGGAGGTCGAATGGACGCTCTCTTTACAAGGCAGTCCTAGTATACCAGCAACCTTCTCAACGAGCTCCACATGATTCCCGTATTTATTACGTTTCTCACGATGAAGCTCATCGAGGGGCCGCTGACCCGAGACCACCTGCGCATCCACAATCACCCCCACACCATTCCTAGAGGCTATAATGTCGGGCTTTCTGAGGCCCAATGCGGTCCTGACCCTCGGTTCCTTCACCACAGACCACCCCTTGTCCTCCATGGCGGAGCTAACAATATCCACCACGCAGTTATGGCGTTCAATACGGCCGCCGTGTGTTCTGTGACACTGTTGGATGGTGTGCGCCGTAGTCTCCCTAACCATGCAACCTGCACGGCAGTTCAACTCCGACGCCACACCAGTCCGGCGCCCCCGTGTATTGCGTACTCGCGACGGGAGCGCGTTTATATGAGTGTGCACGAACTGCACGAAGTCCCGGCCAGTATACTGCATGCTGCGTTCCCGCACCCACTTAGTGGACGCGGGAACCCGCGCACACTCCCGCAACTCGAGTCCGTCCACGGTAGCATGCAGGACTTCACGCCAATACATTGCGGTGGTCCGCTCTCCTGACTTGGGGTTTTCCGCAGTGAATTTACGGAGTTGCTTGTCGGCCCACTGCAGCTTCCTTCGGATCCTTTCGGATCTGGCGGCGGCTCTAGCCACTGGCCATCGCGATGAGTCCAAGCGGCCGAACCTCTTTTTAATGAGATCCGGCACACAAGTCCTCAGCGAAGGGATCGCTAAGCCACCGTCCGTGGTCGCTGCGTGGTAGTACCCGACAGGCACATCCTTCGGAAGCCGAAGCCAAGTCCGAACTGCCCTCCGGATCTGGACGTCGAGCATTCTGAGTCTATCGTCCGATATGACCCCTAACACGAACCCATGCAGGAATCTCGGGATGAGATGTACCCTTACCATTTCGAGCCGCTGCTGCGGCTTAAGGGGAGCCTTTGTGATATTGTTTAAGGCTACTTTTACATCATGCTCTAACGTCACGCATCCAGATGCCTTGAAGTCCACTCCCAGATACCGCCAACGTTCGACGCAAGACACTTGCCGTAACCAACGCGACCCCACCTTAAAGGTACGGTCGGTCAGGTAATGCACCTTCTTACGCTTCCCGTCGGGCACCATGGAAAGCACAGCGCTTTTCGCACGACTGATGAAAAGGCCCATCATCCTTCCAGTGCGCCAAACACAGTCAATGGAGGATTGCATGCCCACCTTTGAACCTGCAAGCAGGACTAGGTCGTCAGCATAAGCCAAAGCCGAGACATTCTCGCCCTCAAGCCTATAGCCAACTTCCCTCGGTAAGGCCGCTAGGATCGCATCCATCGCCATGTTGAACAGCAACGGCGACAACGGGTCTCCCTGGCGAACCCCCTGACCCACTCTTGCGGGACCGCTGCGGGCTCCATTTGCAACCAAGATAGTCTCGGAAGTGTCATACAGCCTCGCAACGTAGTCGCAGAACCCCTCAGGCAGGTGTCTTTTCCTCAGCAGATCAATCAGTGCCGCATGCGACACCGTATCGAACGCCTTGGCAAAATCCAACACTGCAACATGGCATTCACGCAACTTCTTCCCACAATCTCCCAGCACAGCGTCCAGCACAGCCGAATTCTCGAGTGTGCCGTCGGCGCAGATAAATCCACGCTGTCGTGCATCGGGAGGGCAGCATGCTTCGAGCCTCTTCGCCAAAACAGAGTGCATGTGCCTGAGAGGCACCGACGCGATCGAAATCGGCCGATACTCCCCAGGACCTGCAGGAGTCTCTGTCTTAGGTACAAAGACCGTGCGGCAGCCGCGGAGCTTCTCAGGGACCTCCCCAGCCATCATCCACGCGTTGAATATTTCCGCCTGAGTTGCAGAAGACAAAGTATTCCAGGCCCCTGGGAGAATTCCTTCAGGACCCGGAGCCGACCTGTTATCGATGCGGCACGCCTTCACCTCATCAGAAGTAAAAGGCGTCCACAGCTGCGAGTAATCACGGCTGCCCCCGTACTGCTCCGAGTGCTGTAACGCGCTCAGAACTTCCGGTGTGAGCCCCGGGGCGTCAGACACGGCCTCCATCACCGGTCGCCAATAGGCTTCCAGCTCCGAAAGACTATGACTCACACCCCGAGTTTGTCCGTCAATCACCTCCGCAGCAGCTCTTGACCTACAGGTCTTATACAGCTCCTGCACCCTCGCGTACTCCATTCTGCGCCGCTTTCGCGCAGACAACCTGGCAAAAGCAGTTTGGGTCTCCTCTGGAGACTGACCTTTGCGCCTAGGCCGCCCCCGCCTTTTCCCATCACGTGCACCCCGCGCCATCCTCGCTTCGGAGCTCGCCAGGAGATCCTCCACAATTCTGACGTGGTCTAGCGCTTCGGACAAGTCCGGGCTTTGCAGGCTAACGGGGACAGGCAAGACTTCAGAAGGTGGCTCCGCCCCTACAAGAGGCTGCTCTGGCGTTGAACCTTCAGCAGTGCCGGCGATAGGGGTGCCCCTGATAGGCAAATCTGCCTCCCCTGGGGCACTCGGAGAAGGGGGCTGAGCCAGATCGGCCAGGCACGCTTGTACCCGGCTCTTGTAGGCCTCCTTCCTCCGGTACCCCTTAATCGCCTCTAGGTAGCGCCCCAATTGTGGCAACTCCCTCATCAATTGCTGGTTTATTGTCGTGGCACTGCCTCCAGCCCTAACCAGACGCGCCTCTGTCTGAGCTAAGAGCTCCCCCTCTTCCTCATGCCATCTCCGCTTTACCTGCGGTGGGGCGGCTGCGGCGTTTGCCGTCACAGGGTGTGCGCGCCGCTTGTGCACGCCCAACCCTGTTTTAGTCCGGAATGCCCTGCTACACTCCGGACAAGTCCAATCACTTTCCTCCCGCCCCGACCGAGGCGGAGATCGAGCAGCCGGACTTAAAGGTTTAAGGGTCGACGCCTCCGGCTCCTGTGGGAGGCCGGAGGTTCGACCATACATTTCCTCATTATTATCGAAAGCGACCATTAAAACCTTGTTGTGGCAGGGTGGCTAGCCCTACCACAGGTACACCCACAGCTCTCGTGTACGCCCCAGCCTTACGAGCTGCTAGATTTGGGGTCCTAAGACCCCCATCGGGGCTTCTCTGAGACCTTCCCCCAGAGCCTGTCCTGGATATGCACTGTTTGCGTGTTTGCGCACCTTGATCCGATTTCGTGACCAAGGTCTCCAGGCTCACCGTACCCCTAGGACCATCAGATTGTGGTCTTCTGGTCAAGTCGGGGAGGTATGCGCGACACCTCAACTCCGCCGCGGAATGACGATGAATCTCTCCGTTCGTTCATTCGAGTTTCGCAGGTTTACCCCTGAACGGTTTCACGTACTCTTGAACTCTCTCTTCAAAGTTCTTTTCAACTTTCCCTTACGGTACTTGTTCGCTATCGGTCTCGCGGTAATATTTAGCCTTAGATGGAGTTTACCACCCACTTAGGGCTGCACTCTCAAGCAACCCGACTCTAAGGAGAGTCCCTCTCGCCGCGATCCTCCGTCGCTACGGGCCTGGCACCCTCTACGGGAAAACGGCCCCGTTCAAGACGAACTTGGACAGGAGCGATCGCGACGAGAAAGCGGAACCTCCCGAACACCACATCTCCCGCCGCCTGAACGACGGCGGGATTCAGTGCTGGGCTTCTTTCCTGTTCGCTCGCCGCTACTAAGGAAATCCTGGTTAGTTTCTTTTGCTCCGCTTACTAATATGCTTAAATTCGGCGGGTGATCCTCCCTGATCTGAGGCCAACGATAAAAAAATGAGGCAGACGCGATATCCGTCAGCGTTACGACGCAGCAATCGAACTCTCTCGCGAACGAAAGAGAACGACGACGATATGTCAAGGTGGCGGGCGTAACTGGAAGCGAGGGTGGTTTGGTCAGAGTGAGGTGAGGAAACACGAACCAAGATGAACCCTAGAGACCCTAGAAGAATTCCCCCCCCCCTGCCCTTGCTCGGCGCCCCCGGCGCCGAGTGGCCATTATTGGTGATGCGAGTGATGAGTATCATAGACTCTCAATAACCACCGGCCCTTCAGTAAGTACGCACCACAAACCCCCCCCCCCCCCTGCCCTTGCTCGGCGCCCCCGGCGCCGAGTGGCCTGTTGCGCGGTGGAGGAGACGTGTGATTATTGGTGATGCGAGTGATGAGTATCATAGACTCTCAATTACCACCGGCCCTTCAGTATGTACGCACCACAACCCCCCCCCCCCCCTTGCTCGGGGCCCCCGGCGCCGAGTGGCCTGTTGCGCGGTGGAGGAGACGTGTGATTATTGGTGATGCGAGTGATGAGTATCATAGACTCTCAATTACCACCGGCCCTTCAGTATGTACGCACCACAACCCCCCCCCCCCCCCCCCCTTGCTCGGGGCCCCCAGCGCCGAGTGGCCTGTTGCGCGGTGGAAGAGACGTGTGATTATTGGTGATGCGAGGGATGAGTATCATAGACTCTCAATAACCACCGGCCCTTCAGTATGTACGCACCACACCCCCCCCCCCCCCTTGCTTAGCCACCGGCCCTTCAGTAAGTACGCACCACATCCCCCCCGCCCCCCTCCGCCCTTGCTCGGCGCCCCCGGCGCCGAGTGGCCCGTTGCGCGGTGGGGGAGACGTGTGATTATTGGTGATGCGAGTGATGAGTATCATAGACTCTCAATAACCACCGGCCCTTCAGAGTACGCACCAAACCGAAGCGAGCCGAAGCTGCGGAGGTGAGAATTAAAAACAAAAATACGGACCAATAGAAGTATATTTTATGGCCATTCAGATCACAGCTACATTCATTCCGTGCGGGTACCGCTAGAGACGCTCGTGTCGCGGCGCACCGAAGCTCCACAATTTTTAATTATGTCTGTTCTTTGTGGGTCCTCCATAACGGCCGCGAACACAAGCGCGGAAGCAGAGCACATCTGCACCGGACGACGCGCGACCGCCGCGCTAGGAGAAGGACCCAGTTTCTTGTGAACAGAACGTCAAAACGTGTGTCTCCTTTTCGTTCTTGGCACAGTTTGTGTAAACGTGCTTTGGTCGGCTACACATTCGACACTTAGTTCTAACGTGGTTCGGGTCGAGCAAATGGTGGTCTTCAACGAGGAAATTCCGTGCTGTATTTGATACATTCGCCCGGTCGGCTTCAACGCAGTAGGCATTCGCATCAAGCACCGCTGAGTGTATGCGACTGCGTGGAAACATTCTACGCGCGTTTTATTTAACTCCTATTGTTTCTTGTAACTCTTTGTTTCTCTCTTATTTGGTGGTTCCAGGATATGAAATGATATGAAATGACCATTGCTCTTCTTTATATAGGATGTCGGAATTACTTTAACACGTCTCAAACTAGACGTGTAAAAAAAGTTTATCTTTTTCAAATACAGCACGGAGCAGCTTCTTTGGTGCTCTTCTGGGCCTTACGAGCGGTTCCGCACTACATCTGATCCGAATCCGAATTACGCCCGTAGGTGCTGCGCGTGCGCAGTCGACCGTTCGTGTATTAAGTTCGTGTATTAAATCGGATTCCGTTCGTGTATTAAATTGGAAGGTTTGTTCGCGCCGCGCCAGCGGCGGGGGATATTTTTTTTTTTTTTTCCCTACTTAGATTTCTGAGCGGGAACTATCTCGATAACATACATAGGGGGCGTCCATAAATTACGTGAGGTGTTTTTTTTAATTTTCTGCCCCTCCCTCCCCCCCTGGTGAGATGTCGTGAGATTTTATTCAACCCCCTCCCCCATCTCCCAATCTCACGTGAGATTTTTCAAAATGTGAGTTTCTTACGTAAACGTGTTGGATTGTTATTGTAAAAAGAAAAAAACAAATTTGCTTCGTGCTTTTATTTACGACTAGTTATGACTAGTAATCAATGTTGCTGAGAGTTTAATTATAAGTGTAATAAAAATTTAACAATAGAATACTTAAATCGTAACTACTTAGATTAAAAAAGAGTATCTACTCTAATTCAGTCCATGGAGAATCATGCACGGTCTCAAGAGAGACTATTGGAACTAACATGTCCATATGATTTTCAGTAAAATCATCTGATCCTTCAACTTCGTTCTGATCTAGCCACTCTAAGCCATTGGCACTTGCACAAAGTAATTCATTAGCTCGTATTGTGACAATCCGTGTGGGTCGCACTTTTCGGAACATACGCGCTTGCTTAGCTGGTGCAATGTGGGCTGATCGTCTGTGCTCTGCAGCTCTTGTGCTAGATGCAAAGTAAATACCGCATGTACTGCAGCATCTTTTCTCTAAATCATCACGTACACTTGGGCAATAGAGATCATAAGGCGTGCTGATGAAGGCATTTAGCGGTTGAATCGGTAGGCAGTGGCGTATTAGAAATGGAGCAAATGACTTTCCGTCATGCTCTTTAAAGTCCGGAATTGTCAAATGTCCATCAACTTGAGTGATAGGGTACGGAGGTGGCAGAAAACGGTCGTGAAGAATCATATGCAGATCACTCCGGCGTGGGCTGCAGCACTTCTGGTCATCGCATTTTACAACCTATAAAAAATTAATAACAATTTCCCTTTGTAACTCTTAATAAAAATTTGTTAATATTCGTGCTCGTTAAAAAATAAAAAAAAATGAAATAGGCACGCATAAAAATTTGATATAAACCAACTGCCAATGTACCTGGAGTAAATACTGGCTCTCTCTAACGTGCTCAGTGTACCATTCTTCGCCTGGCAGGTCTGGAACGCTGGAAGTGTCATTATTCGGGTCTATATATTCAGCAACAACTTCGTGCCCGTCAATGCAAACTGCAGACCATATTTCAGCCAAAATATCCCCTGCCTTTTTGAAATTATCCTTTTCCAGACTTTCGTCTAATGTTCTGCCGCTGGAGTCAAGATGTGTCCCAAAAGAATCATGGGGAAGAACAACGCCTGTTAGTTCTCGACTAAGTGGAGCCATGCGTCTCTCTACTCTGTTGAATGCGCTCCTGCCAGGGGCATTAGTCACAATAAATACTGCGTCCAAATCATATTGTTTAAAATGCTCTATGGCGTGTGCGATCACTTTGCGATATCGCGGATTCTCGTCAGGCCCACCGTCACTTGAAATTATAAGAACAGGTTTAACTTTGCTGTCTAAATTCTTTGTAAATTTGGAAAAAGACTCAGTTGTTAAAAGAGTGTCCAAGTCTTGAGCGTGACTAGTTGCAGTTGACGAAGAGTGCTTGCCACTTCGTATTGCTATATAAGTTGGTCCACTATATGAAACAGCTTCTGGTCGTCCCATCTCATTAGGTTTCACTTCACACAAAGCATACACGCTTGGAATTAATTTGTGCCTCGAAGCAATCACAAAGTCGTGATCTGGTAACGACACTTTATATTCAACGTGCATTAATAATGGCGCCTGCTTGTTTGCCGCTGTCAGGCCGATGGGGACGCGGGCTTTGTCATCCTGAGATAAAAAAGTTACGGAGTCAGGACCAAGTACTGAGGCTATCGTTTCCAGCGACCTTATGGAGGCCACAGAAAAGTATTGGTCTTGGTGTGCCTTATGATGGTCAGCTTCAGGACGACTCAGCTTCACCGGCACAGTCACCACATGGCGTTTAGCTTCTCGTGTATTTGCCCGTCTAGGTAACAGTCGAATATAAGTAGCACTTCGTGAAATATTAAATCCCAGCTCGCTTAGTTTATTTGTAAGTTCTGAAAGCGTATGGACCGTGCGAACTATCTCACAACGACGTCGCTCTTCAGCAGACGCACCAAACAGGGCTAAATCACTTATTGTTTTTAGCAATTCAGACTGTTCTTTTTCTAAACGTGGGCGTCCAGGGCCATCACGAGGCGTCAACGACTTAGCTGCATCGGGATTCTTTGAACATAGTTCAATTAATTTTTGTTTTTGATTTTTTCTGTGCGTCATAGAGTACACTCTTTGATTTTCTTTAAGCTTGAGCTTCTTCTCACAAATGTCAATTTCTCGCCGCAAATTACATGCTTTATCAAATTCAGTACCGTCAGCTACAAGAGATCTTTTGCGTCTTTCCGTTAAGTCAAGCTCCGCATGCAGCTTAGTAATCTTTTTCTTTATATTATCTTGTGCTGGAGTGGGACGTACGTTGGATGGTGTAGTGTTCGACATAGCTTCATCCTCATCATCGCTGATCACAAGAGGCTGATTTTTTCGTTTCGAAGCGCCTTTGAAATACAGAAAACTTTTATTTAGAATAGGACAAAATGAAGAAAACGTCACCTTTAGAAAGAAAGACGAATACTAACCTGCCGGTTGAGGGCCACCGTCCAAATCTTGATCTTCTGACTGCTGGTCATTAATCTCATCCTGAACCGCAGATCCCGCGTGTTGAATATTATGATCGTTGATCTGAACCTGACCTCCACATTCCACGTTTGGAACACTCTCAGTGCTTGTACCAGCCTGAATCGAAGAACTGTTAGAGATCTTAGTGTTAGTCTGAAATCAAAATATCATAATAAAGAAATGAATCCAATAAATTAAAGAGATAGATTAACACAAAATTAAGAAATATTGAATTACGTGAAAACAGTAGTGCCCGCACTAATATTTTGTAGTTATGATTTTGCATATTTTATCAAGAATTTCACTGTTTCAGTTTTTTTTAATGCTATTAAGGAGGTCCTTTTGCCATCAATGTTAAATAAAAAATATTAGATTATGCATAAAATTAATTTTTATCTAATAGTTGAAGTCCTTATTTATCTACTAGTGAAGTTTTATTTATTCTTCAGCGTGCAAATTTAAAAAAAAAAATTCTAAAAATGTTAGTATTTTTTTCGAGTCTTACGAGAAAGTCAGACCTTAACAACTTTCTCAAATTATGGCATTAACCATTGATTAGATGAGGTAAAAAAAAAAAAACCCAAAATAAGGTTTTCGAAATATTCAGGTTTGATTTTTTGCAATAAAATCTATAGGTTGCCGTGGAATTTATAAAGAAATTAAAATTATAAAATCACAGAAAATTTTTGAGTAATCTGCATTTAAATAGCGTCAGAACATTTGGCAACGTTGCGTAGCGCGCGAGCTTCAGATCATTCAATAAATTTAAACTAAACTTCAATGCACTTATGCTTTTCATACATACTTATAAATTATTTATTTTTAAAAAATTTTCATATTTCATAATTGAAAAATAAAACAATAATTAAAAAATACTAGCATTCCTGCCATGAGACATAAGAATGTTATAGTTTTGTGATTTAATATTTTTAATTAATTTATTTATTTGCATTGACTGCAAAAACTTTAACATGGTTGAGGTTATATTGTGCAAATGAAAATGTAAACAACCGAAATATAGCGTTGCAAAATCACGGACAGGTTACTAGCAGCTGATAAAAGCAGCTGATAAAAGAGCCAAATTAATTTTCGTATTTAACTATTTTTTTTTTAATTTTCAAAATTTCAAAGATTAATGCCTCATATACTATTTATTTTTTAATTTTTATGGGTTCTTTATTTTAATTTATTGAATATTGACTACTACAGTTGTTGTAACTTAACTGGAGCGAAAGGAATTCCTTAATTGTAACATTAAATTTTATATAAAAAAAAGTATTATTTTCTTAAAAAAATATATTTAACCTACCTTTTGAAGAAATGCTAAAGTAGACCGAACTTTTCTCTCAGTGGCTTCCCTGAGAAGCTTTTCAATCTCATGTTGAATGTGATGTATTAACTCTTCTTTCTTCGGGAATTTTTGCTTCGCTGTATTCCATAATTTTATTACATCGTCCTGGCAGGATTTCTTCGTCTTATAGACGTATCGTTTGACGTATGCGTTATAAAAATCTTGATAACTCATTTTAAATTAGTAAGAGCATGCACTGAGTCGAGTAAAACATTTACAAGAATAAACAAAGCAGGTTGGAACCTGTCCGTGTGTCGCTGCCACTCAGCTCGTACGCTCTCGTTCATCGAGTCGCGCGTTCGGCTGACAGTGGCGCGAAAACAAAGGACGGGCTACACTGTACCGTGAATTCAGATTGAATTGAGCTATTTGGTATAAAACAAATATGGTGGTTTGACAGTAAGTAAATGTATAACGTCGAAGTATGAATGAAATTATTTTCTATTGAACGAATTAGTGAATGATCTTTATCGTATTACGATTACGCTTAAGATTAAATCTTATGCATGTACAATCTGGATTAAATGGACCAAAATAGTATAATTTTTTTTTTGTTTCAATTAGAAAAAAAATTGCGTGATATTTGCCGAGACCCCCCCTCTCTCCAACGTAAGATTAGATGAGATTTGACTCGACCCCCTCCCCCCCTTAAACACCTCACGTAATTTATGGACGCCCCCATACAACTATCGCACATAATACAACAACACGACAATACATAGTCTTGTCGCTCTATATGTGACTGACTGACAGTCGTACTACTACTGATTTTATCGTCGATCATCGTCCTCGGACGAATCACCTGGCGTAGGGCTGAGTCTCAACAGATCGTAGCACGACGCTGCTCTACCGAGCACAACACCCCGCCAGGAACGGAAGTCGTCTACAGACTATTCCGAGCCCCGACATCGAACTGAGGTAAATTCGGACCTTCGGAGCCGTGATGCACGCGTTAAACGGACAGCATCGATCTCCGCGATCCAAATGGGCTTCGACGTCGCACCTCACGTGGTGAAGCGCGACTAGTAAAGTCACATTGTTTAGAGCCTCCCGACTCTCGGGGCTCCACAGTGAGCATATCCTTGCCGGATTCGGCTAGGCTGGCTTCGGCCTTAGAGGCGTTCAGGCATAATCCCGCGGATGGTAGCTTCGCACCACCGGCCGCTCGGCCGAGTGCATGAACCAAATGTCCGAAACTGCGGTTCCTCTCGTACTGAGCAGTATTACTATCGCAACGACAAGCCATCAGTAGGGTAAAACTAACCTGTCTCACGACGGTCTAAACCCAGCTCACGTTCCCTTTTGATGGGTGAACAATCCAACGCTTGGCGAATTTTGCTTCGCAATGATAGGAAGAGCCGACATCGAAGGATCAAAAAGCAACGTCGCTATGAACGCTTGGCTGCCACAAGCCAGTTATCCCTGTGGTAACTTTTCTGGCACCTCTTGCTAAAAACTCTTTATACTAAAGGATCGATAGGCCGTGCTTTCGCAGTCCCTATGCGTACTGAACATCTGGATCAAGCCAGCTTTTGCCCTTTTGCTCCACGCGAGGTTTCTGTCCTCGCTGAGCTGGCCTTAGGACACCTGCGTTATTCTTTGACAGATGTACCGCCCCAGTCAAACTACCCGCCTGGCAGTGTCCTCGAACCGGATCACGCGGGAGTTGTACGGCGACGAGCGTTGCCGCCACGTCGCCACTCTGCACGCTTGGAACGAAACACCGTGCGCCCGCCGATATTATCGACCGCGCACCGCTTCCGCCCAACCGAGTAAGTAATGAAACAATGAAAGTAGTGGTTTTTCAGCGACGATCGCGCGAACGATCTCCCACTTATGCTACACCTCTCATGTCTCCTTACAATGCCAGACTAGAGTCAAGCTCAACAGGGTCTTCTTTCCCCGCTGATTCTCCCAAGCCCGTTCCCTTGGCTGTGGTTTCGCTAGATAGTAGATAGGGACACCCGCCACCTCCCATGGCCCCACCGACATCAAGTCATATGGGCCGAATCTCAAGGAGACGGCTGCGGACATAGCCCGTCTAGATGGACGTGCTATCACCGCAGTCGCTTCTTGACTCCTTTACAAGTTGTCTAATCCTGTCCCTGTATGCCATTCCCCCCTTTCTGGGGCGGCATGCTAGCGTACCCCTCCTTTGGGTTGACAGCACACGTACAGCTTCGCTGCCCGTCCCTGGCAGTCTCCGCTTATTCGAGTCCGCTCCTCACCGAATGCCATTCGTGTGCGAAGTCCTTGAGCCGCCGGAAGTTGGCCTCCGAGGCCACGAGATCGCCGTAGTACACCGGTCCTTCCTCCAGGCGAGTGATCCCATCCATCATCTTACGCCGCTGATCCTTATACATAGGGCATCGCCACAGAACGTGGTCCAAACTTTCATCCTCTTCCCCACAGTAGCACACGCTTTCCTCGCACAACTTCATTTCATGCAATCTCTTCCGAAAACATCCATGCCCCGTCAGTATCTGGGAAACTTGATAGTCCGGCTCTACCCAGGTTGCCCTGAGTCTAGCCGCCACGTCCGGGAAGAATCGATAGAGTTCCCTACCCTTGTCCTCCGCAGCCCATCGCCGCTGCCAATTAGCCACGCAGTCGTCCGCAATGTCCCTCCTACCCGTCCTGAACATGTCCCGCGGCAAGTGGCGGATGTCGTCAATGGAGCCCGCACGGATCACCTCGATGTCGGCTGGCAGCACGCCCGCCAGGACCGGCAGCGCCGCGGTGCTGACCGAACGGTATGCTTTCGTCAGAAGGACAAGCGCAGATCTCTGGGTTCTCAACAATGCCGACCTGTTGACATGCATGCTAGCGCGCCTCCACCAGCATCCCGCTGCGTAGGTAATTGTTGGGACAAAAATGCCCTTGTACAGGACCTTAAGGGCCTTGTACCTAACGCCCCAGGATGAAGCGGAGACGCGCGACATTTTGCCCAGCCCTGCTGCAGCACGCTCGCCGATGGACTGAGCGTGTTCCGCGAACGACAGGCTCGCATCAATCACCACACCCAGGACTTTGGTCGAGCGCACGCTCTTGACTGAGGTCCCACCGAGCCTGATCGTGGGCGGGCGCTTGGACAGCCCCCCCCTCAAAGTCATGGAATACGATTTCGAGGGGGAGAAGCCCAATCTATTTCGAACCCCCCACTCAGAAATTAACGCCATGGCGCACGAGGCGGAGACCTCTATGCCGGCTCGAGAATCAGACTCGATGAGGATCGTAACATCATCCGCGTACGCAACCACCCTGACACCAACCGGGCATGGCAACCGAAGCAAGTCGTCGAGGAGAAGGTTCCATAGTGTTGGACCCACTACAGAACCCTGCGGGCAACCCATGGTTGATGTTTTCCACACGACCCCGCTCCCTGCGAAGAGCCCGACTCGCCGGTTGGTGAAGTACGCTGCCAGCATCCTATAGATGTTTGGCGGGCACCCCCCGCTCTTCGCCTTGAGCAAGATCATGGGCCACCATGCATTGTCAAAGGCCCCAGATATGTCGAGAAACACTGCCTGGACGTATTTGGATCGGCTGTCGTGCACCGTATGCAAAATGTCGTTTAGCGCCGTTAGCGTGGACCGACCCCGAGAAAACCCGTGCTGGCTCGACGAGACACCCCGTGTCAATGACGGCGCACATAATAAAATGACCCGCTCTAGGATCTTGCCCAGGACAGGAAGTAGGGTAATGGGCCGATACGCTTTGGGATCGGTGAGAGGCCTGTCGTTACCTTTCGGCAGAACGATAAGCCTGCCGTCCTTCCACGTGTCGGGGAAGATGCCCTCTGTAACGCACAAGCCGAGCATGTGCGTCAGCTCGGCACTTGCAACCTGCCACACATGCCCGACAATACGCGCTGTAACCCCATCGATTCCCGGTGCCGTGTTAGGGAGGTCCTTAACTATTTTCCCCAGATCCTGAGTAGAGGGAGGAGGCGCATCCCGACCAGCCGGGATGCAGGCAGCCATCACCCGCACTTGCCTGTGGTAATCGGAGTCAAGCGACTGATCGTCATCGGGGCAGAGTGCACCGACGAGGCTGCGCATGGCAGTGCCCGAATCCTCGGCGTATCCCTCCGCAAACCTCGTGCCATTAATTACATTGGGCGGAGGCCTAAACCTACCGCTGGCCGCACGGTATGCCAGACCCCAAGGGTCTTGGTTTGCCGACTCGGCCAGCTTGCGGAAGAAGTCGAGCTGCGCCTTCTCCATCAATGACCTGTAGCTACTGCGACACTCATGAAACGCCTGTCTCACGCACTCTTCCAGAGCCCCGCCTCTCTTCCTCGCTAATTGCCAGACTTTCCTCTTCTGATTGTGCCTTTTACGCATGGTTTCCAACGAGGGAGACCACCATTCATACCCTCTCGCTTTCTTGCCATCACCGTATGTACCTAAACACTCACCCGCTGTCCACGCGATGATTCGCGTGAACTCCTTACATATTATCGACGCATTCTTCCTCCAGTCGATCCTGCCCACACGCTCGTGGATCATCGCCTGGAATCGGTCCCAGTCCACACCATGCTCCCGGAACCTTATTGGCGCTACCAGCGACTCCTCAGTCGCCACGGCATCACGGACACGTGCACCACATAGCCTGAAGGTGATGAGCCAGTGGTCGCTGTAGCTCGCATGCTCATGCACCGTCCAGTCAGCTGTCCTTACTCCTCTTGTGGAAAACGTGACATCTATGTTGGACTCTCCATTGGCGGTGGCAAAGGTTGGTGGCTGGTCTGCACGATTGTGCACCACCAGGTCTTGAGCCAACAGAAATCCCTCCATTTCCTCCCGACGACGTGCCACTTCGCGGCCACGTCCAATGTAGTGGCGCGGCACACAGTGCCACAGAGGTGAGTGCGCATTAGTGTCCGCCCCCACGAGCACGCGATGTCCCCGTAGCTTGTCCAGTACCCTGGTAAGGTGCTCCAAGTGGGTAGAAATGTCCTCAGAGTACTGGAAGTACGCGCTGACGAGGTAAAGTGTTGTTCCGCTCCAGGCTATATGGCACACTAAGCAGTGGCTTGTGGATAGGTGGTGCAGCACCGCACACACCACGTCGAGGCGTGGCAAGTAAATCCCCGCCTTGGGGAGTGGCCCCTCGGGCAGAAGCAGCTGGTCTATACGCGCAACCGAGCATTGCTGCGCTGTGTACGGCTCCTGCACCAGGACTGCGTCCAGCCCCAAGTCCGCGGCGATCGCGGGAAGCTCCGACGTAGCGGCGGCCGAGCCCTGCAAGTTTAGCTGCCCTATGGTGAAGCTATCCATAATAGGTACTCGTCACTGACCTCCTCTCTGCGTGTGCGCGGGCAGGGCAGTCCCTCGAAGCAGTGCGGTGTGAACTAGCCTCCTTGCTGCGGAACCGCTTACACGTTGCGCACATCGGTGACACTGCTTGGCACTCCTCACTTTTATGGCCTTCCTCCCCACAGTTGCCGCACACCATGGCCTTAGCCCTGCAATATTTTTCAGGGTGTCCGTACAATTGGCACCTGCTGCAGCAGGTCACATCGACGTAGTCAGTGACCTCGACCACGTCCCACCCGATGTACACACGTTCCCTGGTGATCAGGGCCCTGCGCAGCTCGTGGGAAGCTTGGCATACCCACTTGGTCCTCCCGTTACGCCGGTTTTTTTTGAAGAGGGGCCGCAACTCGCTGGTTACCTTCTCCGTCGTCCATGCTGCGTCCTCCTGCAGATTTTGCTCGACCAGTTCCTTGACCACCTCAGCCGTAGTGGCCCCCTTATCTATCCCAGTAAGCGCGATAAGGGGCTGCCGGGTTGCTGGCTCCGCCGTGCGCAGGGTAGCCGGGACGGCTTTCCGCAACGCGTCAGCGGCTACCGCTGAAGTCGTCTGCACCACGATCCCCGCATTCCCGACCTTTCTGAGGCCCGCCACTTGAAGCCCCAGCGAAGCAGGGTTGACGGCCACACGCAGCGCCTCCTTGGTATCATCCGAGGTCTTCATTGAGGCCTTCTGGTCCTCGGCCGGGTAGATGACCACTGATGGGCCCGGTGGGCGTACGATAGGCACCGGGTTGGTATTTCGTCCCAGTCTAAGGGCGTTGGCGAACGTTTTCGCGACACTGGGAGCAGCTTCTGGTGGGGGAGCCGATATGGCCGCCCGATCAGCCCTCGCATTGGCCGCTGCCAGCCGCAACGTCAGGTGCGTTATAACCGCGCTCAACCTCTCAGTGAGAGCCCCGATAGTTGCCACCTCATCTTTATTAAGTTTGGAGGTCTTCGACCGCACCGCCTCCATAATGCCCCTGGTGCTGCTCGTGGCAATGCCAGCTAGGTGCTCGACCGGCGCTGATTCAAGGGGGTCTGTGGCCCACTCTGCGCCAGTGAGCGCCGCTACTGGGGCTACCGTTACCTGCTCAAATTGCAGTGGTGGCGGTGGTTGTGGCGGCGCTGGAGAGGATAACAGAAGTCCACCAATAGGGGGGACCTCGGCCCTCCTCTTGGCGATCCTGCGCCGGACCGCATCTTGAACTTCCTCTGGTGACGTCAGCGCCTGTTTCGGGTTCCGCTGCGGCTGGGCCACCTGTGGCACTGGCTCGACCTGGCGTTGATCCTGGGGGGGCGAAGACAGGTCCATGAGCGCAGGAGTGGGCGTGGAGACCTGCGGAGGCGAGCGCGCCAGCGATTGCCTTGGCTTGAAGAATCCGCCGCCTTCGCGCCTGAGCTCCTCCAACACCTGCAGCTCCTCCTCTTTGCTAGCTATTGAGGCCTCCAGCAACTTCTGCTGGAGGCGGTCAGCCTCGTCCGCCATCGCGGCGGGTCACCACACGCACTGTTGGATGTACTTAAAATCTAACTTAATGTCCCAACCTAAGCTCAACCCAACCCCGTACGTGTATTATTTTTTTTAAATAAATAGCTGTTCTTTTCTATTTATCCCTTTTTTTTTTTATATATATATATTTGTAAAATAGCTCTTTTCTTGTTTAAATATTTTTTTTTTTAAAGTGAGAATACACTTACCCTCATGTCGATGCTTAAAACTAGAAGTGTCACTGTCACAGAAACGGATCGTATCACTAATAAAAACGTCACTGTCGCACAACCTTCGCTGTCACTCACTTGACAGGACAGATATGTCACTATAAACGTCACTGTCGTGGAAGCGTCAATATCGTATAAACGTCACTATCGCACAATGTCACTACATCACTTGAACTGTCACTCTAGACAGATGACAGGCGAGGGCCCAGGCCACACCCAAACCGTGTGCTCTCTCGCCTCCACACCAAGATGGCCGCGGCACTAAAGGCACGATGCCACAAGATAATACGAGAGGCACCGAGTTTTCGCGTTGACCAATCCCAAGTATGGATTTAATTATGATTAACGCAGGCTCTCCGCACGTCCGCTCGCTACAAGCGCAGGCAGCGAAGTAGTAGATAGGGACAGTGGGAATCTCGTTAATCCATTCATGCGCGTCACTAATTAGATGACGAGGCATTTGGCTATTTTAGCTCGAACATTTGCCATCGTCCTTAGTGACTACTAATGTAATCATTATAGACTGTTGTGACAGGACTCCCACGTCCCCCTACCGTCACCCAACTGCCGAGATTGCGCCGGTGGGATATCAGGCGAGGTCGAAGATGTTACATAAATTACGAGCGTAGCCAATGGTGGGAGCTTCGACCCCTGGGCCCGGCGGCGGCCCGCAACACAGGAATCCGACTCCTCGCTCCCCGACTCAGTCGATTCGGGTAGTCATGCGATTGAACCTTGTCCAGTTCATGTGCGAACCTCGCAAGACCAAAGACGGGATGCCGGCCAGCACTCCCTCATCGAGCCCGACGAACCTCTTGAGCTCCCTATAGGAAGCTAGGCTCCACACTCCTCTCCAAGACACGGTGCAGGAGGTCGAATGGACGCTCTCTTTACAAGGCAGTCCTAGTATACCAGCAACCTTCTCGACGAGCTCCACATGATTCCCGTATTTATTACGTTTCTCACGATGAAGCTCATCGAGGGGCCGCTGACCCGAGACCACCTGCGCATCCACAATCACCCCCACACCATTCCTGGAGGCTATAATGTTGGGCTTTCTGAGGCCCAATGCGGTCCTGACCCTCGGTTCCTTCACCACAGACCACCCCTTGTCCTCCATGGCGGAGCTAACAATATCCACCACGCAGTTATGGCGTTCAATACGGCCGCCGTGTGTTCTGTGACACTGTTGGATGGTGTGCGCCGTCGTCTCCCTAACCATGCAACCTGCACGGCAGTTCAACTCCGACGCCACACCAGTCCGGCGCCCCCGTGTATTGCGTACTCGCGACGGGAGCGCGTTTATATGAGTGTGCACGAACTGCACGAAGTCCCGGCCAGTATACTGCATGCTGCGTTCCCGCACCCACTTAGTGGACGCGGGAACCCGCGCACACTCCCGCAACTCGAGTCCGTCCACGGTAGCATGCAGGACTTCACGCCAATACATTGCGGTGGTCCGCTCTCCTGACTTGGGGTTTTCCGCAGTGAATTTACGGAGTTGCTTGTCGGCCCACTGCAGCTTCCTTCGGATCCTTTCGGATCTGGCGGCGGCTCTAGCCACTGGCCATCGCGATGAGTCCAAGCGGCCGAACCTCTTTTTAATGAGATCCGGCACACAAGTCCTCAGCGAAGGGATCGCTAAGCCACCGTCCGTGGTCGCTGCGTGGTAGTACCCGACAGGCACATCCTTCGGAAGCCGAAGCCAAGTCCGAACTGCCCTCCGGATCTGGACGTCGAGCATTCTGAGTCTATCGTCCGATATGACCCCTAACACGAACCCATGCAGGAATCTCGGGATGAGATGTACCCTTACCATTTCGAGCCGCTGCTGCGGCTTAAGGGGAGCCTTTGTGATATTGTTTAAGGCTACTTTTACATCATGCTCTAACGTCACGCATCCAGATGCCTTGAAGTCCACTCCCAGATACCGCCAACGTTCGACGCAAGACACTTGCCGTAACCAACGCGACCCCACCTTAAAGGTACGGTCGGTCAGGTAATGCACCTTCTTACGCTTCCCGTCGGGCACCATGGAAAGCACAGCGCTTTTCGCACGACTGATGAAAAGGCCCATCATCCTTCCAGTGCGCCAAACACAGTCAATGGAGGATTGCATGCCCACCTTTGAACCTGCAAGCAGGACTAGGTCGTCAGCATAAGCCAAAGCCGAGACATTCTCGCCCTCAAGCCTATAGCCAACTTCCCTCGGTAAGGCCGCTAGGATCGCATCCATCGCCATGTTGAACAGCAACGGCGACAACGGGTCTCCCTGGCGAACCCCCTGACCCACTCTTGCGGGACCGCTGCGGGCTCCATTTGCAACCAAGATAGTCTCGGAAGTGTCATACAGCCTCGCAACGTAGTCGCAGAACCCCTCAGGCAGGTGTCTTTTCCTCAGCAGATCAATCAGTGCCGCATGCGACACCGTATCGAACGCCTTGGCAAAATCCAACACTGCAACATGGCATTCACGCAACTTCTTCCCACAATCTCCCAGCACAGCGTCCAGCACAGCCGAATTCTCGAGTGTGCCGTCGGCGCAGATAAATCCACGCTGTCGTGCATCGGGAGGGCAGCATGCTTCGAGCCTCTTCGCCAAAACAGAGTGCATGTGCCTGAGAGGCACCGACGCGATCGAAATCGGCCGATACTCCCCAGGACCTGCAGGAGTCTCTGTCTTAGGTACAAAGACCGTGCGGCAGCCGCGGAGCTTCTCAGGGACCTCCCCAGCCATCATCCACGCGTTGAATATTTCCGCCTGAGTTGCAGAAGACAAAGTATTCCAGGCCCCTGGGAGAATTCCTTCAGGACCCGGAGCCGACCTGTTATCGATGCGGCACGCCTTCACCTCATCAGAAGTAAAAGGCGTCCACAGCTGCGAGTAATCACGGCTGCCCCCGTACTGCTCCGAGTGCTGTAACGCGCTCAGAACTTCCGGTGTGAGCCCCGGGGCGTCAGACACGGCCTCCATCACCGGTCGCCAATAGGCTTCCAGCTCCGAAAGACTATGACTCACACCCCGAGTTTGTCCGTCAATCACCTCCGCAGCAGCTCTTGACCTACAGGTCTTATACAGCTCCTGCACCCTCGCGTACTCCATTCTGCGCCGCTTTCGCGCAGACAACCTGGCAAAAGCAGTTTGGGTCTCCTCTGGAGACTGACCTTTGCGCCTAGGCCGCCCCCGCCTTTTCCCATCACGTGCACCCCGCGCCATCCTCGCTTCGGAGCTCGCCAGGAGATCCTCCACAATTCTGACGTGGTCTAGCGCTTCGGACAAGTCCGGGCTTTGCAGGCTAACGGGGACAGGCAAGACTTCAGAAGGTGGCTCCGCCCCTACAAGAGGCTGCTCTGGCGTCGAACCTTCAGCAGTGCCGGCGATAGGGGTGCCCCTGATAGGCAAATCTGCCTCCCCTGGGGCACTCGGAGAAGGGGGCTGAGCCAGATCGGCCAGGCACGCTT